>JAMPIQ010000001.1:3210187-3920207 GCA_024699855.1 Aphelenchoides besseyi | reverse complement strand
GCAATCACATGCACAGGTAATGCATGATTGGTATCATTCAACTCCAAAATTTGGTCACGTGAACAGAAATCACATGCATAGATAATGCATGAAAATACAAAAGTCTCCAAAACTGCACAAAATTGGTATCATTCAATGCCGAATAACGTCAGGAACTCGAAAATCACACTGAGATCACAAGCAGTCGACCATAAATGAAAACAGATTTGAACAAAATTACTATCATTCAACTCCAAATAAAGCACCGAATACAAAAGTAACACTTTTATTACTGTAAACAGGTAATGACCAAAAATGGACTACAACATTCTCTCTCTTTTACTTGCGTGTAAACGAAAAGTAGCAACAAAAGTTGCGCTTTTGATCGAACAAATGAGACGGAATTTTGATCATAATTCCACTATGACGTGGACCAATCTCCATGGCTGCAGGTGGCGAAGAGAAGAAGAATTGTGCGTTGTTGCCGTTGAAAAGTGTTTGTGAGCGCGAATCGTGACTGCTCTCGGAAGCATCGTAGTCCAAAGGACGTTGCGCGTCTTGTCCCGACTGAACACAAGCTCAGTTTTTTTATCGGGCCGACTTACCATTTCAAATATCAGAGGGAAAAAAAAAAGTCAACCAACTGTTCGGCTCAGTGACAAATGGAACCAGCACCAGTTGTTTCGAAATCCGTGACTGTTGCGAACTGATCGAAAAAGTATTTCGAAATCGCGAAAACTCATCAATCATCCACCTATCACTTTTTATTACCTTTGCACACCAAAAACAATTGTTCATTTTGTAAGAAAAATTTCGAACTCTTATGCTTAGGCTATACAAAGGCTTCTTGCAATCAACAATCATTTACGACTGAATGAAATGTAAACGCCGAGACTTTTGTTACGTTCGACGAATTGAGTAGGAATGGAAATAACAACACCGTTTTTTTGTCTTGAACAGTGCATGTTGACGGTGAAGAAACCAACGAACGTGTGCTTTCTGCCATCGAACTATTCGACGCGTCGTATGTCAGAGGTCGTTGAGGAAACTCGTTTGCCCAAAAAAAGTGAAAATGTTTGGTGGCCCCAAGTTCGTTAAAACAACTCTTCTTACATTCAATACATTGCTTATTTCATTCAACACAGGCTTCTTTTGATCAACTCGCTTTCAACCACTTTCCCAACATTCCAAAAAAACACGCCCAGCAACTCAACCAACGTTCATCGACGGCCGTCTGCTGTCAAACCGGCAATTCAATCCAAAAGTCCAGCTGCCTGTGTCTTATCTTTCAACCAACTCACTACCGGTTTCACAAACTTCAATCAGCTTTTTCGGACTTCCTTATCCCAACATTTTAAACTCAACTTCCAACTGCAAATCAAAATCAACCATCCAGTGTTCATCGGGCTTTCGATTAAATTCAAAACGATTTGCTTTTAATCACATTTCAACAACACAGTCATCGACTCGTTCAACGATCATTGACATTTGCGATTTCTCCAAAACTGCTCGCTTTCTCAATTGCAAACCCAGCAACTCCGTTTTTGCTCTCAACTCCCAAACCAACACTTAACTCACTTTTCAACCTTTAACAGCCCACTCGAACTCTCGACAACAACTCCACGTCGCTTATTGCCATCATCAACAATCAAACAACCCGATCTTGGCCTTCTAATCAATTCCTCCCATCACTTATCGAACAAATTTCGAACTCAATCGCTCAAACCCAAAAGCCGTCTATAGACGGTATCGAAACAACGACTTCGAATTTTGTTTCAATTCCTCAAACATTCCATTTCAACAAACTGCGCATCGAACCCTCTCAAATTTGCATTCAAAAAATCTGACCCTTTTTCTCATTTCAAAATCAATCAATTACCATAACTCGACGCTCGCTCTTTTCATTCGAAAATAAACGCGAAGGAAGTCGGTCGCACACAGACAGACAAACTGTTCTGGCTTTTTTGGTTCGGATTGGATTACTAGTAGTCATTTCAAATTGTGCGTTGTTCTTGGCATGATGTGTCGCTTGAAATCTTTTGGCTAGTGAAAAACTTTTTTATGAGATTTAGTATTTCGTATGCATTTTGTTTTATTCTTGAGTACTTGCACACTCATTTATTAAAATATTCGTTTCATTTATTAATTAAAACAAATTCGATATACAGGCTGTCCCAGCACAACCGGAAGATTTTGAACGCTTATTTCTCGGCGATTTCTGAACCGTTTTTATGCGGCTTTGGTTGTTGATAAATAAGACTGTCAGTTTTTGTTTGGCGTCGAGAAAAGTTGCAACATTCTATCGGAATGGCTCGAAAATTGCATCTCGGCCAAAGGATGCAGAATTTGACGAAATTTCCAATGATGAGCGTTTTGGACGGTCATTTTTTTCAATCGTTCATCCCTTAAATTTCAACACTTTTTCCGTTGTTTTCTATGAATTTGTGCATTCGTCATTCAAAATCGTCCACTGCTCGATCAATCAATTCAGGTGTGTCGTTCGTATGTTGCGCGTTGTTTATTTCATGACTTCTGGCGCACTTTTGAATGCCGGGCGATTTCGTCCGTATCTACGGGACATCTTGCTTTCACTTCTATCCATTTAATCTAACTATTGTCTTCAAGTGCTGCACTTTGCGTTCGTTTATTGTTTCTGTTCAGTTGTGTCGTTCGATTGCCAACGAATCGGCGGTTTTCTCTCCGCCCAATTCGCCCTAAAGTAAATCGTGATCACCTATATAACTAAGCGACACCAATACTGCTCGTTGCATTAGTGCTTTTCTGTTTGATAGTCGTATGAGTGTTTGGTTGATCGTATTGGTGGTTAGTGGTGTCTTCCGTTAGCTGTTCAAATTTTTGATTGATCTCGACGTTCATATTCATTTCAAAAGTTGGACGGTTTCTGTTTTTATTACTTGCAAGCAGACAAAGTGATTTCTTACCGACTATCTTTATTGCCATGTACTTGGTCCTCGTGCGCGTTCTTTTTGGCAATTGAATTGCGCAGGTGCTCGTCTTCTTTCTAGGGCATCGAATGTCAAAACCCATAGCACAAATCTAATGGTTATTGCCGGCATCAAAACAGCGACTTTGGACTCTTTCAATACTAAAGTCGCATCTTATTTCACAGCCAAAAACAACATTCAGAACAATTTGCTAGCTTTCAATCACATCTGCTAACGAACGTTGATCAAAACCAATTGCATTTCTTCAACTCCGATGAAATTCCAACTTTGAATCTAAGCTTCATTCCGCAACTTATTGCAAACTCGAACTTTAAAATCGACAGCTCGAAACTAATGGCTGTTGATGATACCAAGCCAGCGGCTTGAACATTTTCTCGATCATTTCACTTCGACAATTGCGAGCATAAACCGAACATTAAATTAGCATAAGAGAAGAAGAAGAGTGCCCATTCGAAATGTCTTCCCTTTTTGCGTCCACTTCGCGCGCTTTTTTGCTTCCTATGGACATTTTCGCGCGTCGTTTCAATTCCACATTAATGCTTGGATTGATTTCAGTAAAATGTTTCTTATAGTCGAACTACGCGACCATGAAGACAAATGTCATGACTCTGTTAAGCTGGAATTTGAAGCGCAGGTCTGTTTTCTACTCATTTAATAAATACAATTTATTGTTTAGGCGACAATCAAGCAGTTGACAGATAAAATACAATCTGTGTTCAAAATTGCGCCAGAAATGCAACGAATTGTTGAAAGCAATAATCGCCGCATTGATCTATTAGTTAGCACACTTGAAGATGCGGCAATTCAAGATATGGAAACTTTGATCGTGGTTAGTTATTTTGGCACATAATTTTGGTATTTTTATGTTCTAGAAACATGCCAACTGGGATGCCTGGACGGAATTTAATATTTACTTTGACTTAGCGAAAAAGTATGTGGGCAAGAAACGAGATGACAAGGCAAAAGAAAACATCAAATATGCGTTCAAACAATTGACGATTCTTAACGAGTCCGACTTTTTTTCCGCGTACAGAAGGTTTAACAGCCGATTTCGCGAGTTCAACGAAAATTACGCATCGTATTTGGACACCGACGACGATCAATTAAAGAAGGCAGCAGAGTCTTATTTTGCACTTCTTTTCAAGGACGATCCACAGAATCCGTCTATTCAAACTGTTTTTAGCTCCAAACCGAACAGCGGTGCACAGGTAAATTTTGGCAGAATGAACAAATAAAGACAATACATTTTAGGGAGGCTTGATTTGCTTAGTTAAGCGATCCGAAGAAATTCTTGGCAACTACTATCTGAAGTCGCACTTGGGACTATCACCAAAGACTCCATCAGGTCATCAAGCTGTCGATCTCCGCGAATTGCTGATCTACAAGCTTCTGCAATTGCTGGGAATAGGGCCGGTCGTACACTTTCTTCTCCAAAAATGCGCATATGTCTTGTTTTGGTCTTTACATCGCAACCGAAGAAGGTGATTTTAATATGAAGAACAAAAACTAATATTCACTTTTAGTGCCGGGTTTTCGAACAGCACGTGATGTCCGCATGCCTACATATGAATCCTACAAACTTGACATCCTCCGTGAAATTTTCTATCTAATCGATCTGCGTTCAAACAACACCAATTATGGCTTGAATGAAAACGACAAGCTGTGCATTGTCGACTTTCAGGTATGTTAAGATCATTTTTATAATTCTATCGACTAAAAAAGAAGATCTGCTTTTTTGATGAATTTGGAGGAATCATTTCAGACAACTGTATAGCTTTAGTGTTCTTTATTTAGATTGGAAATCACGCAAGAAGCATCAAAAGGTCATACTTGAAATCAAATGAGCGCATTGAACTTTACAAAACCTGTATGCGAGATTGGAGACTTCCGGATGCGGTGAAAAATGCTGACGAACAAATTGTACGTCAAAAGGAACTATTAAAAGACCATTCGATCTCTGCTAAAGCAACCGAGAACTACGACGATTACCTACAAAAAATCTCGGATAACATTCAACTTGTCAGTGGAATTCTTCAAGATCCTTGTTAAGTCTCTGTTTTCATATGCAATAAATTGTTTCGGAGTCTATGCATGAACGTGTCATTCAATGGGCGGAATTGCACATCAAGATATAAATGAAAAGATCGGATGTTTGGATCAGTTTCAAGGGAATACTCCTGCATAAAGAATGCTGCTACCAGCAGAATTTACGCCGTAAGCCATGTGCACAAACGGCTTGTCGACTTTGATCTTCGTATAAGCTGAGCGTTTCGGACGTTTTTGTAAAATCATCTGTTCAGCAAAGCCCTGTAAAACGCCAATACCAATTGAGTTGATCTACAAAGACAACATTTAGATGAGTGGTTGAGAATATAGCATTCCTTGAATTCGATTTTTTGAGTGAAACCGCCGTGATACACACGTTTGGAAAACATGTTTGGAATATCGGCTTTCTTTGGATCAAAAAGTTTCTTGACCCCAATTTTTCACAGTTGATGTTCAAATGTGGCCGAATGTTCAAGATCGAAACTCGGAAGTGTCAACTGAAATGTGCAGAACACGTGAATTCGAAGGGTGAAAACTGAAACGGACAACACTCAAAAGTTTCAGACAATTGATTGACCTCTTGCACGTGGAATACCAACGAGCAGTCAGTCGATTGGGTAAATCGCTTTCTAAATTTGACTATTCCGGCAATTTGCTCGATCTCCGAATGTTGAAGCCGTTGATTTCACTCCTTTCTTCCCGAACCAGAAGTCAGACTCCACGAACGACTGTTCAATCAATGTCATGAAAAGCTTCCCGTAGGTCGTGTGCTCCTCTTCATTGAGGACCAGCGAAAAACGACGGCGAAAACAAAGTAAGCGGTTTTGATTTCTTCCAATTTATTTGGTTTTTTTTCAGGTTCAATTCATTTACCACGTGGTCACAACCGATAATCCCACAACGTTTGTTGCCGTTCGTGTACTTTTTGTTGGTCAGCTGTAGACAATGTTGGTATGACACGAATGTGAATAGATTAGCAGCAGCAATTTCTGTAGACAAATAACATTGACGATCGTGGTAACGGTCCATAATGTTCTCGTCGATCCATTGATGCATAACGTGAAAAGACGGGCTCATGCAAAAACACATTGATTATGTTGAACATCAATTCAAATACCATGAGATATCGTTGTGTATTGATGAGGAGCAGAATTGGACGAGTGTAAGCATGTAGTTGAAGATGTAGGCCTGAAATACGATCGTAAACAAATCGATTAGCAACAAACTGACCGTTTCATTCCTGCTGTCCATCCAAAAATTCGGTCGTTCAAACACCTTGAGAAATTGAGAAATTGAAATCGAACGTGCAGATCGCAAAGATAACTCGAAAACGTACATGACCGAGATCAAAATTTTGGTGCTATAACGGGTGGACATATCGGCAATAATTGGACCTGAAAAATCACAAAGTCGACAAATAAACCCGTTTTGTTGCTTATATTTCACACTCGATACACAACCTAAGAAGAAATCAGAATTGGAACTTTTACTCATCATATTCATTCCTTTATGTCTCAACGAACGGCTGCGTATTCCACTGTTCGGGGATTATTGCCGGTGACATCGTTTCTCCAACGATTGAAATCCGCGAATTCGGATCAGAAGCGGCGAGATCTAGTGGCCGATGCTACCGGAGCCGAACTTTTGGCGTTGGTTGAGATTGCCTACAATGTGTTGCATGCGCATTTTCCGTTGAAACACCGACAACTCGAGCGCTTGCGGCCACACGCGCCACTTGTCCGAAAACTTTCGCGAGTACGAAGTGAGAGATCGGCACGTCGACTCGTTCAATCGGGAGCAGGTGTTGCGGCACTAATGCCGATTATCACCCCCATTTTGATTCATTTGTTGGCTTCCGTGCGCCACGACTAGTTGCTCGATTTATCGGCTCTGATGGCGCGGACGTTTGTTTTGGTTCCACCGGAACGTCTTCGTGATAACGTGTCGGAATTGATGGCCCGAAAAATGTCGGACAATTTTTTAACGAACGCGATGTTGATGCTCGAGAAAATTTACACTGACAAAAAGCTCTCGACAAGTCAACGAAATTTGTTGATGAATCAGGCACTAGTCGGCTATTTGAAACAATGGAAAGCTGTCGAAAGCAAACCGGTGGCTGTCACTCTGACCGATCAACCAAACAATCCGTCGCCCGAAATGACCGCCGCGATTACGACCAAAGAGGAATTGCCATCGAACATTACAGAGTCCGGGGATGGTGAAACAGTCGCTGAAATCACAGACGAGCCGCCAAAGAAAAAAGTCAAGATCACAACTCCAAAGAATTCAACTCCCTCGGCGAAGAAAAAGTTGACGGTAAAACCGAAAAGCGCAAAAGCGACCTCCGAGACGAACTCTCCTATCGCCGGAACCGTAACCTCCGAAACAGCCTCTCCAACGACTGGCTCTCTCCCCACAATCAAGCCGACAGCCGCCGCAAACAAGCCGCCTGTTACCGCAAAATCGCAAAAGTCGACCATTGGGCAAAAGAACAATCAGCCAAAGAACAGTGGGGATATTGAGAAACGTAAGGCGGATTTTGAACGCATGTGGCTCCAAATGAACGAGAATCCATTGGAATACGGAATTGATTCACGGAATCGTGTTTACAATACAATATCCAAACGCCCGATTCAGGGCAGTAATGCGAAAGACGCATTGGCATTTCTCATGAACACCGGCACATTCAACAAAGCACCTGCTGGTACACGCACAATGAAAAACCATTTGATTGCGATGAAGGAATTCAATGATTACTTTCCCAATCCACCGATAAGCAACACCAAATCGTCTCGGAACATGAGCGGAAACGGTCGGCCACAAACAAAAAAGATCCGCAAAAGAAATTTGGCCGCAGAAATCAATCTTGCGCCAAAATCGACGATCATCAATATGAAAGGAAGAGGACTGTTGCGCAGGAAAGTTTTGAAACCGAAACAATCATCTCGAACTTTCAAATCGAAAGCGCTTTTGAGTTTTCGTCCCAAAGTTTGGTTGAACTGATCCCTTTTTTTGTATTCGTCAACGATTAAATGTGAGTTTAGAGTTTTGTTTATTTCAATTGGTTTTAGAATGGAAAATTTTGTCGACTATTTTTGTTCTCTGGATACGTTGATTTCGTTGCGCAAACGATCGGATGCAGCCAATCGGCCGATCGACTACTCGAATCCTCTACCGACTCGGCTGATCGAATACTCAACCCGTAACTTCAATTTTGATTTATTCGACGGAAACAACGATCGCGCCCTCAGATTCCAGCAGTTCATCGTGGAATCACCGCTCACAATCCAACCGTTTGAAGACCTTGGGGCTGATGAATTCGATCACATTGAAGATGGCGCTTGGGACAAGAGAACCATTTTTGTTTATTTTGGGAAACAAAAGATTCCTCTGAAAATGCGAATCACGGAACTAATCGTTATTGCTCAACTCGTGAATCTACAGAACCTCAAAATTAACGCGCTCGACGTTCCGGAATTTGCATTAGCGTGTCTATCCGAGCTCTATTTGGTTACTACTCTCGCTCATGTCGTACTACAAGGAAATATTCGAAGCGTCAATGATTTGCGAATGTGGACAGAAATGATGGAGTGCTGCATTTTTACATTCGAAAATGTCACGTTCATCAGTCATTACGACACACTCAACACTTCAATTATTCCGGCCAGTGATCGCTACAAAATCGTCATGACCGAACACACTCTCTGGAATTACGTGTCTTTCCATTATGCATTGGACGGAAACGAAGATCACTGGACAGCCGCTTCAAATCTCTACCGTGATCCGTTCAAGCAGTTGTTTGCCGCAAACAACGGAACTGACGAGTTGAATGGTCGTCAAACAGCGACGGTTACCATTTCAACTATATTTTTTCCAAAAGTCAACAGTACAAATCACCAAATTCTATAGTCGCGATTGTATTTTTTTGCGAATCAATAAACTTTGGCGTTAACATTTTTTTCCCATTTTATCTTATAACCGAATTTTGCATTCGCATCGTAGAGTTGTGTTCCAATAATGAGTGTCGATGAGAATGAGCGTAAACTCATACTCGAGGCCTATCGATCGCTCGATTCCTCCGCCGCTTATTCCGCTGTTGACAATCTATGGCGAGTTTTAAGGCCAAAGAGATTTTCGCGCGCGAAAATCGTTCGAGTATTGGAAGAGGATCGAACTGCTTCACTTTACAAGCCTCGACGCTATCGTTTCAAACGTTTGAAAACCAAACCAGCGGGCTTCTACACCGATGCTTGCATGGATTTGATTTTTATGCCCGAACTTGAGCATTGGAACAATGGCATGCGCTACGTATTGGTTTTAGTTGAAGGCTTGAATCGACGAATATTTACACAACCTCTACCAACCAAAAAGCCCGAGGATGTTATTGAAGCGTTAAAGAAAACTTTCGAAGAAGCCGACTACCTTTTCTGGTCGGTGTTTAGCGATTTGGGCAAAGAGTTCAAGAATCAAAAGGTCAAAGAGTTTCTGTCTTCACTTCAAAAATTACTCAAAAACTTGCTCACAACGCAGAGACCAAAGCAGCTTTGGCTGAACGGGCTATAAGAACATTGAAACAGTGGGAGAATTTTGGTTTTCTTTTGTAATCCAAAAATTTAGACGTCTGTACAAATACATGAGTGAAAAGAACACTTATCGTTGGATCGATGCTCTCCATCCGCTAACTCTCGCTATTAATCGTTCGCCAAATCGCACTCTTGGCTTTCGGCCACTCGATGTGAATATCGCAAATTGGAAAAATGTGTGGGATCGTCTGTACGCTAATGATCTGAACACGAAACCCTCGAAACTCAAAGTCGGTGATCATGTTCGAATTTCAAAGGCAAAAACTCAATTCTCCAAAGGCTATCACCCTGCGTGGACCGATGAAGTATTTCAAATTTCAAAAAAAATACCAACAAATCCTACAACTTTCCGACTCAAAGATTATCATAACAATGAACCTTCGGGCCGATTTTACGCGCATGAACTTTCAAAAACCACAATGGATACCACGTGGCGTATTGAACGAGTTTTGAAGACGCGCACTCGACGTGGGCGCCGACAGCTGTTTGTTGAATGGAAGAATCACCCCGCTTCCGATAACTGTTGGATAAATGAAAGCGATTTGATTGATTAGTTTGTTATTGTCCTCCACAACGTCATGTCGTTCGACCAGCGATTCACAGTTATTTTACCGTCGAACACTTTTGGTTACACGAACCGCTCGAACAGTTTTCGCGTTCAACTCCCAAAAACTCTGCACTTTTACGATGGCAATTGGCAAGTGGGTCTGCGTAGCATCTTCTACACCAAAAGTTGGACGACCATAGACTCCGAAACACCTCAATGGATAAAAATGAGGGATACTACGGGCAATATTGTAACTCTTAAGGTCGATGCGGCAACATTTCATACAGTCGAACATATGGCTCAACACTTGACAAGCATTATGTCCGCCGTACAAACGCCGCGTATTCGACGTTCTGTCCGATTGACTGATGAACAAAATACGCAAATCGAAAAAGCTCAACAAGAATGGAGTATCAATAAGTCAGCGTACGATCGTGAAGTGAAGGCTATACGTGAAAAACAAAGAGCCGTCGACGAAGCGAATGTAAAATTGGCTGAAAAGACGCGCAATCACGATGCGTTGGAGACCGATATAAAGTCACTCGAAAAGAACGACGGCGACCTGGCAGTGCTCGAGGAAAAACGTCTTCAATTAGAGCAACTGAGCAACGAGATTGCCGCCGATAAGGAACATTTGAAAACACTGGTGGCGGCCGTGGCGTCCCAAGACGATCTTATCCAAATTGCCCTGAAGATGCTACGAATAGTTTGAATGCTCTAAATGCACTGTATGCCAAGTACAACACGAACGAAGAGCAAATAAGTGCAGGCGTTCTCGACGCTCAAGGAGCTGAAGAAGAAGAAGCGGCGTTGGTGAACGAAAACAACATTGCAGCGAACGACCAAGAGCTGTTGTCAGCTGTTGTCAGCTGAAGAAACGAACAGGGAAGATGAAGAAATGGATACAACACCTACGACAGAAAAGCCACCGGCTCCTGAGAATATGAGCGAGTACGATGAGCAAATCGCCCTATTGAACGAGCTTAACAACGTTGAAGACATCCCGTTTACGGAAAAGATACCAACCGGAAGTGGCTTTGTTTTCGACAATATGCGAAGACGTTTTCGCCTGTATTTAGACCCAAAAGTTGAATATGTTCAGTTGTCTGACCAGTTGGCATACACGCTGGGGGTTTGAGAAGGATAGATTGTTGGTTCACGGCAGTTTTGCTCATTATGATTGCGATCTAACAGGTGATAACAACGACTACTACTGAATGCAAGATTTTTTCAGGAGGCATTTCACATTTTGTCATTTATGCTCCCGGCCTAATCGAACCTTCTATTTTGGGCGACAAAATGGTTTCCGTTTTACAGGTAGTCAATGTTTCCGGAAATCAAGGCGAATCGGCGGAGTGCTATTTCGAACAACCAACTTTCTATCCGCTTGCCGTAAAAGAAATCAACACAATAGACATTGAGCTGCGCACGTTGGCCGGAAAACTGTTGTCCATACAATACGGACATACGATAGTGACTCTTATGTTCCGTCGTGCTCCAATTTTCTAACTCACATTCTTCTGTTCGCGTTCCATTGAACGGTTGTTGTATTTTCCAATAAATAATGGTTCAAACATTGTTCGATCCGGATACCGTCGATTATGTTCGCTTTTTCGCGAGTTTGATAACATGCAGCAAATAGGCGGCGGCTCGTTGACGCACGACTATTTCGCCGGACAACCGTTTATGCGCGGATTTGGCCGAACGGCGCAGAGCGGCGCCGGTTTTGCCGATCTGTTACAGGCACTTTGGCGACGGCTGATTCCGATGGCAAAAACGGCCGGCAAAGTCATTGGATGTGAAGGTCTGCACGTTGGTTCACGTATTCTCAACGATTTGGCCGAAGGTAAACCGCCCACAAATGTCATCGAAGAACACTCACGTGTCGGCTTATCGAACTTGGCGGATAGAGCGTCTCGTTCGCTCAAAGGTTCAGGACGAAAACGCCGTACCGCAATTTCATCTACACAACGTCTCCGTGGACGGTCGGTTCCGGCGAATATTGCGGCTAAACGGCGACGTGATATTTTTGTCTAATCATGTTGTTCAAAACGATTGATGGCGATAGTCCAAAAACCATTACATCGGCTTTGAATCTATTTACCATACCCACCACGGATGTCAGTTTTTCATCCGCTTTCTACCGTGAAATACTTGCGACGAACAGCGTTGAACAGTTTCCGTTTCATTTCAAAGTTCTCAGCGGCAACAGTTACATTAGTCTTAACGACAGTTACTTTGTTACCGAATTCCGTATAACAAAATCCGATGGCAAAACGTTGGAAGCCACCGACACACCGGCGGCTATTCAAGCGATAGGAAGCACTTTCATAAAAAACTGTCGAGTTTTAATTGGCGGTCGTGAGGTCTATTCGGGAAACGGGTTGAGTTCGTACAAATCGTATTTCGATCTGTTATTGTCGAATGGACACGAAGCCAAAACATATCCGCTCAGTGAGGTCGGCTATTTTCCGTACGCCGATGCAGAGAGCAAAACGGATTCGGGCCTCATTTCAAGCCGCAAAATTTTTGCTTTAAGCAAACCGTGTCAACTGATTAGCAAAGTACCTGCCGACGTGTTCAATCAGGATCTTTTGTTGGTAAACGGCGCCGAAATGGACATTTTCTTGACACCGAACTCTGATGACTTTTGTATTTTTAATCCGGGCGCCGCCGCCGGCTCCACTTACAAGCTACAAATAACGAAATATCGTTTGTATTGCAAATTTTTCAATCTCATAGACAGCCTATCGTTGACAATGCATGCACAGTTGGAAAAAACTCCGGCAAAATACCCGCTTCGCCGAACACAAATGAAGCATCTCATCATAACCGAGGGTCGAACAGATTTTCACGCGAACATTTTCGGCGATCAATGTCCACGACGTATCGTTTTGGCCATGGTTTCAACAGCGGCGTTCAATGGCGCACAGTCGATGAATCAGTTCAATTTCAAACCGTACAACGTACGTGATATTACCATAACAACGGCCGGAATCGATCATCCATCGGTTTGTTCGAATTAGTCGTTTTTTTTCGTAATTCTTTTTTTAGATTCCATACGAAATGAATTACGATGATGGTCAACAATACGTGAGAGCTTATCACGACATGTTAATGGCCACCGGTTACGCGTTCAACGATTCTTCTAACGCCATTTCGCTTAAGCAATTTGAATCCGGTTGGAACATTTACTGTTTCGATTTGACGACCTCGTTGTCGAGCACCAGTGCTACTTTTGATTTGATTCGTCATTCGCCAACAAACCTACAAATGAAATTTCGAAAACCAATTCCTCAAGGAGGTGTGGTTCTCTTAATTTATGCCGAATACGACGCTATTCTAACTGTTGATAAGTTTCGGCAAGCGAGCTCGGACCTCATTATTTGAAAAATGGACGTTAACAACACGTTGCCGTTTTGCGATCCTTCTAATCTGATTACTCACGAAGGAATTTTACGGTGTCTATTATACGTTTTGATTGGCGCTATTCTGTTGATTCTCGGAGTTTTGTGCCGATCGGCTTTGGAGGTGTTGTCTTCACATCTCAAGAACTATGAACGAGATAACAATGGAAAGATTGTTGAGCCGTTTGCCGTCAACTCGCCATATCTTTCGGGGATGCCATCCGATAGACCAGATACCTCGAAGCCGTAGTTACCCCCATATGTTCATTCTCAACCACGACCCATATCACATGCCCGGAAGTCATTGGCACACCGAACAGAAGCGGGCATTTCCCTGCAGTCATTTCCCCTGATGTGGCATTGTGTCTACACTGTCGTATTCAATCACGAAAATAAAGATATTTGACAATAATAGTCCGGTTAGTAACAAGAGCAAATAAATAGAGCAAATTACGGGTGTTCTTTTGGACCCGAACGTTCCAATTGGCTTTCCGTTTTAGCCGTCTTTTTTGATCGGGGTTTCGCTCGCTGGGTGCAATAGTCAACTTTACGGTCTTGTAAAAAAGTTTCCAGACTATGGATTTTAAATTCCTACTATGAAATTGTTCGTTATTACGTGCCGAACCTATGTTGTCAATTTCGTGTGTTGATACCGGCGTTTTTGACAATTATTGAGCGCTTTTTCTCTTTCAGTCATGGAGAAAAACGAACAAAATCAAGCTGCAGCTCAATCCGGAGCTAAAAAACGAAAAGAACAGGCGGAACGTCGACAACAACATTCTCGATTGATGTTGGAGAAGCGACGTCGATCATTGCCCGATCTGGCAGTCGCTGTACCTCCAATACAATCACCTGCTTTGGTTGTTGTAACTCGCCCGTCAAATACCGAACAACTCACTGAAGCTCAGCGACGAATTTTGGAATTGGAAAGGTAGATCTGGAAAGCAATTTACATTAGAATTACTAAATTTACAGTGAGAACGAAATGTTGAGAAGCGAGAATGCCGAATTGCGTCGACAAAATGCCGAATTGGAGTTGGTTAACGATACTTGGACTCTTCTCCAGGATTCGTCTTCTCAACAACGATCGAGCCGCTCAACTTCCCAATCACGACAATCATCCAGCCAAACGCCTCATGCTTCGGCATCTTCTTCGAATGTGGGGGCTGTGGCATCAAGTTCACAAGCTTCCATGCCCTCCAGTCGTCGTTCTTCGTTGTTCGGTGGAGTTCGGAAAACCTTTGCAAATCTTCAAAAGCGTCAACAAAACAATTGGATCAGTCGGCTAAGAGAACTTGGTTTTCCCATGGCAATCGACAAGGAGAAATTCACGGCTGCTCAATGTCGCGATATCCGTCGTCTTCTGAATCTCCGAACGCGGCAATACGGAGCACTCGCACAGTTATGGCCAAAGCGTAAGGACTTGATTTTGTAGGCATGACTAAATCCTTGAATTTAGTCATGTCTTACGAGTCCGTCCGCCGTGCGCAAGTAGAGCAGTTGGAAGATGTCGGCGGATTTGAAACAATCCAAATTCAAGATGACATGAACAGACCGGTTTCAATTCGACTTGCGAAAGATGTTCGTCGTTTGGCCATCCAATACATCAAGCAACTTGCCGTAAACGAATGGAACAATCAATGGCCTGAGGAAATTCATCTTGTTTTCACGGCTGATGGCGGCGGTCGTTACGTCAAGATTGGATTCTTCTGTCCAACGGGAGTGGCCAAACCAGGATCACCACGTAACTTGGTTATTGCTTCGGCATACGATGGCCCGGAAAAGTCGGACGTTTTGAAAGTGGCAGCTTCAAAAGTCTTTCATTTTGCCGAGGAAGTGGTTGAACTTGGGTTGGAAGTCGATGGTCATCAAATGAATGTCACCACCTTCTTCTCCGACATCAAGATGTTAAGTATTGTGGCCGGGACTCGTCCATCTGGTGCCCGCTTCTTTTGTCCATGGGGGGGCAACGTCGATCGTCGTGAACATCAACAAGAAGGTTCTGAATGTGTTCCATGGAGTGAAGAAGAACGTCCAAATCGACTTATCAACCTCCCGCTTCTTCACTTCGTGGTCCCTCCTCTTCACCTTTTGATGCGACTGGTCAATTGTGTTCTGGAACAGATGTGGAAGGACGAACAGCTGAAGGATCAACTGAAGTCAATATTTCGTCTGGCCGGCGTTCGTTCAACTCACAAGACCAAGTCACTACTTAATGGTGGAGATGCTCAGACTTTCATCAACTTCTTGACTGATAAGCACGTTAGCTGGCAACACGATCACTCAAACATGAACTTCAACCAACTCCTATACCATGAAGTTTTCCTGGATCTCGGTAGATTGTGCCCTTTTGCTCGGGTCAACGAAAGACCGTTCACCGTGGATGAATTGGAATCGATGGAGGAAGCAGTTGTACATTTCGGAACTGAATGGCGAAAACACCAACTCCCTTCAATCAACATGCTCCATTTTCTGGAACGACACCTGATGGAATTTGTCGAGCAAGTTGGTTCATGGGGTCGTTACGGAGATCAAATTATTGAGCACGTCCACAAATACGGCAATCGAAGCGACCAACTCAACTTTGGCTTCAACGAAAACAAACGGCTCGACCATTTTCTCGCCGATCACCTCCGTCTCGTCTTGGCTGATAGATCTTTAATTGTATTTAAAGATTAAATAACAATTTTATATTTTTGACATTATTTCGGTACGTAAATGATACCTAAGAAATCCAAATATTCTACTTTTTTGCCAAAAAATTTACGTTCGTGCCGCTTTTCATGTTTTTACTACGGTTGCCAAGCCAAGGCGGAAAGCAAAGGAGAAAAGCACGAGAAAAAAGCAACGCAGAAAAGCAAAGAAAAAAGGCGGCGGAAAGCGGAAAAAATCCCCGTTTGAATTAGCGCTCGGTTGTTCGGTGTGCATTGGTGTGCCGTTTACGTTTGTTCGCCGTCGACTGCCGAGTATTTTGCGGACAAACCTCCAAAACCAATCGCCGAGTTTTTGAACAAGTTTTCTACCGTTACAACCAACAAGTTTTGTTTTCAAAAAGCCACGAGCGAAGTTTGTGGTCATTATTGTCTATTTTTTTGTATTCTACGTTCGCTCGGAATCGCAATGAATGAAATTGTTCACTATTTACGAACTTTGCATAACTCTGATGTTAATGTTTTTCATTTGGTCAATAAACTTTTGTAATTATGCTGCCGTGTAACAAATTTGCATAATTTTAACGAAACGCCAAAAAAAAACCATTTTTCACATCATTCGTGTTCAGTTTGGTTGTGAAAAAAAGATGCAACAAACGTTCGTCCCGCTCGTCGGCCAACTCAAGGGCAACTGTGGTATTTGGGCTCAATGCCCTCCGGAAACGGAATGTCGAGCATTCCATCGGTAAGATTTTGTTGACCTTCTTAGAAGCTAATGAAAACATCTCTAGGTACAAGCGTGTCCCTTTAACATGCTTCCGTAAGACATTCAAAGAGGAGGATCTTGTCAGCGTCAAGAATTGTTTTGATGATCAAACCGATCATATCCTTTGGGCCATTATCGCTATTCTCGCTGTATTGTTCGTTTTCACAACAATCCAATGGTTCCGCTACTGGCGTCGATGCAACGGATTACGTGAGAAATTGGATGCCCTCGAGCCACCACCGAAACCAAGCGTCTCAATTGTCGAATAATTGTTTTGTTGTTGTTGTTTACGGCACCTGCTTTTTTTCTCTGCCGTCTGTTTTTTGTTCGTGTTTAGGAAATAAACTTTGGTGTCTGAAGAACAAATTTCAATAGTAAATTTGATCAACAGGCGTGCAAAACCTGGACTAAAGAGTTGTAAAAAGAAAACGCGACAATTCAACACTGTAATTTTCGCACTCCCATCAAAATTCGCAATCGAATGACACCAATTTTGTACTATTCAAAAATTGTTTTTCAATTGCAAGCGTTTGTTTTGATGAACAACTTAAACGATCACAAAAAACATCTGCTCACATGGGTTATGCTCTCGCGAAAATTTTCTTACAAAATGAACACCTGTTTTTGAAGCTCAAAGGTAATAAAAATTGACAGGCGGATGATTGATGAGTTTTCGCGATTTCGAAATACTTTTTCTTACGAACACTACGTAATAAACTACGGTTACTGTATTCTTGTACCTTATTAAGGGGGTGGTGTATGGTTACTGTATATTTAAAAAATCCTTGTATGTCTATACTTGACAATTTTTGATGGATATAAGCAAAAGGTGACAGGTATTAGCCAAAAGTGACAGGTTTAAGCGCAAAATGATTAATTGATTTTTTCTTATGAGTACAAAGTTAGAGAGTACAGTGTACACGCTAGTAAAAGAGAGAGGCGAGACAGAGAGAGCGAGAGAGTACTGTTTTACACGCTAGTAAGAGAGAAAGAGAGAGGCGAGACAGCGCGAGAGTTTTTCTTCTTACGGGCTACACACCTTACACTACTGTCTCGTTATAAACTTTTTAATGATTCTTTAGTCCGATCCCGACCACTCTAAAACCACCACTGTTAAGCCATTCGTCGATTAAGTTCAGTTGTATCACTCTCGTCACAAACCGCACGGACGCTCAAATTCCTTTATCCTTTCTACCTATCCAAGATATTGTTCAATTTTATTAGTCGTGATTAAATAAACCAAGTTTCGTGATAGTTTACTTACAAAATGTGCAAAATGAACAACAGTGAATAACAAGTAACAGGGCCCGTCGTAGGGAAAAACAGGTGTCGGAGTGGGGAATGACCGCCGTTTTATACTGGTACCTTTTATTGTGAGAAAGAAGATTAACGAATTTCTAACCTTACAGCCTCATCCTGCATCAAGACCATCTGGGCTAACCCGGGCCTCAGAATCCGCTTCCCGATCGCCGCCTAGACCGTTAGTCGAGGAGAATGCAGAGGAACTTTCAGATGCCTAAAAAAAGGAGTGCAAATTCTTTTGTTTGCACTAATCAACTCGGATTTGTTTCAGCCCAATAACGAAAGTTATGGGTGTTCACGTTGCCATGAATCTCAAAATGAGCTTCGTCCGAAAAAAGAATGTTTTCGAGAAATTGGGGTTGCGCTTCAATGAGATCAAGAATCTGATTGGCGTGATTGATGCGACTTTCAAAATTAGGGGGTGTAAATTCCTAAATGGCCCTCATCTTGTAAGGATGAAAACTCGAACCTAGAGGATTTCAAAAAAGTTAAAAAGAACAAAAAAAGACTCACTTTCAAGATACGGTGAAAAGAATCGTTGGAAGTTCCTAACGGCACAGGGTGGGAGCAAAGCGACCGTCTTGGGAATGATTAAAAAAGACAAATGAGATTATTTTGAGATCGATTGTGAGTGAATTGATAAAACATTAAAGAACAATTAAACTGATCAAAAGAACAATTTCAAAAGATAACCGTTGGCTTAGAACTGGAACGTGGTCACGGGATCCGACCGAAAAATGCAATGATCACTGGATCTATGAGAGCAAAAAGAAGCTTCTTCAGAGTTTTCGAAGCATCAGCCACTGTGGAACTCCTGTGTACAGGAACAATTTTGTAGCGAGGGTTTGAGGAGTTACCAACCCGTTCGGCAAAGTTCGTCGTGTCAAAATTTGACTTCTGTGCGTGAAGTACTCCGTCATACCAAACTATCTCGTAAAAGATAATTTGGAAACTGGACACGTCCGCAGTAATTTTATGGATGCGCATCATTTTGGTTCTTCTTGGCACTTGAACTTTGTGTCGGTACGCGAATACTCGCATGCGCGATCGCCAACGGTCCGGTTGATCTCCGCTAATTCCGATGTTCTTTACCGCTTTTATCATTTCGATCGTCCTTTTACTTCTGTTCGACAATTGAAGCGCTTGTCACACCCTTATAATTAAACACGACCACAATAAAATAATTCTCGTCGTCAAAATCTTCGAAAAAAACAATTTTCTCAGCAACTTTTCTTACAGATTCTAAATCTCAAATAATACCCCGATCTCACAAAGCTTATTTAACCAAAATAAATTTAAATGGAACTTCAACAATCATGGTCGCCACCGCATGCTTTTTTGCTTTGTGAGGTTCTAATTTCACGCCCATTTGCAGAAAGTATTTTTTTACTGAATAGCTGGCCGCAGCCCATAGTTTCTCATGAGATTGTACATAGTTATTTGAATTTAAGTGCTCATTCGCCTCTTGCCGGAACGTCTTTTCATCGTAGTTAACTTAAATAATGAGCAAGTAAATTATGTTATAAAGTAATGGTCACCTTAGCTTCCTAACCTTCCAAATCGTCAACTTGTACGTTTTCTTTAAGGGCACCTCGTAAATATTCAAAAATCCGCCTCAATAGTTCAAAATTCGAGACCATTGACCATAAACTTTTTCAACATAATACTGTAAAAATCGTAATGTCGGTCTTTGTCCGAAACTATTGCCTCGAGGTCCAGATGTTCTTATCTGGTCTCTTCGGCAGAATAAATGAGACGATCAGCGCAACTAGTTTATTACGTCGATCGAAAAAAGAAAAACTGCCGCAGGCCGCTAAGCGGTCCTCTTATCTCGGCCAGAAAGGGCGGGAAAAATCCGCGATCGGAATCGCGGACAATACTAAACGAAGTTAATTTGTCAGTAAAATGGAAAATATCGAATATTTACGAGTCACACGAAAAAGTTTATATTGGGTTGTTACTAAAGTTTTGTCTGATTGCGTCATGAGTGACCTAAATTAGGAATGAAAGAAATTGACCGGTCGGTTGGAAGTGTGTGAACGAAGTTCGGTTGTTCAGCTGCCTACTGTCCTAAGTATGATTTTCGTTGTAGATTAGAATTCATTCATTAAAATTAACACAAATCATCAAAAATACTCGCCATTTGAGTTGATAGTTTGGCGCCACCGTCCGGGCAATTGGGTGATTCCGCGCGTGTAGAAGGATCGATGACGGGAGGCGAAGAACGAGTTGAGGGACCGGCGGAGATGATCGACGTCGTTGAATCGGCGTCCTCGTATCCACGTCTTTAGCGAACGGAAGAGATGGTAGTCCGTTGGCGAAAGGTCCGGAGAGTACGGCGGGTGCTCGATGGCCGTCCAACCCAAAGTCCTCAGGTGCTGTTGAGTTCTTCGGGCGGTGTGCGGTCGCGCGTTGTCCTGGAGCAGTAGAACGTCGCGGCGATGACGAAGGGCGGCGGCGACTCGATCCATTTGGGCACAGTACAGTTCCGAAGTGATCGTCTGCCCGCGGTCCAACAACTCCCAGTGCACAACACCTAACCGATTCCACCAAACAGGAAGCATAACTTTTGTTTGGAAAAGATTCGGCCGGGGTGTACCACCCGGTCGCTGATTGGGACGCAACCATTGCCCACGGCGATATGGATTGTCAAGTTGGACCCATGTTTCGTCGCAGGTTAGGAGCCGGTGGACGAACGGGTTGGCACGTTGCTGCTGGAGGAGATTTTTGGCAGCCCGGACTCGCCGTTGCTTCTGCAGGTCCGTCAACTCGTGGGGTACCCACCGTCCTCGTCGATGCCGGAGACCTAAACGAGAATAACCATTAGTGATTGTAGACATAAAGAATTGCTTGCCCGCTCGTCTTAATGTTCTCCAAACGGTTACATGGCAACAACCATTGGCCAATTCGCGAGTTGATTGCGCAGATCGATTGGACACAGCGTTGAGAATCGTCGGTTGATGAACCGTTGGCGGACGTCCTGTTCGTGGTTGATCGGCCAAATCCTCGAGTCCATCGTCGAACTTTTTGAACCATCGACATGCCGTCCTCTCGGTGGTCGTTCGCGTTCCATGTGCCAAGTTGATGATGGCGGCGGCTTTGGCGGGCGAGTGATGGAGACGATATTCGTTGAGAAGCAGAAGTCGCACTTGTTCACGAGTGAGGCCCATTTGACGAAATTAGTCAAGGAAACAGGAGTAGCGATGTCGAGAAACAGCAGATCCAATAAATCAAATTTGACACTTCGTTTAATTTCCAATCGACCGGTCAATTTCTTTCGTTCCAATTTTAGAAAATGCATTGCGCAATCAGAAAAAACTTTAGTAACAACCCAATATCCCTTTGGTAATGTTATAACATTTCAGGGTCGCAAAAACTAACACCAAAAATAAAAAGCACTTTTCAGTAAAGATTAACACTCCGATAAAACTTTATATTGTCTTAACGGCACAAAATTCGAGTGAAGAGAAAAACGAGAAGTAGCTTGTATCGTTTGGCCAAAATCAATTATTCCAATTTAGCGCTCTTTCAAAATAGAAAAGAGGAAACTAATTTTCTCTATGAGGTTATTTCTGTAAGAAACGCTAATGTAAAGATTCCAAGCCCATTCTTTGCTCTTCTCAATTTGAAGACGATTCCTGTTCTGGAGCATCTCAGAAATCAAGGAAACTGAACGATCAAACAAACTTCTTGAACGATTAAGACCGTTAATTTTATTGACTTTTTACGATGACTTCTCTGGAGTGACCGTAAAGTCAGTTGTTGAATTCGAATCTGTCGAACAAGATCTTCTCAGTGCCGATGCACAGACCACAAAGGTGGTGGAGAAGGAAAGCGATATTTGAAAGGTGTTGGATCGTTTGATTTGCGGGATAAAAGGTTCCGTTCGATTGTGACGATTGTTCGGATTGGCTTACCTTCTCTCCAACCAACTTGGGTAAGTGATGATTCTTAGATGGCTGAGAATTTGGTGTTTAGGATCGACTGTTCGCGCATCAGTTCACATCAAATTACCAAAGCTCTCGGCTCGCAAGGACTTCAAAGTATGATGTGAATTGTGCTTCCGTTTGTTTCTGTGCTCCGGATGGTTTGTTCATGTCCAGTTTGGCCAATGCTTCAGAGTTTTCCTTCATCTTGTTTCTTAAGTTCAGGTTCAAATGAATGTTCAGGTTCTCGAACTCACTTGCAACCTTCCAGCAACTGAACCAAAGCGGCTGGTACCTCTTGTTCCATCGGCAAAGTTCGTTGGGCGTTCCGTTGTGTGGTTGTCGATTGTGAGATAAACGATTAATAGTGTTTGAAGTTTGTTGCATGTTGACATCAGAACTACAAGCATTAATTCAAAGACAACAAGAATTGCAGTTGTGCTTATCTTCACAGGAGATGAAGCAGATCTCATTAGCTAGCCATCTAACACGTTAGTGAGTTTGGCTGTGTTACAAGGTTTGAGGTTAACTACTTACTGTTAAGTGCAACTTCCTATCACCTTCAATTTCGTCCTGTTTCTACTAACATCATTTTGAAAGAACGTTTATGATTCAACTGTTTTTATTTGTGTGCTTAGACAAACAAGCAATCAATCGATTAGATCGAAAAACTGCGAATGTTCAACCGCATAAAGAAGTGGGTCTTAAGGGAAACCAATAGTCGCTTTAAACATTCGATCAACAACAGAAACTGATCTTTGAATTGGCGTCCAGTTTTCGGTGCAGTTTGGTTGTCGAGTTGCGTCCGTATCCTTGTAATCGACCCTCGAAAATGTTCAGTCGACCATTCACTCTGCTGCATTCTGATCTCTCTCTTGGATTTCATTTTTGGTGCTCTTCTTCCACTATGACTCAATCTCATCCCAAGTATCTTGACATGGTCGTTGAAGCTATCATGGTGCTCAACAACAAGAACAAGGGATCCAGTCGACAAGCGATTACGAAGTACATGACGGAGAGCTACACGCTTCCGGAAAAGACGGTGAGTTGGTTTCGCAATCGATCCAAATAATCGTTTCTGGTTTTCAGGTCACCGGTCATATTAGCAAAGCGATTGTGGCGGCACTCGCGGGCAACATCTTGGTCCAGAAGTCGGGCACTGGAGCAAACGGTTCGTTCGGATTGAACCCCGACTATCGCAAGAAAATCAAGAAGGCCGAGGGATCATCGCCGAAGAAAGCAACGACTCCGAAATCTACGACGCCAAAGAAGAAAGCGACTCCGAAGAAGACGACGAGTCCGAAGAAGAAGATGACCAGTCCGAAGAAGAAGACTTCAAAAACGAAGACGGCAATCGCGAAAAAGGCCAAAAACTAACTTTTGATACTCATTTAATCACTTGCAATTTGTTTTCTTAATTCCAATTGTTCATTTTTTGTAATTTTACTTTGCCTCTCACATTAATTCTTGTTTTTCAATATGCAATAAACCGCACAATACGAAGGTTCTATCCAGTGACTGTTGTTTGGAGTGAAAATGATCGATTTTGCACCAGCAATTGGAGTCGACGGCCTGTTGACCTCATCCATTTGAGTGCAGAAGGCGAAATAGTTGTCGACCTATTACATCTTGTTGTAATTTGGTTTTTAGCACTTAAATGAGTCTGCCAGTCAACTATGTGGTCTGTGCATCGGCACTGAGAAGATCTTGTTCGACAGATTCGAATTCAACAACTGACTTTACGGTCACTCCAGAGAAGTCATCGTAAAAAGTCAATAAAATTAACGGTCTTAATCGTTCAAGAAGTTTGTTTGATCGTTCAGTTTCCTTGATTTCTGAGATGCTCCAGAACAGGAATCGTCTTCAAATTGAGAAGAGCAAAGAATGGGCTTGGGAGTCTGTACGCTATTGCGAAAAGATCCCCTCGGATATGACATGAAAGTGTTCATCTTAGACATTAGAGTCAATGTAAAAATTCGTATTTTCAGTTAGAAGAATTTTATCGTTTGTCTTTCTTGCAGGAATAGTTCAGTTTGTTTGTAATTTTCTATTTCAGATGTGTAATTAGGTGGCACATTCCAGGAACGCCAATTCCCATGCCGCTTTGCAAATTTTGGTTCTGAGGCGAAATGCGGAGCGGGAAGTTGGCGGATTTCGATCGTCGCTTTTGGGTTTTCAGTCAACTGAACCATTTGGTCTAAAATGTCGACTACACAAGAAGAAACAATAACCATCGACGATACGAATGAATCTGCAGAACCGTCGGCCATTTCGAGTGGTTCGATTCCTTTGGCGCGTGTGAAGAAAATTCTCAAATTGTGTCCGGGAGTTACGAACATTTCTGCCGATTCCGTGAAGTTGATTCAACTATTTGCGGTAACGAATTCATTTAACTGCTTAGTTGATTTCTTTAGGAGGAATATTTACGAGTGCTGGTCAAAGCCACTCAGCAGAATGCGGCTGAAGCAGGTCGAAAAACACTTCAAATGAAGGATCTGAGTTGGTTTCATTTTGGTTTTCTGTTTCGAGTTTGTTGTTTAGATCGAGCGATTCAAGACGATTGGGCATTTTCGCTGCTCGAAGACACACTCATTGAATGGCCGGAGCTTGGATCCAAATCGGAAAAAGAGAACACGAACAGTCAAGCAATAGATATCGAAGACATGTGATTATTTTTGCCCTGAAATAAATTCGCAGGTCTCTTATTGTGTGCACATTTTCATATTTGGATGAAACTATTTGGTTTGAGTGCTGAAGAGTCGGCAACATTCTTCTCGTACCACACTTTTTATAAGTGAATGGGTATTGGGAGCGAGAGTGCAAATGCAGAAATCAATCGGCTGAACGTTTAAGCCAACGGGCAGAAATCGAGCGGGCAACCGACGAGCAGTCAGTCGCCTTAAGTGCGAAGTCTTGTGGCTAATTCCCTCGTATTTTGTCATCATTCCTTTTTTCCGTCTACATTCTGGGCTTATGAATCTCTCAATTAACTAAATTTGCTCTTTTACTACAAACGGGTTTCTCGTCACAAACATTTCGACTTTTTCAACGGGTAATGAGATTTCTTTGATTCTGATGCTTGTTCTCGTTCGTCGATTTAATTTCGTGTTGTTGGTTGTGTTTGTTGTTTATATTCAAACTTGTTGTGCACGCATCAATGAGCACGATCGTTACCAGGTGAATGAAGAGACGAAAACACAAGGTAAGTGATTTATTGTGTTCAAGTGGATTGCCATCTACGTTCTTGTCGAACTATAAAGATTTTGTTGCAGATCATGTTAATCACTCAAATGCTACACACAACGACTCATCAGCATCGGCATCAGCAGAAGAACAAGACATTGGACAGGGATTTTTTGGTAATTGGTTGTCGTTTGCAATGTGATTTTGATTATTGCAGGAGATGAAGATGACGATCAAAACGAAGAAATTGACAAGGGTGACAGTAGCGTCTCGGAAGAAAGAAATCCAGAAGACTTCATAAATTCCGAGCTTACGGCTGTTAAACTTGAAGGCGATCATGATCGACCGGAAACAATCTCAGTGATTGCTAATGCTTTTAACAACAAGTAAATGTCTGGTTGCATTGCAAATAAAATAAACCGTTGCAGAAAGTCGTTCTCATGTCCGAAGATCAAATCCGATTTTGTCACCGGCACATCGGTTGCTGATTTGAGTCCCGAAGATGTCGGTATAATCGGAGCGTTGGGCGACTCGCTGGCTGTTAGTTGCTATTTCTTGTTTTGAGAATGCACTTCGTTTAGACAGGAACTGGACTTTGGCCACGTACGCAGATCGAATTTCGCGGTGCCGCATTTCCAACCGGAGGCGATGCAACAATCGACGGTCTGATAACGATCCCGAACATATTACGCGAATTTCGTCATAACGAAATTGCCGGCGTATCTCACGGTATGGGATCTCGCGATCAGTTGCCGGATCATCAGCTAAATGTTGCAACCGCTGGAGCAACCAGCTCGTCAATGCCCGAACAAGCACACGAATTGGTGCGACGACTTTCGGTTTTAAAGGAAATCGACGTCTACAACACTTGGGCTTTAATCATAATCACAATTGGAACTGAAGAAGTTTGTTTTCGAATGATGATTTGCAATGACTTTTTAAAGATTTGTTCCAATTGTACTGTTCCTGACACTGATGCACTGATTGAAACTATTGATATTTTGAACAGAGGAATACACAAAGCAGTAGTCATTCTTCTTGGTCCAATACACGTTTCGTCTTCGTATCATCAAAAAGCAAATCTTCTGAAGTAAGCAGACAAAACAAACCATCAAACTAGTTGCTTTTGTAGAACAAGATGTGCGTGTTCGAAAGATCAGTCGAATGAGTTCATGATTTCACTGAGTGAGAAATGGTCAACAGCGTTTGCAGAAGTTCAAGCGCATTCAGATCGCTACAAAGTATGTTCACAACTATTCGAATATTGCAGTTTATGAGTTGTTTAGCGCAAACACTTCGGTTTGCTTACCTTGCCGATGCTTACAGGTAAACTAACGAAGATTTGCGGGAATAAGACAGCAATTTAGTCACGTCTCGTTATCCGTATTCTCTTTTCCTTCCTAACCAACCGTTACTAAATCGACGAGGACATAATTATGCTACAAAATGGCAAGTTCTTTAAGTCTCATAAATAGTCATTGAAACGTCTTGTTTAGGTTGTGGAACCGTTTGATTGCCGGTCCAAAATACAACTTGACGAATGCAGTACTCTCACAAGACAGCTACTACTGCCCTTCAATTTCATGCCCGTATTTTCGTTTACCCGAAAATTACGCGTATTGTAAAATTTTGCGCCATGTCGACGTTGAAGCAATGGAACAGGAAGCAGATCAACTACTTACGAAACGCACAAAATACAATGTCTACTTGTCGGCTGCGATGATCATTTTCATTGCATTCATTGCAGTGATTATTGCTGGAACCTTCTTTTATTTCCGATCCAAAATGGTTAGTCGAACAACATATACTTCTATTCTGCTTTTAGGGTAATCGGCCACGTTTTGATCCAATTCCTGATCGTTTGGTCTTCAAACATCGTGCAACGACCATTCGAAAGCCGAGTATTCACAGCATCACGTCGCAAAAGGAGGATATGAAACCGCGACTTCGACCCACCGCACCATCACTGGACATCTCAACTCCGATTATCCACGAAGAATCATCGGAGGAGTAAAAGCTCACGACGAATTTGCCTTTAGATTTATTAGAAACATATCGCAAAAACAAACATTTCCATTACTTAAACAAGGTTCTCAAATGATATTACTCTTGCCAAAAATTGTGCATTTCAAGGTCGTAATAAACAAGTCATTTATTCTTCTTCATCATCGCCAAAAGACAACAACTGTGATGCTGTTTTCTTGGGTAGTGGATCAGAGCGTTTCTTCTTGTCTTCCGGTTTGTCTTCGCTATTTGCGTCGTCGGTTGTTCGTTTCACTGGCTTCTTGAACGTGATCTTTCCTTCTTCAATCTTTCTTCCTGAAATCTTCGGATAATAGAATTTTGATGAGAATACTCACGATCATCTTCCTCCATTTTCTTTCGCACTTCATCGTCCAATTCTTCGACTGTAAGATCTTTGGACGGATCAAGAACCACAACCTGAGGCCGTTCGCCTTCTTTCATGTTTCGAATATCGTCGGGATCGTTGCTTGTCCCCGCGTCGACGTCCAATAACTCGTTCTCTTCGAACTAAACCAACTGATTATTACAATCCAATGGTCAAAAAACTTACTTTATCCTCCAATTTATGTTCCTGATAACCCATCTTCTCTTTCATCGCGCGTATAAACGGTGGATCCGAATCGTCAATGAATCGAATTGAAGATTTTTGTTTGTAATTCATTTTTCCAGATTTTCCTCCTCGATTTCCACCTCCACGATCTCCACCTCCACGCGGCATTTTCGATAATAAAACCTTCAAATAATCACAAAGTAATTGCCAGAACAACGCCGCTGGTTTTGTCCAACACACAAAATTTTCGACTATCGAGTTTTTACCTTATGAACAAACAACCACTTTTGAGTTCTCGTTGGTCTTTTGGTTCACAAAAAAGAACAGTTGGAAGTTCAGTTTCCACTATCGACTAGCGAATAACACACCATTAGTCCTAATTCGTCTCTTAATCATCACTGTCCGCTTACTTTGCAACAAAACAGCTTTAATTTAATGAAAGAACAAATCTAACTATGCACTTTGAGATACTGATAGATAACGTGAATGCGAGATCACGGTCATTTGGAGAATGCTCACAAACGTCCTGCTTTTTTGAACAGTTCGAACAACGGTTGTCCCTCCTTGATCACACAACTGAGAGTTGCACGTTGATAATAGTCGGGAATCAACTCGATGTTTGCAATCGCTTGTTGCAAATAAACAAACGGTTGACTGACTTCAGCACCAATGTATCTGCAGAACGTTGTCTAGTGTTATAAACTATAACTTACTGGAAATGAACGTGAAGATGATAGTAACTCGGATAGTAATGAAAATGAATCTTTAAACGCGACTCCGGGACTCCATGTTTTTGAAAGATAGCATCGATGGACTTCTTCAAGATGTTCTTCAACAACGGTAATTCTCTCTCGGTCAAGTCGCTAAAATCCAATAATTTTCGTAACAATAATCAATCTTACCGAATCGATTTCAGATCTCGACGAACAACAATTGCTTGATAATACAATTGTTCGATAACATCACCCGTCCATTTGAGATCGCGGGCCAAAACAAAACCGATTTCCTTGTCCTCATCCTTCAAAATGACGGTGTCTTGTTCTTTCTTTCCGTCGAGGATGTTGTAGACCCACTGAAACAGTCGATTATTAAGAGTGTTTTACGTGCAAACAAACATCAATGCTGAATTGGCCGTCTTGAATGAACGGCAAAGTAATGTTTTTGTAGTCATCCGGAGTTTCGAACAGCAAGTGCATCGGTTTGAATCGATACTTTTCAATGTGTTTATCCGTTGCCGGATAAATGAAAGTTGATTTGTGTACTAAAACAAATAGAAAACAATAAGAACGTTTTTCATTAAACTTACAATTGAATTTCTTCGACAGTATTGCATGAAAGTTACCATAGATTGTGTTGTTGCTCAAGTGAATTAGCTGCAGACTCGAAATGCATTCATGAAGCTCTGCTTCTGCTTCAGGAAAAGCTTGTTTCTCCAAAATCAGGATTCCTAAACAATCACTGTAAATAATTTCACAAAAACGATACCTGGTTTGTTGTCACTCACATTGTGGCAGTGAATGAAGATGATCGAAACAAGAAAACAGTATTGGAACCATTGACTTTCATACCTTTTTTTCTGGAACCGATCCGAGAACTTCTTTGAACACGAAACCACGGAGATCCTTCAACATTTCCATTGCATTTTTCGCGTCACCGGAACCATTTGCTTCGTTTGAAGAACGCAACTTCTTTTCCACTGGAGCACCCGTAGCTGTAGAATCACTCATTTTAACTTAGACCGGCCGAATCGTTTCAACAAAACACACAAAAGGATCGATCTGAACTGCCAATGTGCAAAACGAGGTCGGAAAACAAAACGCCAAGGAATTTAGCTGCTATCGTCAAAACAGATTCCTTGGAATTAACACAATCTTACGGGTATCTCTTTGAATTTGTTCTTGAGCAACCAAACACAAGTCAGCAATTATGAACAGTTCACTGAACTCAAAAGCTACAACTTCCGGTTTGCAGCTCAGAAACAAGTTAAAACGATTGCATAGCAATAAAATAGATTTCAGTATACTATATCTAAAGCAACATTACCCAAAATGTATGTTCTATGGTAGATTTACAGTTTAATCAAAATGTTCTTCAGATTTCATGTCGCTTGCAAAATCCGATGAACAAAGTGCTTCGAATGAATTCGTCTCTGCACTTGTGGAGCGTGTTTGTTCACCAAATCGACGCGAAGAAATGCAACTGCTTCAACGACATCTTCGTCTACGATTCTACGATCACTATTTTCGTCTGGTTTATGGCTCACAACCACTCGATGACTTTGCTGTTAACGAATGGATGTATCTTTCACGTTCTCTGAACTTTTGCTCCAATGCTCATCAACTTCAAATCGACTTTGGAAACCGACTGTCAATCAATGAAAAGAATTCTTTTCCTTGGGAAGCAATGTTAAGCAAAAATCTGATGCTATCGCAGTTCAACACACATTATCAATTCAACAACCGTCAACATGAAAGAGCCGAGTTACCTTCGTCTATGACCACAATCCAACAGCAATCAATCGGTTGGAACAATGAATATAGTGAATTGGATGACAAAGATCAGTGGATTAAACGCGATAAACCTCGACCAACAGCTTTAAAGCGTAAGTTGGAAAAAACGCAATCTACGGAACATCGGAATGTTCTACTTGAACAGCCAAACGGTTACCATCGACTTATAAATCGAAAGACTGCAAAAAGCCAAGAAAAAGACCGCTCGCAAGCTACAATTGCACCAAGTCGAATCTACAAAACTAAACAACGTCAAATCGACAAAGAGATTGAGGCTGATCGTCGAACAACGAAAATGATGGCTAAAAAACAACAGACTTCAAATGTCGACAAGAAGAAAGAAACCACGCCCGTCGAATCAGATCGCAGTTGGGCATTAGCGAAGCCGACCAGTCAATCCAGTTTAGATGACATCAAACCTGAAATGGAGATGAGTTTTGAACGAAATTGGTCAACTTGGACTCTCAAAAAAGCCGAAGCTTGTAATTGGGATGCCGATTTTGAAGATCAGCCATTCGCTCCACAGGATAAAAACATTCGACATAAATTCTACAAACAATCGTTGATCAAACAAAGTGCGGACATCGAACGCAAACGGCGATCAAATCTGCAAAATCGTCCGATTCTCGCGAAGATACGTCAGGAACAACTCATGCGAATCGAAGCACGTCGACCAATTCGAAAGCCACCAATGAGATTGCCAATCAAGAAGGCTGTTAGGAAAACTAAGACTGTGGACAATCCGAAACCTGTCGACGTTGAAGATTCGCAGGTTGTAGAAGAAGTTGAAAATCCAATTAAGATGTCACCAACCGAAAACACTAAAGAAGTGACACCCGAAGATTTAGCTGTTGAAAGCGAAGTTCAGAAACCCGAAGAACTGTCGATTTTGGAGCAAATCAAACGTGCGCTGCATACTGTTCCTGAGAAAATCAAAGAAGTTCTGAGCTTTGGAAACCAAAAACCGAAGTTAGAGCGCACCAAGTCAACGGAAATAGTCGAAGCCACGACAATGAAAACTCCGCATTCTAATTGTCGTTCTTCATCTGCCAAAGCCCATCGCATGAATCCAAAATGTACAAACGATCAACATTTGAATGCACTTCATCAGCACAATCTGGACGTTGATGCTCGATTGGAGACTGTCTTGAATAAGCCAACCAAAATCCATCCTACAAAATCGAATTCAAGCTCATTGTTAAAATTGCAAGGTGGTGTCAATAGTTCGAACTCCAAACGTCGTCCCATCAGTTGGCGAACAGAAACTGAGATCAAGCATTTGAAAGAGCTACGACTAAAACAGACGTCTGACCAGCGAAATGGAAAAACTAATCTGTTGCCACAAGTTTGCACAAAGCAAACATACCCTAGAGACGGCAAGCGAATGTCGACTCTGAAATTACCAGACATAAAACCTGAAAGCAAATTTGATCCTCTAAATAATCCGTACAGATCGGCAGGTCGAGTGCATAGTCCAATAAACGAATGGCCTGTTTCTCGATCGTTCAATCCGGAGGTTGGAAGATGCAAGATCATTGACTACATCGAGCAGGTAATTTTGCGTGATTATTGATGATGACCAAGACCTATAAATTAGAATTGGCCCTATCAAAAGAATCTCTTGAGCTACATAGTTGAACATCGACACGCTTTACCTTATGGCGAAAAAATGGTGAGATTCAAATATCAAGTTCGATTTCAGTCGGAACGTACGAAACAAAACGGATTCGTTTATTTCAATGTTGATGTTTCTCGTTTTGATTGGTCTCATCCAATCGAACTATCGTATCGTTTTCAAGGACAAAGTGCTATTCACAGGTCTACAACAACACGGGCATTCGTTTAATAACAATTCTTTTCAGAGCTGCCTTCTCTCCTACGTCAATACCTTTTCGAAAACGTTGGATAAAATCACTGGAACACGGCGTTTTGCTTGAGAATACAACCAATTAATAAGATGGCTGTTGTTCATCTTCGATAAAAATATTCAAAGACAAGTTTATAAATCGGCATTTATATCTACAATAACAAGCCAACAATCAACAAATAACAAATTTCAAAGATAACAACAAACTCAACAACTATATGGACAGTATTTCAGTGTGCAATCAAAACAACGGTAAGTGTAGTGAATTCGAGTTCCAAATGCGTTGTAACGCTTCTTGCGGCGGTTCAGCACCGGGCATGTATTTGGTTAACGTAAGAAGTGGAGCCATTGATGATAACAACGAGTCGAGCATTAAGTCCAATGTGCCTGAATAGTAAACGTTTTCGAATAGATAAAAGATTCAATTTACCATTTATTGCACCACATTCGTCTGATTTTGTTCCTGCCGCCATTAGCATTGAATTCCCCATCATTCGAAGTGCAGCTGCTGCATCCGCAATGCTGTTGGTTCCGATGTTACGTTCCGGTGAGTATTCGTTTCGTCTTCGTTCGTTTATCCACCATCTTGATCGCTGTTCCATGCATGATGGCTCGAAGTACGCCTCTTTTATTGTCAGTGGGGAAACATCCCGATTTGATGGTCCTTTACGTTTGTAACGACGCTTATTGCGCATTGTTGGATCGTGCTCCATAGTCGAGGATTTTGATTCCTAAGTATTCACAAGTGAAAATGTATAGTTATTTGGTTGTCACCTCATTCCCGGTATTTCCAATCATATCGCTTGCTAATCGATCTTCAAATTCGTTCGTAGAACTTTGAACACGAATAACCAAATCTTTCCATCTTCCTTTTTTCCCGAGATCTCGTGGAATCACATCGTTGCTCTTAACCCAACCATACCATTTTCGACATTTTTTGTCTACGCAACGCCAACGATGTTTATTTCCACCGCACCTATAGATTCACGTTGTTACAGTTACTCTGGAAATAATCATCGACTCACATTTGTGGTCGAACTTGTCCAGGACAGAAGTAGCAATAACGAACACCATCGGTAGAAACGGGCGGAGTGTTTTCGACTCTAATAAAAGTATTAGCAACCGATTTCTTCCGATTCTCCTCTTACCCTTTACTTCGAACTCCAGATTTCATTGTGCGTTTCGGTGCATAATATTGTTCCATTCGAACACCCGATGGAATTTCAGGACGTTGAATTTCAGTCATGCTTTCCATTGTATGTTGTGTTGGGTCCGGAAACTCGGTGGTTCCGGGAAAACTTGGATCAAAGAGCGGTTCTTTCAATTCGTTCTTCACTTGAACAGCAATCTTGGAGTCCGAAAGCACAGAAGTTACTTTTGCATTTTTGGAAGAGGATCGAGTTCGTTCTTCGACTTCCCGACGCTCATTCTCATTCAACAGATACTCTTTAATTTTATCCAATGCTGCTTCATCGCCACTGCTCGTTGCAACGGGCACTTCAGAAGTCGATAAAGGAGTTGGATCGGCCACGAAACTGTTCATTGCCTCAGAAGCAAGCGTTGTAATAGGATCGTTCATTGAAGAATCCGAAACGGGAAGATCGCTGAGAAGAGGACGATCCCAACTGTTAAGAGAGAGAGGATGCGGTTTCTTGGCCAACTGGTTATCGACAGCGCCATTCCACAGTTTACACTGATTATTTGTGCATCTAAAACAAATAGCTAACTTTTATTTTGTGTGTTGATTACTTACTTCCACTTCCTTTTCTTGATTTCACATCGGGATTTACAAGAATAACATTGATGCTCTTGAGAGGAGTTTGCAGCATTGAGTTCGTCGGGAGTAATCGGCCGATCCGATTCCTCACTGGGCAAGTCATCGATTGCTTGCACAAACTCTTGTGGATTAAACACCTCGGCAAGACCGTCAAATGTGTCGGAAAATCCGGAAATCAAACGTTTTCGACCGTTCGTTGAGGAAAGTGATCCCGAACGGTCACGAGGCGATTTCAAGAAAGTACTGCCGTACAAGTATTCGTCCAACAAACGTGATCGTGTACGTCTTCTCGATCGACCAGCATCCAATGATTTGGCCACATCATCCTCCGACTGTTCGCTATCGATTCCTTCGAACAACGACAAGCCGCCATTACTAAGAAGTTTATGCTGAAAATTGAATCAAATTAAACAACAATAATAAGGTTCTTACGGCATTTGAAAACGTCGGTTCTATATCCGAAAGATCAACTCCAAACTTGTCAGAGAACAAACGTTTTCGTGATCTTTCTGTTGAGCTCGTACTGTCCGTTCGTTTCCTCAATGTTGCAGCTGATAGCAGTGGCTGAGGTTCTTTGAATTCTTCCGATGCACTAACTTCGTCTTTAATAGGATCGGGAAGCGGTGCTTTGCGTCGAGTCTGTGGGACAACGAAGTCGTTGTTAGCAATCAAACGATTTGGAACTCGATTTCGTTGAAGTCGACCGGAGTTCGGAGAAACAACTGGTACAGCAGTGGTTGTTGAGTCCTTTTTCGGAGTTAAATTTGAGATCTTCGTGTCGTTTTTGTTCGCTGCTTCTCGAATCTCCTCAAGAGCCGTTTGGAATCCGTTGAGTTGACGTGGAGTTCCATAGACGTCCAAATGTGTGTAATAATCCGCAATATCACTGGATTTCACTGAAGACAATTGAAAAATGAAAACAAATAAAACCGTCGACTCACCAAAACCACTCTCCTGGGTCCCAAAAAATATAACACTGTACTTCGGATTGGAAGTTGTCGGGGTTTTGGCGATCTAAACGAAGAGTTTCGTATCAATTTGCTTTAACAATAAGTTAATCCGAGACGATATGCCAGAAGCAAAACATTGATAAGATAGTAAAAAGAAAAGGCGGAGCTTACCTGTGCAGGCCAATGTGGAAAGCCGCGCATTTTGGCCCATACCAAATCGCCGATCTTGAATTCTGACATTCTGATGTCGAGTTCTGTAAATCAACGACATCGTAGAGAATGTTTGAACGCTCGACTAGATTCCCGGTTTGTTGGTCTCGACTAATGTCACGAAAGTGCGAGCTGCTTACCGATATGGTAAAACCAGCACAACGAAAACCGAAATCCCTCCGCTGAGTAGGCCACTCAGACAGGAAATTGGCCTAATTTTCGGTTCCTGTGCAATTTTACGGAGAAAAAAATAAATTTTAATATTCGCGCACACAAAACAACATCGCTGAGCGTAAGTTTGACGTTGTTTCAGCAAAGAAACATGTGAAACGCGTCGTAAAACGTATTACCGGGTGCAAGCTTCGGCGGCAGTCACATGTTCGACGAATCAGAAGATCGGTTTGAGACCGCTGGGCATTTTAGTCGACTATTTTATTGTTGGAATATGCACTCAAGTTAAACGTGAATTGAGATGCTTGTTGTCTATGGGATCTTTAATTTGAAACAACAGAAGACCATCAAGAAGCTCCTTATTGGTATGAAGTTCAGAGTTAATTGGAGTATTCAGATCGATAGCTTCCGTATTATGCTCGGAATTTTAGTTGATGTAACATTTCATTAGGAATACGATTGTTAGATCGTTTGACTAAAAGCCGTTGAATTCCTTTGTGAAAAACAATCAAATTGACAGATAAAAGTCGACGAATTGACCTCATCACGATTGTTCTTTGTATCAAATGATGGCATTCTGCAACGACTTAATAAGACTCGTTGCGTTGAACGTATCTGCGATGACATAGTCTCGGAATTGTTATGTCGATTGGAAGCTCAAAACAATCGGCCAAACTGCCGAGCGGACTTAACGAACTTCTCTCGGACGAATTCAACGCTGCTGAATGTAAGGCAATGACAGTAATATTGTTTTATTTGATTTTTTAGATGTGAATTCTTTCTTGAAAGAAGCTCGTCCGGGCGAAGAGCTGCGAAAACTACAGTCGCTGAGATCTCAGTTAAATGCTTCAAGCAATGCAGCATCAGAGCAAATCAAAGACATTGTCTTCGATCACTACAAACAATTTATTGACACCTCGAAAGAGATTTCAAGTTTGTTTACGTGATGATTACGTAGCAGCGTTTTGTTGTTTAGGTTTGGAACGTGAAATCTACGAGTTATCGTCGCTACTAACCGATCAGAAGAGCGTACTTGAAGGTCTTATGGAAATGTGTGGACAAGATCGGAGATCGTCTTGTAGTGTTTCAATTCATAGCGCCGGAAATGTTCAGCAAACTCCGTTGCAAAGTCTTGTACATCGTGTAGAGGGAGTGGCTGTAAGTAAGATATGCTCTGTCCATTTACAGTGTTTATATTTAGGATGTTCTGAATCACTTAAAACCAACAGAAAAAGTTTTACTTATGTCCGAAATGACTTTATTGGACGAAAACACCATGGAGCAACAACAACCACTTCTGCTCGTTCTGTTAACGGAAACGTTCATCATAGCGCGTCCGAGTAGTTCGGGTAACCGTCTGCGTTTTCAACTTTCTTCCTCTCATCGATTGGACAAAGCGGCAATTGTTAACGTGAAACGTGCATCAACCGAACATTCGTATGCCGAACTTATTATTCAACTGCTTATTTTCCCCGAACAATTGTATGTGAAATGCGAGTCGGCACGTGTGAAACGTCAATGGTTAGAAGGAATGGAAAGTGCGAAGAGAGCATTGGAACAAGAGAAGAGTCTTCAACGACAAGCTACAATAAGAGGTTTTTTGTTTGTTCTATTTGTATCTTTTACGTGACTATGTTTAGCTAAACGTCGCAAAAGCTCAAGCACACCACATCCCGATGATCCACGCGCTCGTTTGCAAAAATACGCACAATCACAAGTTAACGCGGTAATCCACGAAGGACGAGAAGCTAATGAAACGAGCTCGGGAATCGAAGACGAACCGAACGTCGAAGATCGTAAATGGTTAGAAGAGATCCTCGAAGAAATCCAAGAGGTTATTACGCATCGACATATGGATGAAGCCGTTGAAATGTTGACCGAATGGAAACAATGCGGATGTAAAGATGTCGAATTGAATTCCAAATTTATGGAAGTAGAGAAAGAAGTCGTGCGAATGCTAAGTGACGACATACGTCGACCACATCACGGTGGAGCACGAGCGTTGAGTAAACCGTTGAGTTTGTTAAAACAACTGAATCGTGCAACATACGCTACTGATTTGTACTTGAAGAGAAGAAGTACGTTTTTGAGTGCGAAAGCTCGAGAGTTGACGATTAGCGAAGATCCGCTTTCGTATGTTCGTCAAGTGGCAAAGATGTTCGTTAACGAAATTCTCGATGTTTTAAACGAATTCAAAACACAACCAACGGAATACTGTTTGGTTCAACAGTGGAGTTGTGGCGAAATGTCGTTGTTACTGAGTTTGATTCGACGACACGTAATCGAAGTAGCACCGACGATGGCTGTTTTGGCACGTACGTGGAGTATTTTGCTCGTCGAATGCGATCGATTGGTTGATGCAGGCATTGATCTTTCATTCGAAGTTCACAGACTTTTGGCGCCGTCTTTACGTACTGCGTTGGAAACCAATTTTGCCAACATTCTCGAGTCGATTCGATTAAGAATTCAGGTAGAGAAAAATTGACTACAGAATCACAACCTTCTAGGAGGAACAATGGAAACCTTATAATCTCGAGAGTGAAGCAAATCTCAATCGTTATCTCGAAGAAGTTTGTGTTCTCATGACCACTTTCTTATTGGGTATTTCATTTCAGATGTCCGATGTTGGCTTCACATTAGATTGGTGTCTTTCATCACAACCTCCGTACAGTTTGAATGTTTCGCAAAGCGGATGTCATTTCTCACGTGTCGCCTATTCGCTTAGTCGTGATCTTGCACATTTGCGTTCCTCAAGTCATCTCTGTGAATTGACTGATTCTTTTATTCGTCTTTTGTGGACTAACTACTGTAAATGTTTAACTGAAGCTCCACAGTCGGAAGTCCACTCTTTAACTTGCCAGTTTGTGATGAATCAGGTGGTTCCGTTGTGCGAGGATGCGTATCGAGATGATCAGGAAGACGGGATTCTGCGTTCTCTAATTCATTCCCAGTTCCCACGTTTGGCTCGATTCGAACGAAAACCGTCGATCGCAAGCGAAGAAGAAGAAGTTGCCAATGTCTAATTAATTCACTTGTTTTGTAATTGTGCTTGAACATGAACGAATGCAAATAGTTTATCAGTTAAAATGCCACATGACATTTTGGTTCAAACAATCAACACAGATGATCGAAGAAACGACTTATAAAGAGAAACAAAAGGGAACATCCCCGAAACCATGAACTTCAATTTCGAGTGGAAATTGCAAGAAAAATGATTGACGAAAAACAACCAGTTTCGAGAATTGTGCGAATTTGTCAATCAAAGATAATGAGAAGAGAATTGAGACGAGGATTATCGCTACATAAAGCGCGTTTTACCAGTGCAAACCTTTAAAATGGAGGTGAATGAATTTTACTTCTTTCGCGACGAGTTGACCGCTGCGGTGAGTTGTTGAATGAGGTTCTGCGTAGCGGAGTTCGTTGACGAGTTGCCACCGGCACTTGTTAAGTGACGAATGAGATTCGCCTGATTCATGTGAGCGAGTAGATTGGCTGCCGAATTCGACGACCCGCCACTTGACTGTTGATTACTCGATGTGTGACTAGCTGATGTGGTGGTTGAGTTGGTATGGTTCTGAGATTGTGAACTCGTCGATAAATGATTCATTAGCTGACTCAACAGATTTGCGTTATTCCCAGCCGCTGCTTGATTCATTCGATGCTGATTGTAAAACTGGAAATACGAAATCAATTCACAATCATTTAACAAGTAAACGTACTTGAAGCATCACTTGCGGTGAACTAAGAGGGTTGGAATTGAGAGCGTTGGAATTTAAGTTACGCAGAGCTTGAACGGCTTGAATTTGACTCATAAGTGAATTGATAGCCGGATTGTTGTTGGCCAATGCAGCCAACTGACTGTTCATCGAGCCCGAGCCAGAAGTTGAGGAATTGTGACCGCGTTTACGCGATGGAGTTGGAGTGTTCTAAAAGAATTACAGATAAGAAAAACCGAATAAGTTTCTTGCCTTCTTCGGATCTTGTTTAACAGTCGAACGAGAAGCAGCGTTGATGGAAGAGCTAACTGCCGAATTTCGATTTCCCGACGAGCCACCACCGCTTGTCGATGCGGAGTTGAGGATGGAAGAAGCGGAATGCGGTAAGTTCTTGACGTTGTTTATCAAATTGGACAATGCTGCTGCGTTGAAATTCGGCGGTAAGCCGCTGGCCAATTTTGACGCAATCGAAGCTGTCGAATCCAATTTTGATTCGATTTTCGGTTCAGGTTTTGTTGCTGTGGATGAAGATGTTGAGGAACTAGCCGCATTAAGTGTTTCAATCAACTTGCCACTTTGTATTTGGCGTTCAATTTCCTTAAATGAATGCACTACAAGAAAACTGACCAGGTAACGAACCTTTTCATCTTCGCTAATCCTTGCAAACAATTTCTTCAAACGTGCAGTACGATCGTCTCGAACGCGCCGTTTTTGTGCCTGTCGGAGACATTGCTCGCAATACAAATGCAAGTCTCCTTTCTCTCCAGCAATTGCTTTCCAAGTCGGAGTGAAATCGGTTCCACACTCTTCGCAGACGTATGGCTCAATTTCAACTTTCCTAAGAATCATAATGTAAACCACAGCGTAAACGATTGAAACTCACTTGAACACATTTTTGTCCTTCAGATTTCTTTGAACAACCAAGTCGAGACCAAGTAAGTAGAGAAAATCGGGTTGTGCAGCATTCGGAATAAAAGAAAGATCGGAAACCGGAGCTTTCGGTTGTGGCAATGAAGCCAACATTTTCTGTTCAGCTATTTTGCGATATTGAGCTCGTGCATTTGCGATCTTCTGTTGTGCACTCTGAGCATTTTCACGAGCCATCCGTTCGGCTGTTGCTTCGGCCATTTTGCGTTGTGCTGCGGCTTCTTGTTCGGCACGTTGACGACGTTCCCGTTCCTGAGCTTCTCGTTGTTGTTGTTCACGTTGTTGATTTTGTTGGCGAGCTGCCGGATTCAAAGCCGAAGCGGCAGCTGGATTCATTGCTTGAATAATGGCGAAGATATTCTCCGGACGCAATTGATTGCTGTCGATCAAACGTTGTAGAACTTGTTGTTGCTGTGGAGTCATTTGAATTGGACCAGGACTTGTGCCCGACTTTGATCCTCGGCCACGTTGCGACTGTTTTGCAGCAGCCAGTGCAGCGGCATTTGTCGTGCCGTTGAGTCGTGTGGGATTTGGTCCAACAACCGGTGGTTTATAAGCAGTACCATTCGAGTTCTGAGCAACATTGGAAGCGAGACGACGAGCATTTTCCTGAACTGCATTTCTGGCCGTCAATTTTTGGTTGGCATGAATCTTCTTTAACATCGCCAGTTTTGCTTCTTCCAATCGAACTCCAGATTCCAATTCTCTTATTTGGTATTCGCGTTCACGTTGAGTCTCGGATGACATTTCATTGAGTTTGGCGCTGGTCTCTTCAAATTTCTGTCGAATAGTTGCCGACTCTTCTTTGGTCAATGAAGAAATGTCGCTTTCATCGGTCATCATGACCACATCGCCATCTTGATCCAATCGAATACCAAATTTGCAGTCGTATTGATCCAGCTCACTGCCGACTGAGAGCTTCCGTTTCTTTTTTTGTGGTGTTTCCATGACTTCTGCTTCAGCTGCGGTTGTTTGAACGGGCAGCTCGGGAACTGTGGATGCAACTGGTGCGGTAGTTCCATTTTCCACCTGAAACAGAGAACTTCTGAAGTCAAATTTAAAGCTTACGGCGTGTGAATCGACCATTCCGTCCTTGAGGCGAAGTTTCTCTTGGGCCTTCAAACAGGCGGTACGCGTGGAACGGCGGAGAGTTGGCGATAGCTCGGAGGATTCGAGAGACGGCGGACGTTCGGAATCGCCGTTCTCGTTAAGGGTCGATGTACAATCGAGCGATGGTGGAAGCTCGTGGAGATGAAGTGACGGAGCCGTTGAATGATCCGCCGCTTCTTCTGATCGCACCGGATTCTGAAAACAATTGAAATTATCGATTGAGCTGCGCATTGGAAAAATCGGAAAAGCGCGAAAAATCTCGAGTCAGTCGTCCAGTTCTGCGTCTCGGTCGTGAGTTTTGTCTCGTTCACCACCGGCAACAAAAAAGAGACGATTAAAAAAAGGAGAAAGGACGGAGCATCCATCCAAACAACTAGATGGTCGACGTGGCTTATTGAAATGGTGGTCAAAGAAGTTGGAGAGATGCGCGTGAAAACGGTGGGAATTCGCTGAGCAATCGCGTGCCGTCAATCGGATTCTTCGATCGCAAAAACAACGCTCGAAACTCTCATGGCCGCGTGTGCGAGACGCTGGGTAGAAGAGCAAAAGGGCGCCGAGTTGCGAACCTCAAAAATTGGGGACCGTCGATCTCTTGCAAGCGTAAAAGCAGACGGACAAAATCGGTCGGACGCCAACCAAAAACTCCCGAAACACTCCACCAACATCCCCGCGCAACGTTTTCTTCGGCCTCACGACAAACGATTATCCATATAAACGAACAGGCGGAGAACCTCAGCCGCCAAAGGTCCAAAATTAAAACCGGACGAGAAGTCATCACGAAAAAGCGTCCGCTTTCCATGCAACTTTCGTCGGATTTTTTCGTCAATTGAAGATGATGAGAAAGTTAAAACTCAACCACCGCAAGTTCATTGCGCGGAAGCGTTAAAAAAAGAAGTGCGGACATAACAAACGACAAGACTTCTCGACCAAATAGCCAACAAACGGATGGACTGGCAAAAGGAGCGAAAGACATTAGAGCAAAATTTCGAGTCCAAACGTCCGGCATATCGTCCAGCTCAAACCGCGAAAACGGCACACAACAAGAGGCCGTTTTTGGATGGAAAAACAAAAAAATTCAAGGCGCTTGACGCCAAGGACGGTGTTGAGCGTTTTTCGATTTTTTGAGCGAAAAGACTACTTCGTGAGACAAACCCGCACAGTTTTTGCTCATGGTCCTTGAACCGCAATCACCCGCATTGCTGCTGAATTCGTATGACCAAATGACCATCCGAAATGATCGGCGCAACGCCAACCGGGCGACGGGATGTTGGGACTGCGCGTGTATTTTCCACGCAAGTTTCGTGAACACGCCGTTCAGAGAATTGGGTCGAGGGCAAAATAAAGGAGGTAAATTTTCATGCGTCTGATGGAGACGACAAGTAACGCGCTCAAATTGTTTGAACTGACTTTCATATTCGAATGCCGCGCAGCCAGTGAGTAACTCGACCGCACACTCTCGTTTCCCATCAACTGTTTGTATTGGTCGTGTCCAAAAAGCAGAAACAAATTTTTGGCGCGGATTGATGGGCAGCGAAGAATGGAAAGTGCCGGTCGAACTACGCGACCGGTTAGTGTTTGCAGTCTGGACGACGTAGTCTTTTTAATTGGCCGCTTGATAACTTGCAAATAAAAGGACAAAGACCCACGCTTCACGCATAACAGTCGGAGGTAATCTTCAAGTTTGGGTTCCAATAAAGGCTATAATAATTGATTGATGGCTACAATAAAGCAACTCGTCTTTGACCGCAACTCAACGCACCACCCGGTACGAAAAACTGAATGTCGCGATCCATTGAATTAGCTCCTCAACAACTGACCCGTATTCTTGCATTTCAATCGATAAATCTGCAAAGTGATTGCGCCCGTAGTTTCTTAACATCGGCAGATTGCGCATGTTCGGCAAAAAACTGACTGCGAAAAAGCTGAGCGAGTTCGTTGTGCACAGCTTATCGATTCGACGACGTCAAGGAAAACGGAAGGAACGTTAACAACCACAAATTTTAAGTTTGCTTTTTAGTTTTGAGGCTCCGCCACGTATTCGGCCGGTTAAATGCGCTGTTTGTCATTCGGACGGCCGCACGTAATAAAGTTGAGTGTTAGACGAGTAATGTGAAGAGTGCGAAAACCCAACCATTAAGCCGTTCGGTTATTTCTTCGCTTGAACTGCCCTTGCAATCGAACTTCGTTTGATTAGTGGCAAGAACTCGGAGCCTGTGGAAATCGCATTTTGACGGATTTGCGTATTCGTCTTTAAACTCTTTTATTTTACCTAAAGAGCATTAACCGTTAAACCGAATTACTTTTGGGCATTTTAACGGAGAGCGAGTTTCAATTGGGAGTCGCGTGAAAGTGGAGAAGCAGCTCGGAAGTTTCTAGTTGTCAACTGACAAATTCCGCAAGAAATCAATTCAGTTGATTGGACAAAAAGGCGTTTAACATCGAGCGAACCTGAATGTTTCGATCCAAATCCTCGTTTTCCATTCCATTGACAAACTCCTCATCGATCAAGTGGTCTTTCTGCTCCATCGTTGGTTCGATTGACTCGGCAGATTTGAGCGAATGCCGTTGGTCCGTTTCGGCTGACACTTGATTCTCGTCCACGTCCATTTCCAACTTTAAAGCTACGCTGTCACTGAGATTACCGAACGTACAGAAAGGCGAGTAGCAAGAGTGCCGACAACGATCTTTTCAACACATTCGCAGATTTCCGATGGAGAATAGCGAAAATTAAAAGTGAGATGCCTGAAAGAAAACGTAGAATTAAGTACGAAATTGCGCTCGTAATGCAAATCAATCGATCTTATGTCGACTGTACAGCACGAAGAGCAAACATCCACGACTCGCAGGCTGTTGATACGAAAAGATAACTACTGAGAGTAGCTTGAAAGTTGAATTGATAGAATTGTGTTACGCACCGTCTAAATTGCTGGATAATAGAAACTTTGGGATTATGGACGTGAAAGCACGTAAACTCTCGATTGACGTAACAAACAAACTGAGTCATAAATCTGGTAATTAGTAACTGAAATATCTGAAGTCAATGCACGAGATTGGAAAAACAGATGGAGAATAAGATGATAGAATTATTTGGAGTGAGTGTTAAAGCAAACACATGGAAACGACAACATAAACCTCAGTGCCATAAAAAGAGTTCGCTCTGCCACGTCCGTTTGAGTTAAAAGGACAAACGCCGTTCGACCGCCTACTGATGAACTTTGAATTCGATTTATCTCTCACTCTTTACAAGTTGTTATAGAACATGCGATAGTTTTTTTCGAATCATAAACTCCTCGAAGGTTTCTGTGACAAAGAGATCAAATAAGTCGAAATCTTATTCGAACAGTAATCCCAATTTAGCCACAGTTTCACCGATCGTATTGGCTATTGTCGATGTTCAACAGTCGAAATGACCGCCAACCGAATCGATCGGACTCTTGGCCACGAGACTCCGAGAAAAAACATCACAACTTGATAGCTCGTGATTGAGACGACGGAACAGTCGGAAACGGACGAAAGAATTCGAAAATCTCGGAGACAAGTGAATTACTTAAATGAACGACCATGTTTTTTCACCCAACCGCCACTTCTTTTTTCACGCACCATTCCACTCCTCATTTTCGCCCGCAAACAAATCGATGCTTCTTGCTTTTCCTTCTTTCGTCTCTGTTTGCCCGGAGGCTGTCAAATGGACCAATAGAAGTAAATGGACGACACGAAATTGACTTACGATTAATAGAAAATCTGCAATTGATGAGACAACCTAATTCGTTTTCATAGGTCGACTCAGATTGCTGGTCCACTGGTTGAACGGTGGTTTTCGAGCAAAATGTCTGCGATTGAGTTCGACGGAATAAGATCAGAAACAGCGAGTGTAACCCGAACATCGTCAAACATCCGAGTTTGGTCATAAAAAGAAAAGCACGGAAATACGTGAACGAACACAAAAGTCGGTCGAAGCGGATGAAATCATGAACTTTTGGTGGCCTCTCTCTTCATCATCCGACTCTCAACCGCCTAAAAAGTCGCGGACAACCCTCAACTGCGTGTTTCTTTTTTCAATCGATTAATCACAAGGTTTGTTGGTCCTTCGTCACAAACCTTAACGTCCAATTTCAGAAATTAGACGGCTCATGATTCCAATCGATTGCGAAACAAAGTTCTGGAGTTTTGCAATCTCACGACAATCACTGGTAAACAGGACCACCATTCTTCTCACTCGGAATCGATTTGTTTCAAATCAACAACAGAGATTACTCACGAGCAACCGGATTAGATACCGTTAGCAATCAAGTGGCTAATGAATCAAAAATCGCGGCCAAACATGCGCGTACGAGTTCAATGTTGGAATCGATCGGGCGCTGACAAAAAAGTGGAAGAGACTCATTGAGAAAAGTGTTTTGTAAGGTGCCTACAATATGTTTACGGAAAGCAAGAGTGCATCGACGAAAATGCAGGAGTCTGGAGGCACAACCAACCGCCCCCGACTTCAAATTGACAACTAGAGCAAGATTCAAGACGAAATGTTGTGGTCCGCATCAAAAACGAGACTCATTCTTTTAGTTCGAGGGCCCCGCAGGTGGACCAAACTGATGACGTGGTATGAGCGGCAAAACGAACCCAACGGCCTGATCAAAAACTACGACTTCTCGCACCTCTTGTTTCCGTGTAATTTCGATTCCAATTTCTGAACAACTTCAGACAATCTTATGAAATTTTCCATCAGACACTACTGCGAGAAGGGATTTTGATGGACAGTTAGTCGAGATTGCGGGTTCAGAGCCGAAATCAATTGAGGCTACAAAAAAGTGTTGGGGAAAGAAATGGGCAGCGATGTTCAATGATTCATTTGATCTTAAGATCTTTAAGTGAACGTTTTTCCATAAAAAGTTCAACGCTGAAAAATCCACAGTCCACGGGGTTGCTTCGAACAGATGAGTGTATTCATCGAACGCTCTTAAAAAACGTAAAAGAAAGCGAGAAAAACAGAAAACGAGCAATTGAGATGATCGAAATGAAAGTGGATGTGGTGAACAAATTCGATACAAACACTCGGGGATTTGTCTTCAAACCCATTGACATCACCGAAGAGGGTTTGTTCAGCTCCTCGAAATGAAAATTGAAAGTTCACATCAGAACAACAAGCAATCGTACGGCTTATTAAAAATGCCGTCCACCCAACAAATTCGGGAAGTGTACATTTCGAGTGGAAATGCCGAACGAAACAAACCGCCGACTCTAATCGCTGGAGTCGTAGAGAGCGCAAAGATCCCGAAAGAAATTGGAGAGAATTCATTTTACGTTTTTCAAAATGGAAACAAACGGACATTACTCGTGGGCGAGAGTCGCAAATACCGGCGAAGCACGACGAACGTGAAACAACGAAAAGTTTGCTAAACACTCGATTTTCGCGAGTGATCGGTTATTGGCGGGGTCTACAAACTCACAACTCGTTGGCCATCTTCGACAAAACAAATTGTGATCAATGTTCGATCCGTGCAGTTCATCAACGTGGAAGTCCCCACGACCTCCCGATGCTCTCGAGAGCAACGTCTGATTTAGACTGCGCGTTTGTTGCTCGAGGTCAATACTCAAATGCGCTCTCCGACCCAACCATTTAACTAACACACCAAATACATCGACCGACAACTACTACTGATAGATAGAGCGAAATTAATGCCGCAACGACAATTGCGCACGTAAAATTTCTCTTCGAATAATTCGCCTCGTGAGTCCTCCAACAGAGTTCGATAGTGAATTCGACAACCAGGCATCTAAAGTCGTTGGCTGATTTCGGGACATCTGAAATAATCGTTAGTTAAAGAGATTCGAATTGTCGTGTGGAAACGAACGTTCAATGATTCGAGTGGAAAACCGCGCATGGGCATGTAAACAGCAACAAGCGCACTAATCCCGGTTATATCTTCTTCTCGTCATCATCCTCATTGTGGAAAGTTCGGGAAAAGGCCGAAGCGGAGGACAAAAGCCAAAACGGAGACGAGATGAACGCGAACAAAAATAAGTGAACAGCAGCCGTAGGAATTTTGGCTGCTGATGAAAAACTGCGGTCGAGCGCAAAAGACGCGAGGACATTTTAGCAGCCGCCTAGAGGTCGAAAACCGTCAGGACGAACAACAACCAACAAGTGATTGGGAATCAGAATCAAGCGTCCAAAGAAAATTGGAATACGCGAACCACACCGATGCCTCCGACGTCACGACAGTTCGCCTAAAGCAGTTGTTGAATTACGAGAATTAGTGAATGTCAATGGATGGTGGTGACCGAACAAAACGAAAAAATGTCCGAAGTCTGGCCACGCCGAAGAGGTTGAATTTTCGGGAAAGACTGCGCCTTGTGGTGGCCTTATTACAAGCATGCACCAAAGTCCGATGGTTGTAAGCAGTTGAGTGAAGGGATTCGAAAAATTCCACGAACAGAAACAAACTTCTCCCGACTATTCTTCTCGATTCGAAGCGTCAATCGATAGCATTGAGAGTCATCAGCGAAATTCGATAATCTTCACGACCCCAACTATCTGCTGAAACTGTGCAACGTGAATGCGGGTCTGTTGATCAGCGACGTACGTGATTGAAGCTTAGCATCAAAGGTAGAAATAAACCGACGAGTTCGTTTATTTAGGATTGTCTGTAGTTTCCACTATTCATTCTCAACAACAACACACCGAAATGTCTTTTTTCCTCGAGTTGCCGTTGGAATAAATGACGAGTGGATGCTTTTTAACTGCTCTCAGCTTTTCTTCACAATGCTCTGAATTTCTGTCACTTCGATGCGCACGTTATGAGTTTAACCAGCGAAAAGATATACACGTCGGAAGTAACTGAAATGGTTAGAGAAAATTTAGTTGATAGTCGTATGTCTGTATATAAAGATTGGAAGTAACAACCTGCATTCGAAGATGCGTTGCACGTTTTAGTTCATCACTTTCTTCTCATCGAGACTATCAGAAAGTTGAGTTGAAGATCAAGAGTAAACGATCGCATTTGACGGTTTCGATTAAAAACAACGAGGCGGACACAACCTCCTGACACAAAATTGCGCCGCGACACGTTTCACGGTTCTGTGAAGAGATTGGAAGGCCGAGCGGTCGAAAAGAACATGCAGTTGCATCCTCTCTTATATTCATTCATACGTCAAAAACCGGGGTCCGACTTAAAAACCCAAATTTCTCTTAACTTTAAACGTGCAATATAAACCGACATTCGGCCACTCTCTGTTAACATCGCACTTTCGAAGTGAACTTTGAGACTGAGATACCCGTTGCTGCTTTGTTGCCAACAGGTTCCTTTAAACTTTCGACCTTTGTGCTAAACCCGGTAAACAAAAGCGGTGGTTCCAGAAACAAATGGCAGTGTGTTTAACGAAGAAATAGAGAGAACTGATAAAGATTTATGGCTTTTTTATTGTTGAACCCGGTTATGTTCTGGAGTTTTATCTTCTTCTTAGATTGAGCTTTCTGATTCGTTGCAAAAGCGATTGCTCTTAAAGTTAGTCGACCACAAGTGTTAACGAATTTAGATGCCATTTCTTGCAGAGAAGAACGCTCTCGCAGTGTTCCCGCTCACATGCGAAGCACGACGAGCGAATGGACGAACAAAAAACGGCGGTTACGTCAATCCAACGGCTGTTGGCAAAAGCTACAGCGATGCACGTGCTAAAAACGTTTGTGAGCGAAATGACCGGAAATCGTCGAATGATCTCGAAGATCGCCATCTGAGAATAAGAATCAAACGAAAAAATCGGAGAAGAACTGTGATCGAATGTTTGCGTATCACGAGTTATTTTGGTCTTATTCCACGCATTCAGTACGTTCGAATTTTGATGCGGATCGATTAGTTTGTCAAGCAAAAAGCGCGCAATGACACTGAACGATCAAGAGATTTCGGTCGTGTAGTTGTTGCGAACTATTCGCTTTTCTGCACGAAGTTGTGGATACTCTTGTGCAACTTCAACTCGCAAAAGTATCGAATTGAACGACGAATTGGAGTGCAAGAAACTCCATAAGATTAAATTTGATAACAAGTGCGGTCCCGGTGTTTGGTTGAATTTTGAGGCTTACTCTTTCAAAGTTTTCGACGGGCAAACAAAATCGAGAGGAAGCAGACAATAAGGTCATTTGGTCCACCTTTCACGAGTAAAATTAATGGCAATAACAGAAGAACGAGAGGAGTAATTGTTTAAGGCAACGAATCTTTATAGTCGATTTACGGCTCATGTTTTGAATATTACGAAGATGGTGATTGGAAATCGCTTACGAATCATTTAGACACATTAAAACAACTTTTGCAGTTTGTGCGATTCTCTGGAGCTTTTGATGTTTCGAACGACTTTGCATTGTTCTTGTTGTCAGGTAATAGGCGATGAACAGCGCGTATTGATGGTCACAATGAATGCGTTTCTGACGCAAATGATATTTGAGCTCTCGGTTGAAGATTTCAAGACCAAACGAAATGAAAGGACGCACAACAGTCGAGTAAACCGGAGGCAACTTCAGGAGGCGAATCCGAAAAGGGGCGCGTTGTCAAACGACAAAAAATAGGAGACCGTTGGAGGGGGGAAAGCTCGAAAATAAAATAAAGTTGCTGACACGTTCATTTCAAGTCGAGAGTTTCGTTCAATAACACAGAACAGAGAGCACGCTACTCAATCGTCTTAACTTTTGATTGCCATCGGCTTGGAAAGTTTTCTATAAAGACCAGTCCAAGAACTTATCAAAGAACGGGAATTATGATCCTAAACATTGTTGTCGGTATGCAGCCAATGACTGCTGAGTTTGAACTATTGAAACAAGAGCTTCTATTAAAGTTTTATGACATCAAAGTAGCAATTTGGTTCATAATCCGAATATCCACAACTGTCAGAGCAAATCAAACGAACTTACTTTTCAATATTGTTCACAATTCAAAATAATTTTAATTGAACATTCCGAGTCTTGTTGTTAAGATTTCAGATCCAAAGCTCTTCAGTACGATGTTTACTATTAAGTTCAAAAGAATCAGTCGTGTTTAAAGAACGCAGTAATACCCGACTGCAAAAGTCGCGAGTTCCTTCCAATTTAATGTGTGATTGAAATTGGAACCAAACGGTTTTGGCTTATTAGATTGTAGTTCTTTCAGTTGACTTGAGTTTGAGATGAAGAAGGTTGTTATTAGTTTACTTTTTTTGATGGCCATTAGTCGAGTATTATCTTACGATTGTAAGGCGACATGTAGTCCATACTTGACTCTTCCGTGGTAAGTAGACAAACGACAATTGTTTTTGAGTTTCTTTGTAGTTCATTCGGTGCATTCGATCCTTGTCTTCAATACAAATGCTATCTTTTATGTTTCTACGATGGACTTCGCAAACCAATTGGGTGTTTTTGTCGAGGAAGTATTGAAGGAACGACATACAGAGCTTGTTTCTGTGGAAGCAACCGAACAATTACGTTTTAACCATCAAATTTTTTCAATGTAAACAACTGTGTCTGTTATAAACGCAAAATATAAAACTTCGTATGAAACAGCATACTTCTCAATTGGACTAAACACTAAAAACGAACCTGACAACTCAAGAGTAAGAAGTGTCTCAATACGACGAGCGCACAGTTGACCGTTGAATTTGGCTGGTCGCGCCGCTTTTTGACTTTATTTCGATATTGGCGTTGTTGTACTTTGTCGTGGAAGAATGGCTTCGAACAATGCAGCGCGAACCGCTCCCAATGCTACTACCTATACAATGCAACAACGACCTGGAGCCGTTTTAACACAAAGAGGAGTTGCGACCAGTGGAACGCAACATCAACTGATAATCTACACGAGAAACGATCAACAAGCCTACAGTCAGGGCCAAGCACCGAGTACGTATACGATCATTCAAACTCAATCACCCGGCGAACCACCACGCACCGTCTATCAACCGCGTTCGATGGTAAATACCGGAAGGCAGGAAATCCAACGACAATACGTTCAGACGACGGCCAACGGTCCGGCAACATCGACATCTGGAAGCTCAACGCAACAATCGGGATCAACACAACCGCCCGTTCTTCACATTCAAGTGCTTCCTCATTCTGGTGCTCCAACGAGCACACAAACACAATTGGTCGATAAAAGGTTTGAATTTTTATTTGAATTTTCGAACTTATTCTTCGAATTTTGCAGAATCAATCACGTCACTAATTTGCCGCCATCTCACGCTCATCCATCAACACATCAACAAATTATCAGTGGACATTTACAAGGACAATCCTCCGATCAAGTTGTTGTAGCTGATAGACGACCAGGCCCTTCTTCGAGCATTGCCGTGCACCATCAACAACCGCTTCCAGCACAACGACCAGCTCCACGATCCAAAGCCCAACGTTCAATACCAACCGCCGCTCCACCACCTCCTCAACAAATCAAACAAGAAGAACTGTTCGATGATCTCACTATGCATCCGACTCACATGCCAATGCCCGACTCTTTCAATATGATTCTTGATCAATTGCATTCGAGTGGCGAGTCTCCGAAAGCGTTTTATCGGAAATTGAAAAAACAATTCAAATATCTTGTATACGTAAGTTACTTGCCGCAATCATTTAAACAACTTTCAGGAAAATGAGTGTTATCAAGAAGAACTTCGAAATTCACAACGTCATTTACTAAAACTTTCGCGTGACAAAAACTTTCTTTTGGATCGTCTTGCGGTATACGAAGTAGTCGAAGATCAATCTGAGGACGACGATTCGGACGCCGACTCCGATGCGACTGTCGAAGAGAAGCCCAAGCCTAAGAAGTAAATTCTGATAGATTTTGCAAAACATTGAAGTGATTTCAGAAAGAAAGTTCAACAATCACGAAAGAGAACGGCCACAGGAAGTGTTGTAAAAAAGAATGCAGTCAAGGAAGCAGTCAAAATGGAAGAAGACAACAACAGTCAAGGTAATCTTTCAATTTCGTTTCGTTATCTCATTCGCTACAGCTTCTATGGACGTTCAAATCTCACAGCCTCCACCTGCTTCACAACCGATGGACCAAACACCACAGACAAATGCAGTCCAACTAATGGTGCCAAGTACGTCGGTTGAACCGTTTCAACTCTGAGCTTGCGTCTCTAATCGAATGTTTCTCATGTTATTTAATCGTTTTAAGTTTCTTTAGTTGTATTAATTGGGTGAGACTGAATATACAAATGTAAATTTGTTCACGGATGAGTATTTCATTGACACGAATGATAAGAACATCAAACAACTGATGAATCAAAATAGTGGCCAACAAGGAATGGACAATTGGAGTGCTGATGAGCTTGCTGATTTGTCGTTTACTGGATTAGTTGCTCTCTTTTATTGTCTAAAAGGTTTGCAGAACAAAATTGCAATAATTCGTCGAAATTTCCGGACTTTGAGTCTCATATCCAATTGCAAAATAAACATTTCAAAGGGCATGAACAGTCTTGGTATTTACACAACATAGAAAGACGAAATTTAGACAAAAAATGCGGAGATTAGGAAAGTGAAACAATGAGAGATAGATCATTCAACAACGATAATGACTTTAATTCCAAATACGCAAAATCGAATCCCATGATCCCGTGCAGACTGATCGTCCGGTAGCGTTGATGCCAAGACACGACACACGATTGCCATGACCCTCGAGGATGCCTGAAAGATCGTCCATTGGCCTAATTCAAGAAATCGCATAGACCTACCGACTTGTTCTTGACGAATAGAATCCCAAATGTAACAATTAAAATCGTCGTAGCCACCGAATACCAAGCGACCGGATTTCGAAAAGGCAACGCTGCTTACTCCTGAATTACTTTGATGAATGCCGACAATAAAGATCGCTTACCGCATGTGATGTCTGCACTTTCGTAGACGGCAATTTCTTGATCAGCGCGAATATCAAACAAACGACAAGTTCCATCATCTGATGCGGTAACGAAACTGTTGTTTGATGGAAAGAACTGAAAATGCAACAAAAACTCAGTTATCTCAATCATTAGTTTACATCAACGGCATTGACGTCTCCTTCATGTCCAACAAACGTTTGCTGACAAACGCGATCACGAACATCCCAAAGTTTGGCGGTGTTGTCACAAGCACCAGAAATGAAGGTACGAAGATCAGAAGAGATTGACACGTACATTACACCTACAAGCTTTTTGGCTTCAACAATTAGAATGCGAATTCTTACCGCCATGATGGGAATCGTAGGTTGTAACTTTCTTTCCTTTTTCGTTGTCCCACAAAATGCTTAAAAAACGAGGTTTAATTGTTGATTGCAGTCACTCACCATGTCGAGTCTCCGGATGAAGTGATAAGTTGATTATCGTCGATAAAACGACAACAAGACAGAAAATCGGTGTGCCCACGAAGCTCACGAGTCACACGTACAAGGCCTTCACGTGTTCGTAACGAGTAGATCGAACATCGATTATCTAACCCTCCACAAGCAACAAACGAACCACTTGGCGCGTAACAACATGCCATGACAAACGAAGATTTCAAGGGTATTGCGTGAAGTTTATTCGTAGAAAGAGAATCCCATACAATCAGTTTGCTGAAACACACAGTTATTGTCACAACAAAACCAATCGACCTACCCGTCTTGTGATGCTGAAACAACGTTACGTGAATCGGCCGACCAATGTAACGCAGAGATCTTAGCCAAATGGCCGCGAAGTGTTCGTCGAGTTTGCATTTGAATTCGTCCGATCGGATTGAAGTTGTTGGCCACAGAAGTAATTGAAGCATCGTTCACTTCTTTACGGGCGTCCTGAAATTTCGAGAATCGAATTGAAGAACAACAAAATACGAACCTGAAGTTGGTTTCTGAGTAGTCGAGCTTCTTCTTGAAGCTTGTGCAGTTCGACCGTTTTCGCCGCCATTTTTGTTGGTTTTGCCGTTGAGGACTTCGTTTTGATCGTGTGCTACGAAATGATTGAACTCGAACTGAAAATCGATTTTGAACAAACGATCGAAGAGTCTGAAAAGCGAAAAAACACGCGCAGTCAATGGTTTTAAGCCTCAAAGTCCGCGCGCTTAAGCGATCTTAGAAGTCGACGGAACGCCAAGAACCTCATGCTGACCACAGGCTTGTCGTTTGCAATCTCGACCCAAATTTGCTCTTCAACTCATTCACTTAATGCCGTTGAGAAAGAGAGGGATCGAGGTAAACATTGCGGAAAAGCTCGAAACGTTGCACGAGACACACGAATAAGCGGATGAACACGAGCAGTCAGTCCGCCTGATAAACAATTAAGCTGAGGCGAAAATAAACGAACGGAGTGGAACGTCGAAAGGAAAAAGATTGCGGTTTCCGAAGGAACGGCCATAAATCACAAAGTATAGAAGTGGAGGAAGAGAAAACAATTGGAAATTGACAACAAGCGACGGGATTCTAAAACGCAGAAGTCAATGGGAGTGGAAGAGTCGACGGACGACGCGTAACGAGGAGTTTGTCGTTGGTATGTGCCGTCCGTTTTCTTTTAACACATTTCTCTCACCGAACAACCAACGGCACTACTAAAACAGACCGCAGATATCTCTCCGCTTTTCGATGCCCGTTCGTGTGTTTGGCTCAATTGAGTGTTGTTATTGGTGAACAGTCCGCGCGTGAGCAATGAGATGAGTAAAAGTAGAGCGAACGAAGGTCATCACACACGAGTTTTTGTGGCCTCTTCACGAACCTCACCAGTTAATCTCACCGAAAGACGTGCGGAAAACCATTCAAGCAAAGATAAAAAAGTTTGTCAATTCAACATATTTGTGTGTTAAAGTCAGAAGTAGAATGAACACAAGTGAAACAAAATCCCCACTTCGCAACAAAGTTGAGACTGTTCGAATAACCATGGGCCGCTTTCCGAGAACGAAATATGCGCATGATATGTCACTGTCGAGGCAAATTAACAACATCCTGTCAAATGTCGCGATTTACGTCGAGAAATGACAAGCGAAGAGATGCAGAAGTCCGTTGCCACCGAGAACGAAATGGTAAATGCACATCGTTGGCTGTTTATTATGAAATTTCACGTCCAGCGATGTCGTCATTGACGTGGGATGGAATGTACGGTAAATGAGATTATCAAATTTACTTTTTTGGGATTTTAATCACTTAACCCCAATACTCTACGAGTGTGCTGGAGGCAATTGCAGGATGCAAAGTATCGTAGATATGCAAGTTCCCCCATCCGAGAGGTCATCTTGTCCCTTGTTCCAAATTTATTCGTCATCATTCAAGCGCTTTTGCGAGCGAAAAGAAAAAGAGCGGGCGTTTGCACGCTCATTTTTTGTTCATCCGTTTGCTAAATCAAATGTTTTTGACGAATCTTTTGGATGAATCACGGAACTTTTCTTTACATTTTACTTCGCTTATCAACGTGTTATACACTTATCTCAAGCTGGCGTTCTATGTACGTGGGTTTAGGGAGATGAAGTTGGAAGTGATAGGCGAGAAATTAGAAACCAGAAAAGAGGTCAACAGCAAATTTGCTTACGGGAATCTGTTTCCTGCCCAAAAACAAATTGCCGATACAATTCTGAGAACAAATGAGAACACGAAAGCTCGACTGTTTTTCATACACGGAGGATCTTGTTCCGGGAAAACTCATTTGCTTATTTCGCTCTATTACGCATTTCAATCTCGAGGCTATCAAGTTGGTTCTCAATGCAAAGTTCGCGACTAATCCCATTTTTTTCAGGTTATAAACACTTCATTTTGTACGTCAACAGCCGCTGAATTGCCAAATGAAAGAACGTTTCATCAAACTTTTGGTATCTCTATCAACAATCAAGAACGACCACAGTTTTTGGGATCTACCGACGAGTTTAGTCTTGTGACTGCCGATGTTTTGCTTTTGGATCACGTGGAAAATATTCATCATTCAACTCTCGAATTGGCCGACCTTCGACTGCGGCGTTTAACCGGCGACTTTGATCGACCATTCGGTGGACATCTGATTGTCGTGCTTACCGCTGATTTCGCTTCGCTTGGACCGATTTCTAGTGATCGACAGATGGCTACAAACATCTTATCTGCTCGATTTACTCACGATGAAAGCCCTCTGTTATCACATTTCCATACGTTTTGTTTGAACAACAATCCACAGCTTATGAATTCACGATTCTATTACGTTCTAAATTCTCTAGGTTACGGTCAATTGCGAGAGTTTGTGATTCCGCAAAATTTGATTGTCAAATCCCGATTTCTTGCTCATGCAGTTTTTAAGGATGCAATCAAACGTGGCGATTTCGATGCCCTATCTCGACGGGTAATTTTGTGTGCTTTCAATCGACAACTTCGATATTGGAATGATCGTGCAATGAGTTTGCTTCCGATTGCCGCCGTTTTCGAAAATCGAGCCGTCGACACGCTCTCAGCCATTCAGTTGGATATTTTTGAATACGACTATTCACGGTTTCCACCAAAAGTTCTTCGACTTCGTCAACACGCTCTTCTCCAACTGCTCTACGACTCTGCCGGACTGTTGAGAGGAACAATCTTGCGATACATTGGCGTCGAACATAGCGATGACAATCGAAATGACCCACAACTTAAGTGTATAGTTAGCAGCGGCGTTCGATGTGGAGATCACGTTCAAATCGCTCGTTCTTCCAATTTCAATCGTCAAGATCGTTTTTGGCGTCTTCAGTTTCCCGTTGTTGTTGCTTTCGCTCAAACTGTGAACAAGGCCGGACAACGACGTTTCGAGAGAATTGGCATCGATGTTTCTCGATGGTTTCATGAACATGGCAAATCTTATGCGGCACTTAGTCGGGTCTCTGCACTGACCGGAATTCGTGTAGCCAATGGAAATGCGTGGAACGTTCGTTTGAAAAACGTTGTTTCCCATCCTTTGATCTATCCGATCGGTTTCAATCGTGTTATTCCAAGTGCCTCCCATGTACCTGCCTTATCTTTGTAACACTTTTTCTTCGCAATTTAATCGAATGTATGTGCTTGGGAAACACATCAAATTGCTCACTTGAAGATTTTTCCAGTTCAATAAAATTGACTGTTAATTGAATAAATCCATCGAGTTAACCTGTTGGTTTATTTGCACCTTAGGGCGCAGTTCGATTTGGTTTTTGGTTGGACTTTCCATCATTGTAGAGAGCAATTTAAATGGTCGAAATGAATGCTGCGAGACATTTCGATTCGTCGATCAATCAGCGAAGCGTCGAATAGAAACATGGAAAACAAGAGGAAACGAATTTGTATTACCGGTTACGGCAGTTTCGGTAAGTGAGATCTTTTCGAGTTTAATTCGATGTTGTTCAGGTGGTTTTGATGTTAATCCAGCGCAAGTGATCGTTAGGAATCTGTCGCAGTACGAATTCCCGTCAACCCTCGACGTCACTACCGAGATTATCGAAGTTTCTTACAACTCAGCAAACGAGTGTTCAACCAAATTGTGTGAATGTACGAAGCCCGATGTAAGTTGTTTCAGAAGATTGTTTTTGATTCTTTCTGGTTTTAGTTCATCGTTCACGTTGGGTGAGACGACTTCAATCGAACTTTTAATCTGAAGTTTAGTGTCAACGGTTATCTGTGTGATGGAATTGATCTCGAGACACAGGCCTATTCCCACGGTTATGTCTCAGCGGATGTCAACGGTTAGCATCGTTGATTAGGCGATGAATCGACAATTCTTCAGGCAAAGTCCCGTTTCTCAACCGTTCGATTGTTGAGCTAAAGAACGAGGAGCCACGGATTTTGAAAACGATTCTGGATTGTGAATCGATAACCAAAGTCGCTGATAAGTTGTTTCCGGAGATTGAAGTCGGGACAAGCACGAATCCCGGAAGGTTCGTTTTCGTTTATTTCTCGTTTGAATTCGATTGTTTAAGGTTTCTTTGTGGTTACATCTACTACTTGTCGTTGGCCAAGTCCAATGGTCGAGCAGTGTTCATTCACGTTTCTCGGTTCAGCGAAGAGGCTACCGAGGAAATGATGACCGAGACTGTTGCCGAAATTATTCGCTTAATTTCCAAGCAAATTTGATTACATTACTTCCGAGTTGTTTTATGGATAATGAATTCACATTGACAATAGAGCTCCAAGTTATCGACCGTTTGAATGCTAATCGTAAACATCTTGCGTAGGTTTGAAGACTACGAACATGCAATTAGCCAATGGATTTTCAATCCGTCGTATTGACGTTATGATCTTGAGCTTTTTCGGATTATTTTCCGTTCCATTTCATTTCATTGCTCTCATTTTGCTAAAAATATAAATTCGGAAGGAGATGACCATCGTATTTCATTGCGTATTCACACTCGTGACATTGAAATTGACAATTAAAGAGAGTGTTCGTTTTCATTTGTACGCTTGAAAATCCGCAGCTTCAGTTCCCTAAGCCCGTACAAACAAAGGTTTAAGCATTGGATTACCGTAAGAACAAATTGAAATGGAAAGTCGTGCACTCGTGGTTTGTGAATCGTTTCCTCGTCCCGAACATTTGAACCGAAAGCACAAAACGGGAATCGACGAGAGGCATGTGATTTGTTGACGACCTTCGTCTGAATGTGAGGTATCGGAAGGCGTTCACGTAAAGGTCGATGTTTTGATTTCGTTTGTATGTTTTCCTACGGTAACAACGGCAATGAGATTCCATTTTTAAACTTCAAACACACAAATGACCTTAAAGGCGAAACTCGTGATCGTTCTGGTTCTAAACAAACGAAACGTTGGCCACCTGACTTCCGAGAATGTGGCCGCATTTGAACAGGTGCATTTCGCTTACGAGCACCGGAACGACTGCTGGTGTTTCGGAATTCCGAATGATTCAGAATTCTTGTTGCATTGAAATATGTCAGAAAGACCGTTGGATGTCGGGAATTCGCGTTTTTTCGTGTTAAAATTTCCATCACATGGCAAATTGAAATGCGTGCGAAAAGGCGGCACGTGAGAATCGCGGACCGAGTTCTGGTCGTCCCTTTGCTCGTTTTATCGTCTGTTGTTTGAGAAAAACACTCTCGAATGCGAAGCCGCCAGCGAATTGCACGCTCCGGTTCCTCTCTGCCCGTTTTTTCCTCCGATCTCTCTCTCGCTCCAATTGCTTCGCGTTGTCGCAGGAAAACTGCGCCTTCGTCGCACACAAACTCCCCTTCCCAACAGCGCTCCTCACTACACGACAGGTCGTCCGATTTGCTGCGTTGCACCGAAAATTCTGCATGGCCGCTTGCCAGCCGATCGAATGCACGCAACTCGAACGTCCACTTTCTTGCAATTTTTTGGATTGCGCAAAAGTTGGGGGTAAAAACGGGCGTATCGTTGGCACGTAACAAAGAGTTTGCGGTTTGAATATGCGCCCAAAGATCGGTGATAGCGAACCCGACTACCAGTCACTCATTCATCAAACAGTCGGTTCATACGCACGACAAACGGTGAATCATTTGTGGGACTTTTAATGAGCTGATGCCAATTTTTTGCGCAGTTCAAAAGTTTCCTTGTCGCTCGACGGTTTTTTATAACCCGCGAATCTCACAACACGTTTCTTTCCACCCCGTTTTTGAGATTGATTCGATTTTCCGATTTGATTTTGCATTTCGCAGCTGCGTATCGTGGGATCGATTGAATGAAATCGCGTTTGCCGTGCGCTTTTTACGAGCAGCCATAAAAAGCTTTTGCGCGAAAATCACACGTGCGATCTTCTTTTTTTTGGTTTTCAATCATCAGCTCGGCAAATTTACCCGATCGTAACTTCTTCGTTTATAAGTCGAATTGGCTTCAAACAAACGGTCCCGTGATTTGAATGTTTACAATCTGCGTAGCACGTTTGTTCTCAACGATTGACGGGCCTACGCATTGCACTACTTATCGTTGTTAATCGCTCCGCAAACTCCAGCGATTTTGCTTGTTGATAAGACGGTAAATGGACACCCCAAAAGACGACCGACACTAATGGACGCTCGCAATGATGCCATCGGATCGTATAGATCGCGATTAAAGTGCTTGGCAACGCAAACTCGACGTCGTTTTCCCCACTAATCATACGCTTCAGTTTTTCTCGACGTTTTCTATTTCAATTGACGTTCGATCGATTGACGTGCGCGCAATCGTTTGATTTGCGTTGTACACCGAACGACTTGTGCAAAGCGAATTGCACTGTTCTTTGGCCTTACTCGACCGTAGTCATACGAAGCCCCGTGACCGACGAGAAAATAGAGGGGTTGTTCTTTCTGTTATCTGACGTCAGGAAACTAAACACGGGACATCGCCTTTGCGTGACGCACTGGGTCGGCGCACGCACAATGAAGGACGCACTTTTTGTCGCTCTCCTCCGCCCAACTCGTCGCTTCTTGGAAGTTAGTTGGGTGGAAAGCGGTCGATTGAAAAGCCGGACGATTCTCGCCATTTCTCTTTTGTCAACCAAAAATAATTGCAATCACAGTCGAGTTATTTTCCTAATCGTGTATTCGAGATGAGAACTTTTTGTAATTTTTTCTTCTTTTTTTCAGTTTTTTCTCTTTTTAATTGTCATCATGAACACAACACCGCAGCGACCTCAACGAAAATCTCGTCGCACTATCAGCAATGGGACCACTTCATCGCCCCTCCACGCGGTCCATTCGATTGGCAGTTTTCCAATCGACGGCAGTCCATCGACATCGCCCGTCCAACATCAACGGCGAACCGTTCCACCGACCTCTCAACCGCAACCATCTCGTCGTCAAGCGGCCTTTCAACGCCAACACTCGGTATCTTGTGCTACGCCACCAAGAATGATGAACGGACGACTTTATGCCGGCTCCAAATTCATGGACTCACCTGCACCCGAGAAAGTACCATTGCCACCGGTCTCATGGTTAGCTGACGCAAAGCGAAACGGAACGGGCGTCTCGCCAACTCCATCGGCTGAGTCGATTAGTTCCAAATGAACTTCGATGCTGTGTTCGACGGTATTTGCCGTAATAATCTTCGTTAGTTCTTACCTTCCGCCAAAGTCCGGGTTATTTTCTGAGAAGTGTTTTCGACGTGGTTTTGCCGCTCTTCTGATCTCACAGTTGTCATCAGTAAACGAGTTTTACGGTTCGCTTCTAACAAATATGTTCACATGAGCGTAACCGACATAACTCGAACATTTGTTTTATTTCTCGATGTACACGGTTATCGGTTGAGCGTATTCGCTTCTTAAACACGATACAACTCCCTCTTCTCACTCCTTTTCTTCTGTACTTCCGGACATCCAACAAAATTATGTAAATTCACATTCTCTGTCTAATCAATGTTCTCTGTCTTTTATCTACGTGTTTTGCCACGAAAGTCTCGGGTTCATTTCGTGTTAATCGCATGCTCTTCAATTTCCCTCGATTCCAAATCCGATTACAACAATTTTCTGTCTAATTGGACTCCTCCGTCCTACTGCCCACCGTGGTTATTATGTGCCGAACGCCTGGTTTCGTTGAGTCTCGCAATTCCTGTGCATAACATTTGTTTTTCTGCGAAAAACTTCTCTTTTCTTTTAATTGTTTTGTACGAATTGTTATTTTAAACCGGTTGTTTAATTTTCACATTCTGGTTCCACACAGATGATCTCCCGAGGGTTCGGGTCTTCTCAATTTCTCCCCTCAAACTGTGTCGACCTTTGAACTCACGGCCAAGCTCCCAAAATTTTGTTTAACGGTTCCGAATTGAGTGAAATGTTTTTGCATCTGCGAATTCCCAAACGCGTTTAATACCTCTCTAGGAGCAACATGTAGTAATGTTGTTAGAATTGTAAAGATCGTCGTTTGTTTCCCATTTGATTTGCTGTTGATTTTACTTGCGAGTATAATTGAAAGTCGAATCGAATGGTTGACAATCGACGATTTGCACTCTTTATTCTATTCTTGACGTTTACAACCTTTGTATCTTGACGTTTAACTCGTTGTCTAGCACCCAAATTCTCTGATGATTAGATGGAGAATAGACCCTGCTTTTATGTTCCATAACCTCTTCGAACCTAGAACTTACCTCCTTTTTTCCGTAGTTCCCAACTGCTTCTATTGTTATATTGCATTTATCTCAAACACAAGCTTTACACCCAATAATGTAATAGTAAATCCAAAAAATACCAAAAAAACTCTAATCAACAGCAGCCCTCCACCTCGACTGCTTCCACCATCCCGCTTACCATCAGCGTAAATATTTGTTGTCAAACATTGCGATTTTTCTTAACGTGGTTTTGTATATTGAATTTTAAATTCGACGTGATCATTTTCCATTCAAATGAGACCTCTCAGAATTTTACCACGATTTCTATCTTTTGTTCTTTTCCACTTTGCATTGTGTTTTCGATTCCATCAAGATTCTTATCTTTATTTGTATTGTAGCAGAAAGAAAGTGAAAAGAATAAAAAAAGTGAAAATCGCAATCTGTGCAATTACGTGTTTATTCTCCTAAGGAATCTTATCTTAGGCAATAAAGGTCGAAAGGATTAGAGGAGAGATAACGAGGAAACAACTTCGTTTTTTGCGTGAGGACAAAAATAGTCATCAGTGAGAATGACAAACAACGATGCAATTGACCGAGAACATGGTTTCAATAACAACAAATTGCACCGCCATGTACATTCCAATTGATTATTTCATCGATTGAGCAACTCCGTAATGACAACCATTTATAACGTGAATAACAAAGAATATAACAAGCACAATGAAAGATTGAATGCCTAATAATTATGCATGTAAAAATGAAGATCACCGGTTTTTGTTTGAAATGCGATTTACAACTCATCACGACGATGATGTCCGTATTCGCCAAGTATTCGATTGGCAACGTCGACGAGATGCTTAGCGTCGTGAACTTGAAGTCGAATACCACCTGCAGAAGATCGTTTTCCGGGTGTGTATAGTTTGATGGTCGGATAAGCGGATATTCCGGCACGAGTACAAGCGTTTGGTTGCTCAACACAATCGACTTTAACAAAGTGAACGCGTCCTTCCATCATCTAAACAATCGATTAGTTGTAAAATCGTTTGTTTTCTTACTCGAGAGGCTTGGTCATAGATTGGAGCTAACTGCTGACAGAAGCCACACCACGGCGCAAAGTAGTCGACCATAACTGCTAACTTGGTCTCAACTTCCAACAACTCGTTCAATCGATTCTCATCCGCATTCTCGACATTTGTTGGAAGAAATTGTAGTAGCCATTGGCGAATCGATCCGTGATCTCTCCACCAATTTGCCGGGTAATCGAAATGTCGACCATTCGCGAAGACACGAATAGTTGGATAACTGCGGATGTTGTTCTGACGACACAGCTCACGATGTGCTTCACAATCAACGGAACCAAAACTGATCAAATCAGTTTCTTCTTGCACGATTCGAGCTACTTTTCGATATTCGGGCGCCAATTGTTGGCATGGTCCTAAAATATCATTTTATTCTCTTGTAGTCTTACAATTTCGTTAGACCGGTTGTCTTGATCACTTTCTTTACAATTAGAATCTCACTACATTCCCGCCAAACGTTTGATTACAATCTTATTGAATTCCCAATTTATCAGTAAAACAAACTCACCACACCATGGAGCGAAGAAATCTATCACGAATATTTCTTCCGGCGGTTTATTCACCACCAACTCATCGAACTCCGCAGATCCGAGAATGGCAACCGATGGATTCAACGATTCTCGAATGAAGTCAATTACGTTTTCCGAGTTGTGGAAACCGATCATCCGTTCCGTATTTTGACCAAACAAAAAGAACGTTGTCGGATAACTAGTAATGACATAGAAGATGGTTGAAACAGAAATCAACCTACTTGTTAACGCCTTGATTTGAACAAAACTGTTTGTGCACATCGCAGTCAATAATACCCGTACGTAGTCGACGTCCATCCAAAGTGTGTGGTAGTTTGTTGAGTTCGGCCAATAGATTCAAACATGGCCGGCACCACGGAGCAAAATGATCAATAAGCCACAAGTCCGTTGACGATCCATCTGCTTGTTGTTGAAGGATTTCAGTGAACTGCTGTTCATTCAATGAGATTATTGTCGATTTTCGAGCCGAAGCAACAAACGCACGAGCTTCGTTTAACGTGATCTTCTTGTCTGAATCCCGATTAATTTATATCATTTCGTTGTGCTTACCATAACTGATTATGAAGTTTCCATTTGCTCGGAAAAATACCAAACGAGGTAGATGACCGAAATGTAGTCCTTCACATTCATCAGGAAACACGGAACAATCAGCCAACAAAAACTTTACATTCGTCAAAGAGACCGACAGCTTCTTCAATTCTCCGTTTTGAAATCCCTGTTTACTGTTCGAATCGGTGAATAAAATCAGAAGTTCCTCTTTTCGTGTTTCTTCAATCGTGTCCAGAAGATTTCGATAATCGGAATCGCTCAGTTCATCGATTGGTGGAATCAGTTGCAAGACTTTTGCGTGCACTTCTTTTATGTCAATCGATCCAATTTCCTAAAAACGAATAACTAGAAGATTGAAGAGTAACTTACGATTTCGTGTGCTTTATCCATTTTTCCTGTCGGATAGAAAGCAACACCATCGGAACGAAGAGTATCGCAAAGTTTCTCTTTTCCTTCAGCTGTACATATAATTGTTCCAACATTGACAATTCCATTGAGCATATGGGCCAACAATCGTCTTGAATAAAAATGAATTAAGAATACTGAGCATGTTACTCACCTGTTTGTTTGAGTAAAACAGTTTTCCATTTCATCACAGAAATCAATTAGCCATGGTCTTTGAGCATACGGTTCCCATTGAGTTGTGAGGCTCTCGATATTCCGATGAGTGATGTGAATGATCTCCACAGGCAATCGTGAAGTAATAAATTCGACCAACGCGTCTACTTCTCGTCTACCTTGATAGAAAACGTGCTAAAACAAACTCATGAGATCCATTAAAACGCCGTGCAAACCTCTGGATAAACCAATAGCGATGGATATGCGTTTACTTGCTCTCCATGACAAATCTGCGGATATTCTGCACAATTGACGGCTCCAATACGAACGATTCCGTGCATTTTACGAGCAAACTCTCGCCAAACCGGCGCCAAAACATGACAGTGACTGCAGAATGTGGAGTAGAAGTTGACGAACCAAAAATCATTTGAATCGACAACTTGACTTTGAAATTCAGATGGAGTCAAAGTAACGATCTCCATATCCTCGTCGTAAATCCCGAACTTCTCGTTGTAAAACGACCAGCTCTGGTAATTTTGGCCTGAGTGCTTGCTATCGTCACTAAGGTCTTCGCCGTGATCATATCTTCGTCGCAACTCAGCGTCCTTCAGCACTTCATAAGCTTTGTTTATTCTTATGAAGTCTGCATGAGCATTCGGATTATTCTGAAAACAACAGAAAGTAAAACGTGAATGATTTCGTTGTTACCGAATCTCGGTCGGGGTGTTTTTGAATAGCCAACTTCTTGAACGCCCTTCGAATCGTTCGATCATCCGCGTCCCGTGAAACACCCAACAACTCGTAGAAGTCGTCAGCGGCCAAGCAGATTAGAAAAATAAACTGGACAATAAACACGAACGACGTTAAAGTCGTTGACCACGACATCGCCGTTCGTCTGAAAATAAACCAAATTGATGCAACTCACAAAGTCAAGTCTAAATGAACAACACAAACATTAGAAAAAGACCCACGTAGCGGACAGTTGAGGACAATCTCGCGCAAAGTTGCTCGGGTAACGGCAGCAAAATGGTCGATCGGACCTTAAAGCTCACGTCAGCAAAGAAAACGGTCGAGTTCGTGGAACTGGTTTTCCATTCAGACACGTCAGTCGTTAAAAGTTCATATCAATTTCATGAAGTCAGAAATTAATATTGATCTCAATAGGAAGAACAATCGTTGTATCTTGGAGGAATCTACGTTCACTCTTCCGTCTGCTCATCCGACGAGCACCGCGATCGTCCTGCCGCTCGCGGGTCGCGCTCGAAAAGTCGCACGAGATGTTTGCATTTGTGAAGAGATGTGGACGTTTAATATCGAGGGTTTGTGAATCGGTCAAGTTCAATTGGAAATATCGAATTTTGAATGGAAAAGCAAAAACAGAACACTTTATTCGAGACAATCTTCAACGCTTACCATTCAGTCGATGGACATCAAATAGAGTCCCGAGAAAACAAAAATTGATCCCAGAAATAAGCGTGAAATGTTCATCTGTTCGTTGAAAAACAAACGTCCGAATAGCGCTGTGAAGAACAATGTCAACGAGTTCACCGTACACACGGCTTTGCTGAGATCGCTTTCAATCACGAACTTCAAGAAAAATAACTGGAAACCCAATTGAAAGTTTCGTTGAGTGTGGTACGATCACTTACTGATGCACTTTGGTTGATGATGAACGGAACGATAAAACGCCAATTCCGAAAAATGCAAATCAGATCGTGGATTGGACGCAGTAACCAGTTCACTTTGGTGCTCGTAGAACCTTAAAGTTGAACGATCATCAAGAAATGAAGATTCCTGTTACCGGACTTCTTCGTTTGTTTTCGTGAAGCGTTTGCCATCCATGGGTTTGCTGAAGAGTGTTGAGTTTGAACAAGACGATCAACTTACTGAAACCCCATATAAGCGCCAAGATAGTCATTCCGATGAAATCAGTGTCAAGAGCAAAACCCGCTGAATTCATGGCAACCAGGAATATTACCAGGCACTTTGTGTTTATCAGAATTTGGCTGCCACAGAAGAGCAGAAGAACGAGCGTCGCGTGTGAGCAAACGAGCAAAATTTTCTGTTTATGCGCTCGATTTTATTTGTTGCAGAACGACTGAATGTGCTGAGAACAATTTTCGATTCCTTCGTTTCAAGCCTGTGGATAAACTGAAATGGATGATCGATTTCACAAGCTGTAAGTGTTTTTGTTTTCTGAGTCATCCGATCGATTTATTTTCACCGAAATGTGACTCTTGTACTCACGTTCGCATTGTTTAGAACTCAACGACTACGTAATCGAATTAACGAAATGTTTTCGTCCAGCTCCGACGGAATGGATGAGCACCTCGTGACTATTCCAGCGAATGGCGAGTCGAGTACCGGCCAAACTGATTACACGGAACTTGGCAACGGCTCCGTTCCATGTCCGAGTTGTAATGGTTCGGGAATGATTCCAAAAGGTGAGTGTTCGATTTTGATTTGAAGACTTTTGGATTTCAGAATTGGAGTCAACATTGGTGGCTTTGATTCCAATCAACGACAATCGATTGAAGCCGCGAAAAACGTAGATTTCATCGATCACTATTTCGTATTCTTTTGTTTTCAGTTGGACTTACATTTCGATTTGGGTTACAATCTGTTTGTTTTTTGGCGGATCAATACTCTTCGTTCTGATGCCGCGAACGGTCACTCTTTCATCGGATGTCAAGTCGATTTCTGTTGTTAATGTGACACGAAACGATCCATCGGCGGCAGCGTTCATTGATTTTAACTTTATTGTAAGTTACAGGCATCTCAGCATTATTTCATGGGCTTCAGGATCGTGTTAATGTGTCATCCGGCAATTACTTGCCTGTGAGTATCATCAACATAACTGCAACGGTTAGTTCTTGAATCCAATTCGTTTCATACATTTCTTTACAGATTGTCTCCAAGTTTCAACCATGGAGGTATTTTTCACTTCATTTTCTTTCATTCGTGTGTTTTAAGTGTTGATATCGTTGGCTATGGGCAAAACAGTTCGATCGATGGAAACAATCAACTGCCCGTTTTTGGGAAAGGAATACGCGAAGTCTATTTCAACAACTCTGTGAAGCTGCAAGGTTACGTCTCGTAAGTTTTTTTTCGTTTGAACGTTTTCCCTCGCAAAATGTGTATCTTTGATTGGAAACTGGTTTTGTCGTTGAGCAACTCGATGCGTTAAGATAATGTTCGAAGATCTTTAAAAGTTTCACTTTCGCTTCATGGTAAAGATTTTCATTATGTACAAACATAATTTTGGAATACAACTAACAAACTGAGCAACTAAAATGGGATTCTGCTTATGCGGCGTGTTGATAAGCAAAACACGTAATATCTTCCTTGGTATATTCGCAGAAAAGATCGGTGGCAATTCTGTACGAGATTTGAGCTGGTGCACAAATAACGTCGACAGTGGCTTTGTCACCGTTGGCATTGCGAATTTGATCCGTTGCAGTTGCGTAAATTCGACGTTTCGATTCATTTGCATCTCCTGGAATAATGGAGTTTTCGAGAATAATTCGTAATTCTTTCGATGAGCATTTCGATCCAGCAACAACGGTCTTTGAGGCATGAGCATAAGAATTTCCGCCAGCGCCTGAATGAACGGTTAAACGAATTGTTTCGATACGTTAGACTCACCGGCATATGAAGCTGGGGCTGGAGCTGGTGCAGGTCCAGATTGATAAGATTGTTGAACTGGAGCTGGTTGTTGATAACTTTGTTGTGGCGCAGGTTGATAATTTTGTTGCGGTGCAGGTTGATAGCTCGGTTGAGGGGCTGGTTGTGGAGCATAAGATGGTCCTGGTTGATAAGAAGCAACTGGAACTGGTGCTGAGTAAGATTGCGGTGCGCTAGCATATCCACCGCCTTGACCACCAGAACTGTAGCCACCAGAGCTGTAGCCGCCTCCGCTTGCATAGCTTTCAGCTGGACGAACAATACTGCAAAAAGAACACATTGTCACAAGGAACGTATACTATTGGCTTATAAATTTGTTGCTAAACTTACATATATCGAGGTCGGCATGCTAAAATGAAAATCAGTGAAATTAATAAGCTCCTAAGTGACTTACGAGGTGCAGCGGCATACGAGCCTCCGTATGAGCCACCGTACGATTGACCGCCGCATCCGCAAGCTGAGATCGAATTAATTAGAACTGTTAACGATATTTAAACAAACGTTGAGGAGGAGGTGGTGGTGGGGCACAGGGGGCTTCAAATTAGAGAGATTATCATACGTTCTCTTTATCTTGAAACTCACGAGGTGGTGGAGCACATGGAGCTAAAAATTAAAAGAAGATTGCAATCAAAAGTTTGTAAACATACGAGGTGGTGGTGCGCATTGAGGTTGAGCTTGACAGCAAGATTGACATCTAAATTGGGATTTGCTTCTAATTAACCGATAGACTCTCGAAATACCCTCCACAACCGCCGCCTGTAAATACGAGTTTCAATCAGTAGTTTGAAGTCAGAAACAAACCTCCACCGCCGCCGCCAAAGAAGATAGCAGCTACCGGAGTGATGGCAACAAAAACGAGAAGAAAATGCTTCATTTCAGTAGTCCTAAAATAGTCGAGAAGTTATGAGTCGATATTGCAAAACAGAACACGACTCGATACGACGAATAGAACGATAACTTGCGGTCGCACTCTATTTGGTTGTTTCTTATATTGCGCGTAGATTTACGTGAATGAGATCAACAATACACGTTAATCTAAATAGCGTTTTCTTTGTCTTTTTGTTTACCGTTTACTCCGCCCCGACTTGCAACTTATCACCTGATTGCCTGCGGCGCTCAGATTTGGTTTGACCACTTCGTCGGTCGCTGAGCCTCCTAATGCTCATCAGCTATTTGCTTCCGCACATCTTGAGTTGATCGTTTGGTTTCGCGTCGTCAACTTGTCTTCAAACGATTTCTTGATCAATCTCGTCATCGTTATTCGAAAGTGAATCTGCAGTTGGTGTGACGAGACAGATTTTACAAAATAAACATCAAAAGCAAATCGTCGAAGAAAATGAACGAGAGCAATTAAGTGTCCCGCAAAGCATTGACGTATTTTTACGATTAATGAAAGACTGTGTGGTCATTAAATGCAATTATCTTCGCAAATATGTTTCAATTTCAATCAGCGATATCTTGGCTGCTAATGGTCAACATTTTCAGGGAGTATTGTCAATCGAAGATCGCCGTTCTCACACCTCTCTATGTGACTTTTCAGTTCGACATTGCTGTTACACTTCAATACTACGTAAGCTCAGAATTCTTGTAGAGTAAAGTTTCGAGATTTTAGTATGGACATCAAGAACAAGTGACCTTACGAACAAATCAACAAGTTTGGTTCGTTGTTTGTGTTGGAGTCGTTGTAATGTTGTTATTTCAGCTGCGTACCGTCGGGCAATTGTACGGCCGCGACCAATTAATTCAGTTTTCATTTACTCTGCAAATTTCTATTCGTATCATACGTGTATGTAAATTACGACTTTAAGAAATTTCAATAAATTGCACACCACAACGTCGAATGGATTTCAAGTTCTCAATGCGAACTTGACATGAAGATTCGTGTGCTCTCGAAGTGCAAAAAATGAGATTTGAATTTCGATTGTCGAACTGATTGACGGTCTTTTGAACATTGAAAGAACACAAGTAGACGAATTGGTATCTGTTTGCTATTGAAAGGAGAACGATGAGCTGGAGCTTCTGCCGGCTATTCTGGGAGCTTTACGTTTCTTTTTGTTTTTGAATTTGGAGTTTCTAATTATGTTTCTTGCGAAGAAATTTGCCGGGAACTCGAACCGAAAGACCAATTGGTGGCTGATCGTTTCACTACGTTTTTTGATCGTCGAAAAAACGTTTGTATTTTGGACCCACTTCTTTTTGTTTACATTGTCATTAGCAGTCTGCTGATGAAGTTCCGGAAACGTGGAATGCAATGGACTCCGAGATTTACAGTTCACTTCGAACACGCAACGATTCCTTTGGCCATAAACGTCCGACGACCTTTTGAATAACAACAAGCGTTCTAATGAGTTCAAGGAATTAAGAAACGAAGGAAGCGTCTGACGAAACGAGAGTTTGTTGCTTTTTTGACGGCACGCAGAAGAAAAATTGAATTTCCATTCTTTTAATATCATCCCGCTCTTTCCGCTCTCCGAAAATTTCAACAATCCGTGGGCGTCCGCCTTCAACGCACTCATCAACCGAAACCTGCGCCGTTGACTCACGTTCATCTGACCGTTTCGGTTTTTGGTCAACGGAAAGTAACTTGATTCTCGTTCTTGCGCCGTTGGAAATATTTGTTGCGCAATGCGTCCGCTTCGTAGAACCTCTCGCGGCAAAGTTGGGGCGGTTGGGGAAGACGATCGCCGAATATGACAATCTGCTCGACGACCTTTGACGCGACTGACTACGAAAGCAAAGTTTTCGATGATAACCACTGACTTCAAATGATGGGGCTGCAGTTTGCGAATAGTAAACTAGATGGTTTGAGGGTTTGCGTAAAAGTCGTTTAAATTAACAAATGGCAAACAGCTTGTGTTTCGACTGTTTCTGCTCATAGTTGTGGGCTGTCTTGATGACTTTCGGAGTTTTTTGCGGAGAGTGAAACGAATCGGCGAGACGTGTGTGCGGTCCTGCTTTCGGGTTTTCGTCCGCCTGTTCGACCAACGAATGACAATTTTAGCAGCCTGATGCTTACTCGTCCGTCGCGCGTTGTTAAAACTCAAATAGGCGACGTCCAGGGCAAAACATTTGACTTCGGTAATGGACGAGTTGCCTCCAGCTGTAAGTATTGAAATAAATCATATGGCGACGTATAGCGATTTAGATCTCGGGATTCCGTACGCTCAACCACCCATCGGGGATTTGAGATTCAAGGTTGGTTGATTTCCTGTGATCTTATTATGAGTTCAAATCTTACGTTTGTCGTGGTTTTGAATTGAATTTTGATGTTTGACGATTGTTGACTTTTTCGCATATGCTCAACAAGCTTGTTGACCGAATTGCAAACCGAAAGATGACTTTAACTCAATTGTTTTCCTTTCAACGAATCTAATTTTTATTATTGAATTTCAGAAACCGTTACCTGCAAAGAAGTGGACGGGAGTTCGAAAATGCACCGAATTTGCTACTCATTGTTACTACCGAAATCCAACACATCAGCTAAGACCTTCGGAAGATTGTCTTTTCCTAAACGTTTTTGTACCCGAAAAAGAGGTTTGTTTAATAAAACCATTAGTATTTGATCTTGATCTTTTAGACACTTACAGATCTGCCAGTTTTGTTTTATATTCACGGTGAGTTCGCCAAATAATTGAGATCATTGAGAATAATGATTGTTGACATTGAATAAGTGTACTTATAGGCGGTGGTTTTATGTTGGATAGTTCGAGTACTTTGGGTTGTGAGAACATTTGCAAGTACTTATGTGCAGCAAAAGACGTGATCGTAGTGACAATCAACTATCGACTGGGCATCTTCGGATTTCTATCTTTGGATCCAACTGAAGTGCCGGGAAACTATGGATTATGGGAGTGAGTGTTTTTCGTTGTAATCGTTTGATTGCTTGTTTTTAGTATGACTCTCGCTCTTCAATGGGTTCACGACAATATTGAAGCGTTTGGCGGCAGCAACAAACGAATCACTTGTTTTGGTCAATCGGCAGGCAGTGTGGCTGTTGACTATCTTTCATTATCCCCTCATTCAAGAGGTTTACAATGTGAATATGAAGACTTTATGAATATGTTTTAGATCTATTTCAACAAGCGATGATGTTTGCTGGCACAAGTCATTGCGATTTTATCTCGTTTGATTGGGACGAATATGGACGAGAGTTTGCGTTGGAGCACGCAAAATTTCATGGTTTTGTTGATAAACCCGAGTATTCGGTGGATGAACGAAATGCCGCACTTTTGGCGTTTTACCGTCGAGCCAAAGCTCGAGATTTGGCTTTGGGTATAATGCCGGCACCGGGATTTCGATTTCGATCAGCTCATTTGATTCCGTTGGGTCCAAATAAGTCGATTCCTTATATTCGTATCTTATTTTTGTATTTTAAGATACGACGCCGATTTCTTCCCAAAACCATTGGATGAATTGCGCAAAGAAGCTCCAAGAAAAAACATTATCGCTGGAGTTACAGAGCATGAAGTAGGCTAGATAACTATGTTTACATCTATTAACGTCTTATTTCTAGGGGCTATTGTTTTGTAAGCCAAAGAATTTGTTGCGTAATTGATCTTGAGTTTAGCTGTTGGTAGTTTGGAGTCCAATCATCATCCATGGATTCAATCGGTAGCTGTGTTTTTCATGAAATCTCTTCTCAATCCCTCTTCGTTTGTTGGTCGACATCTTTTCAAGAGGATCATGTCCAAAAAGTCACGTAAATGTAAACAAACCGTCATTCGCTTTCATTAAAACTATTGATTGCAGTCAAAACAAAACCAGCACACGAAACTTATCGTCCGATAATCAAGAAACTTTTCTGTCAAATGCGACCAGATCTTGAATCATCAAAAGTCGACGAGATTCTCGACCAATTTCTCGATTCAACGTTGTCCGATGATGAATACGTTAAAAAAGCGATTGAGATCATTAGCGATTTGATGTTCGTTTTTGGCACCTGGAAAACAGCAACGGAAAGAGCAACGTTGGGTGATCGAGTCTACTTCTACAAGTTCCATTACTACAAGCCCGGTTCTGTTGGATTGATGAGTGTGTTATTGCCGTTCGAAAGTGCAACGCATTGTTGCGAAATCCCCTTTATTTTTGGAGTGAGTATTTTGGGTCATTTCACTCCCGACCAAAAGGACGAAGAGATGATCGAAAAGTTCACAACCTATTTGACTTCCTTTGCAAAGACCGGGTAATCAAGTGAATGACAATTCACTAATCGTTTTTCTAGGAATCCCAACAACGAGCAGTTCGCGGATAAAGTTTGGGAGCCATTGAGTGCGGAGAACAACGAAAGATGGTTCTTGTTTGATGATCAGGAGTTTGGAATGCGGACCGGGTTGAGTGATGGCAGATTACCGATTTTGGACAAGATTTTTAGAGAGAATCCAAAAAAGATTACGTGTTAACCTCCGATGTTTTTCATTTTTCTAATCTCACAATCTCTCAGTCAAAGCCATTCAACAAAAGTCACCGTATTTATTCGCCGTTAAAATGCTCATGTTGTCGTTATGAAATTTAAGAGTACAAATAAAATATTTCAGCAGAACTCGATGTTTTTTAGTTTCAATCTTCTAGATCCACAGCAAGTGTCTTTTGCAGAAGAATTTGCATGCGTGTTAACTGAATAAGATGCAAATTTTGAGATTCGGTGGTCTTCTTTTCTGGTGATTTGGTGTTTTGTTGGGTCGAGAGCGAACTGATCGGTCGTCTACTCATCTGCTCTGTTTTTGGATCGTTGACCTCACAATGTCTTCGGTCGACTGCTTTACTGCTGAGTTGTTGTTTTTCGGTATGTTCAATTCACTCGTCATTGTTGATAGAATCTGCAGTTGGAAAATCTACGGTAATTGCTCTCGGCACATCGATTGCGTTGGCTGTTGGATGCTTGAGAAAGAAGGATGCTGGAGCTAAGAATCTTTCTGGCAATGCTCCTCGACCCGTTGGAGTGAGTATGGTCAGTGAACCACCTGCTGGTCCACCAGTTCAACCCATTCCGGTTCAACTCCCCGCTACTGGAGCTCAGGTTGTGGTTCAAAGTGTCGAGAAACGAACTGAAGAGGTCGAAAAGAAGAGCGTTGATGGGAAGGTCGTTAAGGAAGAAGTGAAGGTCGGACAGAAGTTGGTGACATCTGATTGCTATTATTTTCAGGAGCAAATGAAGGTTGTGGTTGAGGAGAAAGATGGGGCCAAGGGCAACGCGTCACAATTACCGGAAGCTGCACCAAAGGTGGAAGACAAGAAAGAAGAGTCCAAACCCGCGGTTGTAGATGGCAAAGAAAAGTCCAAGAAATCGAAGAAGGAGGTGGCTGAAGGTGCAAAGGCCGAAGCGAAAGAAAACAAAACTGCTATCGAGAAGGAGAAACCGGAGCTCAAACCCAGGGAAATCAAGTTGGATGCTAAAGCGGTTGGGTTTATCGATTCGAACACGTGAGCAAAGTTGGTTTTTAGCAGAAGATTCACGAAGGCAAGGAAAAGCGTGGAAAAGGAGATTATCCAACGGTATGGTTTTGTTGACTATAACTCTGATTTGATGCTTAGATGGACGACGTAGTCAGCGATTGGGACTCGAAGAAAGAAGGCGCGGACCAACCACCCACCACTTCCAAGAATCCTGCCGCGGCAGCGAAGAAGAACAAAGGCAACACGAAAGACATGACTAATTTGGATGATCCGGTGAGTGGAACGCTGTTGTTCCAAGCTCCTATTGAGAGGTTTTTAGGAAGCAGAAGGCGGCGAGAAGAAAGCATGATTCCGACTGATTCCTTTCTCAAGACATTTTTTGACCAAATAAACACATCGAAGATACTTTTGTTATACGGATGCGATTGCAATTTGTGTGCAGTACATTCTTTGTTGGTCGCACATTTCCAATGGATATGTATGCGGTCAACCAGAAGGTTGAATGATTGCGTATCGTTTTATTAGTCATTAACTTCAAACAAAATTCCGCATTTTAAATCAGAATGATTTATTGCTTGTTCCTATCAAAAACAAGTGTAACTGCCGAATGCACGTCAGTCGTGAGTTTTGATCCACGAAACCAACCGGGTGGTTCAAATGCGGCTGTTCGTTTTTAAGCCAACGGTTTGCAAAAGGTGGTTGGCTGTCACCTGTGAAGCAGTTTGTTTTTAGACACATGATGTTTAATTCGCATCTGACTCATAAGCAACTTATCTCGATCTTATTGCTTTCAATAAGTTTGTTCGAACAAAACGTTTATTTGGCATCAAAGATCTGTCTTGTGATCTCATTTGTTTATCTACTATTCGCTTGTGCATTGGATTAAAAGTTCAACGTTTACATTCGTTGCAATTCAGCTTCTACGTAGTTTCTCAGTATACAGACACTCATTCCTGAATGCTTGCTCTGGCATTGGCCATATGATTGAGTTGACGATGATTGAATTGACGGCTTTCGATCGTTAACGCGTCTAATTGTTCGATGTTATCGACGCATTTTAGCCGCTGAAAAACCAAAATTCCGTTTAATTTATTTTGTCGACAAAGGCAAACACTTTCAGCCAAAGGCAACGACTGTTTGTTGAGAATTTACAATTTTAGAACTATAACCCTAAACATGTTTATGCCCACACATTTAATCTCCTCACTCGAAAAGTCAGATGCGACCGAACGGTTGATTGAACGTTGCGAACTTTCAAAATTCTTCGAGTTTCCGGTCCTCACAAATCGAATCAAACTGCCGGCTATCGAGTGGTAGGGCGTTGACGCGTGTAATTGGAAAATTAAGGAGTAACAATGTTCGAAGATCGTAAGCCACTAGTTTGTTAACTTACAGTGAATACGAGCCCAATCGAACAAGTCGATGTTTTTGTCTCGGAATTCAAGTTCCGTTTCGGTCGATTCCCTTGTCGATAGCAAAATCCGCCGTCCACTTTCACGTTCCTTCGAGTTGATGATAATGTCCGGATAAATTCGATTGGTGTACGCGAATCCCATTTTGGATGCGACCAAAAGAGTGAATGTGTTGGTCCGAAAACCCAAGTTGAAATTGTTATTTCCGAGAATCCACGTAGTTTCAACCAAAACGTTAGACCGGGACTTGGATTGAGGATGCGGTAGGAGTGGTTGAATGTGTTTTTTCACGCTTATGTTCGCTTTTTTTGTCCGATAAGCGTAAATTTAAAGAGCTGTAAGCAAAACGTTTACGGTATCTGAGTGTGTTGCTTAATTTGACGACGACCAGTGCATTTGGAAGTGTCGATTGCTGATTGTTACCTTCTTGGTTTCTTTCATATTTCACTTTTGGTTATTTTCGTAAAGTGCGATTGTCCGAAATTTCAATTAGCTGAGTGTTTGGATTCTTTCGTTTACGAATCTGTGCGCAATCGTTCTGTTTGTTCAACGATAAGATTTTGCAAAAGAAACTGAAACACGCGGAAGAACGACGAGCACGAACGATGCAATTATCAAATGAACGTGCCAGGCACGACAGCTAAGGGTTGTATTTTCAAACTAATCAACTAAATGTACTGCACCGACTGAGATTTAGACTTTCGGTTGCAAACGGGATTGTCGACAACCAATTCTTGCAAAACTTGCAAACGAAAAGCTTAAGCTATTAATCTGAAGTAGTTTTGCTACTTGTTGTTACCCGATTTCTTGTTTTCAACATGTCTCTGAAATACCGAACTAAACCTTCGAATCAGTTTGCGTGCCTGCTTAAATGGCTAATTGCAAAAGTGATCGCTAAACCCTTTGATTCCTTGTGTAACATTAACGTATTTAAAAAGAGGCTGTCTTCTATAGTTAACCTCTGTTTGCTTTATCAATTGAGAGTTGTCTTTTCGTGTTTATAGACTCAGACTTTTTTGCAAATTCTTTGGAGCGTTGAAGATGACCACTAAAAATATCGAACGTGCCGCTTGGCCAAAAGGGATTTGGCCATTTATCGTCGTAACTTACGCGTTTATGAGTCTCGCGAGACGGGATGTGCTCTTTGAGCAACGAACATAAGCTTCGCATTGACACCAACTGTAACCCATTTCTAATATAAACCAACGAGCTCGACCACTCAAATCGTTCGGCTCGTCATTTTTCTTCGACTTTGAACTCCCGACTGATGGAAAGCTGTCAGCACATTTGCCGGAATGTGTCCATCAGCATTCGAGAAAAACGATCGTTCGCTGGTCATTTCTAGAGCGCAATCTCGATCATCAACTAAATGATGTTCGCCCAAGTGTCATCCGCTTTGTTTATTCCTTTTACATTTATTTCAATTCGTCAACTGACACGTTTTGTGAAATGAACTCGCAAGTTCAAATTTTGTCGTCCATCGTCGTGTTCCGTCTTTTCGAAATGCTGGACCATTGGTTTTTACGTTAGTAAATGGAGCACAACTTCTTGAGAACGAATTACGTACTTTAAAAACTTTCAGTCTGGAAACGCAAAGGATTCTAAACGCATGAATACAACCACGTATTTTATTTCAAAAAACATTTTGTGTTACACTTGCAATCCGCGTTTCGATTGGATTTCTGCCAAACAGAAATCAATCGGGCGTTAAAGTTACAATTTTTGCTTCCGACTTTCATATCCTCAGAAAGTTGTTTTGTCGGGTTCCACTGATTAGTTAAGCTTAACGCCTATTATTGGCAAAAGCCCATTCAGTTGGAATGCAGAGTTTACGTCGATTACTCGACGTCCACAGTTGTCTCTTCGATCGTTGACCACCACGGCTCGGTTCGTTGGTCTTGCGAACTTCCGGTCGTTTGTCGTGGGTTAGTAAAAGCATGACGAGGCGTAAACCCGTTAATAATGGAGTTTATATCGAAGCTAATAAATTAGATTTTATCCCTATGCGGGCCTTCGCTCTGACGGTCCGTCTGTTTCAAGTGTCAAACGTTCCAAGAAACGTTGTGAGTACTAAAAATACAAATCGTTGCGTATTACCAGAACCCTTCGTTTTCAACAAGCGATCTTATCCACTACAGGAGTTAAAGTAATCGGAGACGATCAAGACAACCGTATTCGTGTTTTAATCCACAGATTTCAAATGTCATTTTACGACTTGTACCCTCGGATAAATCAACGTAAACCCCTTAATCTAACCGTTCCTTTGAATTGGCTTCCATTTAGACGCGCTTGAAAACTTCTGTGTTGACAAACTTCAACACACTTATTCCGAGCGTTTTAGCCGTACAAAAATACCTTCTTGTTAATATTCAATTGTAATTATCTTATATGTCATTTTTAACGTCGAATGCGGTCATCAACTAGAAGATTAACTCTGCTCTCTTTTGTTGTTCCAAACCTTATGTATTCGGCAATTACATTTCGATTGTAGTGGTCGAGAGCACATCTATTTGAGATCATGATCAATGATTAATCCACTTCTTTATCCATGCACTTTTGATTCAAGAGCAAATTGAAAGGCTGAGGATGAGGTTTTAATCGTGAATCCTCGAAAATCACTTTCTTGCTGGTAACAGCCGATGAAACTGCAAAGAACATATGAAGTTGATGTTTGCACAACTAATATTGAAATTAAATTACGAGGTCTTGCAATTCACGGCCTTACGTTTTAAAAGCTTACTCTCATCTCTAAGCCAATTGCGTTTCCCATGGACCTTTTTGGACCTAAACTTTGGGTATCTAAATGAATTAGCAGATCGATTAAACGCGTGGGCCGTCTATTCAGCTGAACTCAAGGTTAATCAACTTTTTACGTCCAATTTCAACAGTTAATTTGATAGACTGTGTACACAAAGATGTGAAATCGAATCAGTCGACAAGTTCGAATACTGTAAATTCAGATGCGATTAATGAGTCAAAATACCCGGCAAATTTGGTTTCGATTTGACATTTTCATGTGGTATCGATTTGCTCTCGCCTTTCCATCGTTTTCAATCATGTGCCGCCTACTAAACATAAAATTCGTGGCCTTCCAAGGACTCAACCGGGAATTCGGAAATTGGTCGGCGACTACGTTGTTTGTGATTTTTTATTTCGTTTTCGGTCGTGTAGTTGGCCGTCGAGTCTCCAAATTAGTTTCGGGTTTACGGTCTTGCGCGGATGTTGACGTGTCGTTTTGTGTTGTGGTCGATAAATTAGTCGACAGAAATACACATGTTGATGGAAGAAGGGCTTTTCTTGTGTTACTTTGATTTCCGTTGTTTATTTTCAATGGAGACCGAAATGCGCTCGGTTTCGTGGGGTGTAAGAATTGAGTTAACGTACAAAGCAAAGACGTCCACCTTTCAACAAGATTTCGGTTCCAGCAATTAAAACAATTCTCGACGTTTAGAGGTCTCTTCATTACTTCCTGTCTAGGGGAACAGAGTTCAAGGAATGTGACTTCCTTTTATCTCGAATTTCAATTCAAAACTCTTGCGCAATAAAGGCGTGAGAATGGACTGTCATCAACTTCTTTCTTTATATGCAATCCTTGTGAGTGCTAATGACCAGAAATTATAGAAGGCGGAATTAGAATCCAAACGATTAACAGTCGGTCCACAGCATTGATTCGGTAATCGAGAGAAAATGTGCTTTGTGATGTCATCACGTTCAATCATCCAAACGACCGCTTTCTTGCTGCGGTTTACTGTAACGTCGTCAATTGCAAACCGGTGATTACTCTGCCATTCTTGTGCGTCTTGATTTCCCTTCAGCAAAACAAAAAGAACAGAAGAAATTTCCTATACCGGAAGATAATCAACTCGTCAAGATAGACGAGTGAGTTGCCGGAAATACGACGGGCAAAATAGTCGAACGACGGCGACGTTGCTCAGTTCCACAATGACGCCGCCTATTTCCCGACATTAAACGACCCGATGGGTCATTTGAAGTTCTGTTTGTCGTGGACGAAATGGAGCGGAAGCTCAACTAATTTTCCAGCCTAAGACCGAGATTATTCGCGTTTATTGAGCCGTGGAAGTGAAACATTATACCTCGCATTTTGACCTTTTGGCGATCAAATTTAATGGCCGACGGGGAAAATTTGATCTTCGCGATTCTCAGCAGCTGCTAATCCACCGCAGTCGAAAGTCACACCAACCGACGTTTTAATGTCTTCGATTTGAGGTGTTTTGAATTTCGGCACATTGATTTGACGTTTAACTTTCGATCCGATTTAGCATCCCGAAAGAATGCGACTTTCCGTTTGTTTAATTACCGTGTTTGTTGTTTTTAATTCTTCATGTCTACTTGCAAGCTTTTTCGTAGATGAGATGTGCCACAGTATTCTTATTGGCACGTGGCTGTACTTTTGGTCTGCCTGTAATTATTTTTGTGTACTGGCGGAAGACCGTGGGTTTCAACTACAAGCGCTGCTCTAAAGTGATGTTATTCGATTTACGACCAACCGAGACCTTTGAACAAAGTGATACATTTCGCGAAACAACGATTTCCGGGTTCTATCAAATTTTTACGTTCGTTGTCAATCGTAGGGTATCGGTATGAAAAATTATGGCCTTTTTCTTTCGTGTGTTACTTCCGTTTGAAGTCGCAAAAAACCAAAAGCGAAATTCGGTTGACATTTTATCTATACAGACATACGCCTCACACACTGTCTACTCCCTTGGTATTTGAAATTTCGTGCAAACCAAATGAATCGACTACAAAAATCGCTATTGTTCAATGGCAGATTTCGATTCAACTTGTTGTACTTATCTTAGCTATTGGGACTAATGAACAACTAGCTGCCCTTTTTGTCTTATCGTGACCGAAGATTGACCATTATGTTCGTGTATTCTGAACGCTGGTGCGTGTCCGATTGTCACAATAGTCTCGGGTTTTAGAGTTTGATCAATTGGTCATTTCAGCACTATTTCATCAAAATTTATTTGAACTCACGCAAAAGACGATCATGCTCATTTGACTGTCAATACCATTACATCGTCCAGTTCTTGAACGAACTCCAAAATGATGACAACCGAAACTGCGTCGCCGAACGCACTGCCGACAAATTGGACACGGGCATCTTGTTCGTGGTTGGACGAGATCACGTATTATCAAGTAGGTTTAGTTCATTCACTAAACATACCATTGCATCTTTGTCCCATATTCTTAAACAACAACTTTTTTGTTTGTTAATCAAAAGTTTCTTGTCTTACGTTGAAGTGATCTTCGATTAAACTCTCAACGACTTCTTTACTACTACGTTGGAATGAGTTAATCCACGAAACGGAGTTTCATTTCCGTGATTATCTTTTCATTGCCACGATTGCCATTTTGCGTCATTGAAATGCAAGTTAACGGCCGTCAAGCACTTGGTAAATTGAAAAATACGCACGATCTTCGTTTAAACGTAAATTCGAAACCGGAAGCTCAATCTCGTTGTTAGGAGCAGATGTTCCGCTGTCGACGAATAGCTCTGAAATAAAAGATAATTAGATGGAAAACGAGGAGCAATCAATTTTATGTCCCATAAAAGTAACAATTCGAAATCTGCAAAAAGTTGCATGCAAAAAGCTAATGAATATGTTTTTAGAACAATTATCAATACAAACATGGATCGGGTCAAATCATTCTTTTGTATTCACTAGTTTGTGCTTTCGGCGGTTTGGCCAAGTAAGTCACTCATATTGGGTAAACAAAACGATTGTCCCTTTCAGCCTACTGGTCATCATTTCGTTCTTGATTACACCGCATCTTCGGAATCTACGAAACTACTTTATTGTCAATCTCGCAATGTCTGATCTGATGTTGTGCACGATTACGGCACCATTCACTCTCTACTTGACTCTTAATTTATTTTGGCCATTCGGAAACTTTGCATGTCAATTGGTTGCATCTGCTCAAGCGGTCAACACGTTTGTTTCTTGTTTAACACTCGTTCTCATCGCAATGGATCGATTCCTGTTGACGTTGTGTCCAGTGAAATGGCGTTTAGCTGCGAAAGCACCGCTTGCTTTCTACTTGGTGGTTTGGTTGACGTCGTTGATCGTTGCACTTCCTTACTTCTTTGCGGTATCGGCTGAACCAGTCGACAATTTCGAGTATGCAAACAGAAAGATAGCTGTTATTATATTTGTTTTTATTTTAGTCCATGGGACCAATTAAACATAGATGCATTGGTAAGTGAAAATAACAATCAGCTACTATCAATGTTCGCGTTTAGCTCACATTATGTGATATGGATCGACCGGAGATCTGTTTGGAACGTACGTGGCATCGATTGCCCGTGTCGAGACGAGAATACACACTTGTCTGTCTGGCAATTCAGTACTTTCTTCCTTTGGCTTCATTGGGTTTTGCGTACTCACAAATTGGCTCTACGATTCGTAAGCGTGTAAAATACAACACAACGGTAGGTTTCTACAAACGTTCTCATTTTTATCAATAATATCACTTCATACTTTAAGACCAATTTCATCATGGTGTTTACTTGCAGGTTGATCAACATCGCAAACAAGTACTCATCGAACGTAATCGCAAAGCGTTGTTTCTTCTTCTTCTGCTAGTTGTGATCTACGCCATTGCTTGGGCTCCAATGAACATCTACAACGTGCTGAATGTTTTCGATTTAATCGAATTCTCACAAAACTCGTACATTTACTGTCATCTTATTGGTATGACTTCTGCATCTGTGAATCCAATCGTCTACGGTTTACTTAATCCGGCCTTTCGAGGTGCCTTCATCAATATGCTTTGTTCGATTTTCAAGCCGTGCTGTACCAAATACATTCCAAGTCAGAACACGCACAACACTACAACATACAGTTTCGCCTTAATCAACACGGTAATTGACATCGATAGTAAAGAGAGACTGAACGTGTTTTCAGTTAAATTCACCACGCCGAGACATCAAACTGCCGAATCAACCGAATGGTCATCGAATGCCGTTGATTCACGTTCAACAAGACGAGCGAGAATCAGTCGTGATCACGACTCAGAATTGAAAATCATCAATAGCTTACGGTTTCTACTACTTGCCTACTTGTAAACAAAGTCGAGAGTTCGCAGCTCTGAGCCATTTTCAATACGTGTGCATATCATTTATCATTAGCAAAACAAAATTCATATGATCTTTGTTTTGTCAATTTGTGTTTTGTTTGATTTTGTGAACTTATTTATAAAAAGACAATAAAGTTTATACAAAAACTAACTCTTTTAATAATCGCATACGAATTTGCTTTGTAACAATAACTATTCTTCGTTGAAAATCGATTCCAAGTAAATGTCAACTTTGAAAAGATTGAATGTTTTTGTGAAAATGATCTAAAGTGCAATTGAATAATCAGAAAACAGTGCGATCACTTACATCGTCTTTTCGGAAATTCACCATTCTCTCCGTCTTACTAATAAACCTTAAACCCAATAAACGTAAATTGAATCGTCTATTTAACAAACCGCATTAATTCACCCACACGTTCTACGAGATTTGGCACCGGGAATTCAACCCGATAATATTCGTTGAGCTATAATTCTGTTAAGTACTATCAGACATCAAGTATACCTCGTGATACAAAGTCGATTTCATTAAGCTCATGAAATTTAAGGTTTCGGAGCTCAATTCACTTGTCCGTGTTTCCGAGTATAATGCCGACAATTGGTCTTCACAACCATACAGCATGATTCCGAAGCAAAATATCATCTGTAAACGCTAGATAAAAATTCTTCCGAAAACAACATACCTCAACGGCCGTAGGTTGAACCTGCTTGACCAACGGACAGAGCAATTCGGCGGCCAAACGAAACCACGGTCGTAGCATTGAGTAAAGCGAACTAAAAGCTCATTCGTTAAGCACTTCATTTGCTGTATACATACGCCGTAGATGCTGAATCGCAATCAGTTACGCCGTCAACTTTCACTCGGTCTTCCATTACATTCACCACCGATCCATCGGAAAAAACCATTCGATAATCTGTTGAGAAATGTCGTTTCTGTATGGAGTACTAAACTACCTTGCAAGTCAGGTCCAAGAACTCGATATGTGTCAAAACAACGCTCCAAAATCGTGAAATGAATCCAAAAGCTTTTGAACAAAAGAAGCTGAAAAACGATGAAAAAAGAAAAATCGAAAACAAACCTTATCAGGAGTAGGAAGATCAGTGAATCCGTGGAATAGATTGAGCATTTCAGCAACGTGACTAACTTCACTATACATCATGTGAACATATATAGACATGTCTACGGCAAAACTATAGCTGCCCCTCGCCAAATGACTCAAGACCTACCTCAATCGACTCCACTCGTCGAGTACATCAATAATTACTGAAACACTATCGTGCGGAAATCACTGTGCTCAAAAAAGCGCGCGTGCTTTTTTTAAACAGAACTGAGCGCGTTGCGACTGATAGTTTGTCTTATCGTATCTTGATACAGTGATTTCCGCACTATAGTGTTTCAGTAATTGTTGATGTACTCGACGAGTGGAGTCGATTGATATGCAATATGAGTCATTTGGCGCGGGGTAGCTAAAGTATAATTCTTCCCTAAATACTAAACGAAAGCATAATTCACAACTAGGAAACACTTACGTCTTTTTCTATAAATGTACGCGTAGATACACCAGCAATATCACTGGATCGAGCAAACTGAAGATCTCTTAATCGCTGCAGTTCTTCATATCCGAGTAACATCTTCGAAAGTGTTGGATGGGTTGGCGGCAAACTGCTCTCATCGATAATTATTGTTTTCTTGGATTTGTTCATGATCGCTTGCAATGATTTCAATCGTTGAGCAATACTTGTCGTTGGAGAAGATTCGGGTAATGGTCGTTTCAATGGACAGGTTGAAGACGAAGAACTTGTGTTGCTCTGCGGTGACTGTAAGTTAACTGCATGCTCTTGCGGTTTTGGATTTGGTTGTGATTGGGCTGTGGGTTTGCGTTTGCTCGATGTTCCAGTAGAGTCGACAGGTACTCGACTTCTTTGAACAGCTTCCTTCTTCATTCCAACGGCAGTACATTTCTACAATAAAATCAGAGTTGCATTAGCAATCACTTGGCTTCAAAAGAAGCGCGTAGCATTCGATTTAACTTCATGAGCTTGTTGAATAATGGCTTCTTTGTTGCTGTAGCTTGAAAGAACTCTCACCTTTAGACGGCATGCTCGGCCTGAAAATACTCTTTTATTTGACGTTTAAAACCCAAATCTACATAGACATCGATAGCTCTGACTAATTTCACATTGATTGTTGAATCTACACACGTACTTGAGATTGCGAGCTATGGTACGACGATAGAACGCGCAGCATGCACTGAAATCATCTTATGATTACCACTTTCAAGGATTTTGATTACCGACAAGCATAAGCGCCGAAATGTTGTCCATCGGCCGTTTCACCGCAAACCGAACATTTCAGACCATCTGCTGCATCGGCACTTGCCGCACTGGATGACGGCATTCCGATACTAAAATTTGTGGTCTAAAACAAAAAGTTGTACGTGCAAAAGCGCTGATAAGTGCACTAGCAATGTTCGATCGAAGGAAGAGGAGTGAGCGCACTCGCGGTCTTTTGATCGAAAACGGCGCGTTCGATCTAATCGATTACGTTTACACGACAAGAGCCTTATAATCGAAAGTTTTCGATGGACTGGAAATGAGCAGTTAACGAGAGCATTGGTGCATACAAAGGCACGTGATTAAGATCGTTTAGAAAGAATCTTCGTGGGTGCGGCGAAAGATTTGAAAGGTGCTTGTTGAATTCAACTATAAATTATCATCATTCCTTTTTGTCGACTATTTGAAGTGGTAACATTTGAGCTCTTCATAATCGAATAAAATTCCACTAGCTAGCGAAATCAGAGACAGTGTTTCCACTTTAGACTCAAATGTTTCGAGAGAATATAAAATTGCATCGCAGCAGTTCGCCAACAATACAGACGGGAAATTCGCTTTTTTGTGCGAATTCTCGCACAGAACGTCCGTTCGTGACGTTCGAAAGCAAACGACAAAAAATGATCGAAAAAGACGTCCGAATTCCTTCCTGCAGTCTCATGCTTCGAGTTGCCGCAGAGCAAAAGGTTGAAGACAAATTGACAAACCAAAAAGACGAGTACGAACCCTCGAGCAAAATGACTGTTAAGTTGAATGAGGGCAATTAGATGGCCCAGGACCTATTGGGGAACCGCCAAGACTGTTTCCATGCCTTAGCAATACCTTGTAATCGAATTATAACCATCCACACTCCTAGCATCACGATTATGACCGACACTCAAAGGCATCTCTGTTATTCTCGTAAATCAAACGCGCCAAAAAGATGACCTCCAACTGCCGATGAAAATAAAACTGCGGATTGTTGTAACCTCTCGTTCAACTTGCACCTTATTTTTAGACCTACACAAAGGTTGGTGACGTAAAATCACGAATTTTCTAATTCAAACATTTCAGAATATTGCGCTCATTCGTTCTAATCAATTGACGTGAATCAGTTACTCGGATTTTCGATTTTCATTCATTTCGCTTTTCGGTCGTCTAACGGTCAACTATGCGCATTTTGTTCGCAATTATTTTCCTTCCGCTATGTCATTCTTATTACTTTTCTCTTGACTCGAACGAGGAATCGTGTTTCTTTGAACGATTGCCAATTGGAGCCAAATTCACTGTCACCTTCGAAGTGTACGAAGGCGGTTTTATGGACATTGATTTCTGGGTAATGAGAAGCGAATTCACTTGTTAACAGATTGCTCTTCAGGTCACTGATCCGAGTGGAAACTCGTTGTACAAAGGAGAACGAGAAACCAGCGGTCGTTACACGTTTTCCACGGAAAATGCCGGGATTTACACTTTCTGCTTTGGAAACAAATTCTCATCTCGTACACCCAAAGGTCTATTGTTCATGTCTGAAGTGAAATTGCCCGAAACAAGAGCGTTTGTTAATGGTGTTGAACAAAAAGGCGAAAGTAGTTTACACTTCTGTTTTGCTTTCAATTAACTGAAATTATTTGCAGCTGATGACGAGAAGCTTTCGTCGATGCTTAAAGAACTTACTGAACAACTTCAAAGCATCATTCACGAGCAAGACTATCTATCGGTTCGTCATCGTGTACACAAGAAGAGTAAGTTGATGATTCTGTTGCAAAATAGTCGTGTTTGTATTTTAGTCAATGAAAGCACCAATTTCCGTGTTACAATGTGGTCCGTCTTCGAATCTTTCATTATGATTGCTATGACCGTTGGCCAAGTTTACTACATGAAACGTTTCTTTGAAGTTCGACGTTTAGTTTAAATCGCTTTATTTGTTGTTGCTATTAAGTTTCTGTTAAATTAAAAGTGATAATTTATTGAACAAACAATGTACATTACTGGCTTTGCTATTTATGATCCTGTATTTGTTTGTATTCCTCGATTACAAGCAGTCGACGGGTATAAAATGCGGATATTTGGTCTGGCTGTAAGAATTGATTTGGATCCAACTGTCGAACATACCGCTGGATAAATGAACAATGATGGATCATAATCCACTTCGGTTCGTTCACGTGCACGTTCGTTGGACATTTGAACTGAAAAACAAACGAATCGATTTCCCACATTTTCCAGTTAGTTCTGAATGACAACCACAATTAGCTTCCCATCAACATAAACTCGTAGTTCATTCTTTATTTAAACCACAAAAACGTGATCGAAGAATACGAAACGGCAAAAATACCCGAGAACTTGGATTGAGGATAAAAATACAACACTTAAGAAACAAATTTCAAATAAAAATTCTTTTATGATTCAACAAATTAAGCTCAATTTTTCATATACAAACAACATTTGGCGGCCAAGTCCTTCTACCTCGATTTGAACGAACTTCTTCTTTGTTGCCGGAGATTTAGGAGAACTGTTCGATTCATCGGACGTACGAAACCGAAAACGCCCATCCGTACAATCATCGATTGCGCGGATGGGCCCCTTCATGGCCTGGGAACGACCTCCACTTTCTTTCATCCGACAGTGTTTTGTCCTCTCCCTGCTTAAATTTGTTTTAACTCCGTTTTTCGCGCTTATTTATAGTTTACGAGTTTTGTGTCACCGACACCTCGAATAGACGCCTCACCGCGTTGACAAAACACAAACTTACCGAAATCCAAGCAAAGAACGTTATATCCCGCAAGGCAGTCGATTGACGCACACGGAAACGATCGTCGATAATGGACCTGAAAAAACCACTAACAATTAGTACGTATCAACAAAAAAGTCACGAAATGACACCAAACTCACAACTTCTTCGTCCACAACAGCAATTCGATTCACTTGACAACACTACCGATAGCTCGAGCAACAAAAAATTTTGATTGACAGCGTATTCGTCTTTTATAGCTACTTTTTTCATATGCAAATTTTCAACCAACATGTTTATCACATATCACACATACCAATGCAAATCAATTAGCATAACTCGCCGCTCGCTTTTCATTCGAAAAATAATTGAAGGGAGGCCCCCCCGAAGGGGGGGCTCGACCGCCTATTTACTTGTCGAAAATAAAAGCGGACGCGTTCGGTTGCATACAATCAAACAAACTATTCTCGCTTCATTTATTGGTTTAATTAACCCAAGTTTGAGATCGAATAAAGGAACCACCTGCTTGGACATTGATAAAAAAAACTGTCTACGTACCCTTAAGAGAATAAGGGCTTGATAGACAACATTTGGACGCTCTGACTCCAAAGAGTTGTACAGAACTTTGTTGTTTAATATGTAATTGAGCCTAAAAATGTAAATTTAATTTTGCTATAAAGCAAACTCAACTCTTACCATAACCTTGCGGTTACACTTCGTTTGATCCGATGTGTCTAGTTACACTCTAGTTACACTGTATCCGACGCGTCGGACAAGTTTATCGGATCAGACGAAGTGTAACTGCAGGTAAGAGATCCTTCAATATATACTGCGGGTGTTATAATATTCTTCCGACTATACATGTCCGCTTCAGAGGTCGTAAAAGGTGTAAAACCAAAATCTGGCATACAAATTGCCCCGTAATTAATTCGGATAAGTCCACGAGAGCTCCAACACGCACCGCCTAAAATTTTAAAACAACTGATTTAAACTAATAGGAAATATTATACTTACCGGAATCTCCTCGAGAACTATGTTCAGTTCCCAAATAAAATGGTCCCACGAGTGGAACAAAGGGTCTGTCACTACGGTAGAAATAGTATCCTCAAATGCAATACACAATTCCATTTAAGAACGTTAATTGCTGGCATCCAGTACTCATACGCTCGAAGTCCACCAAAAGGTAAATCTCAGATTTTCCGGCCGCAATCAATGTTGGAGCTGCCTAGAAATAATTATCGGTAAATAAGAACATTAAAAATTCCGACAACAACTTTATTTCACAATTGATTCTTTGCTACGAAGTAGGGCAACGTCTAACTTTTAATTAATGTTCACGATGGTAACATCAAATCCGCTTTCTACACTGGGTTCGTTCTCTGCATGAAAGATTTCCGTAACGCTTCCGACCTCGAGCAGAAGATGCGTTCCGTGACGAAATGTAACGAGATAACGTGGATGGACACACGCCACGGTTGACTTTCCAGCCAAACCAACAGCATAAAACATCCATTTTTCGATGGATTTGGACATAGGAGACGGTGCTGAAGGAGCCAAAATATAATAATAAGAAGCTGACTATATTACGCTTAACTTACATTGATCCATCGAAATGGAGACACATGCAAAAGATGGCACAACGACAAGAAGACAAACGTTGGGACAATCAACTGCTCCGAGAGCCGTCGTCCGTGCTAATTTTGATTCTTTTCTTTCTCATTGACAACTCGTAAGCCACTGAATCCTACATACATTGGTTATTGAATTCTAAGCTTGTTTTTTCCATTTCAATATTCAATAAATTATAATCAATGATTATACAGGGTGTCTCAAAAAAAGGGCAATCGTGCTGTAACTTTTTAATCAGCCATTGTATGAGGATTCTGTAAAAAGAAACTGGGGGTTTTTTGGCCGCGGAGTCGATTGGTCTAATTTTCTGCCGGATCGGACAAGTCCGCAGGCTGCTATGGACAATTTTGTACCTCCAAGGGAGTTTAACGCTGCAAGTTTTTGCATAAATTTACAAAGGCTGCTTCCCATTCTTCATTTTTGTCTTCGTTATGACGGTCAGTCGTTATCAATTCACTCATGACAATCCGGATTTTGGAAGCATGCGAAGAACTAGGACACAAGATTCCATTGTGCAATTTGTGGGTTAATGAGTTTCTTAAGCGCATTGCTTTGATAGTACGGGAACACGGAGGCCACATTGAACATCTTGTTAACAAACTGTAATCTTTAATCTTAAATTGTTATAAATAATCTGTAATCAAGTTCATCCATCAAGTGACATAACGACGTCACGCCATTTTCGCCTCGCTTTGATTATTGATACCGCCAGCGCTTTTAAAAAGGAAGACAAAAATGAAGAATGGGAAGCAGCGTTTGTAAATTTATGCAAAAACTCGCAGCTTTAAACTCGCTTGAAGGTACAAATTGTCCATAGCAGCCTGCGGACTTGTCCGATCCGGCAGAAAATTAGACCAATCGACTCCGCGGCCAAAAAACCCCCAGTTTCTTTTTACAGAATCCTCATACAATGGCTGATTAAAAAGTTACAGCACGATTGCCCTTTTTTTGAGACACCCTGTACTATTTTTTAAATTAGGTTTTCTAATCAATTTTAAAGCTTTACTTTTTTCAGTTATCAATTGAATGTCTACTTTGTTTTGAATATTCTCCATTTGTCCGCGATCCTAATGGATCACGGATATAAAAAGCCCGGCCGATAGAAGATCGGCATTCAATCCCACATCTTCCGTTTGCATCAACTGTTAATAAAACTAAGAGGACAAAACACGAAAACAATAACGAATCTACAATTAGACGATGGAACACGGAATTATCAACAGAAGATATTGGCCAAAATAAATTGGTCAAAAAGCAAATAAAACGAGGGACAAAAAATGTTCGTCCGATCCCAAGGAGAAAACGTTTGAATGGCAAAAATGGACTCACCGAGTCGACTCAATGGGAAAAACAGCAAAAAGGTGGTCGTAAAGCGACCGCGTAAACAGCAACAAGAAAATAATAGACACAATGAGTAGGCGGACAAATTATGACGGACGCAGAACGTCGGGTCAGAGAGGCATTGGGCAATCAGACACCTGAGCCAAATGTTCGCGAATTTCTTCGCGTTCTACGCGACAGTACACTGAAATCGAAAACATTCGCTTTTTGTTTGTCAATCAGATTGCACTGCCGAAATGTGAAATAACGAAAAATGATTCAATTCGTCTATTTGTTCTTCTTTCAGATTGGGTGATCTTCTTCGTCGACATCCAAAACGTTGGACGAACACGCGATCTGACCGGTTAATTTACGATGAATAGTAGTTGGAAACAAGCGATACTTGCAGGTTGATTGCAATTAGTGTTGGCATTTTTTTGATCCAAAACTTTGCTTGGTACCTGGTGAGAGCCTACATTGTTTACTTTCTCGTTGTTCGTGTAAGTTATACAAGCAAACTTGTTGGTTAATGGAACACGAACATTCAGGCGTTGGAAAAAGTGTCGGTGGTCAATTTGCAAGACAAAGCCGTCTTGATTACTAGTAACGTTAACATGTGCATTCGACTAGACGGTAGTTTAATACTTCAGGTTGTGATTCGGGTTTTGGCTGGCGATTAACGTTGAAATGGTTCAAAACGGTATGCCCGTCTTTTCTGCGTGCTTTGATGAAAATGGAAATTAGAGGAAGACGAACAAGGTAACTGTGCTTCATAGGGTGCAAAACGTCTTCGTGATGAAACAAGAAAAATCAAAAACGGATCAGATCTCTTGACCAATTTCACGCTCGATGTTCAAAACGATGTACCGGTCGATAAAGCTCGCAAATTAGTTGAAAGTGAGCTTCAAGATAGTAGAGGGCTGTGGAGTATCGTCAATAACGCGGTAATCGGAGACATGCGGTCAATTTGACAAAACATGTGGATTTTTGCGGATTTTAACAAAATGCTCACAATTCTCGCAACGATTATTTTCGAGAATATTTTGTTAGCGTGTTCAACTGTTTTCCAAGCTTGTAGTGCTTGATTTCTCATTTATCTACTTGTTTTGGGTTCTATAGGGTGTCCCAGCCGAAAGTGACGATTTGAAACTCTCCGCACAATTCGAGTTCTTCACCGATTTTCATGCGGTTTTTTGATTACGGTAGATAAAACTGGGAATTTTTCTTCTGCGTCTCAAGATTTCCAGAATTTCGTATGGCAATGGGGGAATCTGCATTTTGGCGAAATGTTTGGTTTTCGATCGAAAAATTCGCGTGCAAATGAGCTGTGTGTGGTCTTTCCGTTTCCTTCGTCAGGAAAGGTCTTTGACTTTTTTTTCAAAGTTTATCCAACAATCAAAGTTCCACACTTCTGCCTTCTTTGTCGATGACCTTTTGGAGTCGTCTGGCGTAGTCGTCGATGGCACGGTCGATAAAGTCTTGCGAGAGATTGGCGAACTCCACGACAATTCGAGCTTGAAGGTCGTCCAAGCTCTCCGGCTTCAGTTCTTGCAACAACCGTAACTTGTACGGGTGGAAGCTTTCACTCTGAAGTTTGCGGTATAACAAAAAAAGAATGAGGTCTTGCCTTCAAAATGCGATGGACTGTCGATTTCGACGGCATTCCTTCAAGGCTTGCGAGTGCTCGGACTAATTGATTGGGATCGTCCCGAATCAAACGGAAAATTTCCGCCATCATCTCCGGGGTTCTCGCGGTCCTTAACAAGAACAAATGGAAACTCGAAGACCATTTCCCAACCTTTCCTCCACTCCATGTCGCCTGTGGACATCCCCTCGCTCCAAGAACTTGTCCAACCAAATCGAGAAATTTGTTGTGCTGGGAACGGCTGCGCGTGGACGGAGATTGAAGTGGCGACGAAAGGCACGTTGAACGGCAATCGGGCTCCTTGATTTCGCGTATTCGATTACGCAGAGGGCTTTTTCTTCGGGCGACCAACTCATTTTTGTTACGGTTACAAAATGAAGAAGACCACACACAGCTCATTTTGCACGCAATTTTTACCGGTGAAAACCGATCACTTCGCCAAAATGCACATTTCGTATAATTCTGAATCAAAATCCGGAAATCTTAAGACGCAGAACAAAAATTCCCAGTTTTATCTACCGTAATCAAAAAACCGCATGAAAATCGGTGAAGAACTCGAATTGTGCGGAGAGTTTCAAATCGTCACTTTCGGCTGGGACACCCTGTACTTCGTGTCTGACTTTTCTTTACTTCTGAACGTAAACTCAATTTACTTTTATAAAAATGAATGCGAATATTAAAAAAAGAGCTGACGGATGAAATCAACTCGTCATTAAAAATAAACCGTACGCTAACTAAACTTGAACATTTCATCCTTATGCATATTTCAAATTCTGATTGTTTGCTTTAACTAGCTAATTACTCTCATTTCAACTCTTTTGAAGTTGAAAGCTGTTGTTCCACATCCGATTGATTTGCTCCCACGATTGTTTAGTCATGGCTCAAGGTAATGCGTTCAATGCTCGTTTTGCACAGTCGGATCTTGACTACAATCTTCAGAACAGTGTGTTGTTATCGGAAATTCGAGTTGTGAATGCTTCGTTTGTACATTTTTACGCAGACGGATGGCTGCGTCCTCGCACTTACGCAGCACCTCCGGAAATTATTGCAATATTGTCATCGTCCACAGTGTTACTCGTCTGGTAAGTCGCTCTTGCCTTTCATTTCTTTTCATTCGTTATTTTTAGACTGGTCCTCAATGCGGAAGAAATTGAGTCGGAGATCTACAATCTCCGCTTGACTTTCAAATTGCCGTTCAATTCATGAAATTCTGTTAAGATCTTAAACGGAAACAATACCATTCTATAAATTGAGGTAAATATCTTTATAAATCTATAGCTTTTACTAATCTCATTTTATTTTCAATTCAATTCAATTCAATTTATTTCCAAAATCAACGGATAAACAGTGACCATTAAGTGATCAAATAAAATTCCGTGTTGGTGACCTCACGATTGTTGTCGCCTTTTCGATTTTTGCGGCAGCGGAATCGCAAATGTTTTTCCGAGCCTCTTCCAACGTTGCTCGTCTTTTGCCGCTTCTGTCCATTGGGATTTGCGCGGAACCATGTACTTCTGGCCCACGTGTCTTCGGACGTCGTCTTCCCAGCGAGTTTTCGGCCGTCCATCTCCAGCAACGCGTTTTGTAGTAGGAATCCACAAAGTGAGCTGTTGTGACCATCTGCCGTCGGTCGATCGGAAGAGGCGACCAGCGAATTTCCATTTTCTTTTCCGGGCAGCTGAAGCGATGTCCGTTACTTGGGTTTGATTCCTCACCCAAGTCGATGGCTTTTTGTCACGCAGCCGGACTCCAATCATTCGACGTTCCATCGCCCGCTGAGTTTTGGGCGATTCGCTCCAAGTTGCTGTCGGTTGCGGCCCATGTTTCTGCTGCGTACAACATCGTCGGAAGAACAACCATATTGTAGTATCGCCGCTTCAAACTTGTGGCCACGTTCTTGTCCGTCAAAAACCGCTTCATTTTGCCAAAAGCCGACCAACCAGAACCAATTCGTCTTCCAATGTCCTTTCCATGATCTCTCGGAAATTGAATCAATTGACCGAGGTAGTTGAAGAAGTCGACTCGTTGGACGTCTTGGGAATTGATTGCGATGTTCGAGTTGTTCCAATGATTGTCGCGGTCGGCGTTCATCCACTTTGTTTTGTTTGCATTGATTTCGAGACCAACAGTTGAGCAGCGATCGGCCAGTTTGATGGCCATGGATTGAAGATTCTTTGGATTGCTGGCAATCAGAGCAATGTCGTCAGCATAAGCGAGGAGATGTAGCCGGCGGCTGTCGATTTCAATTCCTTCTTCTTGTTCCCAGTTGATTTGGTTGATTGCAAATTGGAGAACTACAATGAAAATCAGTGGTGAAAGAGGGTCACCTTGTCGCACTCCCCGCTGCACTCCAAAATTTGCTGATTCGTTTCCCCATCGTAACGAACTGGTGCCAGATGAGTAGAGAGTTTTGATCATCGAAATCGTATCTTCGTCGACGTTGAAGCGCTCCAAAGCCGCCCAAATGGCATCGAATTCGATCGTATCAAACGCTTTTCGAAAATCAACAAACATCAGCGCCAGCGGGTAGTGGAATTCCCAAGCTCTTTCCAATAAGATGCTGATTGAGTGGATGTGGTCGATAGTTGAGAACGTCGGCCGGAAACCCGCTTGTTCGACTGGGATGTAGTTGAGAACCGCTTGTTGAACGCGCCTTGTGATGGCTCGAGTCACCAATTTGTAGACAGATGGCAGTAGACTGATTGGTCGGTAGTTTCCAATGTCCAGTTTGTCCCCAGCCTTCTCCAAAAGAATCGTTGACGCATGAGAAAAATCGGCCGGAACAATGGATTTCTCGAACATGTGATTGACCAAGTTTGCGAGCTCATCAGCCATAACTTCTGCTCCATATTTGGTCGCTTTCGATCTTATTCCATCCAGTCCTGGTGCCGTATTGCCACGTATTCTTGTCGCCGCCGAAAAATGATTTCTCCACTGGAAATTGGCTTGACAAGCGGAGAGGAACGTTTGAATTCAAATTTACCGTTTGTTGCCGCGTAGAGTTGTGAGTAGAATGACGCGGCAACATTCACAGCTTCCGTGGTTGTCGATGTTAACGTTCCATCGGGCTTGCGAAGTTGCATGACCACGTGGCGCCGATTGGTTGCTTCGAAACGTCCACGTTTCAGTCTGTTGAGTTCGATTGCTCGACTGAAGACTTTGATGTGATGCTTGTGAAGATCCTCGGCCATTGACCACCGCACCGCTTTGCAAAGTGTTGAGTAGGCGAGTCGAGCGTTGGGAGTGCCACCGAGCCCAAATTTCGCATGTCTTCGCTGTTGCAATAGCGACTTGGTTCTGTCTGAAATTCTTGGGATTAGCGGCCATCTTGATTCAGCACATTCGGCCGCCTTTTTGAGCGACTCTTTCAAACGTTTCCACTTGATTTCGATTTCCTCTTCATCGCTTGCCATCAGCGTTGTAACTGGCCTGTTGAGGTTGCGAGTCAAACGTTCTTTCAGTGCCATTTCATCGTAGTCGGCGGGCAATTGACGCGGTCGTTGTGGGAGCCGTTTGATCGGTCCAATTCGAAAGTGTGCGCGAACCATTCGATGATCCGATCCACCGTTGAATCTATTGAGAACTTGGACGTTTGTGACGATCGATCGCTTCCGGCAGAGGATGTAGTCGATTTCTTCTTTTCGGTTGAGTCCAAACCACGTCCATCGCCTCGACTTCGGTTTGCGGAAGAACGAATTCAAACCGTAGAGTTGCTGTGATCCCACGAATTCACTCAGCGTTTCTCCTCGATCATTTCGCGTTCCCAAACATTGCTTACCGACAAATTGTTGTGTTGGTTGATCCCGACCGATGATTGCGTTGAAGTCGCCCATCACGATGTCGTTTCTGTACTTCCATTTGCCATCGAGCGCTCGCCGCAAATCATCCAGGAATTTGTCGTAACGTTCTTCATCTTCTTCATTTTCCTTTTCGGCGTCTTTGCTTTGACTGTTCGAATTGGAAGGGTTCTTCTTGTTAGATGTTGCTGGTGCGTAGATTTGCGTCAGTCTTGCAGTTTTGCCGTTTGGAAAGAGCAGAACAAGTTGAGCAATTCGGTCGGTGTGAAAAATCGCGTTCGTAACCAAACGGTTGGCTTGTTCGCTGACCAAAAAGCCGACTCCTTCAAACGTTGCTCGTTGATCGTCGTTGCCTGAGTGATAGAAATGGAGATTGGAGTTCAGCCGGTGTGTGATTGACGTTCCATGTCGACGCGTTGATGAGATGCCCAGGATGTCGACGTTGATCGATCGGAGTTCTTCTTCCAATGCGCTGAGACGTTCTTCGGTTGCAATTGCTCGACAGTTGAAGGTTCCGATCTTGAGTTCATGACGCTTGGATCGTTGAGGCCGTGTAGCATTCGGCATTCCTGCCTAACCGGGGGCTTGCAAGTGCTTGTCCCGGGCCACGCAACGGGTTAAAACGAAAAATCGGATAAAAATGAACAAAAAGCAGAGCGGCCAAAAACACGACCGCTCGCCAGCTCGCTTTCCCCGCGTGTGAGATTTTATTTTCAGCTATGGGTATTAGCACGGAAACTGATCGCTTCTTCAAAATGTCTCTCATACTCGCCTGTACATTTTCGATGCGAATAAAGTCGATGTATTATGGTTCTCCGGTTTTTTTTTGAGTAATTATCAATAAAAATTTTGTGTTTTGACTGTGTTTAGATGAGTTAGAAGTTGAAATAAATTTATGAGTTATATTCCCGTGGATAGTATTTTTCAGTTTGTAGTATCTACAATTAGGGAACTTCGGGGTTTTTCTCTTTTTATAAATAGTCTACTGCTTAGCAGATGCTGGAATCAAAGGAATTCTCGAAGAAGCAAAAAAGTTTCCAAATAGCGAGAATCTTATGCAAACATTTTCGTTGAATCTGCGAGATCGCGAGTCTGTCAAACGTGCACGTGAATTCGTGGACGAACGTTTTGAGAAACAAAAAGCTTTCAGGTAAATGTTTTTGGTTTGTTAGTCGTAATATCTTTGATTGGAGGAATCGTCAATAACGCCGGAATTGGCGACAAGCGTGCTTGGGACGAATGGCATACACTTAAAATGTAAGTTTAACGGAATCTCTGAATGCATTGATGTCTCATAGCCGTTAACTTTCATAGTATTTTCCAATCGAGTTAACCCAAAAGTCGACGGTTGACGAATTTTACAAATGTAAGATATTCTCATATCAATTCTTTGGTTACGATCGTATGTAAACATTTGTTTTCAGGTAACAACGATTCTGGGATATCAACATCTTGGGACATATTCGTGTTACACATGCATTCATGGATTTGGTCAAAAAAGCTCAAGGCTAATTGTGTCGGTTTCCAGCATCTGCGCCAAGGTATGTTTCTATTCGATATTTAAGGTTTGCATAAGCAATATTTAGATTTGCCTACCAACTCGCAAACCGTACAACGTTTCCAAGCACGCGATTGCTGTTTATTTAGATACAATTCGCGTTGAGCTCGCGCAATGAGGCGTTCATGTCTCTGTATTAGAGGCTAGAAGTGAAAAGATTCTGTTCACTTATTTCATTGCAGCCCGGATTCTTTAATACACCTTAAGCAAACCCGTTAGCAGCTGCTGGTGGCCTTAAAATAATTTGTGATCGTCTGCCTGAGAGGCTTAAAGAAGAATACGGTGAACATTACTTGAAGTAAGCTGAGATTCAGAAGCCTATATTCTTATGGTTGTTTACTAAATGAAACGTTTCTTCGAAGTTCGACGTTTAGTTTAGATCGCTTTATTTGTTGTTGCTATTAAGTTTCTGTTAAATTAAAAGCGATAATTTATTAAACAAACAATGTACATCACTAACTTGGCTATTTATACTCCTGCATTCGTTTGTATTCCTCGAAGAATTGCTCAAAGCGCAACGGTGCTCTGCTACTGTCGAAATAATCGAATATTGGTCTTTTAACATTTTCAACAACACAACAATGGAGTTGATGGTAGTCGGCCATTACATTGAACTCATCAACACGCTTTTGGAAGTATGTGGGTGATATCTGTTGATAGATTCGTCGAACTTTGTTGTAATCCGGTTGTGACATATTCGAATAAGCAACTGAAAATAGAAATTAGATCCTTGGAAATTGGAGCAAATTTTACAATTGTAGAAGACGTCTTTCTTGTCGACTTCGAACCGAAGAGCCGCGAATCCCCATCGATTTTTTGGCAAGTGCATTTCTTCTGGCGGAATGTGCTCGCGCTCCGTACTATTCAAGAACCGAAATCCAATTCGTCTTTCAATCACCTCCTTATATTCATTGGAATGATCTCTGTACTGATCGTTTGAGATCACACATCCACAATATTCTTTGGCGGTCTTCAAAATGCACTCATCGTCATTATCGCCAACATACGCAAGGACTTCTAGTTGGTCAAGTCTCTAAACCACTTTGTAGGTTGTTTTTTTTGTAACACACGTTGAGGATATAGTTGTTCTTGAGTTTAAAATCGTCGTGAAAATGTCTACGCAAAACCACAAGAACCTCGAATCCGTTTTTCATCAAGTAATTGACCATCCATAATAGTCCGGTAGCATTCTTCATCAAATATTTTTGTCTAAAAACAGAAAGGAAATTGAAAATGTAACACTTTTAGTACTTACGTTTGATGATTCTTTTCGTCGAATAGAACATTGCATCCATCGATTACAAGCAGTCGACGGGTATAAAATGCGGATATTTGGTCTGGCTGTAAGAATTGATTTGGATCCAACTGTCGAACATACCGCTGGATAAATGAACAATGATGGATCATAATCCACTTCGGTTCGTTCACGTGCACGTTCGTTGGACATTTGAACTGAAAAACAAACGAATCGATTTCCCACATTTTCCAGTTAGTTCTGAATGACAACCACAATTAGCTTCCCATCAACATAAACTCGTAGTTCATTCTTTATTTAAACCACAAAAACGTGATCGAAGAATACGAAACGGCAAAAATACCCGAGAACTTGGATTGAGGATAAAACGAACACAGGCAAACAGGGACCGGAAATACGACTAATGACTTTGCGTTTGTTGGAATAAGTAGAAGAAAACATCGGAACCACAAATCGCGGAACTAAACGTTTTTGCTCGACAATTGAGCAGCAAAAAAGGCGTTGAATTGGACGGCAAGCAGCGATTGTGACACTACGCATTCACTGAAAAGAAAAACGTTGGGAGCCATAGAAAACAAGGCAACTGACTTTTGTTCACGGGAATAACGTTTTCTGCGCTTATTTCGCTCGTTGGTGATCCGGGATTCTTTACATCGGTCATGAACTTCAGGAAATTCTCCTGAAACAACGAAACATCACACGAGTATTTGTCTTTCGATTACCGTGTTCACTTCATCTGATGCACCGATGTGAAGAACATGTCGGAAATCGGTTGGCGTTCCAATCACCGCGGGAGTGATTCGCAAACGTCCGATCTAAACTGAACGTTCTCATGTACTTTCCGAATTGAACTCACATCCGATTGTGACGAATAGCAGCAGTTGAACAGTTGCAGTGGTTTACGCATGATGGACATGGAGCTCTCGAAGGTCTGAACTACGAAGTTCAATGAAGTAAAAGAATCGACGCGAACGGTAATGATCTCTCACGAATCGAACGGCAATTACGTTCGCATGGCAACCGAACAAACGAAATTCACGCGTTTTGCAGACATCAGACGTCTGTTTATTTGGAATCCTCGCGACCCGCGATTTCGCACTTTTCCGCAAATTCACTGCTACGTCCAAAAAGGAGCCATCGGTCATTTTTCGCTCTCGACTATCTCATCTGCTCATCTCACACGCAGTCGGTTCGCGTAATCGAAACGTCGAAATTGCGCACAAAAGCTCATTACGAGGACGAAAACAACCGGCGGTTTTGTGACTCTGCGGTTTTAATTAAAAACATCGCACAAGAAACACTCGACGGTCGGTTCAAACTCATCGCGAATCTAAGGAAACTAGTTTTGTTAGATTTCTCGTACAAAGCAGATTCATAAGTCGAGTTTGTTTCGCCTCTAGTAGCCCATTATCTCCCTCATATCGAAACGCAACACCTGATGAAAAAAACGGTCGGAGGCGAAAAACGGAAACAAGTCGCACCTTTCAGTCGTAAATCCATGGAACGGAACTAACGGCCGTGTTTCAAGGTGTCAAGATAATTAATGCGCCAAACAACAAGTCATGAACCGCACTTTCATTGAATAATCCAAAAACGGTTCCATCACCCGATTGCACAATCAATCGGATTGCAATTAGAAACAAAAACCGCAACCAAAACTCCCGACTTTTTCTTGCGGCGACCCAACGGCTGACGGACGTGAGAGAAAAACGGTTTCCGTTACGTACGAAACAACCAGTCCGTCAATCTCGAAAAGCTCTCGAACCCACGTACTCACACTCGTTTGTCGCATACTCACAGCTCTTGATTCAACGGCCAACACGCGCACTGAATCACAAAGCAAATTGGAGCGATTGACGTAAGAAATCCGCCCGTTGACTCACCGGCTGTTCTTTATCCCTCCAATCCGGATCTATTAATCCAACGAAAACAAACGTTTTTTACTTGCTTTCTGCTTGTTAATCGACTGTACAGTCGAGTAAATGCGTGCAGAAGAAAAACGTGGAAACCAGACTCCCGATTATCGCCGCACGCCGATTGCTTGGTCGCATCGTTTCAGTTGAAATTGATTGTGTAGTTCACAAAATCTAAACTCAAACAAACACGAACGAATCTCAGGGTGCGTCGAAATGGAAATCGAAGACAAGAAAGAAATCGAATGAAAGAACTGCCGGCCATTTCCACTCAACTTCTTCGTCAACTTCCAAAGACAAATGAAGTTGAGCAATGAGAAGGAAATTAGATAAGAAAAAAGAGTAGTAAGAGAACTCTTTAGAATACGTGGTCTATTCCTCGACCAAGTTACTCGTTGGTGACGAAGCAGTTCAAGAGACTTCTTATCGGCAGTTAAAAAAACTATCTTCAAGTCTATTACTAGACTAGATAGGCAATTAAAGTCGAGGCACGTCTATCCATGACAAACAACTGATTGGTGTGTTGATAAGAAAGAGCAATTTGCATACGCCAAAGCGTAAATCCTCTCAGTTTTCCCAGCGATTTTTTCATTTCCGTTTATTGAATACAATCATCAATTGCTCCTTTCCATTCCCATCGACTAATTGAAGAGTATGGATTTCGAAAATCTCGTTGAAGCCGCGTTTACTATTCCAACATACGAATAGACTTCAAATCCCTACAGTTCGTAGTTGCGCAAGTTAACGTAAAATTAGTCCAATTTCCAGTCGTCACCACACGCGGTAAACACAACTTTGCGAAAGCGTGTAAAGCGCAAACATTGAAATTTGCGTCGAAACGACGCGAAAACTTCAACGACCATGAAAAAGATTCGTGAATAACTTGTGACTGAATTTCACAGTCGAAATGGACGCGCACTGAAACATACGATCAACGGGAGTTTGTAAAAATGGAAACGTCTGTTTGCCAACAGAACCCACAGGGTGCAAGTTCGTAAAATCAAATTAAACACTTTAAACTGTAGTGTAACGAAGACATGCACTCATGACAACCGATGATAACCTTTTGCTCGGCTCAATTCTTTTATCAATTTCGACTGCTTTTGGAGATTAATGGGTTTGGTTGTTACACTATCACGTGTCTTTTCGATTCGAAAAGTCATGGGTTTAAATGTCAAACCTTCGAATTTAACTACACAAAAACAGCTAAGAGATCGCAAATCAACTGGCGATTAAGAATTTTGCATAAAAATCTGTTTATTAGCACCAAAACAAATAACAAGTACCTACGAACTTTTTAACAAGTGAAAAACGAAGTAGAAGCCGCATCAATGTATTGGCCTCGTCGAGTTTCGTGCCTCGACTTCGTATTCTTCGGATGAGATTGAGCGCCGTGAGCAATCACTTGGTATCCATAACGTCGCAAATTGGCTTCCATATTATAAACGAGAATGTTGAATAGCGATTGATCCTGACGATGACAAACGCTTTCTTGTTCACGTCGTCCACCACAACCAAGAAAGCTGCCTACGAATTGTAATGAGTCGATTGTGAGCATTTGGATTTACCAGTTGGGTTGATGCAATCACGAGTAAGCGCACACAAAACTGACCATTTTAACAACTGCCGGGTCAAATCACTTCGATGCATCAAGATTAGGTTCGCCTCAAACATATGATCTTCACGAATTACATTCAAATCCAAGGGAATGAAATCGTACATTCCTGAATTGACAATTGATATTTGTGGACCGGCTTGAACTCACGTTTATCTGTTGCGTACTTTAAACCGTGACCGGTGTCGCCAGAGAGCTGAAATGGCGTCAAACGAAAACAATCATTCATCGATTGGAAAAACAGATTCCATTGACCGGAGGTAAAATAAAGCGACGAATCCAAATATATAACATCGACACCTTCAGCAAACATCTCCTAAACTATTGATGATTGCAAAGTACGACAGCTATCGGATTACCGCTAATATGAAAACTTTCCACGAAAAAGTTTTCAGATCTCGAACATCTTTGGGCAAAATGTTGAAATCAAAAGTACGAAGTTCGAAATTGCAGAGATGAATTAACTCCGTTCCCTGTTCATTTGGAAGATAAGTTCATAATCGTATGTAACTCACGTATGTTTCTTTCACTCCACCAAGATCGTACAAAATGAACTTGTTCTGTTTACCAAAATGTTCTCGAACGGTGGAAAACGCTACGCGCATTGCAGTCCAATCTAAACAAAAGGATTAACATTTGAAACTATATCGTTAGGGTATTACAGTTCGAATCAGCGGCTCCAACAAAAACCACGTCTTTAAGTCCATTTGTCTGAAAAATCTTTAATTGTAATGAGTGAACATCAAGTACTCACCGGGATAACATTCTGAATAGAGTAGTCTTGAGTGAGTTTAAAACGGCGAAGATACGGGATATTTGAGCAGTCGAATGCTCGTCCGACTTGAATTCGATTATTCGAATTGACAAGTGAAATGTGACGGTAAGCAAACTAAAACAATCAGTTAACGAACAGAGCTTCCCATTCAACCTACGGATTCTCCGTCACAATAAACGGCTCCAGTTTGGTTAAAGTAATCTCGTCTGCAATCACTCAATCATTGTTTCGTTTGAATAAGAATACTCACAATTGGTCGTCTACGATCACATTGTTCGGAGTCATATCACGCCAAAATGTCAAACAAACGATGCCAAGAATAAGCAAAGCAGTACATCTGGAAACATTAAGTCGATTAACAAACATATTGACACAGTTCATAACTTGAGTACCTAAATCTCAGCGGCCAAAACATTCATACTGCAATCCAGTTTGAACTTCGAATTAATCGCTCAATTTACTATATGTTTAGAGTTCAAGCTGAGGATATGATGCGCAGCTCCCCCACAGAGTTCAAGGTCATATTATATAACTCCTAGCAAAAACATTGAATGTTTTTAAAATGGTTTTGTTCACATGACGAATTGGTTGTAGGCCGACGGGTTAAAACGCCATTCAACACAATGACATTTACGATCAATGTTTCTTATGAATTGTCTTTCGAAAGACATTCATTTCTTGATACGAAGATATTGTTCTATTTGGCCAAAAAGCTCGATTGTCAAAAGCTCATTTCCCCCAACATCTTCTCTTGGTTGTTAGCATTAAAGAGTTTTACCTGCGAAGGATGTAAACTCGAGATCGTCGTTCTGTCACAACCATTAGCCACGGAAAGAGACTTTTGAATTGCGGTTTCAATGTAAAGGCACTCTGAAAACAAAACGCTTAATTCGCAAATCTTGAAAGAACTATTAAGTACAAGTGTTTAATGTTACGACTCAACAATCATGAATATTGTGTCGGATTGTGCAAACCACCTTAAAACTCTTGGAGAACAGAATTTTCGATTTCACTGCCGTCTCTTTTTTGTAACCATAGAAATCTTGGCAATGAACATTATGCATCATGAATACTTGAGAACATAAAGTCAAAGCACAAACAACACATAAAACAAACTTCCGATGAAGAATAATCGACTAACCATTACAAGAATGACGACCGTTAGGTTTTGAGTACTCTTTTCAACTTAAATACGTGGCCGTTGTTAAGACAGTTAAGAAAAAGGAAACGGAGTTTTCATCAATATTCATGGAAATCGTTAAAATTAACCTTTTTAATTTATAAGAAGACAAAATTTGAGATCTTACAAACAGAAGGTACATCGATTGTTCAACTACAAATAAGAGTTCTTGTATGGCTCTTCAAATAATTAAACTAATCAATTGAAAATTGGTGTAAATTCACTAGTACTTTCTTAGTTTGGACTACAAAAGAACTTTACTGAACACACTTGGTTAACTACTAACATAATTGGTAGCAAACATTCAACCCTTGAAAGGTGTTGATTTACAACAACAAATCAATCTATTTCACTACTATTTGACACCCGTCAAATTGTACGCAGTTTCGCTTCTAGAGTTATAAGCGAATCGTAACTTGTCGGTTGGCCATCAGAATCAAAATGAAGAGCTATCTTTTTAAGTGAAAGTCACGACCATCAGTCATATGAATATTTCCTTCAAAGGTGTCATCCGAAATTGTTCCGTTAACGCCCGAATGCTCGTCTTCCTCTACATATTCACTATAGCTATTCTAAAGGTCCATTTTTGTCTGATATCAGCACCATGAATAAAGACTTTGGGATCTTCAGCAAAGTCAGGATGAGGAGCTGCTTAATCGGGAACAACGACCATCTCAATGTTTCTGTAAAACGAGTTCAAACAACTGAAATATGATTATAAACACATTCGCCGTCGATTTTGTACGCGAAAACCTTTGTTCATGTAAATCTTTTGGATGTAAGTTTATCATTGAAGCTAATACAACTGTTGCGAAGTAGAGGGTCACAAATAAAAACCAATACCATAAACGAGCGCCAATGCATTTTGTTTCTTGACTTATTGTTGATGTGTGCAAAGACTATCAAAAAAGACAGCGCAAAACCACAAACCGTTAATTTATTTTAGTTTTGGAACGAACCCAAATACACTTTCAGAGTTGGCGCACCACAATTAGTGATTGCGGTTGTTTTAATTGATGTCTCGGGAAACGAAGAGTTTGATCAGTTTAAGTAGTACTCCAAACTTTCTTTGCAAGACCTGGATGTCTAACGCTATTTGATTGGAAGGTGTGAATTCTGTTTAAAGTCGCTGGTTAGCAGTGTACTTTGTATTTTATTGCTGCAAACGGTAGTTGCAAGTCGTATAGTACGTTGGATTATCTCTCAAGTTTCAGTTCTCTGTTCGGAGAACAATATTATGACTGTTCCTTTCTGGCCCACTAAACATACTTCCTTCTCTATGACGGAGATCGACAGCGAACGTTGTTTATGTGTAGATTGCAATCAAGATCGATGCGTGAGTTCATCAGCTCACTTTTACTCGTGTTTTTTGCACTCGTCGTTCTTCGATTGCAACTTTTTAACGAGAACCCTTACGTTTTTACGCACGAAAGTTATACATCAAAGTTGACAAGGTCAAACAGTTTTTTGCTTCGACGTTTGCACCTCAGAAAACAGTTCCGAATTCAAATTTTCAACGAACACAAACACGTATTGCTGTTAAATGGCCTGCGACGGTGATTAATTCGCAGTCTCGAATGAAGGCTGCGAATGCGGAAGCTAAAAACACGGAACGCATAAATGAAATTATCGCTGAAAAGACGTGAAGAGCAAATTGCCAAAGATCAAATGGGCTCGTATGTTTTCGAAAACGATTTGCAATGTTGAACCGACGATTGCAATTGTTAATCCAAGAGCGTAGGCGATTTAAAAGCTCAATTGTCCCATTGGTTTGATGGAAGGAAATGTTATTGTCGAACAAAAATCATTGGGCTTCCGGCAATAAAATTGGTGTTTTCGTAAACACAACCACGTGCTTTTACATAAAGCGATCCTCTCATTTAACCGCAAACACTCAATGTTCGTCATCGAGAAAAAACTTCGCCAAATATCGCTATGAATAGGCGAATGTGTAGTTTTACAGTACTCGGCTCCTTCGAGTAATTGAATGTCTAACGCCCACGTTTGTATTTTGTAGTTTATCCACATGGCTCGTTCAATTGTTGGCATAACAAGAGGAATTGCGAAATGATTTTGACTTTCACTCCTGACAAATAGAAACGACATTCCAATAACAAAGTAGTCGAATGCCATGAATCGATCTGCACAGTACACCAGCTCCTTCATGGAAGCACGCTGTAAATATGAATGAGTTGTTTTCAGCACGTTGTTCAATTACGCTTAAATAATCAGGTGATTTATTGAACAGGTGGCGCTCATTGACGTCGTTTAACTTAAAGCAGCCAATTGCACAGAACTCCATCTCTTCACAATCGAACTGTTCTCTTCTGTTTACCGTAATCATGAAACGCACACGAAAAGACACGACATTCGGTTTTCTGGAATCGAAGTTCTCATTTGCAACATTCTTGTGTGAACTTTATAAAGTGTCCACGAGTTTGCAAAAGTTCACATTTAGCTACAAATTTGTATTTGAAAGGAGCGTTCGTGCACGATTCCAAAGTTCATGAAATTGCCCGGAACTGCGAAGTTGGCGACAATCTTCGTCCTTTGCCATCAGTGACCTTTCGAAAGTTACGGTTGTTGGGCGTTGACTGATTTTGTCGTCACCGCTGTCTGCGGTTTTCAAACGACGATTTGATCTTGACTTCAGCAATAAATCATAACTTTAAACCACAAATCGATTGATGTTTTAATCTCCGCGCAGCTCCATTCATCCCATTGATCTGCGACTGTCTCACGCCAACACTCCTAGATAGCCGTTCAATAGGCAAACTCTCGAATCGCAAAGTTCCATCTGACCGTTTGTGTTTGCGTGTGGAGCATGGGAATAAGCTCGTGATGTCCAGTTTTACGTAATCGCAGAAGTTCACACGCTTAGATTGCAGAAGATTGTCGAATTCGGTTATTTGCAACAAACACCAAACGACAATCTTTACCGTTACATTTTCTGCATGAAACCTCTTTGTGGGCGTTTCGTGATTTCTCGACGACTTTGCTCCGCCTTCTTGGCGTGCTGATTCGACGACATTGGGCAGTTGAATGCTTCACTTTAACAGCAGAGACGTAAATTGAAAGACTGCACAATCCTTTTTTTCATCGTCGATCATCGAAGTCGAGTATTATTTGGCCGACCGTTCTATCAGCATTTCGACGATGAAAAACGCGGTTGTTTTGTTTTTCTGTCTCTCCATTTTGACAACCGTGACGGTAAGTCTGAATTTCGTTGGGGTTTGCTCCAAAATTTGCGAATTTGATTGATTTCATCGACAACCGCGTTGACGCTTCGAATTTCGACTTCTCCACGTGACCTTTCGCTAATTAGGAAAACAATAGTCGCGAACTAATTGATTACGTTTGCTTCCTGTTCTTTGGCTCAAGCCGAAAACTGTTGGGTTATTACTCGAAAACAACATAAGGAGAATGACACCCGATAGCACCTACCTCAAATGTTTTCCATTAGACGGCGCATTAGTCAGTTTTTGTCCTCGTAGACGTTTTTTCACCGTTCAAGTCCACAAAATCGTTCGCTGTTTATGGCGCCATTATGTCCAACCTAAAGACAAGTGAATACTTTGCGCTTCGAAATAAATCAAACTGGCAAATAACAAGGGTGACTTCCCCGAGAAACCAGTTTTGTTTGGAGGATGAATGTTTGGCGTTTTGCCCAGTTCTCGCACTGCCAAATCGATCGATTGGAATGTCGAGTTGAAGGTCGAAAAACAATTACCGTAGACCGCCAACGACTTCCGTCTAATTCGAACTCACTGAAAAAAAAGTTGCGTAGAAGTGTATTGACAGTTTTTGATCACGACGGCGAATTGCCAAAAGTCGTTTAAACTTTTGATGTTCATTTGAATTCTCGATATCGATTAGTGTTGTAACCTGGTTTATTTTTAGGCTACGTCGTTTCTCGATGTTTATATTCGCGTTTTCCCGAGAGATGATTTCTGTGGAGCAAAGAATTGCAATGTTACATACGCTCTTTCGGTGCTTCTCGCTCAAAATCAATTTGATCTCCAGGCATGTGCTTCGGTTGTTTATCGACCACTCATTACTGTTTTTAGTCTGTTATGCTTCAAGACGGCTCCATGGCTCGTAATGAGCGACTTTACTTCGAAGACAATACGGTCATTCGTTTGAACACTGATCTTTACAACACGCTCGGAAAAGTATATTTGGGTCTCACGCTTTTTGACGTTCCAGATGACATGCAGTCTGCCTATTCGATACTTGATGTCACTCAAACAATCAACAAAGGACACCGAGCCAAAGCAGATTTCATTACGGATACTGTAAAGATACGAATGCTCGTTTACAAGCGATCAGAAGCAGCGGTCATTACCGAGCACGACGAACGAGCCGAAGAAGAAGCAGCAGTGGAGTTCAGCAGAAATTCGGGATTAGCCGAGCATGTGCGAACGGAAAAGGATCGTCATATCGAACCTCAGGGTTGTGCATGTTCACATCGCCAATGTGATTGCTGTCGACATCTGACTATTCGCAAACTGCGTCTCGACGACATTGGTAAGTGCTTGACATAACAAACGATGTTCGCAAGTTCCGCGTGTTTACGATGTTGTTTTGATTTGAATCCTGAAACCGCAAAATTGAGCGCCCGAACGAACCGGTCGGAAGATGGCGATTGATGTTGTTTACTTCGCATTTTCGCTCTTTTATCATCGCAAATTTGTCGCGAAAATCCCACCGGATTTTCATCGTTGAGCGAAATTCGAGTAAACAAACTTCGCGGTCAACTTGCAAACTATTTAACGACTACCGAACATCACTAATCTTAGCTTTTCAGCCTGTTTTAACGTTACTAAACTGCACGATAGTCTAGCAGTCAAGACCGCACTGTCAGTGAACGGCCATGTCTATTACTCGAAGGAGATTAGCGGTAAGTTGTTTTCGTCGAATTGCAACCTTTGATTCCTCATCGAATTGACGCTTGAAAGATCGGTCGTCTCTCAGACACAAATTGTGAACATTGAAACGTAAAAACGAAGTGTAAAGTAACTTTTACATTCTTTGATACAAAGACATTCATATCCATTGCTCATTCTGATTTTTGTTACAATCAAAAGTGCAAAATCAACGATCTAAACCAATTGACGTCATTCGTTTTTGTGCGCTTAAAGTTCGACATCAAGTGCAATTAAATGGTAGTTGATTTCAGTTACTGATACGTTGCCTATGTGCTTCGAATTGCCGTGGTTGAGAGAATACGCAAGTTTGTGTTTGAAATTGTACAACGTAAGTCTGCTTGACCATCAATCAATCATTTGACCACAAATTAGTTCGAGTTGCACGACAAAACGATCGGCGTTTGTACGGAGATCGAAGCTCGACTGTATCACGTGAAGGTCTCCAGGAAAAAAATCGGATGCTTACGTATTCCAATTTGAATTCGAGCCCCAGTTTGAAGTGGTCGAGCAACCAAAGCACCAACGAAATCTCATCTCGGAAGTCTTATGTTTAAGCTAAACAAACTCGTTATATGATCATCAATACTTTTTGTACATAGTCGTCTGGTTGTCAGTTTACTCTCATTGTTGCCCGTAAAATAATCATTGGATGTTGACAATAAACTTATTTAAGCGCAAAGAACTACTGTTCGTGGGTTGTTCGAAGTCGCTTGTTTGGTTGCAACGGTTCTCGAAGGTCAGTTGAATGAGAAGCGTATGTTCGCCGCTGTCGTTTTTAATTACATCGATGTACGGAAATAATGGGAATTTGGCCAAACAGTTACTTCGCTGATCCCGTGCCAATTTTAATTTGAAAGTCGTCAGTTCGACTCTCAATTTCCACAGCTCCACAGCCAAATTCACTGCCATCTTTCACGCTCATGTCAGAAGTCAGTTCTGTGGATACGAATGTGGTGTTTTATGAGCCAATCGCGTAACCTTCGATCCTTCAGACGAAGCGATGAATTGCACAACTTCTTTCGAGCCGTGAGTCTTTGTGCGCAATCGGCGGTGATTTTCGTCGGACGAAATTTTGGACCGCCGAAGATCACGAGTTGGGAGCGCGTGTGCGTAAAAACCTTTATAAGTTTTACGTGAAAATCGTAAAATTTATAGAACAACCATTGACCCCGGGCTTCGGTTTCTGGATGTCAATACCTTCGGAGAGCGTGTAATTGTTGTTGTTTCAAATCGACGATGTGTAATCATTGTTTTGAACTCGTTGGCTTGTCGGCGACCATTCACTTCTGCAGCGCTCTCAATCGATCAAAACGGTTCAGAGACCCGTCTTTGTATAACCAGCGGCTTTGAACACACCTTTGACCATCGTGTATGTCGATTGAAAAAGGCGACGTAATCTCTTCCTCGATTTTTTTGCGAATACCACCACGGCAGTCAGTCGTTTATTATCGACAGTTAAAACAGCGTGCATTTCGACCGAAAGTTGGTCGCAGCGCTCTCAGTTTGCTGGTTTCCACTCACCCACGCCGATCGTTTGGGCATTTTGTCTCGTTCGGATTAAAAGAATGAGACTCGTTTGTTGTCTTCTTCTCGCGGCTCCAAATTTGACTTATTCTCCAGATTCCTTTTGGTCACGCCATCTCCTTGACGATTCAATTTGTTTGGTATCAAATGGCACCAAATTTGGTCCAAAAAAGCGCTAAATCGAGAGCTTTTCGCTCAAACTTCGCGTCCTTCCGCCCGTCGGAAACTTCAAACCTCCGCTGTTAATCATCAGAATTTCGACTCCTCGTCCAACCGACAAAAAACGAACGCGGAAATCGGGTGGTCGTTTTGTTTGCTGTCCAAGTGGTCAGTTCATGAGGTCGACGAGTTTGAGTTCGAACCTCAACCTCTTGCGATAAAAAGCATCGGTTGTTTACGTCTTGTGGCGAAATAGCGGGCTCACGAGCAACATGTTTTCGCTGTTTTTCGTTTCATCAAACGTTTAATTTCAGTTTTCCGGAGCTAACGAGAACCCGCTATTTTCAAGTGCTCGAGAAATTGGACGATGGACAACGGCAAATACTACAAAGTAAGTGTATTTACGTGTGATTATGTTCAATCGGTTCTTTAGACTGCTTTTGCAGTTGGATGGATCGCCAATTTGGCGCTTTGGATTTTGGGTTCGTGAAAAATGTTAATTCGATTAACACGATTACTTTCAGTGGTTTGGGTTTTAATTCGAGCTTTGATTGCACCTCTTGAGCAGTCAACCTTTGTTATTGCAGGTGGGAATCGTAAGAATCTACGCAATCTAAACCTCGGCTTACTTTCCAGCTTTCATTATTTTTACACTACTTTTCATCGGTCTAACCATTGCATTTGTTCTCTTCCTTCGTACCAAGAACTACTATGTTATGTTGGCGGTTATTGTTTTCATCGTGAGTTCGATACTCGTTGAAAGTTTCAGCGATTGCTTTTTAGGTATCGCAGTTTATGGTTGTGTTGAGTTTCACTCTTGCCATCTACTCCGACGATCGTATCATCGAACATGTCAAGTTCGCTGATGATCCGATTGTTTGGATTCAAAGTAAGCGATACGGATTACATTGAAGTTATTCATTTGCGGATTTATAGATCGCCGATGGTTGCCGATCGCATTCTCGGTCGTTTTCCTTCCACTTTTCTTGGTTGAAATCTACGTCATTAATCGCTATTCGCAACACGTGAAGCCTCCAGCCGCTTCAAACGATGAGAATGGATACCAACGGAAAGCAACTCCCTATCACACACAAAAAGATCCCGGTTCATCTTCTTGTAGTTTAATGTTCTGATCATTAACCCACTAACTCATTTGTTTAGATGTTGCTGTGGCCACCGAGTAATCTAACAACACGTTCCTGTACACTTTTTTCTCAAGTTTTCTAGTGGCAACGATTCGGCATTTTGTGTGTACATTATGATTCACAAAGACATAATAAACGCTTCGATTTTCAACACTTTATATTTAGAATATTTAACAAACGTGGCAAAAACGGTTAAAACAATATGTTTCGGTTTCTTTCAGTGCCCTCAAAGAAGAGCGGGAATCTTGGAGTTGGGAGAGAATTGGAGTCGAATACACGCATCGATAAAAACGACAAAAGCAGCGGAAAATACTCTGTAGTTTCGAAAATTTACAGACAAAAAATGACTTCGTATTAATAGGCCAGAGAATTGAGACTAATTAGCAAATACTGGAAAATACGACGTATCACACGAATAGCACTGTTTCGGCGGGGCTCGACTGAAATGGCACAACGATTGGCTTTTATGTTGAAAGATTTGAAGAAAACACGAAAGTCGAACACGTGTTGAACGTTGAAATCAAATGTAATTCGGAACTTCTTGACCGGTCAGTAAACGAAACATCGATGTTGGCATGGTCTTCATTTGAATTTCTCCGGTAGCCGACGCCAACATGTTTACAATACGCTCATGAGGAACGGCAACCACGCTCTGAGTGTTGATTTCGATAATGCGATGTCCGACACGAATTCCGCCACGTTCAGCAATTCCACCGCGTAGTAGTGAGCAAATCTGAAAACAAGAATCCGATTTCTATGAATGAAAGTGTTAACGAACCACTCCGTTTTGTACGCTAAAACCCAACTGATATTTTGTGTCCGGACGTTTGATTCGAACTTCAACGACCGGTGGTGTTGATACAACAGTTAAACGAACAACAGTCGAAGTTTTCGCGTTCTAAAATTTAAAGTAAAAAACAGTTCCAAGAACATGAATGCAACCTTGATGTTTTGTTGAGCAGCAGTTAACGGTAAACCAACCAATGAAATCCCATTGATGGCAATAATCTAAACGTGGTTTACTTAATAAAAGTCCCTATAGAGCTTATTTACTTGATCTCCGATATTCAAACTGTTGGCTCGAGCAGCTGGTCCACCCGGAGCCATACTTGCAACAACAACCTAAACGTGCTTATAATTAAGATTCATTTTATGTAGCTAACCGTTGGTAACATTGAACCCCATCCTGACTCGACAACCACCACTCCAAGAGCTTCACCGACTTTTTTGGGTACGATTACGTCTTTTTGTGTTTCCTTCCGAGCAAACATCTCCAACTCTTCACCCATGAGCTCTTGAGAATTTAATACCTCCTAAATTTTAATCAATTGCTAATTAAAGTCAAACAAAAGGACTCACTTGGTAATCAATCTCACGCAGGTAAGTTGGATCGTCGATACCGTTGGCACGTAGAAACTCAACGTAAGCGACTTGAAAAGCTTGCCCAATGGATTGAACAATAAACGACGCTTCTTCGGATTCGAAAACATGACAAATTAGTCGTGGGGCTCGTCGAATACTCTCGGCACTGAAATACAAACGTCTATTCAAATTGTCAGTATCTCTTACTCTTCTTCCTCATTTCCACATGTTTGTGGTACCCGTCTTGCCATCAAGACCACCAATTCGCCAATATCTGCGATGTAACTAACGGACTTCAGCGCGTGATCCATGAGTATGTCCTAAACAATGCTCATTATCAATAAACATCGTATGAAATCAAAGCTACACAATAGCTGCAAGTTAAAAACTTCTCAAACACATGGAAATGAAAGAAGACGAAGCACAGCACGATATTTATGTTTGTAGTTAATGAGAACACGCGGAAATACGCTTTTTGTTAAAAGTAATCGAAACGCATAGAAAGAACGAAAAGTGTTAACCGATAAGTTTCAACTCACTCAACTAACAACATACAGAAATAAAATGGTTGTTAGGAAAAAGTAACACAAACATAAGCCTTCAATTTTCGGAATAAACTTGCCTGTCGAACATCAGTCTCCGATATCCTCTAAAACGAAAATAATACACGTCTGCAACAACTATGCACAAAAGTCAATTTAAGTTTTAGTTTGTAAAGAACCGTTTTGTGAAATCCCAGTTTAAGCACACTCAACATCTCATTCACACTCCAAGCAATCAAAAGATTTTTATTTGTTAATCCCTAACATCTCGCCCTATTGTTATTGTTTTCAATTTGATCTTCCGATCGTTTTAAAGCGATCACTCAACTTCAATCGAACCATTCATTCAAATAGACGGGAATTGTGGAACTTAAGGACATGAGGTTGACTTGTTTGGGATAATACGCAGACGCCAAAAGGATGGTATTTTAAAAACCAACCGAAAATCAAAATAAGCCGAAACATTGATTGACAAAAAGCAAATCCAAAATTTTGTTATTCAGCACTTTGCTTTCAAAATGACAGTCAATTTCGTCAACAAATGACAGAAATTGACCGACAGTTTCAAATTGTGCCATTTAAGCTCAAACACCGCAATATGATGGTGAACTTACTTGTAATTCGACACAAAGAACTAAATTCACTTGTTATGAATTGGAACGATCGAATAACATACCCATAATCTTTTGTGTGGAAATGAACAAATCGATTTCGGTGCTCGGCTGTGCATCTCCATCGGGCGCCTATAAGAAACAAGAATAAACTCTTCAAATTTTTCTGTGTACCTTCACTCTTGCTACAGCTTCTTGTGCTTGGGCCATTCGACTTGCTTTCGTTGCTCTTCCATCGCTTGCCAACTGCGTGGAACCGAGATAACGAGCTCGAAACAGAACGCCTTCGATCAGAACTGCAGGTTCGTGAACGATCGCTGAAATCGAACAAATTCACTTAAACAACAAAACGATCTTATCGCTGAAGCCCAACAGAACTGTCACGGACCACAGGCAAAGTGTACAACCTTCCACTTCAATCTACGTCAAATGTCGGCGCAATGAAAACCCAATCAAATAGAATTTGAAGCTCTTTGGCCAAAACTACGTGGTCACAACCATTGAGTTATGTAACGTGCACTACGATTTCATTCACGACATGAAAACGCTTATAAGCGTATGAACATTAACAAAGAACTTACTATTAGTATTTTCAAATTTAGGATTCAGTGCAGTAAAAAGAAAAATAATTAAAAACAAATATGTGCCGTGATTTTCACTTCTGCGGTCCGTGATACTTTTGGATTGAAATGATTTCAGCAGATAACTTACTTTCTTTTTTATTGCTTCCTTTCCGTTGTCTTACAGCCTCTTCAACAGCTTCGTTGGGATCTTTTTTGAGAAGTTTATCCGTTTCTTCTTCCTCAGTTTCGTCCACTGGTTGTTGTGCAGTTGAAGGAATTGCTGAAATAATTACTTCGAAATTAACCACCATATAACCAACACTTACGATCAGATTCTGCCAAACTTCCATTCTGTCCGTCTAGAAGCTGTTTGTTTCGTTGTTGTTCACGTTGTTGCCGCTTTAGGAATGTTTCACGCATAACCCAAACCGGCTCTTGACTTCCATTTTCTTTGTTTTCATTTTGCGGCTGCTGATCCAACGAGTCGGAGGTTGTGGTTAATGGCCATCCGTTTTCGGAATGCGATGCACTCGGACGTTTCGAAGTTGAAGGAACATTTACATCGGCACGACGATTGATGAGATTTTGAGGTGCGGGAGGTGCAGGAATACTCGACGCTGCAACAGGAACAACCGTCGAAGTATTTTTCACCGCATTGTCTCCGTTTCCGAATGTCGGTTCAGTTGACGTGGGATCGCCATTCATTGCCGGTGCATTAGCGAAATGATGTTGTCCGATAAGATTCTGAAGGAGAGCGGGATTTTGTTGTTGAAGTTGTTGGAGTAAAACCGCGGCTATCTAAGCCAAAACCCTTAGTCTTGATTTATGAACCAGACAAACCTCAGGTGTGATTGAAGGAGCAAAGGCCGGCATATGACCAAAGTACTGAGCACCACCGTTATAAGCCGGAAATGCGGGTGATGAATTTGTACCGTTTACACTCATTGGCTGGGCAGAAATCGTACCGTTTGATGTACCGAACGAAAGTGATGGTTGTTGCAAAGACTGCTGAGCGGGGACAGTCGTCGTGTAATTGCCATTCATCATCGGCTGCGACTGAAAACCCATAGGAGACATTCCTTGGGGCATTACGGCGTTCGTAGCAAAAGCTGCTGGACCATGTAATCCCAATCCGTTGCCCGTAGCCGTTGATCCAAAATTGAATCCGTTAGCATCAACTGCGGGTCTTTCATCGGGCGGACTAAACGATGAGCGCAATTGTTCTAACGTTGGTTTCGGCGGTTGTTGGGTTTCGGTTTGAGGAAGACGATATGGTAAACCGCTCTGAAACCAGAACATAAAGTTGATCTTATTCTTTCACCAAGGGCATCAGTTCGATAAAAAAAGAAGTAGAAGCACACTCCATTTTCAGAAGTTTTAATCATGGCTTCATACCTTTAAATGCTTTCGAATTCAACGTTAAAACAGAAAAAAGCAGGGACTAAGAAGCAAACTTAAACCTCATGTGTTAGACTTACGTCGTTGCTGTCTGTTTGAGTTCCATTTGCATCAACGAAATTGCCGAATCCACGATCGTTGAGTAACTGCATCAGTTCTGCTTCGTCCATCTGAAAATTTCCGCATAGCCAAAGAAACCGAAAGCAAAGTGCAAAGGTTAAAAACGGTATCGTGCGTTTTGTTAGAGAAGTTCGGAAAGAATCTCCGGTTTTCACTTACCTTTCTAATATTTTTGTTTTGCATTTGCCGTTTAATTTGTTTCTCGATTTCATTCATCTGTTTTCGTATCAGTTCGGTAGTCTTTTCGTCGGGATTGGCCGTCGGTTTCTTTGCCGGTTGTGGTGGAACGGCATTCGGATTCATTGGCCGTTTGGAGTCATCAATCGCTTTTTTTGTTGACGATGACACAACTGGACTCTCCGAAACAGAAGTCGATTGTGGTGTTTTCGTTTCGACTTTTTCTTCCGCGTTCACTTCATTGGTCACCGAAGTTGATGGCTCAGTTTCCGGCTCCGTTCCTTTTGTTTCGGTTTTTTCGTTGGATTTGCTGAGATTCGACTGATCATCGACAGTGTCGGATGGTGGAGGTGTTCCTGAGCGCGGTGTTAACTCACTGGTCGGACTCGCATCTTTGGCTGTAAGAGGGGAATTGGACGAAAGGGGCGGTGAATCTCGCCCTTCAGCTTCGGCATTCTCAACATTTGCCGACGTCATTACAAACGAAGGGGCATCAAGCACATCTAAAGAATCAAAATGGAAATTGTTTGGAACGTAATTGCAACGAGAAAACGAATTCAATTTGAAAGCGGACGTTTGAAATTCCCGATACGACGATTAAAATTCGAAAGACTGAGTAGTCGAACAAAATTAGTCGCAGAGTGAACATGTCTTCCTACGACGAGATTATACAAATGACATGAATTCTTGTGCGAGACAATCAATACGATTAGTTCCTTGCACAATTTTCTGTTCCCAATTAACATCCGACCGATTTGCAAAAGGCAGCAGATGTCGTGAGCAGAAGACAAAGTGCGAGCGTTCAAGTGGAGCAAACCCTCGGACCTCATGGAGGAAAGAGTAATAAACGAAAAAGGAGATCTTGTCATGAAACCAAAAAGAATGAACACCACAAGACGAAATGAAAACTCGACGGTGGCAATTGGACGTGCTAATCCAACAAAAACACGAGACTACTAGTCACATAAACAGAACACGCAATGATTTCTCATAACTAGACGGTAAGTGATACTGAAAAACGATAAAAAACGGAAACTCGAAGCGAACTGTCAATCGAAAATCGTAAAATTCAAAGCGATTGACAGACGGGAAAACAGTCGATAGTTTAGGGTTTGATGTTTTGAACGGAGAGTCAATGGTCGTTGAACAAAAGTGGGGCGGATGTGCTGAAGTAGAAGAAAAATGGCCAAAAAGGGAAAATCGAACTCATCACTTGACGAGCGCTCTTGGAACGGAAAAACCGCGCAGAGAAACCCGACGACGAGCGGCACGTTTTGGCCGCAGGACAACGAAGACGATAAGCCCAAACGGAAGGACGAGTGGATGGACCTTTGAGCAAAAAGCGTTGGGCCAATGGCAAAACCAAAGCGACGATACAATGAAGAATGTCGAGAGAAGCGGCTGCTATGAAGAGAGCGACGGCATACGAACCATGAAAGTGTTGGTCGTAGCAACTTGCTTTTTTTACAACATTCCGAGAAGGAACAGGTAAACAACAACGAGCGCAGAAAGCTGATTTACCACGAGTAATATAATGCAGGAGATTTAAATTTCCACGAGTCGAATGAGCGAATCGAGGGTCCTCTATTCGTTCTTATGATCAGTGAGTCATGAAGGAAAAAGAACCAAAAAAATAAGTAAAATGCAAACAATTGAATCAACCAAGCTCCTAAAGTTTTAAAATTGCCAATCGATTGACATTCAACGAAAAGATGGCTCCAAAAAAGACATACATGCCTCGAACGATGTTATCTTATCTTTCGATTTCCTGTCCATTGCAATCGCAAAGACGAAAACTAAAAGGTTAATTGCGTGTGGTTGAATAGCAACCAAGGAAGTTTGAGGCCAAAGATTCGAATTTGCATAGAAACGAACTCTCGACTTGCAAGAACTCAAAAACCGCAATTTCCCATTACCACGTGTTTAACCCAAAAATTTTCGTTTGTTGATCATGCGGCGCGAGATGAGCAAAAGAGCCGCTCAAGCGAATCACGGAGACAAAACGCGCGAGCGATGAATACAACAGAAAGGTCCCGAAATGACGAATAGAACACTCCGAGAAGATTAGGGTGTAGATCCGAAGATTTTTGTTTACATAATGTAAAGATAGTGAGAAAAGACTTGCCTGAACCGACAAAGTTCCCAAATGTTTCAAACGTCGAACACGAAGACGTGGATTGGTCAGCAGCCGAAGGTGAACTGTTCGGCGCATTCGATCTCAACGTCTGATTCACGGGTGCAGGAAAAGCGGAGCCATTGGTCAGCAAATCGGACACATTCGGGTTTGTAGTCTAAAACGCAATTAGAGTTCGAGTGCAATGTTAGGTTCCGAATTTGCGATTTTTTCAATTAACCTATTGAAGCTCAATTATGAAATCATAAAACGTACCATTGCGGAAAGATCTTTGGGTTTTTGGATTGCGGAAGAATCTGCAGTTGATGCGGAAATCATCAGATTCATAAAATGGTCTTGCATCATCTGTTGATATTGTGCAGGCGAAAGAAAATAACCACCGGTTAGTGGGTTAACTCGAAACTCATTTCTCGGCACTCCATTTAAATCATGAGGCGAAGGAGAGGAAGTCGGTGAAATTGAAGATCGTCCGTCGAGTTCAACTGGTTGTTGCGGCATGAATGGGGCCATAAAAGGATTAGCAAAAAAGGGTGCAGAACCGGGAAAGTTTTGAAAATTGGAGTTGTGAGAACCTAAACATTACGATACGAATTGGTTGATTGGAAGTTTTTACTTGGTGCCGTCGAGTTTCCGGAATCGGAGGACGTTGACGGCAAAGAGCCGTTGGATGTTGTCGTCATTTGGTTCGGTGAAGTTCTTCAACACTAGAAGATTGATGGCATTCTGAGACCACAACACTCAAAGGTCAAGCTAACCGATCGAAGTCGGAATTCTGAAACCGAGTGAATAAAACAAGAGGATTAACGGAGTGCGCAAAACGCGGTCGTGTGCTCCGAATTTGATATGGACGATGGCATCCGCCTAATGAAGAAAGAGAAACGAAAAAGGGCCAAATCGATGGCCGGACGTCGAGTCGCGCCACGCAATAAAACAGCACTTGGAGGGTTTGTTTTGGGTGGGAAACTCGATTAAGAAAAACGGCGAAGGAGAAGGCGAGCGCGCGGAATGAGCAGCAGCCTCAGGGTATAAAATGTCTCGAGCAGCGGAAAAAACAAACCAATCCGACGGCGATGGAACGCTCCGTCAAAAAGTGCGGGAGCAAACGCTCGTTACAACGGCAAAGTCGCTTTATGACAAACGGAGAACTCAACGCAAAAAAAATGCATGATGATGAGCGCAATGGACAAGAAAAAAGGTCAGTTTCCAGGCCGCATATTAAACGAGAAGCGACTTGCTATGTGCAGAGGAGTGGGGGGACATTAATATTAATCATGTTTACAGCCACGCAGTAGGAAAGAAAGTAATTTGAGGGTAATTTATCTGCAAAAAACGTCCACACGTTCGAGCTCCGCGAATAGAAACGTTTTTGCCACAAATTTGGTAAAATCGCGGTCCATCGCAAAAAGCTGGACGTCCGAATTCGCTGTTGCGCGTGGAGAGACGACGAGAGGAGCGGCCGGGAGAGACGCGATTTTGGTGGTGACGAGAAAGTCCGCACTCAACCTTTCAAATGGCAAAAAAAGTGTCGAAATGACAGTTGGGCACCTCAACAAATGGCCGTCGACCACTTTTAATACCCGCACTTCTCGTTTCTAATTTCAATTCTCGAAATGGAATTGGAGATCTCTCGTGGCAGAAGTCGGCGCCGTTTTTCGCCACGAGTCGTTGGGCCTCTTTTTTCAATGAGCATAACAAACGAGTTCTGTATGATATCTATTCAGTTGACAATTACGCGGACAGTTTATTCGACGTGAACAGAAGACGTAATAAATTACCACACCGAGGATTTCGTATTTACATGAAATTGTAGAACTCGTTTATAACTGGATATATGATGCTGGTAACCGCTAGAAGGGGAATTAAGCCACGGTGACAACTTCCTAAATTGCAACAATGAACAGATTGTTGTTGGAGTTCAACTTACGAATTCTTGTCCAGGCAATTCTTCGCCGTCGTAGAGAACAGAATGGAGAAAGATTACGAGAACGGAGCTGCCAAAGACCCAATAGACAACTTGACCAACTAAAATAGACAATGAGTTAAAAGCTTGACATGAATCGATTATACCGTCAGCGATCGCAAATAACGGAATGCAGATGACCAACGCTAAAGTGTACAGAAGACTTGCGGGCACCTAAAAATTCGATTAGGATTAGTGTGAAAATATTGTCACTTAATTCTTGGCCACTAATTACGACCGGTCCTTTTGAAGTTCGTTGACGAATCGAATAGAACAATCCTCCTAAGGCAATAACCGTCAACAACAATACAAACGATGTTAAGACGCAGTAAATCTAAAAACAGATTTTAAAGAGTTGAGAAGATTTAAACTGACCAGCAACACAATGAAAACGCAAAGATAGTTGGAGAAGAAATATGAAAGATTGTATTGCAGACGACTCATGAAGTTGGTGGAAGATGGAACGTTGAACTTTTTAGTATTAAAAAATTCACTCCACGGTTTCAATCCAGCTTTACGAGCCCCAATCCATGCTGCTGCGTTCTGAGCTGCTGTTCCGTTGCCATTTGGAGGCAGATCGCTTTGTGGAGCGCCAGCAAAAGTCGAGAACCACGTTGGGTTATTGGACGACTTCTCCGGATTGTCGTTCATCATCGTCGGTTTTTCTGAAGAAACACAACGATAACACCGACTATAAACAATTGAATGACTGCTCACCTGAATTGTTGGCGTCCGATAAGTTCGGATACTCGTTGGATGGCACGAATGGCACAGTCATGAACTGAATTCAGATTTAGCAGTTCAAACGATACAAATCGAACATTAACTGAAACTGCCAAAATGACGTTGCAACAACAAATCAGTTTTTTCGATTTCAAAATCAACGAATAAAAAACGCGTTTAAGTCCTGCGATGAGACATCAGTTGAAAGCAGCAGTCGCGAAGACCAAAAGATGAACGTGAACGATAAGCACAACCGCGCAATTTGACGTGATTCCAAATCAAATGAAAGTGAATCAATTCGCTTTCTATTGAAAACGTTTTTTGCGGTGTCTCTTCGCACGTCGATTTGCTACGTGGTTTCCACCCTACGGCCGTCGTCTCGCACTTTAACGATGTAAATTGATCACAATAAACGGAAGTTGAAAAGAGGAATCATAAGCAACTACTCAATCAATGAAATGGATCAATGGCCATGAACAAACTGATCACTAGTGCAAATCGAATGCATTAGAAATAACAGAAATCATTGAAAAATGGTAATCCGTTAGCTATTCAATCGACCAAACAGACGTCTAAACACCGATCGTTCGCTCCACGACACAACTTCTCACATGTCGTTGATGCCAATTTCGTGTTCGGAACAAAACGATTTCTATTCGAGCTTTTTTTGTCGTTTTGCTCTTTTAGTTCTTCTTTTTGTTGGCAACAGATTTTTTTGTTGTTCTAATGGACGAAGAAGAATTTGTTCAAGTGATGTTGGAGTGAGTTTTGTTCGCGGTTTTCTTTTCATTTCCATCTTTTCAGCACGGGACGATCCGTGATCCAGTGTGTTAAACCCGAGTATCATCTGCTTTTCGTTCCACCCGATGGTATTCACTTGGCCGGAGCATTTCGATTTCAATGTCTTTACGGCGCTGTAACGGTTGCCGGATTCACTCAAGAGTCTACGGAATTCGACGAGAATCGTTTTGTTTCGCTTGGTGTTCACAACAAATCGCAGATCCCAGTAAGTTTGCGGCTTTGTTCGACACATTTGTTCTGGTCTTCAGCTTCATTTTGTTCCGACGAACGCTGATTCCATTAGCTCCAATCAACCGCTCTTTTACAATCGAATCGAAAAGATTTTGGAATACAACGAACGCGATTTGAATCACGTCATGAACTTCTCGGCCGTTCTTCTCATTGATGCGAGTCTGAACACTGCTATTCAGTATCTATTGCAACGATTTGGCAATGTAAGTAAAATAAGATAGAAGGCAGTTCTATGAATTTCAGTTCACAAAACCGTTGGAAAAATTCAAGTGGCTGCATGTTGGTGGAAATTGCTACGTGGTTAAAGGCATCAAATTGGAGAATCGTATCGAAACGATTCCACCTTATCTTCCAAACGATGAAATCATTCACAATGCAATGGACTATGCGTGCACCTTGTAAAATGAGTTGAACTCTTTTAATTTTTCGTTTTTTTCAGAAACAACATCATTATGATTACCGGCTGTAAGGGCGCTGGAAAATCGACTATGAACCGTTACATGTCGAATCGATATCATTCACAGTAATATTGAAATGCATAAGAACTTACTAATCTTGGTTTTAGAGGAAAGACGGTTTATTTCTTGGACACCGACATTGGACAGACAGAATTCACACCACCCGGTTGTGTGTCATTGGTGCGAATTGATAAGCCGATATTGAGTAAGTAAATGAGACGAACTCAATTTGCTCATTAGCATTTCAGCTCCAACATTTTTACATCAACTCTGCACTTTTAAATCGACTATCTGTTTGGGAACGATTAGTCCCGGAAATTACGTTCAACTCTACGTCGATAGTGTTCTTCGCTTGTTCAAGAAATACACTGAAATTAGTGATGAAAACTCGGTTTTGGTCGTCAACAGTCATGGATGGGTTGAAGGTAAATAACAAGTTGCTTCTATTGCTTAGCTTTTGCTCGTTTAGGAGTGGGTTTGGAAATTATGCAAGAGTTGTTAGAAGGAATTTGTCCAAGTACGGTCATCAACCTGAAGGTCGATCAAGCAAAGAGTAGTTTCGAGATTTCGCAGATTTCTACAACCCAACATTTTTACGACTACACGGTTCTACCTCGCATCAAGTAAGAGATGAGTTGATATCTGTATTGACGGCAATCTTCTAGTGAACAAACGAGTCGCGAAATCAATGCACGAATGGCACGAGACCTTGCAATTGCCGGTTATTTCGCGAACTGTCTCAACGATCGTCGTTTCGGAGTACCAACTCCAGAGCGAACTTTGGCCAATGTGTTTGCTTATCAAGTGTCATTCGACAACATCCAATTGTTTTTCAATCGAGACCGCCAACCGGTGAAGGATAATTTTATCTTCAGCGCATTGAACTGTTCAATTGTCGCGTTATGTAGCTATGAATCAGACGATGAAAAATCGGTAAGACATCGAATACAACGATTGATTGTCTTTTTTGTAGAAACTCAAAGTTCGAAATATGTGCAACGATTCAACGTTGCCGCGTATTTTGGCGTGTTCGGATGAACGAAAATCGATGGCATTCGCGTGTTTTGGTTTTGGACTAATACGCGCAATTTCGCCAGAGAAACGAGTTTTCTATCTGATCACTCCAATGGCCACCGAAATGTGTTCGAAGATTCAGCTGTTTGTTGTTCCCCACGGACTCTACACTCCACAATACTTGTTCGACAGGGATGTAAGTGGCGTTGGTCTACAAGGGTAAGAATTACTTACCTGTAGCTTATCTCTTGACAATAATTTCACTTCCACACCTTCAGGATTCCCGACCAAGTCCGTACGTCGCGCAGACCCGAACACCCGAGGAATACAACCAAATGGTCCGCGATCAGAACCGAGTCATCACAGCTCTACAGACGCGACTACAAAACAACACGCAGTACCGAAAGCAACGAGTTATTGCAAACAACAATCAGGCAAAACGTCTCAATCAGAATGGACAGCATTTCGAACCTCCAACCAAGAAGTCGAACAATTCGAACTCGTTGTGAGAATCCCAATTGATTTTGAATTCAAATTTCTTCACTTGTTTTCAAAGGCAAAAGCCCGTTGTTGTTAATTTACATTGTTACTGTTTTGTAAATTTATTACAAATTACGAGATCTCGTAAGACAAATAAATATAATGAATCAAGAATATGATTCGGTACGTAAACTTGCTTTTACCAATTGATGTGTTGGAAGAGCTAAGGCCTGATCTCGTCCGTCTTTCAATTTGATCTGCAGATTCTCCATTTCCGTTGTTGTTTCCGCAACTTTTGTTTGATTGTTACTTCGTTTGTAGAACTCTGAAAATACATAGACTGAAATCAATGGATAGTTCGAACAAACCGATTTTCTGTTTACTACCCCACAATTGAAGTGAAAGATCGTCCAATTTCTGCGCCCAGTTGATTCCTGTAGTTAACGTATCCTCATCTCCTGCTTTCAGTAATGTCGAAAGCAACAATAAAGACAACGCTTGTAAGCGTCCGATATCTTCGTCACGTGAAATGTTCAAACTCTGTGCGATATAGTTCCTGAAAACACTGATAACTGGGCTCTTATCTGCGAGAAAACTGACTTGGAGTCTTCGAATCGATTGTGCAAAAATGTTTGTAGTGCATTCACGAACAAACCCAGTGCTCGCATGTTCTGCGCATGTGTTTGAAGCGGCGTGATCTTCTCGTAGATTTCGTAGAATCCGACCGTTTTTCCGGCACACAAATGAAGAACACTTAAACTGAGATAACTGAACAACTTCAATTCCAAGTCGTTCGACAACTTAAATAACACAAGATTAAGAGTCTCATTTAGCCTTTTTACCTGAGCACTGATTTCATAGTGAGCTTCAGCATCTTCATATTGTCGGAAATACGTCGCGTACATTCCCTGTAATATTTCGAGCTTATCCCTGAATTCACCAGTTTGTTTACCAAAAGACAATGAATCTGAGGTTTGAAGTCTTGAACGAGATACGAACTTTTTGAGGTCAACTCTCGCATTTGCTGTATCTAAAACGAACACTTACTTGAGAATATAGTGACAATCAACTCACATAACTGATGCAATCTTTCGGATGTCCAATAATCAAATAAGTGGGAGCAATTGCTTCGTAAACCAAAATTTCCAATCGATTTGCGAACTCTTCTTGACGTTTCTCGATGATTGGCCAATTCGATCGATGCCAAACCTGTCGAAGACTCTCAAAATGTTTAACTGTGGTTTGAAAGTAGCGTTTTGCGCGATCCATATTGTTGAATTGAATGTTTGTTAATACGGTGAGCACATAGGCAACTGCAGTCAACATCTCCGAAGATAACCAACGAAAATGCGGAGCTGTTTCTTGTTCCTTCTTCGACGCCAACTGTACAGTTACGTGTAATTGACGTAAACAAAGTTTGGAGTGTTTGAACTACAAAGTTTGATTAAACAATTTTTGGATAAATCGAACTCACAAATCCAGCAGACAAGAAAAAGGACAATTGAATCGAATAGCAAAATGCACGAATGTCTTGAAGGGCCGGAACATCTTGTGGTACTCCGTTAAGAAGTTCGCTTAACTCGGTTACACTGGCCCCCAGTTCGCTTTGGCACAATCCCGATTGAACCGAATAGATCTGATATGTCGAGTTGATTATAGTCCATTGAACAGACTTACCAAGCATTTGATCAGCAAAAAGTAGCAGACGATTACTGTTTTCTGTAAACGAGAGAAAAATGCGATCGCCTGTTTCACAACCTCCAACGCTTTGTCGAAATCCTTCATTTTGATGTAAATGTCCTTAACATATTTAGACAATAACTTACAGTTAGATTTTCAACCTACGGCAAATAGAAACAAGATTTTTGCGTGGATTTCCGGAAAGTTTTTCGACGCTTTCAACTCACTCGCCAAAAGTCCCCGAAGAAGTTCGTAACGTCGCTCTTCAACGAAAATCTCTCCAATCAAACAAATCGTTTGGAGTCGAAGAACGGACATCGATTCGCCAATTTCTTTCATTTGTTTGTACTAAACAGGAACTTCAATACGACATTAACCATTGAGTTTACCGCCAATTCCAAATGCAAACGAGCTAATCGTGTATTTTTGGTATAATACCACAGCATTTTACCAATTTCAAACTTCAAACGAGCGGACAGTTCCGTAGAACATGGGATCTTGTGGGCAGCCTTAAAACCATCTTATTCTTGCACAAAATAGTCGCTTACCAAAAGCATCTTGATCGCCAATTTGTACTTTGGGGGTCGACGAAGTCGAAAAACCTCAGCGGTCGCCATAAGCCGAAGTACTGCATCATCGGGATTAACAGTTTTGGGAACATCGTATTCTTCCATCACGAATTGGGACTCTGGATTGTAAATTCCAGAGAAAAATGAGCTGCGTTCTCAGCTGCAGGTCAACTGTTTCTTTTACATGGCAACTTGGTCTTCTATTCACTCGTAACGCAAGGATATTAAATTGAAATCATTTATTCACATAGTGGCGATCAACAACCAAGTGCACAGAATTAGTTGTATACAAAGCTCTGCAGTGTAGTGATGTAAAACAACGATGACTAACAGTCGTTTTTCTGATTAAAATTATATTTTCGTACTAACCTGTTTCATCATATCGTCGTGTCCACCCAGTAAAATATAACTGATCTTAACGACTTTGTAAACATTAAGGTTGAGAGATCTTACTGCAAAACAAAGCGTTCGAGCCAACGGAATAACACTTTGTCGATCCGCAAAAGACAAACCGCCGCGAAAGTTTGAGATTAAATAGCTGCACGTTTCTTAACCGTCGAGCGATTTGCTCGTCGAGGAAGTTTGTCAACTGGAGTGACGTCAAACCGAGCATTTTTACTCAATAAGTAATTGCTAGAGTTTAAAGGAAAGTTCTATTTGTCAATCTTTTCGTTTTTGCGACAATAATGAAAACCCGGTATTTAAAATCGCGGCTCTCGTCTTCTGAGTCGAACTGTTCAGGGTAGAACGACGAAAAAAACGTCGAAGAAACGGGGGACCAGTTCGTCGATCGATCGATTTTGCAGGTGGCATATTGGCCGTGCGAGTGCCCTTTTTCGCGTTTTTGGTTCTTTGTTTTCACCGTGGGTTTTCAGGGAACCAAGGATGTTGAGGAAGCGGAAACACCGAACGCCGACGATTCGGGATATTGCGCAGCCAACTCTTCTTCAGTACTGGAACAGAGAGCCTCTGTAAGTTTGCACTGGTTGCAACCCCGAACCGTTTTTGTTTTCAGGTCTCCGCGATCCCAGTAACCATCAGCGATGAAGTCCATCAAAAGAAGTTCCGGCCAACAGCTCTTGTGGTTCCAGTCATCAGCGAGTTTGGAGGCTCGTCGAAAGGTAAGCACATTTATTGTTTTCGCTTGCACTCTGTCGTTTCAGAAAACGAATCTTCGCAGCCTACGGCGTTGGCCTCTGGTTCGGAGTCAGTCCTCGTAGATGATGACGACTGGTTCGAGAGCCTCGGATGGGAGAACGTTGAATTTACGGAGGTAAAGTGATAGCCTCGTTCTAATTGAACTTCTGATTTTTAGGCATCTGTTGCCAACAACCGAGATCTCGCGTGCCGTATGTTTGGCGGGTCGATTTATGCGATTATCGACATCGACGAGCTTCGAACTGTGCACTGCGAACAGGACACCAACAAGAAACGAGACCGCATTCTCAAAGCAGTAAAGAATATTGGTATTTGCGGTGCCCGGCCGTTGGAATTTAGAGCCTATGAATATTATCATGTGGATGTCAACTTCAAACATCATGACAACATCAAAATGGTACGCGTGCTCCAGTTCTCCATCGATGACCACCGTAGGCACTGTATCTTCCAGGATCTTGTCTTTTGGGAATGTGTGCTTCACGGCCAGAAGCACTTGTTCGACGGAACTAAATTTGCGGATCAACCCGGTGCTCCGAATCTTCATCGTTATGCGGGATTTGGACGATCATTCGAGTACTTCCATGGTGATATCAAATACGCTCTCATGCGCTCCTTTGTGCGTTGACAAAGACTCCAGTGACCATTGAACCGATCCGTGTAAGTTTGAAACGATTGGCCGAGTGTGAGTTTAATTTTAGAGTTGGCCGTGCATGATTTGTCACAAAACTTTCGGTGTGCGTTTTCGTTGGTCGATCCACTGTCGAGACGTGCACAAGATCGAGAACGTCGAGGACTACTTGCTCGATGACAAACAATATAAGAACGCGTGTGCAATCAGTAGTCTTTGGGCAAAAACCCATACCGAGAAATGCCGCGCAAGTCATAGACTGTGGTATGCGAAGAAGCGGGCAACGGAAAAGGAAGAAGCCGAAGAATACGCGGTGAGTTTCGAGTTTCCGCCCACTAATCGTGCGAATTTCAGGACGCCAGTGACCAGTGATCGTTTGTCCGCTTTCTGTGCTCCAATAATCGATTCCAGTTGCCATTTCCTCGGTATTCAATCAAACCTTGGATTTCAAGTTCACGTAAATCTCACTTTAATTCAACCTCAGTTCTTTAATTTTCTCAATTAATGTCATTTCTTTAATGTGTCATTTAATTCCATTGTTGTAGTCACAAGCCTTTTTGTTTTGCCAGACCTTAGAGCTTTAAAAACTTGGTCATTTTCAACACATAAATAAGCACATCAGACCAAACAATGGCTAGTATTGCACTTGCGATCGTTCGATCGACCCGAACATTGACGACTTCCGGTTTTCGAACGTTGTTTTGCTTTTCCCCGTTGAATTGGCGGCGCTTTCGAAATTGTCGATTTATCCAAATGCTTCTGTGGACTTGGCGGAGTACCGTTAGGTGAGGCTGTAGTTGACGAATTCGCTGAACTGTTGTCCGTGTCAGCCATCAGCTAAATCGGCAGTTCAATTACGACTTCGTTTCATTGCTCTTACTTGTTGTTGGACTAATTGACGTTCACGAATGTGCCGTTTCTTTTCGGCAGCAGCAACGTTGAGACGCATCTTTCGCAAACGTTTTTGTTCCGTCTTAGTCAAGTGACGAGGACCCGAAGAAAGATGCTCGTCTTCAATTGTCTGGATCTCGGGTTCATCGATCAAAACCGGAGAGCTGCGACCTGATTTATCTGAAATTTATTCGTTTCGTTTGTTGTCCAACTTGAAAACTTACGATCAATGAAAATCCATTCATTCGACTCCTCACCGTTCGGTTTTGCATTCGTCGATGCTTCAGCTCCGAAGAAGTAACCGTAAATTCCTTCCAACATGATGTCTTGTTGTTTGATGGCAAGAACGAAGAAATGAACGTGAGTTTGAAATGTGAAGTCGAAGCAACAGACCAGCTGTTTGCTTGGTTCGAAGATTTAGGGGCTTTTGAACTGAGTGGAAGTGGTCGTGACCCCCGTGAAGAAGCAGGGATCCTAAAAAAATTCACTTCAGTTCATGAGACACCATTCAATTCTAATGATTGTCGTGCAAAATAAACGATTATAAGGGCAAAAACATACACAAAGTACGCGCGATGTTGACAAACTCGTGATAAAACAAAAAAGATCGGTCACTTTATTTGCACTGATTATAATCGGACGACCGTAGGTCTATACCCACTAATAGCTATAGAAAGCTGCAAATTCGTACGCACGTTAAATACCCGCCTATTTCGTATTACAAACCAAGAAAAAACCTTCAGGTGGTTTGTTGAGGTAAACAAAAACAAATGGTGAACGGCGACAGCCGGTTGGTCGAACTGCTTCGCATGTGCACGTGATCCGCAAAGACACGCCCGAAAAATGCAAGGGCCAAAGAGCGTACATCATGTTGATTCCTTACGGCCAAACAATATTGAATGACTTTTACATCAAACAATGGAAACAAGCGGAACCATTACATACGCATCTCTTCAGAGATGTAACGACGACTTGTTTCAGCAAAAAAGAGCGCAACGAGACTCTTCGCTTGTTTTCGAGAATAACGCCGAGACTTTTGGCCGAGACTCTCTAACCACTACCTTCTATGGCTTCCACTCTTTCTGTAAAAGCGAAAATTCGAAGCGCGTGGGCAGCGAACCAAAGACACAACACGTCAGCTGACTGAGCGCAAGCAACATCGATCGATTGCAACGGAGTGCGCTCGTCGTTCATGTGAAGCGCAGAATCCGATGGTGAGAAGTCGAACGATTCGCATTTCTTCTCGTTCAACGGTAACTGCGAGCTCCAAAAACTCATGTTGCAATTCGATTTACGATTCAAAGCGAAAACAACGCCAACTCACTCTCTCGTCAACAATCGGAAGCGCGTGACCAGCGAGCTCGCGCGGTCACTCGAGAGTCCAAAAACCAAACGCGTCCGCCGAATGTCCACAGCAATTGATCTTATGGAAAGAACAGTACACGAGTTGTCAACACCTTTTATTTGCCACTTCCTTTAAAAGCTGAGAATTACAAAAAAAAAGAATTAAAATTGCGGGCTCATGTTTATCACCAAAACTGAGAGATTATAAATAAGAGAACAAGAGTATCAAAGAAAGAAACGAATTGTATAATACAATGTCAAGGGTCAGTGTAAGTATTGACTGGTTTCGATTTAGGCTCGTTCACCACGAATACGACGTGCCAATTGAATGTCCTGAAATTCTCGTTGATTGGCGATTACAAGAATATAATCGTACCTTTGGCATAATGGTGACTCGTTTCGCGTGAATGGCACACAAATTGGTGTCTTCAAATAAACCAACCAAGTAACTAAAATAAAAGACAATTTTTTTCTTGAACTTGGAAAACTCACGCTTCTGCTGCCTCCTGCAAGGCTCCAATGGCTGCCGATTGGAAACGAAGATCAGTCTTGAAGTCCTGAGCAATCTCACGAACCAGACGTTGGAACGGCAACTTGCGAATCAGAAGTTCGGTCGATTTTTGGTAGCGACGAATTTCACGAAGGGCAACGGTACCTAAATAAGGGCGATAATCAAAAGAACAAATTAGAAGTGAATTACCTGGACGATAACGATGCGGTTTCTTCACACCTCCAGCTGCTGGGGCCGATTTGCGAGCGGCTTTGGTGGCCAGTTGCTTGCGAGGAGCCTTTCCTCCGGCCGATTTACGAGCGGTTTGCTTGGTACGAGCCATGATCAACGCTTCAAAACTTGATGGTCTTTGATATCTACAATCACTGATTGAAATAAATGAATCTCCGATAAAGCCCGGTGTAAAGCCGCTGATCCGTAAAGCGCATCGATATTCAAATTACAATCCCCTCAATCATGCGCGGTATTCTACGCTCCATAATTCAACGGTAGGAAAACACGAGCAAACGAATGGGCGGAGCTAACGAGAGAGCGGAAGACGAGAGAACAAGAGAGTTTGGCGGAGACGAGGAGCCACAAAAAACGTCCGCACTGCAAATAGAAAAAGGACATTTATTTCGGTATTCGTTGAAATGTCCACATCGATATGATTCGCACATCGACATACGTACAATTGAGTAGAAGCAAATTTGAGCATCAGCCGTTATGATTAACTCGAGGATTCGACGTTGAGACCAAAACATTTGAGCGCGTTCAGCACCCAAAAGAAATGAACGCGCCTTCGCAACGTACACTCAACCCGCGTTAGACATAGTAAAAAATCGATAATAGTACAAAGACCCGAATTCGGTACCCGTGACTCGTGATTACGAAAAACGGATTGCGAGTGATTGCACGATGGATCGGATTTGATTGGAACAGAAAAGAACGAAAAGAAGAGAAGATGCAGCTCTCAGCGAAAGCTGCAGCAATTCAGCAGCAGCCTCACGCGGAGCGACTTTTGGGACGAAATGACGATGCGACGAACTGCCACAACGAGACGTCGACACAACGAAACCGAATGGGCGATGCAGTTTTGCAATTACCCTCCCCATCTATCCGAAGGTCTTTGCTTTCTCGACCGTATGACCAAAATCGAAAACACGCATGAAAAAAAGCTGGGAATTCGGATTCACTCTTCGTTTCTCTGATCTCTAACACAATTTCGATGTCTGCATTGGTCATGAAGTTTCCCGTGCTCTCTGAAGTCGAACGTTTCTTCCTCGCCATCTGACCGGACATCATCAACCGTGGACTCTGCATTCATCCAAAAAGCTGCCACTCACCCGCGAACACAAAAACAACGACCGCCCGTCAAGAGTGCAAACGCGTAAACTGAAATGGCGATCCGATGAGCGCAGTTCGTCGTATCCACAACGTCATCTTCTTGACTCCGCCCACTCCAGCATAAATTTTTGTATTGTTCTGGAAACGCGTCTGCTGATTGATTGCGAAATCGATGTTTTTGGCGCCATAATTTGAATAGCGATTTTGAAATCGACAAACTATTTTGATGAAGATCACAAGAACGGCAATCAATTTTCTTAGATTGAACTTCAATTGGGACTAATCGCCCAATCGATCCAAAATTCAAAGGGCGATTAAAAAAGACGCTTACGAAAAGGGAGCAGTGAGACGAGGAAATGAACTTCGAGGGGAAAACGATCGTCGACAGTCGTTTGCGAAATTGAATTGGAGAGACAACGCGACGAATGGAGACGCCAGAAAGTTAGAGAACACGCGCTTCCCGCCAATTTGAAGTCGAATTTTCTGTTCTCGTTATTTAATCGACAGATGCGGAAGCTTTTCGATTGCAATTTTGATTTCAAACAAACATACACAAACTTCCGATTGAAACAAATGTGTTGGTGGACATTTACCGGTTGTTTTTATGCAAATTTTGCGGAAAAACAACCGTGTTGGAAACCGAGATCGACGTGCTCATTCTCATCGATTCACTGTTGATTGGAGCGGCGAGGATTGGGCAACGTTCGTCATGACCAATTGGTTCAGCCGTTTATTCACTCCGTGCAAAGTGAAACGACGCAAAGCGATAACCAGTGGGACAACGAAACTGGCACAGGGTCCTGATCTGAATGTTAAACAGCTTTTGGAATGCGAACAACGTTGCAAGAAGATTGTTGCCGAGGCACAGGAACAACGCAAGAAACGTCGAGTGCAGGCGAAATTGGAGGCAAAAAAAGAAATCGATCAGATTCGAAGTGTAAGTTTTCGGTCACACCAAATCATGAATGCAATTTATCTTCAGGAATACGAAAAGAAGTTCAAGCAGAAACATGCGGCCGATGACAAGCAAATGGAGTCGATGAAAAAGGAAATTGAAGCTAAAACTCAAAAACAATTGTCGGACATCGCTACTCAGGTTTCCACTCACAAGGAACGGGTAAATCGACCGCTCGAGTACGAACGATTTGTTTTCTAGGTCTTGAAGTTCCTGCACGAAGAGCTGGTTAACATAAAACCGAAGATCAATCGAAATCACGAGTTTTGCAGTCGTTTTCATAAGCCCAAGTCGTTTCCATCAAAGTCCATAACTACCTTTTCGAAAACTGCCACTGAAGGTTGATTCGCCAACATTCTACCGACATTCAAGTCGTCGCACTGCCTTTATTTCGACAATAAACGACTTTTGTCTCATCAATTGGCAGTTTTTTCACGTTTATTCACAGGAAAATTATTACTTAGCTACGAAATACTCACGAGAAAACAGTCCGAAAGGACCAAAATCAAGAGAAAACAAATAATTTAGATGAATCCATGACTATTGCAACCGTAGAATTTTGCGTCCATTTAATTGTCAAATTCGTGATGGTTTCTGATTAAAGAACGATTTCAATAAAAGCACCTAAACAATGGAATGAGAATCGACCTATCGAATGGCACCCACCTGTCCAATACTCGCCAAAACGATTACCGCCGTCTGTCCGATACTCCAAATCATCACACGTTCGTTCAAATCTTCGGCACGTCGACGACCTGTGGCTTCTCGCAATCGATGATGCGTTTGGTAATCTGAACGATCGACATTGAACTCGAGATTAAATGGATCTTACCGTCAACAACACGCAATCGATCGCCAATCGTTTGAGCGCTGCTTTCCAGCTTAGTCATTGCAGCTTGACGTGGTGTTGGGGCTCCTTGACCATCGGCTCGTTGACCGCCGTTAATCTCATCGCCAATTTGCCAGTCCATCTAAATTGACAGTATGGAATCGAATACAAAAAAAGGAAATTACGTAAACAATTTTGTGTGAAAACGTGGAAAACTCGTTCGAAAAGCAAACTTTGTAGGTTCCGGGTACTTCAGTTTTGAACGGATGCGAATCGTATTGTTTTCGAGCTTCTTTGTAAAGAATTTTGCCGTGAGGATCTTCGAGTACCATGTCCACATCGTATTGACCGCCGGTCACGACCTGAATTGCAGCTTCGTAATAAGAATTGCAAAAACGAACTCACTTGAAATTCGATTATGCTATCGACTCCCGCTTTAATTTCCTCGTAGAAACATTGATTCGCATTGTCAGGCAGCTCAAAAGTCAACTCAATTGCCGTCGACGATGTGAACAGAAAACCGATCACGAAAACACCCCAACCGCAAACTCTGAGCCACATCATCGTAAGAACACGGGTTGTAGCTTAAAATAAGAAACAGTACAAATTTTTTAAAATCAAAATGCGTCTTCTGGATCCACGAGTTTATAGGAGAATCAACTTCCACGAACTAATGGCAACTCATCAGAGTGGACAGTTGGCCCACTTCTCATCCACGCGTTCGAGCGAAACAGTTGACATTTTCATTCTAATTGATTATCATTCTACGTGACATGTTTATTTGTACAGTTACGTGAGCATTGAAAATAACTTAAAAGGACGATAACTTTGGACGGGATTAATATCACGGGTGAATTCTTGATGTTGATTACGATTTGTTGGCTGCTTCTTTCAATTGTGCTGTGGTCAACAACAAAGTAATGACAACGGCATCGTCTCTACGCTGAAACAACATCTCGCCTTCAAATGTCACCATGTTGTGTTTTCGGGCTCGAAGCAACATGCCAACAACTTTGTCCGAGATGTACTGGTAGATGTTGAACAGTTCGCCGAAAGTAATTGTCACTTGACCTGTGGCTTCAACTCGAGTTCCGTATTGGTTGATTATTTCGCACAAATAGAGCATTTCACGGGCAACATGTTTAGCTGAAATCTTCACGTTAATCAACATTATTCACGCGATCCACTCACAAGCTTTCTCAGCCCTCATGGCCGTGAGTGTTCCCGGTTTCGGAGTACCGTATTCGGCCGACTTCTTATCGTATTTCTTCGGTATATAACCATTCGCGTAAACATCGTCTGCTTGCGCTGCCGCAGTCGTTTGTTCGAGTTCCTTAAAATGCGAACTCATACTCGCGAACTTCGTAGCTTAAAAACGAAGATGCCAAATATCAGGTAAACAAGTCAACTCACCTTCCGGCAAACTTCTTTTCGTCACTACTGAACGTTGCATTCTGATCGGAACTCAAATGCGAAGTGATAAAAACAAGCGTTTGTCTCGGCTCTTGGCCGCCTGTTCGTAAGTTTCAAAAGAAGGAGAAAGATCGGAAAACTCTTGAGTCAAAACAAACGGCCACAAGTCAAGAGGTTAAATGACGGAGGAACGTGAAAATCGGTTCCGTCTGGATCGAACTTTTGTTTTAGCGAACTTGAGATCCTGCAGCTGTTTACTGTGCGTTCGGTTTGCGAAAGCGGGGGTTGCTAACATTTCCACAGGAGCTTTTACAAAGAGATTCGAAACAATGTAAAGCAAATAAAGTTTTTTGTAGTAGAAGAATGAGAACTATTTGATCTTAAACAACCATAAACTTCTGGCATAACTCCACACACATTCGTCGCCATTTGTTGCTTATCAGCTAATTGACAGGCCTCCAAAATTATCAATGGAAGTTATAAAAATCGCATAAAACGTTTCGGTTTTATCATTAAGATTTCTTACTTTAGAAGCATCGGATTGACAGAGTTTTAACGGTTGATTAGTTTATTTCGGTCGATGATGCTTCCAATGACTTCAAATGAGCGAAATGCGTCTCCCAACGTGTTCAGCACATCACTACGTAATTTACGTATAACCGAAGAGAACGACGATACAGAACCGTCGTTGGGCAATCCAATGACCTCAACAGAACCAATCATTTCTGCGCCAAAATCAAACTTCTTTCCATCAAAGTAAGTTCTCGATTAGCTTGTGTTTTATTCCGCTTGATCTCAGACACTATCCAATAATCGCAACTGTGGGATTGATTTGTATTTTTGTATTCATTCTTACAACCGTTCTCTTCGGAGCTCTATATTACAAAGTGGTTGAACGATCACAAAAATCCGCTTGGCCACAAGCGTCAAAATCCGTACTCGGCGATTATACGAAAGCTGCAGGTTGTGTTCATTTTTCGATTCTAGCAGTTTGCTTTTAGTTGCGGCAGATAATGCGCTGTGCAGTGAAATTGGACGGTATGTAAAGGAAAAACATAGTAATATCTATTTTTCAGGAATACTTTGTTACAAGGTGGAAATGCAGTTGATGCCGCTGTTGCATCGTTGTTTTGTATTGGAGTGCTTGACGTTCAATCTGCCGGGTTAGGCGGCGGTCATTTTATGACGATTTATAACGCGTAAGTTAAAGAAAGGTATCTATAAAAGCTACATAGAACGACGCGCCGATGTCACGTAATTGATGCACGAGAATCAGCACCAATTGCAGCAACAAAAGAGATGTTTCGGAATCGCTGGCATATGGCTCAGAGAGGATGGTTAGCTGTAGCTGGTTAGAAAAGAATTAGCCAATCTAATTTCAAGTGTTTTTAGTTCCTGGTGAACTTCATGGATTGTATACCGCTTACGAAAATTTCGGAAGTAAAAAGGTCTCCTGGCGATCGTTAATTGAACCAACCATTCAGTTAATGAAAGAAGGTACCAACTCAAAATTGTTTTCGTTTAATTTGACTTTTTAGGTTATCCAACTTCACATGCATTAGCAGGTGCTCTTCGACTTCACGAAAAAGAGATTCTTGCCGAACCGACACTACGATCTCATTTTGTTAATCCACAGACAAACCAGCTATATAAAGCCGGTGAACAGATTACAACTCGCGTTAATTTCGTCGAGACTTTACAAAAACTGGCCAACGCTAGCGATCCTATTCTTGAAGTACATTAACTACTCTTAATGTCTTATTTTCATTGTTAATTTCAGTTTTACAACGGCGCAATGACAGAGATAATGGTCAACGAATTTCAACATAATGGTGGAATAATAACTCTTGAGGACTTCAAAAGTTATCGTTCCATCATACGGTCAAATGAATCGGTCATATACTCAAATTTGGGAAACGGTATTCACGCCTGTGGACCACCGCCTCCAAGCGCTGCTTCAGTCACAATGTGCATTTTAAATCTAATTAGAGATGTTGTGGGAAATTCGAGTGATAACACTGTTGATTTAAACATGAAATTTTTTCATCGTTTCATCGAAGCCTCCAAATTTGCTTATGCTCAACGGTCAGCACTTGGAGACATGGATTTTTTTCATGAGGCCTTCGGAATTGCAAAAAACATAACATCCGAATCGTGGGCTGAAATCATTCGAAAACTAATAACCGATAAAGCTCATTCTGAAGAATACTATGGTGGTCACTTTTCTTTTCGTTCTGATCACGGAACTACGGTTTGTTTCAACGATCTCTTTTTCAACTCTTTTCACAGCACATTTCGGTTATTGATCAATTCGGCAATGCCGTTTCTGTTACTTCAACCGTCAATCTTTTGTAAATTACATTTGTATGGAAATGAATGAGAGAGTGTTTTAGTTTCGGTGCACTAGTGGCCTCTGAAGCAACCGGAGTTGTTTGGAATGACGAGGTAATTAGCGTTCTTTTTTGGTTGATATTCTTGCTGTAGATGGACGATTTTTCTCTTCCCGGACATCCCAATTATTTCAACATCACTCCATCACCTTCAAATTACATCGTTCCAAAAAAGAGACCGCAGTCATCAATGTCTCCGTTGGTGATATTTTCTGACCATTCTGAACAAGTACTTGCAATCGGTGCCGCTGGCGGAAGTCGAATAATCAGCGGAGTCGCTTTCGCGACCCATCAGGTTCTTCGATTTGGTCGTAATGTAAAACAAGCGATCGATCATCCGCGACTTCACAATCAACTCATTCCAAATGTAACAGAAGCCGAGACCAACTTTTTACCAGTAAGTTACAAGACAAAAAATGAGGTTATTTCCAAAACGAATTCAAAATGAATCGTAAAACGACTATTAAAACAGCTTCTGTTGCATATCATTCTGACGGCTCTCAAATACGGGCTTTTAATTCTCTACAGTGGTGAAATTTTGAAACTAAACGGACGTAAATTGACTACTCTGATGCAGCCGACGAATGTCATCTAATTCGTTTGATTTCAGTTTTATTTAAACGAGTTGGAGCGGAGAGGACAAACGTTTGTCAACGCGTCGGAGACCACCGTCTTGACTGCTGTTCACAAATTTCAACGTGATTCCAAACAATTCGTTCAAGCCAACAGCGACTATCGCAAAGGCAGCGAAAGTGAACCAGCTGGTTATTAACTTGACTGTTACTATCCGATACCCATTTCATAAACACTGAGATTTCTTTTGATCAAAAAACCTTCCAAGTGTTCTTTAGAATTGAAACTTTTGGACTGGAAGTCAATGGTTTCAGCAGAATCGTCTAAATACTCTCTTATCGAAGCTACTTGTATTGTACACTCGTGAGCAACTGTATTCGCAAAACAAACAGTTTGCAATAATTCAAGTGCTGACTTGAATGCGAATGATTTGCCTATCAATCTGTTTAATTGATTTGAAAACGATTGACCGTTGGTCATTGTGTTTCGGAAATAAACTATCGCTCCGTTTGTTATCTTTGTAGCCGTTTTATCTACGCGCTTTGATGGCCTCAACTATACGAATTTAGCAGTTTAAACGAAACTTTTGCGTCGAAATCACTAGTCACAGTCGAGTGAAGGGCAGTTACTCGACGAATTAGCCACGCCAATGAATCTAGTTTATTTCTTGTGTTACGTTTTGTTTATTCCTTTAATTGGCAGTCTTTTGTTTCCACAGCGAAATGAAATCCGTGGTCTTGATTCGCTCGATGGTCTGTGGACTTTTGTTCGTGAACCTTGCGAATTTGTTGGACTTGGACTTCAGAACAAATGGTATAAACAGGATCTGAGTGGATTCAAGGTCGAGTACCATGATCTCAGTTGTCAAACCTCATTTTGTAGAATGCCACGCGTATGCCCGTTCCGGCCGCTTTCAACGATTTGACTCCCGACCGTTCGCTTAAACTTTACGTCGGTTGGATTTGGTATCAAACTAAATACATTGCACCGATCAGTCACGCTCAACGCAAACTGATTGTTCGATTTGGGAGCGTGAATTACTACGCGCAAGTTTATGTCAATGGAGAACTCGTCAAAACACATATCGGAGGTCATTTGCCGTTTGATGTCGAACTGTCGAATCCGATAAAAACACAAACGTATTACATTACGGTGAGTTCGGACAGAAATAGAAATGACTTCGCATTCAGGTTGCTCTCAACAACACTTTCTCATCGGAAACAATACCTCCGGGTCAAATACAAACTAATTCAGAAAGTAACGTGTCGTTTGTCTCAAACATACCCGACTACGATTTCTTCCCATACGCCGGTATCCTGAGACCAGTAGCTGTTCAAGTTCTAAGTCAAACTTTTCTACGAAAGTTAAAAATTTCAATCATATCACAAAGCAAGTATCAATTGTTATACAAAAGTTAATTGATAGCTTAGATGCGTTTACTTATGTCATCGAGTTAGCAGGAAAAGTCAAGAAATCCGATCCATCAATTAAGATTTCAATTTGTCTTATTGATCCTGAAGGTACACGTTTAAAGTGCGTTGTTGCTCCGAAACAGTTTGAGGCGATTGATGACGTTCAACTGTGGTGGCCACGAAATCTGGGTGTCCAGCCTTTGTACACGCTTGAAGTAGGTTTGAATGAAACAACACAAAGCAAAATTGCATTTGTAGGTTTCTGTTTATGTACATACGGAACTCGTTGATGTGTATAGAGAAACGTTTGGATTCCGAGTAATCGAATTTATCGACAACAAACTGCACATCAATGGAAAACCTTTTTATTGTGTTGGATTCGGTTTGTGTTACTTCGTTCTTGTTATTAAAAGCTTATTTAGGAATGCACGAAGATTTCGAACTACACGGAAGAGGATACAATGAAGTTGTTTTAACTCGAGACTTGAACATGTTTCGATGGTTGAATGCAAATTGCTATCGCACATCTCACTATCCATATTCGGAGACAAGAGCTTACGAAGCAGATCGACTTGGAATTGTTACTATCACTGAAACTCCTGCTGTTGGATTGCACTATTTCAATAACAATACGTTGAAAGTACACGAGCAAATGTTGCGTGAAGTAAGAATGAAGTCCATTTTGATTCTTATCTTTGGGTTTAAAGATGATTGAGCGTGATTACAATCATCCGTCTGTGATTGCTTGGTCAATTTCGAATGAACCACATACCACATATGAATCTTCGCGTTCATATTTTCAGTATGTTTAGCTTCTTAACTCATGTCTTTAACTGCAATCTAGGCATCTTTACAATGTGGCTAAGTCGTTGGAATCACATCGGTTTATTACCACCGTCTATGGACCTACAAATCCGTCAAGCGATAGGACAGCTGATATCATGGATTTTATTTGTGTTAGTGGACGTTTCCGTTTACAGTTAACATTCTTTAAAGGTCAACAAATACTACGGATGGTATCAAAGTCTCGACAATATTGACGTAATCGAACAGCAGATGTACAATTACATTAAGCAATGGCACATACGGTTCAAGAAACCGATTATTGTAACCGAGTACGGAGCCGAAGCAATTCCAGGCATGTACGTTGTAAGTCAAAATCGTCGTTCCATAGAACTTCTTTGTATAGCAACCAAGTATGCCATTCTCCGAACAATATCAACTTGAAATTATTGGAGCAAATCAACGAGCTTTCGATCGTCTGAGAAACGAGTCGTTGATCAGTGGAGAAATGATTTGGAACTTCGCGGACTTTATGACTGCTTCTTCGCTTACACGTCCACTTGGTAATCACAAGGGCGTTCTCACGAGAACTCGGGAGCCAAAGATGTCTGCTTATGTGATCAAAAGACGTTACGGAGAAATAAACAACAAAAATTTGTAAAAGTTTGGCTGTTAATAAACGCATTCACATTTTGATTTGACGTCAACAAATTTCTAATCCCAGCTTTCAAACTCAATGCTCAAATGATCAGATTCCTGCACAAGTCGATAAATTGAACCAACAAAAGGAATGAACACATAAATTTTGTCTCGACGGAAAAGATCGATATTCGTTGTGTGTTGCGATTGTTTGATGAAGGTGAAAATCTTCGGGTACTTTCGAAGTTTCATTCCACTCAGTAAACGGTCGTTAAATCGTAAAAATGCCGTTTAAAATCGGTCAAATGCCGCTTCGGCGGACTCTCTACTATTTGGAGCAGGTAAGCAGTCACTACCTGGTTGGACATTTTTCTTTTAGGGAAAAATTATTCTGAGAAACGATGTTGCCGTTTTGTTACTCGGTTACCATCGCAAACCGAAACCGCAACAAGTTGGGCTTTCGGAGTTTGTTTTCTGGCACTACGCTCAACTTCAATACAAGAATCCGCATCTTCAGCTCATCAAACAGCCGGACGTTAACATCACACCGTTTGCTCAAGCGTACTTAAGTGAGTCGCTTGTTTGTGTGCTCTTGACTGTTGAAGTTGATTTCAGAAGACGGTCGTGAAGTTCTTTTTGATTTAGAGAACAAAACACGAGAGGAGATCGTGAATTTGCTTCAGGGTACACTCGGCAAAACGGCACTCGTCAAACATCGGGAATTCCTGGAAAGTATGCAGGATCATAATCCGGCAGAATTCGGCGAAAATTGTGCTCGTCATTGCATGTGCGAAATTCAGGGACAACGTTGTTGCACTGCAGTGCTTCCCGCATCAGAACATCTCACTGGTCGATGGCGTTGGAATCACAATTTGGTCTGATGGTCACGTTTAGATGTAGGTCTCTATTTCCGATTGTTTTGTTATGTTTGGTTGGACGTATAAACGTTTGTATAGAACACAATCGGGTTTATTCTCAGCTCTTAACCGCTTTTCTTTGACAAACAAATGGATGCAATTCGGTTGGTGTTGCCGATTTCCAATAGCCATTGTAGATTCCATAGTCCATTAAAGCGTTGTTATGACCTAAACTAATGTTCAGGTCTTCGTTTTTTGTAATCACACCTTTTGTGAAAAACATCCAACGGAAGTAGATCGGTTGCGTGTGTTGAGTACCGTCGAAATTTTGCCACAAATTCTCTGCGGAGTCTCTTTCGATTCCCAACCATATGGGTTGTTTGAACTTCTTTACAACAAGATCTGGACAAAGCGATACTCTTTGAATGTGCAACTCACTTTCCACAAACGCGTTTGTCAGATCATCGTGGATTTCGACTAAATGAGCTTCTGAAGTTTCGCAGCTCTTCTTTGCCGCTGCATAGCTTTTACGTTCGGAGAAAACACGGTAACAAAGACCGTTGAATTCGAAAAACGTTGTCGGACAGTCGTAACCGTTGACTGAAAACAATTCACATGAGAACATGAATCGAATCTTACCGATGACACAGAAGTCGCCGTTTGCTTTAAAGCTCTTGAAGAAGTTTAGTTTTTGGATGTGTTTCACGAAAACTGGTTCCAATTGCCGAGTGTCCATCAACGTGAACTGTGGAAACTTGTGTTTGCATTGGGAAAGGATCTCTGCACAAGTGACATCTTCTCGTTGAATTATACAACGATTTTTGAGGAAAATCGTAGGAAAAGGAAGCGCGTGACAAAAGCTGATTATCGAATTATCTGAAGGTGAAAAAAAGAAGCTAACGCACATGTGTCGACTTACGTAGTTCTTTGTGTCCGAACTCAAACGCTGCAGTTTTTGGTTCAAGATGAAACAAAACAAACGAAATAGCAATCAAACTTGGAAGCATTTCGATTTCAGGATTAGTGCTTCACAATCTCTGCTTTCTTGAGGCAGAAGACTTCTTATCAAACAACCTGGTCATTGTCATGATAATTGAAGTCAAGGCGTTAAGTTTATTTAATTCATCACATTAACAATCGTTCTTTTTGTTCGTTTATTTTTTCTGTTTGTTGGCCGTTGGTATTGCGATTGTGCCGAAGATTTCGTTCACGGGAATCGGATCGCCCGGTAAGTAAGTGACTGAAATCAAATGTGTCTTGCATTATTTACCAACTTACAGCCTTCAAAAACGCTGTGTTCAAATGGACGACCGTTCGTCTTAACATCCAAATTGTCCGATTGGAGTGGAAAGATTTCGAGTTTTGATCGCGGTCTTTTGAACCCTCCTCTACGCTTTGGTTTTACGGTTGTTGTGAGCATAGAAGCTAATCGACCTAATGGTACCCGTCGATACTTTTCTTTGTACGGTTTTGTATTCCCATTCAAACCCTCGTCTTCTGTTTCCGACGCGTATTGTTCCTGGAGTTTCCGTTCGTTGCTGTTTGTCAAGTGTTCAGGATGACGAGAGTGCGAAGAATCAACTTAAAATAAACAACCGGGTGATATCGAATTATTAGTTCTTACCATAATTCTTTGGCCGAAAAAGTCTCTGACGTAAATACTCTTCTCCGTATTGTAATTTCATAGCCAACGAATTTGGCCGCACGTGCACAAACAGTTCTTCCTCTGATTCCAGCTTCAGGTTCTTAACAATGTAACGGGCATCGTTGCGGAAGTCTTCGAAAATGTTTGCGGTCTTTTCATCCTCAAAGTCCCGGTCATTGGACTCATCGAACTGTTCATATGAATTCCTTTTGAATTCGCTCAGTAGACCGTCCGAAGCCGCAAGTGCACTGCAGATTTGTAGGAAACAAAAAGCAAATCTCCAACTCATTTTATCGAATGAAACCCAACAGAAGTCAAATAGGAAGAGAAGGTCCGTAGTAAAAGACATAAAATTAATATTCATATCAACGAGAATTACAATAAAGAATAAATACGAGAACATGAATTGGTCTGTTAAGTGCGTTTCAACGATCTGAATCCCTCGTAAACCTCAACGATCTGTGGATCGATATCTGCAGTGGAAAAGAGATCGGAATGCAACACGTCGCTGTGTTTCCACATTGTTTCGGGATTCTAAACAGAGTAAAATGTCATTTGAAGAACTGATCGTCTCACCGCCAAGAAAATTTGTTTGAAACGACCGATGAGAAACAAAAACTTCAGTTCCACTTCTTCACGATGATCTTCCATTTGCTCGTTCATTGTGACCAATTGTTCAGTTAAAGAGACCGTGAACTTCTGAAAACATCCAGATTGTCTTCATCAGAGTTGGTGCAAAAACTCACGTGACAAACTTGCAACAACATTTCCCGCATATCTCGTTGAAGAACGTCGACAGTTTGACTCATTTCCTTTAACTCGTCCGCTACTTCTGTGTTCTCATCGTCTTCGGTTTTCTGTAAAACAAAACAATTTACAGAAACTGCAATGTATGTAACCTCGAATTTTTCAATTCGCTTCGATTTCTTTTCCAATAGTTCAAGCTCCTGTTGCATCACATTCGTTTGACAATCCAAGCGGAAGATCGCGGTGTTCAACAGCTCCCAAATCCAACTTCTAAAACCGAAGACTTTAATTGGTATTACTTCTTGCCTTTTACCGATACAACTCGTCCTTCATGTCATCACAGAAGACCCAACTCACGATACTAATTGGTTCGATGATTCGCATTTTCATTAGTTTGTCGACCAACATAAACAACATCTAAATTTTTACAATTATCTATCGATCTTATAATCCAAACTCACTTGTTTGTTTTTGATCCAACAGTCGTAAACAGTTCGCAAGATCGTGGTTTGGATCTCATGATTTCCACTGCTCACTTTCCGATATAATTCCACAAACCTGAAGAAGCTTTAGGTTTCCCATTGAATGGGTTGCTTACTTTGTGAATCCTGCAAACGTGTGACTGAATGTTCGCGAGTACATCTTGGTGAGAACTGCTGTAAAAACGGCAATCATATCCGAGTCGTAGCGGAAATTCGGATCCTCTGGCGAAGACAAACGATCAGCTTGAAGTTCAATGAGCAAATCTTTCGACTCCTTTTTCTCTTTTAACATCGTGATAAACGCTTGACTTTGGGAGTGTGCTGGATGTGATGGATCGTCCAACACGTAAACAACTTCCGGTTTATTCGGAATCAATGCATGAAGTTCTTGAGGCAGAATTTGCGTCAACTTCTGATGATAGGCCAAGTGCATGCATTTTTCCAAAACTTCACGAACAAATGCTTGTCGCCTATCGTATTTTGAAAGCTAAATCCAGAGAACTATGTGATGCTCTGATTAACCAAACAAACTTCGACACAATCCAACCACTCGTTCCACGACCATCGAAATTGAAAGTTGGAGAGATGAAAACTGAACCAATCGACAAAACTGCAACAAATTAAATTATGAACCAAATACTCAAGATACCGATCCAAACAGACGGGATGTAATGAACGTGATCTTTGATACAACAACTCTGCAGCTTGAGCCAAAACTCGAGGCATAGATTCGGCTTGAACCCGACAAAGTTCAATGAGAATAGCACCGTAGAACAATTCGACGTGCGGAGGTTTTGGCAGACGAAATAGTTGACTGAATATTACTTCAACAATCACGTAATTCAACGGAATAATGTCACGTTTCTTGTAATTGAGAAGTGCTTTGCCGCTAAACAGAACTAAATTTCGTCTTACTAGTGCAAACTTACCACAAACGAACATTCAAATGATTGTTGCTAATGATCCAATTCAAATCTTCTTCGGCCAAGAAACGCTCAATTTCGTTACTTCCCGGTAAGATTGGTTCCTGAAGTTCATTGTGAATAAACCAACGTCTTAAACTGCAAACCTCTTCTGGACAATCGGTGTCGGCAAATAGACGAAACACAACTCGTGGAAGCGGGTATTTGAAGAGCTCAGGATCAAATGTCGGTAGAACGACACTAAGAAGAATGTGTTAATTGATTCTGACGTTAATTTACCTTGGCAGGTTGTGAGAAACGGCATCACTCAATGTTGATTCGAAAGCTACGTAATGTCGAGAAATATGCCTTTCCATCCAGTTGTTCTCTTGCATCTTCTTTAACTGAGACCACAAACTATCCAAATAGTCTTCTTGTTCGTGCTGTTCAATTTGTTCCCAAACACCCAAGATCTTAACGTGTTGTTTTGGTCGATTCGAAAGGTACTTTTCGAGTTTACTCATCAGCTCACTGAGAGTTGACAATTGATTCTGGAAAAGAGCACCTCCGATCCACGGCAATGTGTGCATCACCGAATAGATGTAGAAGTCGCTGAGCAACTGAAACCCCGATTCCATTAGACTGCAGCAATGAAGCTCCTACGTTCTGAACAGCCGCTTGTTCGATGAAACTGAGCAGAAACTCGACGATCGAGTCGTAAGTCAAAACTCGTGCATTTCCAAGGTCCGTCAAAAACGTCACAATGCGAACAACGATGTCGTATTCCGCCGCCTTCAATCGAGTGTTCAGGTCTGAGATCAGTCGGGAAACCAGCTAAATGTTGCTATAATGACTCGCTTAACTGTTTCCGAACTCACACTGTCGCCAAATCGATTACACTTAACGTTGAGAAGTCCGCACAAAGTCGAAAAAACGGTGATTTTTTCCGGAGCATAAGCGACACTAAAGCACTGGTTCTAACTTGAAAAAAACTCAAACATACCAATCCGAAAGGATATCAATGATTTGGCCTTCGTACGGTTCGATTTGCTCGCTCAATGTGCCCGATAGCTCCTCCAATGCGGTTTCAATCGAGACGTCGGTTCGTTCATCGACCTTCGAAATCTGCTCGATTAACTTTGGACCAACATCTCTGCCATCGCCAGCGCCCATCCGACGGACTTTTCCGTCCATGTCCGCTGAAAACGAACATCAAAACTTGAATTGGAAGTCAACTCACCATCGTCCTCTTCAAATGCGCGTTTTCGACGATCAGACATTACAATTCTTTAATGTAAATAGAATGAAAAGACTCTCTTGACTTACAAATTTTCTGTGAACGCTAAGACAAAAACCACAGCGATAGGCGAAGTATCTCGGTTATCGCTTTTCGTCCTGTTGTGAAGTATTTGATTACTACAGTCAATTAACCATTTATACTGAAGAATGACGGTCACTATAATGTGATGTATAAGTTTTTTGTTTGTTTATATGAATTTTACGATTTGAACTCCCATCAACTTTCAAGCCAACTACTTCAAAAGCCTTCGATGCCTAACAAACTCATAGGTTGTTCTTTGAATTAAATCGGTCGATATTAGTTCTGTTGCTCAGTTGATATCTCGAATACGATCACTGGAAACTAGCCGGATCAGTTGAGAAACAGATCGCAGCGGAAGACTTGTCATGATCCACTCGTCCGTCGGATTTGCGATGTGCTTCGGGTTTCGCCAAATTTGCGTCGAAAATCAACCAAATGGCGAGTAGGTGGAATGAACGGCTAATTAGCCGAAATGTCGTATCCACTTGTTCCGTAAACGGCGAATGTCACCATTCAGTTCGCATAGTGAAGATATTTTTTTGGAGAACGTGCGGTTTCCCTCCGATCAAATTTCTTTCGCGATCTTTTGGCCGCTGTAGCAGCTGTCCGCGTGGTCAAGTCCTCGAGATTTTTGGCATCAAAACGCGTATTGTTATACGCCGCGATGCCTCTTTTGTCATTTAGTTCGAAATGGCGAGCAAACTGACCGATGAGTCGAAGAGCCGGAGTGTCCATGCGTTCGCTTTTCCCTCATTGCGCCGCTTGTCCGCATAAGAGCGAAGCTTCCGCCTCGTATTTTTTCGAGGAAATTTTCGTACTTTTCGTTTCCATCAACTGGAAAACGAAATTTCCCGAGATTCAATTTGCGTGATCTAATTTCGGTCTTCAGCTCATCACGTTTTTCGTTTGTTGGGGAAAACCGCTGCAAAAAGCTTTTTGTTTGTTTGTTTATTCGCTCGATTTATTTATTCGTTAACACACTTGTTTGTGTCGCGAATTAAACCAAATTATTTCCGCGAACACTTCTGTTTATGTGCGAACGTTTCAGAGTGCAAAGTGACAACAAAATTGTTTCCAATCGGTCTACGGATTTCTCAAACCATCTGAGACCAGCAGAGCAAAGTACGAAAATCGAAATTGACATCCATTGATCGTTTGTTTGCAGCAAGGAAGTGATGGACTTGCGGTCCGCCAAACGACGCGAATTGGATCGAAACAGTCAACTGAAAAGCTTCGAAGAAGAATACTCGAGCATTTCTCAATTCATTGCGTCTAAGTTGGTACAAACGGAGAAGTTTGCCTTTAAGATTGGAAACAACATCGAAGAAGCACAACAACTTCATCATGCCCATATGGAGATGATAAGCACTGTAAATGTGAGTAGTCTTTTGCACCAATTTTCTTCACTTCGCCGTCTAGAATGTTGAACCTTCTTACGAAAATGTGCTGAATACGGGAAGACGGCTTGCGGATTCACGAGCCGGCATCAATCAAATTGAAATGCATTTGAAACGCTTGACTGCCGATTGGTCACTTCTGAAACAACGACTATCTGAACGTACGGATTTGCTTAAGTTGGCTTTAGACTTTCATAGTCGATACAAAACGGTAACTGATTTCTGATTGTTGTTTGATCTATCAGGTTTTTTCAGTACATGCAACAAGCAGACAAATGGATCTTAAACGTCGGTGTGAATCCAACAAGCGTTTTGAATAAGTCAATCCAAGAACTACAAGTTGCCCACGAGAATCACAAGAAATTCAAAGCCAATTACGATGAAGCTTACAGTGAAATGTTTGACAGTTTGGGTCAACTACAGAAGAAGGTAAATCGGGATCACAATTCGGCTAGTGGATCTGGCAAGTATCTGCACGATTGTATGAAGCACATGGTTCATGTTCGCAAGCAGATTTTAAACGCTTGGGAAAGTCGAAATTTGTCCATCGATCAACGAATCAAAGCGCATCTACTACTTCCGGAAGTCAGAGCCGTGCTGGAATGGTTGGACATTCATGGAGAAACATTTTTGAAACGCAAATTTGCCATCGGCAAGGACTACGATACGGCCGTTGTTTTGGAGCGTACGCATATGAAATTCCGCGAAATTGCCAACTGTACTTACACCAATGCACACTCGTTAATAAACACAGCTGACGAGTTGATTAGCAACGGTAAACTGCAAACTCGTAAGTGTAATCAGAAGGATTTTTAGGCGAAATTGATGCCGAGCAAACGCGAAGACTTGTTAATGAACTTTGCAATCGAATTCGTGATTTCACGATAAAAGTTGATTCTCGTAGTCGATTGTTGTACATGGCTAAGAACTTTTTCAATCATTATCGAGAAATGATGGACTACTATGCAAAATTGGACAATCGAAACGAAGAAATTCGAATTGTACCGTTGACTCCCGATTTAGCAGAACAACAGAAGGAAAGTTTTCAACTGCAAAATGATTGTTGTAATCAGGCAAGTGGTCTCATCTAAGAGCCTTCTTCAATTCTTTCGTTTAGGCTTATGAAAAAGTCATATGTGAAGCAAATCAATTGATTGCTCAACTCCAAGAACAACATCAACTGTTGAATGTTCGTAACGAAGATACCATCTTAAGCATTCAAGGTTTACGTGCCGACATTGGTAAACGGCCGTTTTTAGTTAACAGCAATAAACGCAGCTTTTAGAACAAAAAAACAGTTTGGAACGAAGTCGATGGCCAACACAACGCGAGGTTTTGAAGCAGGCAGCAAGTTGTATCACGTTCTTTAAATGTTGTGAGCAGCTATACGACGACATTGTGGTGAGTTTTCAGTTTGTTGAATTCCACATATTTCTTCGCTTTAGCGTTGGGATCATGATTTGAAAGGTCTTTGTGAAAGAGAACGTATACCTGATAGGCATTCGGGTGAGATTGCAAGACATCATTGGATGAATATTACGTCCGTTAAAACGTCGGTTGATGATGCGCTCAAGAATGCGGACAAGTTAAAAGAAGTGAGTTGACTATTCACACACTAATGACAACTGAATTTCTAGGAAATCGAAGGTCTTGGATTGATAATGAGCGACAAACAAACGGCTTTGGCTGCGATCGAAAAAGTACGCTATGAGATCAAGAATTTGGAGGACAAGGTTATGAAGGTAGCAACAATTGGATATCGATAGATTAATCGTCGTTTCCAGAGAGCAAGTGAAGTTTCTGGACGTCTACAATCCAAAGGATTAGCAGACAAAGTGCGAATGAAAACACACGAAATCAAAGACGAAATCGACAAGTGTTTTGTGGACCTTCTCAAAAAACCCTGTCTTCCACATAATCTTGAGCGTTCCAAAGAAATCAAAAGAGAATTCCAAGCAATTCAGAACCAATCAGATGTAAGGAGTTGACGGTCTTTATTCTATGCGATTGCTTTATAGATCCTACGAGAGCTGGTGATCACTTACGAACAAAACACCAACGCGTGTATGGACAAACTTCTGGATGTCGATACAATTCAAGATCTGAAAGTTCTTTTGGACGAAGTCAAAACTCGATTTGCGAAGTACGTGCGAACTCGCGAAAGTCGTGAAAAGTTGGTTACAAGTGCTTACGAATTTTACTATTGTATAGGAACGGTGAGAGTACGTTTGTAGCATAGTGAAGAAAGATTGTTTAAGGCGATTCCGGGAATGAAAACATTGGATGCACGGTACAGAGCTGCCAAAGAAAACCAAATGAAAAACTGCGAGCGAGAACAAAACGAAGAGCTTGTGCATCGACGTGACAATTTCAGTGTTCGAATGGCAAAACATATGGAGGAAAAGCCTAAATTTGTTAACGTACGTTACTTCTTATACTCTGCTTTTACAGATAAGTTTAGGGAGCGATGTATGCTCAACGTTGTGCTGACAAATTTCTTGCACGTTTGAAATCCTTTGAAATGGAAAACTGTAGAAGTGAGAAGCAGATTTAAAGCTTTAAATAATTTGTTCTTTTAAGACAACTCACAACCACAATCGACAGAAGAAGTGGCCCTCAGATTACATGATAAAGTGTTGAATAGTAAATGTGAAATCGAACAGTATCAACAGGGATTGACGAAACTGTGGCACGAAATCCAAGTCGATCTGTTCACGTGCAAACAAGCGTGTAATCTGGAGATTTTGGCTAAACAAGTAAACGAAAATTGAAAGTTCCTGTGAAAAAAGTGGACATTTAGGTGACTGATGGAATAAGATTATGCGCAGCGAAACTGTCCGACGAAGTCCCGCCAATGGATTCAATTCGAAATTTACCGAAAAGAGAAGTCGAGATCATTTTGGAACGTGTGGTCGATTATCGACGATCGGTGGGTTATGAGGTTTGATCAAATAACGAGGTTTTGTAATTTCAGTTGGAAATGAATGCGGATATCAAAGATCTTCGTGACAAGATGTCCGACTTTAACAACCAAAGTTACCATACGCCATTCGTCGAGAAAGCAATTCGTCAAGCCGAAGCTCAATACAACGAATTGGAATCAACTTTAGTAAAACACAACAGACAATTGAATGGTCTACTAGGGCGTAAAGTCGAAGATATTCCGGTAAACTAATCCAATCTCTTCGAAGTGTGAATTTGTTTCAGAATGTAAAATCGAAGATTTTGACCCGAGAGAACAAGACGGCACATCAGAACCGGGATTCGAATGACTTTACGAAACACAGTGACAATTTAAAAAAGTTAAAGTAAGAGAAAAACCTAATATGGTGGATAACCTTATTGCAGAGATCCAATGCAAGAGCTATTGGCTTCAGAGATGGATTACATCAACGACCTTAGACGTTGCATTGAAGTCTACTTGAAATCATATCGAATGGATGAGAGTTCGCTCCCCGTTTCGCTACAAAAGAAAGAACGTGAAATTTTTGGCAACATTGAAAATTTGTATCACTTCCATGCCGGACAACTTTATCGTGCTCTCAGCGGCTACGAACACAATCCTGAAGAAGTTGGTTGTTGTTTCTACGCTTATGTTGAGCAACTGAAAGAACACTACACTGATTACATTCTCAACAATGAAGAAAACAGTTCGATTATCAATCAACCCGAAACGATCGCCGTTTTCGATGTGAGTTCTATTAGTCTTGTGTTATTGATCGTATTATTGTTTTAGGAGATTCAACGTCGTCATGGACTCGAGCCAAACCATAGTCTACAGTCGATGTTGATCAAACCGATTCAACGTATTACTCGTTATCCAATGCTCTTGGGTCAGTTCATGAAATATACGGTTGGAAATCGAAAGGACATGGAAACGGCTCTCGACTCAATGCTCGGAATCCCACGCGCTGCCAACGATCGTGTTCATTTGAAACATTTTGAAGATGTAGAAGTAAGTTTCAGCAAGCGTTTTCTAGTTGCAATGTCTGTTGTTTTAGAAGCACCGAATCGGCAACTTTGTTATGCAGGATTCGATGATTGTTTCCGAGTCGAAACGTTATTTCCGTCGTGACAAAGAACTTCAAGTCTTTTTGTTCGAATCGAACATTTTGTTCGCCAAGAAAGAAGAGTTGCCAATGAAAAAGATTCGCTATTTGTGCAAATTCCGTTATTTTGTAAGTCAAAAGATTATCAGGTAGTAATTTGCCATTATTTTTCAGTTGAGTGATCTTCACATCGTTGAACATATCGAAGGCGATGCAGCGAAGTTTGGTTTGCGTAAAGGAAGTCTTCCACAAGGTGATCAGACGACCGTCTTGAAAGCACAAACCGAAGAAAGCAAAAAGCATTGGGTGAAGACTCTACGTGAACTAGTCCTCTTGATGAGTGACAAGAACCAAATATCGGACAATGAGTCTATTGGTACAACTCGTTACAATGAAAGCACAATTGTCGGATCGTTAAAATCGATTTCGATTGCCGATAGTCAACGTTTATCGAATGCTTCGTTCGATTCAGCCAATTCAATGGACAACCGGTCATCCGATTCGAAAGAATTGAACAACAATCCGCTAACAGTTGTCGAAATGCGACGGCCAAAGCAACTGAACGGTGTACCGACAAAGCCCCGATTTGCGTCAGACGGATTAGTCAACGAAGATTATATGTTGCCATTGAGCGAAGACAATCAGGGTTATCCATTAGTAAGTCAGAGATTAAATAAAAACAATTAACTTCCTTGTTTAGTTGTCTGAAATGAATGCCGGTCCAGAAACTCCGATTTCGTTGGCTTGTAAACGTTCCACTGTCTCATCGACCGCTTCATCCGACGATCTTCCTCCCGCCATGGAACAATTATCCGTTGTGGCACCACAGTCGGACGCAAATGGTCGTTGATCTTCTCCTTCATTTCCTTCAACTTCTCAGATATTTTCTTCAGTTAAAATATTCCTCAATTGTCTTCTGATCTTTCACATCCGCCAACCACGCACAACCTTACGACCATAACACGGGTTCCTTTTCTTTTTGTACAGTTTACGCAATAGATACTAATTGTGCTCAAGTAAAATAGGAAGTTTTAATAAATTTATTGTGAATTGGTTATTCGAACAAGACGGTTTAACCGCACGTAGAGTATAAATATCATTTCTGGCGCATCCTGGTGCTTCGCAGTCTTCCTGCGTAAACTGCTTAAAACAATCACAAGATATACTTCATGCACACGCTCTTGCATAAAATGTCTCGCCTGGGGCACTATGACGCTTTATAGATTTTTATGGCCAATTGAAGAAACTATGTCCACATAAAGACTTTTACATGAAACGACATTTATAACATACTATAAAACACTTCAAACATCTTTTTAATCTATTTCACTATCAATTTTACCATTTTTCAATTAAATTTAATGAAAGCAGGTATCCATGCCTAATTTTTCACTTTTTAACCTATTTTTGACCCAAAATGTCTAAAACTCATAAAAACACAGTGCAAAATAACGAATTTAATTTATTCATCGACTATTCTACAAATTTACTTTTTGAATATACAGTCTTTGTGGTATTTAGCAGCCATGTAAAAAGCCAGAACAATAACTAAGAGAAAAAGGAAACGTCGCATTCATGTCATTAAATATTTTATTCACAGTGCTTTGACCATTAAATCTGATGAATTTGGCCGATGACTCGTTTGCAACATTGATGCCGAGTAATTCACCTATGTAGTTGAAGACTGGTCCGCAACTGTCTTTCGGTTCAACTCAGCTTGAACTACGTATGCGACCTTCATCATCACGGTCGACAGAAGAAAAGATACCTTCAAGAGCCTGATAGTTTGAATCAATACTCGGATATCCCTGCAAAAGAAAGACAAGGTTATAAAATTAGTTCAAAGATGAAAAATTACCAGAAGAATGTAGTGTTCTGATTTGCGCGGTATTCCAATAAATGGCGGTTCCGAAAATAGCGGAATCTTCGATTCACCACAATGAAGTCGTCCGCTTGGTTCTGCTAGAACAACAAACAATTTCGATCCCAAGGTTCCATTCGCATACAAACACGGCAGAACTGTATAAGGGTGAGTTGTTGACGAAACGGATTGAACAGATCTTTCGACAGAACAAACGCCCACTGGTGCCAGAGATCGTGACATGATTTCTTTATTAAATCCGCTTTGATCTGCGTTGATTATTGCGAACGATGGATGACTTCGGCATCGCATTCTACTATTTGTGTTTTAAGCTGATCTCCTTTTTAATTACACATAATCATCGTTGTTTGATCCTAAACAAAATAATAAGTAGTTCAGATCATACACAATTAAAAACATACCTCAACCGGACTTGAAACCCAATTCCGATAAGTTCGTCGTTAAGTAAATTGAATGATGAGTTGAAATTACAGTGATGCAATATTTGATACTATCAACTTGCTCGTAAGACAAGTACTTTTCAAGTTGTTGAGTAATCCGATCAACTTCTAAAAATAACATTAAAGTATGTGCATTAGTCGGTTTCTATCCATCCATTATAATTATAAAAAGTGCATACCTATTGGAACGTAAACTGGAGCGCTGCTCTGAGCTAAAATATAATCGTGAAAACACCATACAAGTAAGCGAGCGGCAAAGCCGCGAGTCTTTCTGATATAATAATAAGAGGCTAACTACAGGGTGTCTCAAAAAGAGAGCAATCGTGCTGTAACTTTTTAACCAGTCATTGTATGAAGATTCTGTAAAAAGAAAACTGGGGGTTTTTGGCCGCGGAGTCGATTGGTCTAATTTTCTGCCGGATCGGACAAGTCCGCAGGCTGCTATGGACAATTTTGTACCTCCAAGCGAGTTTAACGCTGCGAGTTTTTGCATAAATTTACAAACGCTGCTTCCCATTCTTCATTTTTGTCTTCGTTATGTCGGTCAGTCGTTATCAATTTACTCATGACGATCTGGTTACGATCCGCGCGTATTTGGATGCCGATCTGCCGGTTAGCCGTATGTTGGTACTTCATCCGCTTTGGAAAGCGCGAGCGCTGTACAAAGCCATACGGCGAATTCAGGTAGGAAGCGGATTTCGTGACTATAGTGCTGATTGAAAATTAAAGGCTGACCGTAACGCTGTTGACCGTGCTCCTGGTAGCGGCCGCCCGCGCACCATCTCCAACGCAATAAGACAACGCATTGTCGCAAATGCACAAAGCCCACCTCATGAGCCGAGAACTCACTTCAGCATACGCCAAAATGCGAAGTTAGAGAATGTTTCTCGTTCTTCAGCTCATCGCATTGTAAGAGAGAAACTTTGGTACCCTCGGAAATCAAAAGTGAGTTTTTCACTCAGAAAACATTTCACAAACTGAATGCTCTTAAAATACGGCTTACAGGTTCATGATTTAAATGATCGGCACAAAGAGAAGCGTAAGCGACTGTGCGAAGCGTTTCAACAACGATTTCACAATCAAGCCGCAGTGGATTCAATAGTGTTTGTGGATGAAAAGTGGTTCCAGCTGGATCCCTTTTTAAACAGCCAAAATGACCGCCTTTACGTCTTAAATGAGGCGAAAAAACGTGACATCCATCCTACCAAGTGAGACATCATTTAAACACTATCTGTTCATACGTCATTTTTAACAGGATGCTCAAACAGCGAGATTCTTTTTGCTGCAAGATCATGGTTATTGTCGCAATCAGCAGCAAAGGTCCATTGGTGCTGGAGTTCCTTGACAACAGCATGGACGGCGCCAAATACCGTCAACTGCTAATCGAAAAAATTTTGCCAGCGTGTCGAGTAGCACATCCCAACGGCTTCACACTCGCACACGACGGTGCAAAACCTCATACTGCTGCGGACACAGAAGCGCTCTTGATTGCCGAAGGAGTCGATTTCACACGCAAGGATGAATGGCCTGCCAAATCTCCTGATCTCAACCTTTGCGACTACCGCCTTTTTGCGTGGATGGAAGAGAAAGTGCATGTCCGTAGCAGACCCAAGCCAGAGACGATAGACTTGCTGAAAGACCGGATTTTGGAAGCATGGGAAGAACTAGGGCACGAGATTCCATTGTGCAATTTGTGGGCTAATGAGTTTCTTAAGCGCATTGCTTTGGTCGTCCGGGAACATGGAGGCCACATTGAACATCTTGTTAACAAACTGTAATTTTTAATCTTAAATTGTTATAAATAATCTGTAATCAAGTTCATCCATCAAGTGACATAACGAAGTCACGCCATTTTTGTCTTGCTTCAATTATTGATATCGCCAGCGCTTAAAAAAAATGAAGAATGGGAAGCAGCGTTTGTAAATTTATGCAAAAACTCGCAGCGTTAAACTCGCTTGGAGGTACAAAATTGTCCATAGCAGCCTGCGGACTTGTCCGATCCGGCAGAAAATTAGACCAATCGACTCCGCGGCCAAAAACCCCCAGTTTTCTTTTTACAGAATCCTCATACAATGGCTGATTAAAAAGTTACAGCACGATTGCCCTCTTTTTAAGACACCCTGTAGAAGTCAACGGCAAAAGTGTTGAGATCTCAGCATAAAGACTTGAAAAATTTTCGTGGACCAACTCCCTCCCCTTTGCAATGCAAATGAAAGAGAGAGAAAGCGAGCGGAAAAAGCACGCGTTCCAGAAATCGAGAATTTTCACGGTGTTCCAAGCTAAATTCCGGAAATTTTTTGAGAAAAAACAAAATTCCCATAGATTTCCAATCAAACACAAAAAGCCGCATCGAATTTGGTCAACTAACAAAAAAGATATAAACGCTTTAAATTTTCAATTTTAGCTGGGACACCCTGTATTAATGGGATGATGAAGATATGTGTTTTCATTTTGATGCGGATTGGTTGCTTGAGAAAATCACTATTTTCCGATACAAATTTGAATAAGAAACTTGCATTTGCTAGCCAAACGAAGGGGATAAAAGGAAAAGCGTTTGGTCAGTTCACTTACAGTTTGTCTGTTTCAATCGTTCGGTCGCTTTCATCCGTCTATTGAATCTCTGACAAGGAGTGCTTGTCATCGATCCCCGCTGTAATTTGACGTCGTTGGTATCAATCGACGCGTCTCGATGAGCTGAGCATTACTGTATTAGTTATTTTTGCTCAATCGTAGAACTGGCCAAGTTATTGGCCAAAAACCAAAAATAAAAAATCGCTAAAATCGTACTATCGATCATTCTGATTATCGTGGTGAAGTCCTTTTCTCTCTCACATTCGCGAAAATCACTCGCTCAGGCCGGTCGGTTGAATTTTTCTCTCCCGCCACCGGAAGGTTTTTTCTCTGTTTACGGCCGCTCTTTGCCGTAGACAGACATTGGGAGCAACCCGTGGCTGGGCCCAATGGCGAATGGCGCTAAACGTCACACGAGGAAACGAAGGCGACAAGGCGCGTTCAACTTGTGCAGCTACAACGTCCGTTCAATCGCCGCCGACGCCCGCCTGGCCAACCTGACCGAAGAGCTCCGCCACCTCCGATTTGACGTTATTGGATTGAGTGAAACCCGACGCTCGGGAATCGACCGCATCGAGCACGACCCCAACCCGGCATCGGCCGTCATTCTCTACAACTCCGGACGGACCGACGGCCAACGAACAAATGCGGGAGTTGGATTCATCGTTACGGCCGAAGCCGACCGGCACATCAACGTTCTCAACATCTCGGAACGAATCATCCAACTCGTGTACACCAACCCACATGGACGAAAGATGCGCGTTACGCAAGTTCATGCTCCCTGCCACGACGAAGACTACGACACGTTCATAGACGACCTCCGAAATGCCACTCTTCCCGGAACGTCTACCGAAGATCTCATCATCGGCGACTTCAATGCGCGTGTGGGAAGCGACCAGCCGACCCAACAACACGTCGGCGCCTTCTGCTCGGGCCAACGAAACGTTCGAGGACAGAAGATGGTCGACTTTGCGGAATCCGCGGGCTACTACATCCTCAACTCGTTCTTCCAAAAACCGACCGGACGACGATGGACTTGGAGGTCGCCAAATGGAGCCACGCTCAATGAGATCGACTACGTCCTCGCCCGCAACCGAAGATCAACAACCGACGTCCAAGTTCTCAACCGCTTCAACGCCGGAAGCGACCATCGCCTCATCCGAGCCAAAGTGCAAATGAAGAAGATGCGAAGCAAACGACCAACACCCCGACGTCTTCCGCCGGACTACGACGAACTTCGCTTGAAGACCGCACTCCTTCTCGATGGACGCACAAACGACCAAAGCGATGGGCGAAGTGGATCAAGCAAGTGGCAGCAACTCCAAGGCGCTCTCAAAGATGCCGCTGCGGCCGCCGAAAAGCGATGGGAAATACGCCCAAGAATCTCCAACCAAACGCTCGACCTATTACGACAAAGACGAGATCTCAAATTCGGCATCGCGTCCCCGACATTCCCAGCGGCCCAGCGAGCACAAGCCCTCATCCAATACGCCGAGCTCAACAAGATGATCCGATGTGCTTTGAAGAGCGATCTCCACAACCACCGAATCGACGTCCTCAAGCGAGCACTCGAGAAGAACCGACTGAAACGCGGAAGAATCGAGCTGGCGCACAAAAGAACAACGATCTCGCAATTCCAACGAGAAGACGGATCGCTAACCACGACCCCTGCAGAAGCTGCCGAAGTCGCCGCCAACTTCTATTCGGAACTCTACTCGTCAATCAATGGTCCGCCCGATGACGAAACCAACTCACCAATCAACCGACCGATTTTGGCAACCGAACTCAACGCGGCTGCCAAACGGATACGAGGGAATACGGCACCGGGAGCAGACGGAATTCGGTCAAAAGCAGCGAAATTCGGCGTTCCGGTCATCGCCAGCCAACTCGCATCGGCGGCCAACCTTATGTTCGAGTCGGACGACATACCGAACGGCTTCGCACATGCAAACACGATCCTACTCTACAAGAAGGGCGACCGTACCGATGTCTCCAACTACCGGCCAATTTCGCTCCTCCCATCGCTCTACAAAGTCGTCACTCGAGCTCTGGCCCAACGCATCGAAGACGCCGTCCAACAGCATCTGCCAGTGGAGCAAGCAGGATTCCGACGGGGCTTCTCAACCAGCGACCACATCCAAGCAATCAACCGACTCCTTGAGAAGTCCTACGAATACTCATCTCCGAGGCAATCAACCGCCACCTTCCTGATGTTCATCGACTTCAAGAAGGCTTTCGACAGCGTGGAGTACGCAGCAATTTGGCGAGCACTCAACCACTACGGAGTGGACGATGACACGATCAAGATGGTCAAGAAGCTCTACCTCAACGGCTCCTCCTCAATACAAATTGCGCATGCATCTGCACCCTTTGAAGTCCAACGAGGAGTCCGACAAGGAGACGCCCTTTCGCCACTCATCTTCATCGTCTGCCTTCAATACGCTCTCGACCACATCGATTGGGAAAACGATGGAATCAACGTGGATGGCCGCCAACTTCGCTATCTTGCGTACGCCGATGACGTGGTCTTGATAGCTGCAAACACCGAAGAACTCGAGCGAATGACGGCAAAACTCGTAGATGCATGCAAACCAACCGGCCTCGAAATCAACGCCCGAAAATGCGAATGGATGACGTGCGACCGGCATGGTGGCCCGAGCAACAGCACGATCACAATCAACGGTTCAACAATCAACCAAACAACATCCTTCGTGTACCTCGGCCAACTCATCCAATTCCCGCGAGACCACGGCCACGAGATCGGAAGACGCATTGGAGCGGCATGGGGCGCATTCGGGCGAGCACGGACACTGCTGACGAACAGAAGTGTGGCAATTCATCTTAAACGACGCTACTTCCACACCTGCATCATGCCATCACTTCTGTACGGATGCGAAACATGGGCGACCACAAAAACGAACCTTCTTCGGATCCTGCGAACTCAGCGCGCAATGGAGCGACAAATGCTTGGACTCCGACTTCGCGACGGCAAACGAGCAAGCTGGATCCGCAGCACCACGAAACTCCGCGACGTGGTAGTGGCCGCAAAACGGCGCAAATGGCGGTTTGCTCTGAAGACGCTCAACCGAACCGATGGCCGCTGGACGAAGCAACTAACGGTGTGGACACCAACAACCAGCCGACCACGAGGACGGCCGCCAACCCGATGGGAAGACGACGTCCGCAAACACAACGGCGTCCCACGAGCAGCAACCCACCGTTCATGGACGAACGCCGCCCGGGATCCAAGAAGATGGAAACAGATGGAATGGACGTTTGCACGACCGCTGAAATTCCGACGTCGCCGCCACTAACCTCATGTGACAATCACCGCAACACTCCGGCGCCCCCGGTTTCTTCCTTCTTTGTTCATTGTTGCGAAGTGTGAAATAAACAAACATAAGTAAGTCCTTTTCTTTTTATCGTGCCTTATTACGGAGATATTGGCCGTTTCATTTGGCCTCAAATTTTTCTGAGTTATGGTCCGGTCGTTTTCAATTGAAAGTGTGAGCAGCGGTGGCCGAGTGGTTAAGAAGCAGTGTAAGTAAGGGAGCAAGGCGGTGTAAAGGGAGGAAATGTTGTTGTGCAAGCTAACAAGATTTTTGCGTTTACTTTTTTTCATTTACAACAAAATTGCACCGATGGAGAGTTGTTACCACGGTCCTTCGTGCTTCAAAATCGAAACTCTCATTTTCGACACATTCGACAAAAATGATCGACTCAAATGTGGTTGTTCGACTTTTGGTTGAGAAGTTTCAAACTCCATTTGATGTATCGACTCGCAATGCTAATCGTATGGAACGTCGACTTGCTTCCCGACTTGCAAGTTTGATCGAGACAGTCGCTGGCGCCGATGAAATGGACGTTGAAGAAGATGAGTATTTGGGCTCGCCGGGTTCGGATGACGAAGATAGTGGAGCGACAGTGGATTTGGAGTTTCGTGATGGATCCGATGAAGAAGAGGTTTCTGAACCGCTCGCACATCATTACACTATCGGCGGTCGTGAAATTACAATCGATCAAATGAAGGCAGCCGTTCGTTTCTACTGCAAAGTTGAGGGCAATCACCCTGTTCCTGCAAATGTTGCAAGCTATCGATCCAAGTCGGCTGTTCAACGTCGCTATCGATTTCTCGACAGCGAAACGGCCTGGAGGCGTTTCAAAATGTAAGTTATGTGCAATTACTTCATTTTATGAGTCTTTCAGATTCAAAACTCAATGGTTGCGAAATGAAACGGAATTAGAAACGCGAAGACGAGCTCTACTCGAAATTGAAACAGCGACATACGCAAAGTACCAGGAGGCTAAAAACGATCATAAAGTCATCCGATCGCACGATTTGCGCCGTTTTGCTGCGAAAATCAACGACGAGTTGATGGAACCAATTACGTTCAGAGCATCTCGTTCGTGGTGCGACCGTTTCAAACGACGTTTTGGAATCGTAGACAGGAAAATTACAAAATTTGTGACTCGCGCGTCGCAAAACACCGAAGAACAGCACTCGGCAACCGCTCAAAATTTCGTCGCCCAAATTCGGGAAGAAGTTCAACGTCTTCGTATTCCTGCGAGTTCTGTCTTCAATGCCGACCACTGCGGATGTCAGTTGGAATTTCATTCGGGACGTGGACTCGCCGATCGTGGGCAACGACAAGTGTATGGACGCACAAGTTCAACCAGTGCGATGACCCATTCCTTTACCGTTGTGCCGTTGGTCTCAATGGACGGAACACTTCACCCGCGACTGTTTATGCAATTGAAAGAGCCAAATGGTGTTTTCGGTCCGAACGTTAGACACTTTGCGCAACGGGTAAGTCCACTCGTTTCTTATGACCTAACCATCTTTTTGCAGCCAGAAAATGATTGCCGCAACATGGTCGTGGCTTCGGGGCGAAGTTCCATCATGAATCTAGAAACAATGAAGAAGTTCTTGGATGAATGCGCGTTCCCGTTCATGCCAAACAACGCAATCTTTATTTTGGATTCGTGGGTTGGCTTTCGTAATGAAGACGCGGTCAACTCCGTTCGACCTGGAGATCGCCGAATCAACATTCGAATAATTCCGAAGCACGTCACCTACTTGGCGCAGCCTCTAGACGTCTTCTTTTTCCGAATGTGGAAGAATTTTGTCCGCAAAATCCACGACCATGCGATTCTGTTCAACACCGAAACGATGATGTATCAACGCGACAACGCAATCAAACTGATGTCACTAACTCATAATCAGTTTTCTGCTCCGCGATTTTACGATTTCCGCCGACACTCGTGGAGACAAGCAGGCTACGATGACGGCGAAGCGACGGAACAATTTCAACACCCTGTTCAATACTGTTTTAATGGCAATTTGACATGCGATCGCGAAAACTGCGAATCTTCATCACTTCTTATCTGCAGCTATTGCGAACAGAATCTGTGTTTTCGCCATTTCTTTGTCGACTACCACGTACATTGGTAGCTATTTTTTAAAAAATACACTTAATTTACTTGACATTAAATACTAAAACAAAAATTTTTAAAGAATTAAACAAATTCCTTCACTTTTTGTTGATGAAAAGTGAATTTTCAATTCTGAAATTTTTGCACGTACTCCCCCCTGTGAAACCCGATTTTCCCTTGTTTCGAGCCCTTGATTTTCAAGGGAAATTTTTTGATTGAAACGAATTTCTGTTGTGAGTTTTTTTTGAAGAGAAACCGTGTTTTGTAAAAACCAAACAAAAGATAATAGCGACCGCAGAGAGAGTCGAACAAACGACCCAATTGGAGTCGCTAGCCACTAACCACTCGGCCACCGCTGCTCACATTTTCAATTGAAAACGACCGGACCATAACTCAAAAAAAATTGAGGCCAAATAAAACGGCCAATATCTCCAGAATGAAGCGCGATAAAAAGAAACGGTTTTCACCACGATAATCAGCATGATCGATAGTACGATTTTAGCGATTTTTTTATTTTTGGTTTTTGGCCAATAACTTGGCCAGTTCTACGATTGAGCAAAAATAACTAATACAGTAATGCTCAGCTCATCGAGACGCGTCGATTGATACCAACGACGTCAAATTACAGCGGGGATCGATGACAAGCACTCCATGTGAGTCGAAGATTACCTCGTCTATCCAAATCTTTGGTTTCGATTCAATCGATCGCGGCCGTTTTTGTCTTACGGGAAACATCAATCAGTGGCGAGGTTGTTATCTTATTGAGGCAATCAGGCCCATCAGAGTTCCGGGACATGTTATAGCCATTCGATGCTGCGTGGAAAGTTGTAATACAAAAGCAATGTCTGTTCCTGCTAAATAGCACGTTCAAGCACGCTAGAACGCTTTAAAGTTCGAGCTGATTTCATTACAATTCACTTTTAGAAATTGAGTGGTAGGAAGTGTGCTGTGGTGGCTAAGCGGTTAAGCGGTCTACCTGCAGAAGCTCTTCGTTGGCGGATTGCGAGTTCGGATCCTTCGATCGTGATTTCAAGTGCCTGCATTGGGTTTACCAAAAAGTTCGAAAAAAGGCGACTTGAACCCTTGCAGTCATCTACCGTTCACTCTTTTCCCTTCTGAATACAAAGCAGAAACTCGACAATCGGAAGAATCGAACCTGCGACCGTCAAAAGAGGAGATCTTCTGCAAGCGGACCGCTTTCACACTCGGCTATCACTGCACATCTCTTCCCGTTCGATTTTCGAAGACTATATTTGCCTTCAACTTTGTCGCTTGATGGACGATTGTCTTCGTTATTGCCGACCGTTTGTCGTCGAGAAGTGTAGTCAAGATGCATTGCGTTTGGTTTCACAAGTGAGTTTCTTGTATAAACAAGAATTCCTATGAGTTGCCAATTAGCTTCTGAATGTTGTAAACTGCAACTTCTAATGCAAGTCTTGCCTGCAGAACAAATCCTATTAGACCACTCATTATAACTGTGTGTTAACGTCGATTTGCTGCAAAGTTGAGAACTGTTGGCTTTCGAAAAACGGTTTCATTTAACATCTCACAATTCAAACGACTTTTTGGAAAGTAGTCATTAAAAGCAAATTTGCGTAATCAATGTAATGTCAAGTGTTGTCCGTAACTTTTGGCACTTTATCCACAAAAGCATCCTGAAAACATTGTGACCAATAATCCGCACTGGTCAGCTTGGTCATTTGAACCAAAATGTCTAAACCACAATTAACTACCTACTCAGAAGCAATTTTGCTTATGCATCGAAACGAATATGTGTGTAATCGTCCACGAGATAATGAGTTGTCAGCTCTTGAGTTTTTCAAATACTTGGTTAGTATTGCTATAACGTGTGTTTATAATAATACTCTTTAGTTGATATCACGACAATTCCTTCAAGCATCTCAGTTGCACCAAGTATATGAGTTTGCAATCTTCAGATACAGTAGCGACGACAAGAAATTCTATGTCTCATCAATGAAAGGAAAATTTGATAAAGTCTGGGCAGCACAGTTTAAGTTAACGTTGGAAGAGATTCGCACTTGGAATCAACTCCTGGATGTACAGTATGTACATCTTTTTAGATACCATTACGAATATGCTGATGAGTTCTCAGCTGTTAGCAAGCTCTTCAGGGGTCTGCTTTTGTCGTTATATCTAAAGTCACTGGTATTTTAGGGCACATTGCACTGAATCTTTATTGCGATATAGTTGAGGCTGAAAATCACAGTGGTATAATCAGGCAATTACAAAAGCAGTTATATTCTCTTGATGGTTATGCAACATCAATGATTGGTCTGTCGGAAATGCCTCGTCTAAATTTAATGAGTTCTTTTTTGAGCATCGGAAACCTTTGTAAGTATCCGGATAGTTCAAATCGAATTTTGCTTAGATCAATTCAAGCAAGTGCTGACCAAACATCAAATCAAAGAACTAGTAGTGCAAAGCTTTTTCATGGACCCTATAAGTTTTGACCGTAAGATTCTTGACACTAAAACATTGATTAAAGCTTTTAGCGACTATTGACGACAACTTCTTTGATGATTTTCCTACATGTCCTTCTGTTAAGAAACTGAAGTTTACTTGGAGGAATTTGGACGAAATGCATAATCTAGTCCCGAAAGTTACTAAGATGATGCCGTTTTTCCCTAATTTGTGCCAACTGTACTGTTATACATCTAAGTATCATGAACCCGGAGAAGTAGATCATCTTTTTAAGCGCAAACATAAATGTCCGAAATTTCAGTTCAGTTTACAAAAGCTGGTTGTTTGGATACGAGACGAATGCAGAAAAATTGAAGAGCTGCAAAAAGCGAGTCTATCCCTCACTGATGTGACACTTGTTTACAACTTCAAAATACGAAAAAAGGAGTCAAAAAAAGTAAAAGCTATTTAAGGTCCGATTTAAGATCATTTTCAGGTCGTAAAGCAACTAGTGAAAGAGATACTCAATACGACAAAGTTCAAGGTGCTGCGATTTGCTAAGCTCGTCATGCCAGGAACCGAGAACGATGAAAATGACGTGTTTATTCCGCAATATTGTGAAGTGGAACTATGGCGAGAGCAAGCAAATAGTCTTGCCGCTTTACAATTTGAAGTCAACTTAGATCCACTTACACTGAATGATGATGATGAATCGGAAGATGAATCGGCCGAACATCACGACAATTAGCTTGCTTCTACTTGTACTCGCTAAGTCCTTTATTAACGAACTCCATTTACGATCCACTGACAGACATTCTCGAAAACATAATTGTAACAGCATTAAGGACCACAACTCTTTCACGATCTCATTCTTTTGATTCACGACTCTAGTCTCAACTCGCACGGTCGCTCCGAAAGAGCCTCCGTTCTTAGGTCATATCAATTGTGTTGAGATAATAAAACAGTTTGCTTGAACACGCTACCTCAGATAGCTATCGAATAAAGTGCTACAAAGAAAGACAAAAGAGCATTTTAATGGTTCATTTTCTTAAATCTTGCACCAAACAAGTCGATGAGAGATTGCACCGCGAAGACGCAAGACCAAGTGCCATTAGATGCAATGAAGACAAGCGGTCGTGGCTCGGAAACCTTGAAGTCAATTTATGCTACTTATATGATTAATATATTCTTGCATTATGAACTTTATTCTTAGTTCGTTTAAGTCATGAAAACTCTTGTAAAACAACAATATGATCATTCAAACAGACGATTCACGACAACGATCTTAGCGCCAAAGCACTACAAAGAGCTGGACGAAGAAACTTAATCTTGGTTTGCAACTCTACGGTGTGTGGACTGTCAGCTGTTTTGGACGGATGAATGATCGCGTCTTGAAGTTCGAAGTTGTTGACCGCTTTCATTAGATCGTAGATTGAGTCTCGATCTAATTCGGGAACCTGAATAATCAAAGTGTTACAATCCAAAATCCTAAGCACGTACCTGAATGAAATCCGTGGTGGATGGATCTAACAACTTGGTCATTTGATCGAGCAATACAACTTGGAAGGCAATTGGTGCCATTCCGGAAGTCACCAACTCGTAAAGTTTCCCGGCCGCTTCGCTTGCTTGTCCTCGAACGAGAAAACGACCAAATTGATAGAACCGTTGAAGAAGAAGCAGATTTGGATAGTTGAGGAACATGGTCGAAGTTGCGTCGAAGATTCGCCATTGACTGATAGCCTCGGCATTGAATGTTGCGAGCATTTTGTTTGAGACCAAGTTAATCAGATCGGAAAGTTCAGAGCGAAGAGCCCAAGAAAGTGCTTCGTTGTAATGACCATTCTCCGCATATCTGAATGGAAAGCTCAAACCTTGAAACTCACGATTCTTACCTTTCAGCCAACGATCGAGCAACTACCGCTTTTGTTCGTGTTTAAGAGACAAGACGTACAATTGCTCGGCCTTCTTCACTGAGTCCAAACTCAAACGAACTAAACAAGAATCGAGTTCGTAGGTTGCATTTTCGGCACCACAACTCAAAACGTAAGAGTAGGAATGCTCCAAAAATCGTACGACTCCAGCAGTGCTGTGCCGTAATCGATGATCATTGAGGTTCGAACAATTTCATCCGCATTCAAACGCTGTCGCTGTGGTTGAAGACCCTCGTTTCCTGCAGCTCCAAAGTTTGCTGTCTCTCTTCCCGCTGACTTTTGTATCCGCTCGCCCAACATCATAATAACGGAAGGATCGAGTTTTTGAAACGGATCGCAAAGATGAACTGGAAACCACCAAGAAACCGAGTTCTCACAAATTTGCTTCAACATTTCGGGTAGTTTCTTGCACAAGATCGAGAAAATTGGCCGATCGATCTCCGTGTTCATCGTTTCGACCGTGCTGATATGTGTATCAGTTGGACAGAGTGTTTGTTGAAGAGTCTGAATATACGAACGGAAATCGAATTACAAGATTTTCACTCACTTGCGCTATTTTTCCAATGTTGTCGAGATCTGCTCCTGGACATGTAAAGAGCACATAAGCGGGCAGCAACTCGTACCAGAAATCGTACAAATTGCGACCACACTTCTCAAAAGACTCCATTTTGCCGATCAATATCCGGGCGATCATCCCCAGTTCTTCACTTGAGCGTTTGAATGTTCCGCTGCGTAATGAGTCTCGAACTTTCTAAACAACGGAGTTCTTGTTGCCGAACATCACCACTGCACCTTTCGGGTTTCGATGAATGAGCTCGTATTTTTGATTCCGAAATCAACGGCAAACTGGAGGCTCTGAAGAAAAGTGCACAGTTGCTGAAGTGAGTTGTCTCGTTCAAAATTACTGTTTTCGTAGAACTCGCATAGCCGAATTGAAATCCGCGTGTACGATTGACAGTACGAGCTAAACAGAAGAGGTTTGTACGAACGAATTCCGTTGTTTACCGCATTCCAATAGTACTGATGTGTTTCTGGAGCATCCGCTTTGTCGACCACTTGATCGCAAATCGTTTTTGCCGCATTTCCGAAGCAATGCAAACCACAGTTGATCAGATCAATAACTAGAGGGTTGTCTGAAAACTCGTGAGAAAAATGTCCGAATTAAAGAACTAACCTGTAGATTGAATGTAAACCGCTTCAGTCAACGACCACAAAACATCGGCGTTGTAGAGTTCCCGATGCAACACAAGCTCCCTTCTTTTCTCGATCGTTATCTTGCACATTTTCTAGGGCCGTTCGAATGGCCATTCGATAGCGTTGACTGATGGGAATAGCACCGAAAGAAGAAACTGATCACGAATTCTGAGCTAATCAACAAACTTTTCCGGACGAAGAATCTCGTTGTTCGTACGAGCGAGCTCTTGAACCGCACAAAAAGTTTCTAAAGTCGTTTCAGTAGACAAATCGAAAAGCAAAACTGACCGTGCAAATCGTATATCAACTTTTTCCTAACCTGTGAACCGAAGAACGTTGTGTTCTTGCTCGGAGAGTCGCGAAAGACGATTCGCTTTTGACTCCGCTACTCCCGATCCAACTTCCATTTTTGTCTAGTTTGAAGTGTCCAATTGAACGCTAACTCCAGCGATTTTGGCGGTTGAATGAAACGCCAAAATTTTCATCATTAATTTTTACTGAGCAGTTGAAGTTTTTTAGGAAAGTCAATAGCACAGAAGAAGCGGTTAAAGTGAGTGCCTGGTTATGAATCACTTTCCTGTTTGTTTCAGAAAACAGAAGAAAAACAGACGAAGAAATTGGATCTCCGACCGAAAAGAAGTCCAATCAATCGGTTTATTTCACGCTTCCAAAATGATTCCACTCGTGAAATAAGCTATACAATAAAATTGGTTTGTCGAACGATCGAAAACAAGCGAATCGAAGTTCTCACACGCGAATTCACGTCGACGTTTGGACGGAATCTGAACGTTCTCTTCAAGTGGACAAACTCGATTCGCTACTCGAGCCACCGACTCACGATCTCCGTTGGTTGGAAGACGAGTTGACTGCCGGATGAGCTTCTGAAACAGCGGGAATAAGAAACCAGTCGTTGATCTTACCGCCATTGCTTCTGCATCGGGAATGCGAATCGAACTGCGCAGTTGGTCCAACTCATTGGTTGGTATCTTCTGACTGAGACACCATTGAAGACGATTCAAATGGCTCTTAGAGTTGAGTTGAATTGATGGAGCCGAGAGTGGAAGACGATCACTCTGAACAGTCGATAGAAGAGCAATTAAATACAAACTCACGTTGTGGTTATTCGTATTTCCATCCATGCTTTTGACTGATTACTCCCGGTCAACTGTTTCGAAATGGAAAGAGTCCCATTAATACAATTGACCGGTAAATCAACGGTCGGTCCCCCCTTCAATTGACACATATCATTGACATTATTTATTTACAAAACAGTTCAACTATTTCAATTGTGAAACACTTTCTTTTCACATACAAAACCGACGATTTGCTGTTTCGATTTCAAAAAACAACTTCAAACGATCTCTTTCGACCATAAAAAATCACTACATCTCTTTACTCAAGCAGTTTATATTTCCTAATCAAAACCAATTCCTTTTCATTATCTCTCCATCAAATACCGAACTTTAATCTTCATTACTAATATTTCAATACTCGCTTTTTCAAAGACGAGAGAGAGAAACTTTCGGAACCAACGTCACAACCTTACTTACATCTTCTTGAAATGCAAACGGGCACAGCCGGGGCCCAAGATGGAGACACGGTCTGATGAGCGAATTTGTGGTTCAGGTTGTGACGCGGCTCTTCAAGTGTACAACTGTGAGGAAAAGGAAGTTAGTCGATGATCAATTGTATACGCGTATCTTGTAGTCAATTCGTTAAGGTCTGCAACGATGCTGATGACGAAGATAAACAAAAACTAAACGAACCATTTCAATTTTGTTGTCTTTCGTAAATTCGGTCCTTCAATCTCAAGTAGAAATGAATAGATGACTGTGAATAGATCAGCAGCAGCAATTTCTGTAGACAAATGACATTGATGATCGTGGTAACAGTTGATAACGTTCTCGTCGATCCATTGGTACACGACATCAACAAACGAGCTGTAACAAAACCACATTGATTATGTTGAACATGAATTCACATACGATGCGATATGGTCGTGTATTGATGAGGGACAGAATTGGACGAGTGTAAACATGTAGTTGAAGATGTAGACCTGAAATACAATTGTAAACAAATCGATTAGAAACGAATAAACCGCTTCATTCGTGCTGTCCACCCAAAAAGTTGGTCGTTCACGAACATAAGAAGCAATCGAAGAACTGAGTGAGTAGACGACAACGACGATCAGCAAAAAGTACACGAACGGCAACAAACTTTGTGGGATTATCGGTTGTGACCACATTGTAAATGAATTGGACCTGAAACACACAAATAAATTGGACAAAATCAAAACCGCTTACCATGTTATTGTTGTCGTTCGTCGTTGTCTGTCGATAAACGGAAGCACAATAACGCCATGGCTCAAAGGCCACGGACTTGGTACTTGAATTTTTGGAGATTGTTTTACTATTTTCGTTTGTTTTCACAAAATTCCGATTCTTCCAGTTGTTTAGTTGTTCACAGAAGCTTAAAGATCTCGCGATGCACAATATTTTTAACTAAACAGCCTGTTGGGTTTTGTTGGTCTGTTGACAGCGCAAAAACTTTAACAGAATCCCAAGATCGAGCTCGTGACAAAGCGACGTACAATTGGCCATGTTCGAAGACTTGGTGTTCGAGGTTCAGTCCAACTCATTCGAATGTTTGATGTTGACTCTTGTTGATTGTCATTGCAAAGGCCAACTTTAATGGAAATTGTTTTCGGTTCAGTTGGAACATTCCACGGTAATCGATCGTATTGTTGATTCGAGGAATGATGTGTCGCTCACGTGCATAATGTCCAGTTAAGAACTCACATTCAATAGAGTGATCGTTCATGGCCACAACCAACATTCGAGTTCCATTGCACAGTCCATCTTCTTGTGATGAATTCCGGATCAGAGTCACGATTGCGTCTTCCTTCAATTCCAATTTGTGAGGTGGTAGAGAACCTTCTTCAATTATGTTGAGATATTCAGGCAACAGCAATGTTTGGTCAGAACAATTTTCAGCGTCAATAGCAGAGTCAATGGAAACATACGTTTTTGATTGCCCATCCAACATCTTCACAACTTTTTCATTCGATTCGTTTACTCCAATGCGTTTCGACACCAAAATTGCTGAGTTGCCCATTTCCTCGAACTTCTTCTTTTTGATCAACGTGCCAAAGATCTCCTGCTCCAAATTTTGTTGAATTAAGCAATGAGACGGCAGCTGGATCAGTTCGTTTGCATCGTTCAAAGTTCCTTCTCCGACTTGTTTGAGGAAATCAGCGAATTGAACTTCGTTTGGTTTCGTTCGCATGTTCTTAGTCAATTTCAACTGCTCAAAGTGCTTCCACAAACTTGACGAACAAATAGACAAATTGATCGTCTCGCTGACTGTGCCGTATTTCAAAATTGGAAGAATTTGTCGAAAGTCGCCTCCTAGGACCATGACTTTGCATCCGAATGGTAAACCACTTCTCATCAATTCTCTGAGTTTCCGGTCGGCGATTTTGAGTGCGTATCGTAGAGCCATCGGTGCTTCATCCCAAATAACGACATCAGCATTCATCAGCATTTTACCGGCACGACTTAATGCTGTCAAGTTCGAATTTAAATCGCGATCAAGTGGCACTCCAAGATCAAAAGTTTTGTGACATGTTCGTCCGTCCGGTAACAACAAAGCAGCGATTCCAGTGAATGCGCATGTCAACAACAACTTTTTGTTCAGTGTTTTGTACAACTCTTTTGCGGCTTCAAGTTCCTGGTCGTGATCGATTGTGTCCTCAATCTTTTCGATGTCCTCAACTGTGTCCATTGATGGAAAGACTTTGATCGACTTGTTCTGACGTTGAAGAAGCGTATCGATTCGTTTGTAGGCTCGTGCAATCGCTTTGGATTTGTCCTTCAAGTGACGATTGAAATCTTCGCTGAAATCAGTTTTGAACATTTCCCACAACGTTTTTGGATCAGCTGGATTGCAGTGAATAAGGATATTGACGAAAAGAGTTCGCAATTTCTTCGGCATCAACACTTTCACTGCTTCTTTTATACACTTAACATATTCCTCATCGTCATCAATCAAACCCAAAACCAAACACGCTTCTCCAAAGTTCTGGTACTCAATTCCATTTACTGTTCGCAATTTCTTGAAACTTTGAGCTCCTCTCGTGTTGAAGAAGTAGACGCAAATGCCACAAATCTCCTTGACTAAGACTGATGGCATACATTCGACCAACTGTTTTGCTGCTTCGTACTCGCGCTCCCATTGTGTTGTCGCTTCAGTAGTTTGGTTGACGTTAATCGTAATTGCCTTCCAACTGTAATGAGTGGGGACTTCAGAGTACAACAAAGTTCGAGCATTCGCTTCTCGTTCATTCAATTTGAAGAAGTCCATCGGTTTGGTTCCTTTTTCCATGATTTTTTTCGCTTTCTCCAAGTCACAATCTTCGTCGATGAAAACCGCCTGTTGATTCTCGAGATGGATTGGAAGACGTTCGACATGGTGGGATTTGTCGTGCATTTTCAACTTGAGAATTCGATAACATGCTTCTACTGGACCAACATAACGACCGTCAATGTGATCTTTGACTTCGTCGTAGTTGGTGTTTCCCGGTCATTGAAGTTCCAATGAAACGGCGTCATGTCCTTTGTACGCGTATTTGTAAAGATACTTTACGTTCTTAATCAAACTCACAATCTCGACGTTGATGTGACAACGATAACGTTTCAGAAGATGCCAGCTGTACGAAACTACTCGACGATTATCATATTTCACATTTTTGATTTCGATTGAACGGCCATTGTTCGGTCTCTTCAAGAATGGGTATCCGTGTTCGTTGACTTTTGTTTCGTCGAGAAATTGCTTCGGAAACTTGTGTCGGCACTTTCCATTGACCATACACGGAGCTTTCGGATTCTGGACACCACATACACGATGTATCATATACTTACTCACCAATTCTAACAGTTCTGGATCGGTTTCTGGTGGCAATTCGGCGCTGAAGTACTTGTCGATGTTCTCGGGTTGCAAGAACTTTTGGCCATCTTTCAAACTGATTAGACAGTGAATATGTGGTAGACCGCGTTTTTGGAATTCAGTGACGTAAACGAAACACTTCGGTTCACTAAAGACTTGTTTCTTAACCAAATCATCGATTACTGCTTCGACTTTTAGGGCAAACACTCGAGCAACAATATCTGGTCGATCACTAGCAGTTTGCTTTGCTCCAATGACAATAGATTCGTTTATTGTTTCCACAATATCTGGCCACATCGCATCACACGTCATGGTAATAAACAGATCCGGTTTGCCGTTGTTGAGAACGATGGCCATGGCGTCCTGATAGTTTTCTCGCATGAAGCGGGGTGATTCGAAGTGCCTCGATGGCAAAACGTGGATTCTTCCAATATCACAATTCAATTGCTGTCCCATTTGACTCAAACTCGCGTGCAATTCGTGATAATGCATGGTCTTCAATTGCTTTTGGTTTTGTTGAATCCATCGCATTCGATCGCTTTCTACTTGAACGTAAGAATCGACTACGAATTGTTGAAACAGCTTCTTTCCGTAGTGAATTCGACTATTGGAGTGATTTCGAATTGCCAATCGGGAACTGTGGAATTCAGCACGAGTTAGTCGGGTTTGTTTGTTCGCGTTCTGTTTTGTCATGTCAACAGACCAACCAAGTGTGCCTTTCGGAAAGAAGAGCGGATACAACCAAGCAGTTGCAAATGCACTTAATGAACTGATTCTTCGCGGAGTCGGCTCGTCTTTGAGTTGAATTACTAAAGACATTTCTAGAATATCACCGGATGGATCAGTTGTAAACACAGCGCCAATTTCGTCGACAGTTGGTTCGTTGAAACGATTGGGATCGTAGCCGGGACGCATTTTGAATGCCATCATGACGTTTTCAACTGGTCGACCGGCGTCTTCCTCTTCTTTCATCAACTCATTCATCATCACGTGCATTTTAGCGTGTGGATTATGATCGCGAATCAACTTGTCCAACAATTCCATTAGTTCCTTTTTAGTTCCGTTAGTCGTGTTCATTCTTCTTTCAACTGCTTCTGCTGGATCCGAGAAGAACAATTGGCCGTATTTTCGATCAACCGGTGCGCTTACACTTTCATCGATCTCGTAACAGATTTGGCCTTGAATTGAGAAGCAATATGGTCCACGAGTTTCAAACGATCGCATCTTAACATTGAAAGCGGCGAAACTGTTAGCGGAGTTGTATTTACGAATGTTCGTGAGGAAGTTGTTGGATAGTGGATGTTTTTCGGTAAACAGATCTTCCAACTCCTGTGGTAATGGCGGTAAATCGGGAAGAGAGATTTTTTTATGATTGCAGCAGTCGTTGAAGGTTTGCTTATTACCAAGTCGTTCTTCTTCGAAATGCAAAGCTTTGCATTCGACGTTCATTCTACTTAACCGATAGACTGAAACGCGAGTTGGAATTGCTGCGACGTTTAATTGAACTTGTTTTTGTTTTGTTGCTACTCGAATGTTCTTTTGACGATTATTTTGATCTAATAAACGATCTGCTTTCTGTTGTTCAGTCTCATTTTAACGTTTGTTGTTAATGTTGTCTCGCTTTTGTAGTAATGGCTTTTCACGTTTGTCAGCATTCATTTCGTTTACAACTTCAATCAATTCAGAATATTCCATCGGTTCGACATTTGCATTTTGACTGTCAAATACAAACGAAAACATAGCTTCCAAAGTGTCGAACAAATCCAACCGTTTATTAAATCCCGATTCTTTTGTTTGCCTTAAAAAGATCCTGTATTGGTGGCTGTTGAGGTTTTCGAAGAAGTTATGGCAATTGGATAGGACATATGAAGCACAGTTCGAACCATCAGTTTGAAAGTCGCCTTGATATTCGACATCGTTCCACAACAACTTTGCGTTTGGATTCGAACCAACCCAACGAGAGAAAAATTCACTGCAAATTGAGGTGATTTACGAGTAGATTTTTGGAGAAACTGGTCGACGAAACAAATCGCAGAAATGCAAAATACAATCGTTAGTTAGCGCTTTTCTTTCCAACAAAGCCAGCACGTAATGTCCACCGTCTCGAATCAGAATAAGATAGTAGACGTTTTCATTTGATTCGATGAGCGGTTTCACAATACAATACTTTGCTGGGTTCGGTTCTGCTTTTCGATAATATTCGACCCAATACGAAATTGACATCAGTCCGATCTTCAGATGACTGTTGGCTATTAGACCCAGAAGACCGAATATAATCGATTCGTAATCAATCCAATTTGTAAGGTCTTGCATGTTCGGCAGTTGTCGTTTGGACAATTGACATTCATTGCGAGCAGTCTCACAAACTTCGGCTAATTGGCAATGCGTATTGTATTTATCGGCCAAAACATGTTCGACAGTGTCTACCGGTTCTTCAGTGTTGATATTGACAAACGACATTTGTTATGAAATGTCTGGAAATGCAATTGATTGTGTTTCTGTGGATGTTTCTTGAGCACTTTCAGCGATTTTAACTTGTCTTTTCAATGCTTGAGCGATTTAGGTTTCATTGACCGTTGAGCTGATGAGTTGCATTTTAGCTGCTTTCTGTTCTTCTCTTATCCTTTGCATCCTCTCACGATTGTTCCTTTTGCGTTCTTGGCGTTTTGTTTCAGCTTTTTGCAACAAATTTTTGCATACTTTTTTGCTCGCTTGCATTAAACATTTTTTATTGTTTGTGAAAAGCAATCAGTTCATTGCTTTCAGTTCCGCTCTTTTTTTAAATGGCTTCGATTCGAATGAAAATGGCAAACAAGGAGGTGGAAGTTGATTTATCGACCAATACCTTAACTCAAAGCACAGTAAAGAGCCAATTTCTTCTTGCACCGGAAGCCGTTGTTTCTCTAAGCTATGAAGTGAATGGACGACGAAAAGGATGCGAGTAAGTTTCATTTCGGATTACTTTTAATTGTGCTTGAATCAATTTAGGGTGAACGAAACCGGAACTGCCTTTTTGTTGCCAAATGACTGGTCAAATTTGCAGTTCTTCGTCGAAATGTTCCCACTCGGCCAGCAACTCCAATGAACCGAGCCGTGAACAACCGCCTAATTAATACATATTATCCAGCATGTAAGATTTAACTCAGATTCATATTTCATACTTATAATCTTTTTTTTTAGTCCCACCAGATCCTGCCCCAACGGCCGAGGCTGTCATCAATTGGATGTTCTTTTTGTACGACGACATCGGAAAAGCAACTGTAATTTGCCTGCATTCGCGCTACCTCGTTACATTTCGGCACGGACCTCATCTTCAGTTCAAGATTGGCGACACATTGAAAATTTACAAAGTAGAAAAAAAGATCAATGAGGAAGTCAGAATTGATGTTTGCGTGATCAAAGTTAATGAAGGGCTTGATTTTGTTTTGCTCAAGAGCGAATCCGATGTTGCCGAGGTAAAATATTTCTCATATTTTATGGAATAGTTGTTATTGCGCATTTTTAGCATGGACCTTCGATTGCACGAGCTCGAAAGTCGGAACCGTTTACTTTAGCTGGATTTGATAATACACAAGGGAGCCTTTCTTATTTGCCCGGAACAATTCATTCCGTTCGCGATTTTTATTTGACTTTTGAGGGCAATGTTCAACAAAAGGGTCCATTCATTTTGGGCACTCACCGAAGTTCAAGAGGTGACTAAGGTAAAAATGGTTATCTTTTTTGGTAAATTAAAAGTAAAATTTTTAGGTGGCGGTATTTGGGGTTCCCGTGGACTTATTGGAATGAACGTAGCTTGCACGACAATGCCACTGCAATTTCATCGCTTGACGACTTCTGAGCAGCTACTTTCAGTCCCAAGAACATCATTTCTCCGGCTTTTTGGTTCAAGTACGCGTATATGGTATGTTTTTAAAGAAATTGATTCATTTAACAAGGTTTTGTTTAGGAGGAACTTGACAAAGAACTGTTAGCAAAGATACAAGACCTGCGCGTATCGTTCGGCAACAAAAACGCGGGTTGGAAGACTAAAAGATGTGTGTTCTGACTTGAAATGAATGTTCAATTACCTTGTGGCGCGGCTCACAATCTGATGTTTAAAGGGCAATGCGTTGGTGAACCTTCAATCAAGTCCATGGAACTGTTACTCTCGTCCGAAAGAATGGTGTAACGAGGAACTCGTCCAGTTCCTTTCAGGGCCGAATGTGGCATTTGATAGAACTCAGTGAAAAGCGTATGAGCGATAGTTGTGTCCACAGTGGTTCCAAACGGAACATTGTACTCGTAGTCACGACCCAATGCAATCTGTGGAGCGTAAAACAAAAACATAAAAGTTATTCAATCAATCAAACTTATTTTTCGGGAACAACCGAACGTTGTTCATCTTTTGAAAAGCTATTAGAATCAATGGAATGTCTTCGTCGTTGTTTGCATCTCAAATTCCGTTTTTGATCATTGGAATGACCAACTTGTAAGCGTTTTCGAATTGTCCTTCAGTTAAACCCGTACAAGTAGTTGGTCGAGTCCCCCTTCGGAGGGCCTTGATTTCAGCGCATTTACAAAGACAAATCAATTTTATCAATTGAAGTAATCAACTGTTATTTATGTTCGTCATAAAAATCGAAACATCAAATTTACTTTTTGGTTACTAACGATAACGTTCAATTCAGACATTGTTGAGAGACAGCAATTGGCATGTGCAAACTTCTGGTAGAAGATAGTAGGGCTGAAAATTTCATCCTAAAACAAACAGATTAACAATCAAAACTTACCATTTCATTTGCGTCGTCCATCGAAAATCGGTTGTTCATGCACATGTCCAACCAATGAGAAACTGAAACAAAAGGACTCAGACGACAGGGTTGGTTCTCATAACTTACACGACCGATAGTAAACATTGCGATTTTCGAACGAAAAGACAAGACAAATGAACTGGGCCTGAAAACAAACAAAGTGATCGAACTGAAACATACTACTTACCTTGTTTTTGTCGTTATCCGTCGTTGACCGTCGATGAAGTGGAGCAGATTGGTGCTATGGCCTAAAGGCCATGGACTTGTTGTTTAGGTTAACGTAGTCTAACAGATTTTATTCAGGTTCTTCACGAACTTTCAATGTTTAGTTGCTTACAGGCGTTTGAAGATCTCGCGATGAACAATATTCTTAACTAAACAGACTGTTGGGTTTTGTTGGTCTGTTAACGGCGCAAAAACTTTAACAGAATCCCAAAAACCGTGCTCGAAAACTTCGTGTTCGAAATTTTATTGCAGATTCGGCTTCAGTATAAGTCGCTTGGGCCTAATGTTTTTTCTCGAACTCATAGTTTATTGGTGTGTAATATAGTTCAGTAGGTGATAGTAACATGATTTTACTAGAAAGTACAATTTGTTCTCAAAAACAATAACCAGCAGAAGAGGAAGAAGCGGAATAATTTAGTATGTCGCACAACATACTACACACTCACACACGCATTAAGATTGGAAGGAGGACAACGAGAATGTACAAGGCAAAAAGAAAAGTGTTGATCCGACCAACTGTTGATCGTTACGAATTGGTTCGATGTGAGAATTATAGACCGTAAAACTTAATTATGACAAATGGTTAAAGGAATTGCGTATGAACAAGAGTTTCTGTTCGTAACAAGGCCACTAGAGTATCTGTGAACATGCAAATATAATATTATTAGTGTTTCAATCACATCAAAAAACTCTATAGAAACCGGAAGAATGTGTGTACTAACGAATTGGCCTAAACAGTAACCGGGTTGTAAGGCAAAAGTCCCGATTTATCGTCGAATTTCGTTTCAACTGGGCAGAAAGACCTGTGAACGTGTGTTGCAATATGACGAATGAAGAAAAAACTATCGAGCAAGTCTAGTAGTTGAAAACGAATATTGCAAATCACACTGCGCAGTGAATACGCAACAGAAAATGAACAAAAATACTAATGTTAAGCCAAACTGTTTTCAGGTTATGCAGCAGATACTGCACACAAAGAAGACACTGGACATGTTATTGAGTGAATTGAAGACAAAACCACGATTCGACCATCACTTGGATTTTCCAGACAACACGGAAACTGCAATTGTCGTTTGATTAGTTTTTAAGTTTGAATAGAATAAGCGAGATGCGAAGTAATGAGTGTGTACAAATAATTAAATTATAATACAACCGTCGCATTTTAACGACTCACCAAATCCTCCGAAAAATCCTTTTGACGATTTTGTCGATCCAGCACTCCCCTGCCTTAACGGCGAATTACTATGAGCCGGAGAAGCGGAAGTTGGTGCGCTGTTCGAGTTGGCACTGTTCGCCGATTTCTTAACATCGTTACTGCAAATGAGCTGATGAAACTTTCGAGTTGGTCAAATAAACGTACATTGTCATGTTGGATAGTTGGTTCTGATATCTTTTCGGATCGACGAGAGCAGCAAGGAAGGTTTTCTGTTGGTCGAGCTGAGCACTAAGTTTGCCCAGCCATTCTTCTCGACTCTCCGGCGATGTTGCTTGAGCGACGAAGGCCGCCGGTTGGATTGGATCGTTGGATGTGAGAACGAAACGCAACGGTTCGTCGGGAACATTTTCCTCCAAAACCATTTTGTTGACCATAATTTGATTTTTGAAGATGTAAGTTGGATTCGCGTATTCTTTTCGTGGTAGTATACAATCGGCAATAATTGCCGATTGTTCAAACAAAAATATCCGCCGTTCTTTACCCTTAAACGGCTGAGTCGCACCTCCGTCGGAAATCAACAAAGTACCCTGAAAACTGCGATTGTTTTCGAGTTTCAGTGTTCTTTTCCTACCTGATGAATTAGTCGACCTTGTGCACTTAAGTTGCCTTCAAAGTTTTGCAAACGTCCAACTTGCATCATCTGTAATGAAACAAATTAGCATTCGAAGTAATTAATGCCTACTCACATCATCACAAGCTTTCGGTACCACATGCATCACATCAAGAGCCTTTAGCAGTGCATCCGTTCGTTCATTAGCTTTTTCTGTGTATTTTAAGATGTCTTTCAACATCAACTGGTATTTCATTATTCGTTGTACGGGCTTGATCAACAGATCGCTCAGTGCTACCCTATGACCCAGTTTCTGTTTAGTGTCGGCAAAAAACTGCAAATATTGAAGTCAACAAATGTCACAATAAACTGAGTAATCCACCTGTTCGAAAGCTTCTTGGGAAACAAGAAAATCTGATTTGGGTTTATTTTGACAGTATTTAACGTAATAGGTGTGCAACCGTCGTTCCTGAAACCGAACTGATTAGTGTTCTCATTAGAAGTAACATACGTGTTTAACAAATGCATTACCCGCTGCTTCGTAATTTTCAAGGCATTTTTCGATTTCTTTTATGAAAGTCCTAGAAATTGGAAGTGTAATGTCGATACGCGAATGTCTGAACTTACGTTCGATGAAAGTCCAGAATTTGTGAAATGTTTGCAAAAATGATCTTATCCTTTCCTTGCAAATCTTCGGGCAGTTCCATCGATTCGAGATTGGCAATGTAGCCGTCAACAACCGAAGTAAGATCTTTGACATAATCGCGTTCGGTTTCAACCAATTCAGTTAGGACGTATCTACAAATGAAATCGTTTTAATCGATTAACATGATACTCACTGTCTTTTGAGTCGGGCCAAATCTTCGGGGTTCTGTGGAATCGTCGGTTTGTCATCGTTGACCGGTGAACTCGCCGTTGATCCGGGCGAATCTTTTGGCGGCGGTGTATCAACGTTGGTTATCGAATGTTGAGAAGACGAACCGTTCTCCAGCACATCGGGAGTCGATGGGGACGGTAAGGACTGAGTTGACGCGGCTTCGTCCATTCTAGAAACTGTTCTGTTAACCCAAAGAAACTTCAAGTTTATACTTCACGCCAACGAATACATTTTTCGAACAGAAATAGCATTGGTTAGAGAAAGAGGTTAGGTTGTTGTTTTGAGCAAATAGCGATCAACGTGAATCGCCCGATCGTCAATCGTCAAAATCGCATTAGTCGTCCAAAGTTAAAGAAACGCGACGTCTGCCGTCGATAAGGACGCCGAGAGTGAGTTGGCCAAAATCGGAACGTCGAGAAACGGAAGCCCAAAGTGCTTATTGTTTCGGGCGGTCTGTCGACACCCCTTCAGCCTCTCGACGAAAGAATAATGAACAAACCGAATAGAGCGACAGAATCTGTTCGGTCTTTTGGGTTCGATGGTCTTCGACCTTTCCGGTGCAAATGAACAAAATATGCGAAGTATCTCAAATTACAATCATTCTGTTAATGACGTTCAATCGATGCTATTTGACCACGTAATGGAGCTGGCCGTCAAAACAAAATTCAATTTGACAATCGGCCAACGAACGGCACCACAACAATCCATACGGCAACGACTTGAATGCGGACAATGGCGCAAAAGACGTTGACGGTTACGAAAAGAGCGGACGAATTTGACGATGAAAAAAATTGGCCACGGGGATTATGAGGAAGAAGAAGGAGGGAACTTCCGTCGGTGATTTTGCATTGAATAGTCGGGGACCAACTCCTTAAACGTTGCGTCTTGTCGTTTGCTCGACTCGTAAAACTCAAGCGCAGTTGAAAACACGACTCATAGGACTTCAACCGTAAGGTTATTGGAGCGTGACGATTAGTCCCGTCGAATGTCACTAGTGTATTAATTTCAATAAAACACAACGACACGACAAAAACTAATCTGTTCACGGACAACTCCAGAGACAGACCCCACAAACCGTACAAGCAAAATGTAGTTCGTTTAAACAAATTTTCTTAAAATGAGTGGAAAACGACCGTTAGACTTCGATGCGTGGGATTGAGCAAAACGAATTTGCCTTCGGGCGGTAAGACGAGGCGACGGTCGTGAATCAGCGCGATTTGTGTATTTGGCGTAATAAAAACTAACCAAATGCACGGGGATTATCAACGAACCTTCCCATCATTCATCGAACGAAAGCCGAAGGTCAATGGGGCGAGAAAATAACATTTACATGATCATCGGCTTGGAATTCAAAAACCGATCACACTCAATGAGACGCGATCCCAAAAGTTTAGCTTTCAATCGACGTAATCACTCGCTTTAGACGAGAAGTGCGAACCGAAGGTCGTGACATCGCAGCGACAGGTTGAGAAAATCCGCGATGATCGTTGATTTCAATCGACCAGAAAAGACGAGCGATTCCATTTTCTTTTTTGTGACCAAATGACAGCGATGTGTTTGTTACGTAATGCGCTAAAAACCTCCGGATCGCTTGGCGGCAGCAAATACACACAATTCACGAGTCCGACCAAAAGCCTCAGGCATCGTGCGGCAAAAAAACCAACTCACGGGGGCTGCTCGTGAGTGCGACGGACAAGCCGGGAAGTCTAAGCAACGTTGTAGAGGAGCGCTGGCTTCGTAGTCTCGTCTTTACCTTTCAGTTGGGACTACGCGGATGAAACGAACGACTGAAATTTTCACCGTTGTGGCTAAACAGCCAACGGGCAGCTCGTGAAAAAACGAAAAAGAATCGAGGAAGAAGAGGTCCGGGACGAAATTTCATTTTGCATCTTTTTTCAACCACGAGACAACGTTAATTTGGTCCAAGAGATGATGCGCGGAAGAAGAAGACCAAATTCGAAAGACAAGTGAGTGGTGGAAAGGTCTGTACGTACGTCAAATTTCTACCGAACCACTTCCTTCGTTGCTGTCTTCTCAAACGCCGACCCTCGGCATCATCGGCTTGGAAGCTTAACGTGAAGAGCTCCTGGGGTGCGGTTGTTGGCAATTTAAGTGAGTACGTTTAGAGGAAGAAATGGTTGAGATGTGGAAGACTGTTGAAAACACACGTCCAAAAGGCGTTCGATAGTTTGAGGAAAGAAAGGCGCGGTAATTCGGTTTTGAAGAAGCGACTTGTTGTCCCGACTATCATAGCCAAGACTGCGTCATAGCAAAAGGACAGACGAAAAAGTGAGGGTCGACATTTAACGTAATTAGACGTCAGGAAACAAGCATGTACTTCTCATCCTTTGGAGTTTTTCAATCAAAAAAAGTTGAACGAAAAGAATAAATCGCGTGCACACCGCGTTCTGCGGTTTTTAGACAAACAAAAAGAAAACGTTTAAGTGAGCCATCCGTGCGCAGGAACGGTGAGTAAAAGTGATGGTTGGAGCGGTCGTAACTTACAAAAGGTCGTTGATTCATCGTGTTGTGATTAAAATGGAAAACAGCACCGAAGGTCTCATTTATTAGCGACAGATCAAATTTCGTAATAATCACCATCCTTATTATCAGACTGCGCGCATCTACGGTAATCGTCTAAATTATCAACCGCGGGCGAAATAGTTCTCCAATTTCTTTGATAATAAGCTCAAGTCCTGTTAGTTGCCTGTGGATGCAAACAAACACGTCACACTAAACGCAGAAATTCGACCCGTTGGCCGCCCTATTCCCGCGGCTTTTAAAATGTAATAAGCCAAAATTGACGTAGAGCAAAACTTCAGCCCTTAAATTTGCCTCTTTTGGACTCTCTAAAAACAGCCAAACTAACTGACGACAACACGTGGTTCAACATCCAAATGATTCGTGTACACTCACTGTACACTACAGACACTCGTGTATTTGCGAACAAGAATAAGATTGCAAAACGCGTACGGTTAATCCCTTTTGCTTGTTAACCATTGACCTGTTGGCTACTTACTTTATGCCCTTGGATTAAGGTCTACGAATTTGACTGACTTGGAGTTGCCCTTCTATTCGATTAAACCGTATGTTCTTATTTTAGTTCGACCACAAACATGGAGACCGGAAAGCAAAAGTCATGTCTTTGCATCGTAGTCCCATTGTCAGCACTCCAAGAAACCAACGAACAAAGACTTTGTTAATTGAAGCAACAGTCAAAAAAACTTATTGTAACTAAGAGCAATGGCATTTCGAAACCAACGGCTCAAAGTTGCCTTTCTCAAAATCCCATTGTTTCCTGACTGTTAGATGATGTAATTAGAAGCATGCCAAGTTCAACTATCTTATCAACAATCTTTCTATTCACAAAACACTTAACACACTCTTTTGGTATTGCTTCGCTGTTTGATGGATGTGGATGTTGGAGCAAATGACCGTTAATTTGAAAACAAATCTCGTTTTCGAGTCACGACGAACAATTTTGTGGAACCAAAGAAAAGAATGACCACTTTGTTAATTCTCTTTCGGTTACTGCCGATTCGTGTTATTGTTTGGTGGGATTGCGTTCACTTTCTTCGGAGTCAATTTCATTTCAATTCCATCGTACGACACACTCAAGTGCAAAACAAAAACCGATTTCGGGGCGAAAGTGGATCGTAACTCGCAAATGACCACCGAAGGAGTTACGGACTTCTTTTCGCCGTTACGACATTCACACTATGGATGGTCGTTGGATTTGACTAATTGTACAAATTAGCGACTGTTTATTCATCTTTGCATACGAAGCAAATCGATCCGCAAGATGCTACTCGTCGTCTTTGTATTCACTCGTTCTTTGTTTTGCGATCGTTGCGAGTGGTGAATTTGAATGTGGCGCCCGATATCTTTCATTGATGCCATGACTCTCAATGTGATCAACACGGCGCCGAACCGAATGGCGAATTTTAATGAAATTTTCCGTTTCGTTCGTCGACAGTTCGGAGAGCAAACCGCCGATGAAAAAATCGAAAATTGGAGAAAAATTTCGAACCGTTCGAATTATGAAAAATGTCGCGAGCAGTCATTTTCGTTCAAGTCGGCACTCAATTGCGCAAGAGCGCGTTTTCGCTTCTCATTTTCCTTTTGTAACTTCGACTTCTGAAGCCTTTTCGAGAAAACGAGATCCCCACTTTCAATTCCGAGATTTTGATTTTCAATCACTTCAGTGGCATCACCACTTCATCCTCCTGCACGTCGGACATCCGTTTGTCATCTCCGTGGCGACATTATTTTCGTTTACCTTCCACAATCCAGCGGTTTGGCCGCCGCCAACTCGACGAGATGATCAACTTGAGGCCAACGTTCATTCACCCGTCTCTTCTGCCGATGCTTTGGATTTCCTTTCAATTCCTCTTGACTGTCGCCATTGAAGACATTACAAATCGAAGACTTTTGTTCGGTGAGTTCGAATCGATTCGTTTAATTCATTTTGTTCTTCAGGTGTTGCAACTGCTCAGCTTTCCAAAGAAAAAGGAAAAGAAGTTCTAACGCCAATTGATGGCTTTTATCCGCTCCAGCCGTCAAAAGATTTCGAGTAATTTGAGCACTTTTACTGAAGTTTATCTTGTGTTTAGATCCAAGAAACCAGTGGATTTGGACGTTGAAATTGAGAAGGTGACTTGAAAAACTTTTTAACCAATTGATCGAAATTTAGAAGGAACTTCGCTTGAAACCGTTGCCTTTAGAGAGCGACGATCGTGGTATCGAAAGACGACCATACGACAATTTTGGTGACACATATCGACGAATCAACGAATCGATTTTTGATCAAGCAACAACATCTGACGACTTGCACGTATCTTATCCTCCACTGCCGACAATCGCATTGAATGAAGACTCCAACGCTCATACTGAAGCACAAACGGCTGATGTTCAGTCGGATGATTACGAAGGCGGTTACGATCTGCATCGAACAACTAGAGAGACTTCATCTACGAATTTGTACACTCAAACCTCAGCTGAAGGTCGTTTTCAACATTTTCGAGAACAGGAACTTCTCAACGATAATCGCGGACGAACCACAACGCCGACATCACCAAGCGCGCCAACCAATGATATTGAAAACGAAGACGAGACGAATGTTCCCGATCCACCTCCTCCAGATTGGGCGTACGTTTCTAGAATATTAGCATATTTAACCGTCTATTTGATGTTTTTAGAGTTAGAGCAATGTTGGCGCCGGGACCTGGAGGGGAAACAGAAACACAAACCGAAGAACCGTTCTTGGTTACCGATGGTCTGAAACAAGCTTTTTCAACACCAAACGGTGGTCAATTACCATCGGAAGTTTCGCATACTCGCATCACAACAACAAGCATTCCGGTTACTCCCGAAGGATCAGCTGAAGAGCCGGAGGTCCCAACTATGAAACTTTATATGCACGAAATGCAGGTAATTTATCGGTAACCATTTCAAAATACATGATAATTTTGAAGCGTGGTGATATTAACGTACGAGACAATGGCGATGTGGTCACTAATCCCTCATCGTTTACTCCGTTGTCTAAACGCCGTCCGGGACCAGTTGACTCGACACTGACATCAAACGAAATTCTAATGCCGCAAGAGACACCCGACGATGTTGATTTACCGCGGGTCTATGAAATCAGTCCAAGACTTGTTTTGCCTATTGATGATAAAACGGAAGGGAGTGGAAACTCGGATTCTACAGAAGAGAATCAAATCGATCTTCCCCAATCTTCCCGCCTACCACCCGTTGCTCCGCCGACTTTAGTGAGTGCTGAACGTGATCGTGGAGAAACACGACCACCATCTTCGGAAGAACAAATCGTATTTCCGAATCCCAAAGACGATGTTTCACTTTTTGTTGCACCAAAAAGAGGTGGTAATGCTGCTTTGCTTGTTCCAATTTCAACTCCACGAACAATTCCGCAAACTTTAGTTGCGTGGCCGAATCATGAGCCATTAGCCACGTTAACACCCGAGAAATCGGCGTCACCACCTTCCGAACGTCGACCAATTGCACCCGCCGCACCGCCTTCCGATCCTGGTCGACCTTCGGGCTCGTTTCTATTACCGAGTGGAGTTAATGTTGATTATGCAAATGAAGTGGAAACAGAAAATGAAGATGAACGTCTCTTTCGAACACTGGCGACAAAACCTCCGGGTGATAATGTTCCTGGTTTTAGTGCAATTCATCCACCAGCTCCTTCTTCTGTTCTCAATCGAAAGGTGTCTTCCGAACGAATTGCACCACCGGGATTCGATCAACCGAATGGACCACCTGGAATTGGTCTTTCCTCTTTACCGCCGGGATACACGCCCGAACAATTGATTTCAAGTACTTCAACACCATTCATAACGACAACAACTCCGTATTTCACTGCTTCATTGCTTCCTCGTGGATCAACAAAAAATGCAAAAGACGAGTATTCGGCTCATACTCTCGCGACTACCCGACCACCTTCGACGATCGATGTTTCTACTCCTTCCGTTCGAACAACGGTCGCTGATTACAATACTATTGCTAAAGGACCGTTTATTGATCAACGAATTAAACACGGGAATTTTGGTCGAGAACCCACCACTTCAGTTGCATTTAATCCAAATGTCCCTGTTTATGCATCAGCTGCTCCACTTGCCGTCTCAAATTTCGGTCCGTCAGCGAACTTAACTAACAGTTTTTCGTTGATTTCGCCTCGACAGCCAAGTTTGGTAAAACATCCCGATCCACTTATTAAACATTTCGGTATGTTAAATATACTCAAGCATTTGACTATTTGTTTTTAGATGCTCCAAAAGATCGAGGTTTCGCTTCACAATCGCTTCGTGAAAACAGTGGCAGCAAAGCGGCGTACTTTTTCGTACCAGCACCAGTCAAATTGTCGATGTCGAAAGCAGTTCATTTACGTCCATTTCACAATCGAATTTCGTTGGTTCATACGCCACGAGCTTTTCTTAAAAATGCTGTGCCCACAATTCCACCATCAGCTTTTCATCTTCCAACCTTTGACACCCCAACAACTTCTACGCCTTCTCGTTTGGTTAAATTTCGAAGTGAAAACACGAATGATGTGAGAATATCTGATGGACTCAAGATGCACAACGATCAGCTACATTGGTCTCCGATTGGATTGGCAGCTCCGAAACGGTTAGTTGATGTTTGAAAACATGACTTGAATCTCGCTTACAGATTGGGTGCTGTAAAATTGGTTCCCGCTGAAAAAGACAAAGAAATGGATCTTCAGGTTGAGCCATTTGACGATGTAGATGCACAACGGGATGATCAACTTTGTCATGGTAAGTGTAGCATAGCGTTAGAGAGAAATAAGAAGAAATTGTAGTTGATATGGACGACGAGTTTTCGGATTTGAATCCCGACGATCGTCCGAATATCCGACGATGTTTCAAACGAGCTCGAAATTGTCTTTTGAATTCGGCATTACCGTTGGAACGTCGCGTGGGATATACCGAAGAGCAATGTGTGAATTTTTGTGGACAGTAAGTTTGCATTCGGAGCAAAGTTGATAATATTCGATTGCAGCCATCCGTTTTGTCGTGCTTTAGTCTACTCATCAGTCATGCGAATGTGCGACATATTCGATCAACGAAACGGCACTCTAACTGCACGAACCGTCAGTTATGCTGGAGTTGCTTATTACGAGCCGTTGAATGGACGTGCTATGGATTGTTGGAAGTCGCGATTAAGTCAACAATTCTTCACGAAAACACCACCACTTTCTGTTCTCGTTGATTCAAAGTAAGCTGGACGTTGATTTCGTTCACATTTTGTACGATTTAGCGACCGCGAAAGCACACACCAACTAAGCGAAGATCAACGACGATCTAACGGAACATCGCCGGTGGTGATTGCACCGCGGGATAGCTGCGAAAGTGATCAAGACGTTGTAGTCATGAAATCAATTGGATTCCGATTGCGAAACTTTGGAGTCGTTCCGTTGCTGCAGAATTCATCGGAAACCGAATGTGTTTTCTCGTGCTTAGTGAATTTGGCACGAGGTCACATTCCGTACGAATGTGCTTCAACAACCTACGGTCGTTCGAATGGTTGTTTGATGTAATTTTCTTTCACTGACATTCCAATACAAACACTCGAGTTTTTATTCAAATTTTAAAATTGTGCTTTCTAGATATCGAGCAGGCACAAACACTCATGGAAACGGACATCTCATAGCGGAGTCGGGATTCACTCACTACGAGAAGTCTTGTGTTTCGCGTAAGTTTTCGTTTTATGATTAAAAGCAATCGGAGTAATTTAGAGAGTTTGGTTGATCTTTGTCGCGGATATCCGGTAAGGATTGAGTTCAATAGCTTTGTACGATATCCTTCAGATTATACGACAACCTCAACACACACTTCTCGGCTACTCGAAACAGGCGCTCAGAGCTAATTCGTTGATCGAATGCTTAGAGTTGTGTTTTACGGATTACATTGCAACGCGAGAATGTCGATCGATCATGTATTTCTACGAGGTTACATGATAGTGTTTTAGTCGTTTAACATTGCGGGTTTAGGAACGAACAGATAACTGCGTTCTCAACACCCAGAGTCGTCAAACAGCACCGCAATTTTTTGTGAACGAAACCGATGAGTTGGTCGATTACGCTTCTTTTGAGACGTGCTTGGATTCCCAACTTGAACTGCCGCGCAGATCGAATCCCAACACATTTCAACACAACAAACTCGAAACACCACCACGAGTCGCAAATCGTCCGTTTATGCCACGTGCCATTGCGCCACCAGTCGGAACTGCGTTTAAAGTAAACTGATCATTCAGTTTGTTTATCTCATGGAATGTTGTTTAGCAGACAACAAGAGTCTACACAAGCACTCACGTTACTCGACCTCCACTTCAATATATTGGCACAAATTTTCGTACGACCATTCCGCCGGAGTTATCGAGCGCGATTGTAGGTTTCATATAGCGTTTAAATCAAACAACAATCTTTAGACAACAAATGAAAAGAAGGTTTATGTTGTCGATGAGAAGGGAGTCAAAAATGGACTGAAAAGAAGTGGAAACCGAAGGAGAAGTTCGAAAGTACCAGTTCGCAAATTCATAATAAGCTCCGAAGGAAAACCGACCTTACAAGAAAACAACGTCGTGTTAACAAAAGCAGAAGCCTTTCACAAGCGTCTTTCTCAGATGTTCGTTACTCATCCACTACCAATTGACTGATTTCATTTCAGATTGAGCGAATCCATTCGACCGTTGAAAACTTGAAAATTCGGATTTGTTGTCTCGTCTTCTTTTCGCTCACTTGTCTTCTTCGAGTCTCTTAATAAAAACCGGTGCTTATTGTAAAAATTTTGCTTATTGTTAACATAAACAAGTCTCAAAAAGCTGCGAATTGATCGCGAGAGATATTTTGGGCGTGAGTTGGAACCAAGCGAAATCCATTGTCTGTTGATGGGCGGACCTTAACTTATGAGTTACATGCGTAAGACTTTTTCGAAAAGCGTCAATCATAAAACATATCAAAGATATTTGGAATCGTTTGTGTTACAAATCAGTTCACTTGTTCGATCGGCTTTTTTCGTTAGGAACTCGTGTTCGAACTCGGATACTTGGTAGTTGACCCTCAAGTTTTGATGTGGAACGAAAAGTAGGTTCTTTTTTGGACAAAAATGCCATTTGAGTTTTCTGTTTTCGATTGTAAACACGATGTTACGTTGAAACGAGTTTTCAGTCGCAAGAAAAAGTTGAACGGCGCCGCTACGATGGAAGAGAGTAATTGCACAATCATAGATGCAATTTATGACAAGTGATGCGCACGCAATTCCTATTTTTTGTCTTAAACTGCGCGAACAAGAAGTTGCGAGTAATGGAGACAATTTAGATGGACGTTATGGCTAATTGCCACAATTTGTCTGACGAACTTCGTTTCTGCTGCTCGTCGTGCTGTGGCTGGAGAGTTCAATTTCGAGAGATACCAAGACTGGAACGAATACGAATCGTATTTGAGATCCGCAGCAAAACAGTTTCCTAAAATTGCAAAGTTGAAAACGATCGGAAAGTCAAGAGAAGGACGACCGCTGATAGGATTAAAGGCAAAATTTTGTAGAACAACAAGTTCAATACTGTCAATCGTTTCAGATTGGAAGTTCAGTTGAAGATCAAAACAAACCGGGAGTGTGGATTGATGGCATAATGCACAGCAGAGAATGGCCAAGTGGTCAAGTAAAAAAGAAACAAATACACGAATTGAAAGGGCTTTTTAGGTCGCTGTCTATTTCATTGATTTGTTGCTTTCTGGCTATGGAAACAACGAGCGAATAACATCGTACATTAACAAACTCAACATTTATATATTCCCTGTGATAAATCCTGATGGTCTTGTGTTCTCAAAGACTTCACCTAATGATACAGTATGTCGTTTTCAAATACCTTTTATTTAGTCTTGTATTGCAGGTGAGACAATGGCGTAAAAACCGAGCTCCAGTGAACTGTAGCGGTTACACGACTTACAAACGTATCGACACATGTTGCGAAGGTGTTGACCTGAACCGAAACTTTGATGTTGCGTTTCGTCAAACCAACTATCCGTTTAATAACCCGTGTAGTGATGAATATCAAGGACCGTTTCCGTTCAGGTTTTATTTCATTAACAATTGGTTTAGTTTTAATTACAGTGAACCCGAAACTATCGCAATTCGAGATTTCTTTTTGAGTCCCGAAATCAATGGTAATGTTCAGGCGGTGATTAGTTTGCACACTCACGGCCAATTCTTCATCTTGCCTTACAACTTTGCGCGAAAAACTTATCCCGACGACTATCAAGATCTCGTAAGATCGATTCAAAGGTTTTATCTGTTGACTTAAGAAAAACGTTGCTTTACGCGCAGCATCTGCAATCACCGATGTCTATGGAGAAAATGAATACCGAGTTGGAACCGGCGTTGATCTGTTTGGTATTCCGGCAACTGGCGGAATGATCGATTGGATCAAATTGAACACAAAAACCAAATACGTTTATGTCATTGAATTGCCGCCCGAATTGAGAACATCTTTCGCTTTTCAAATGAAGGTAACCACTATCATTCTATTGCTAATTGAGACTTTGTTTTCAGCCTCATTGGCTTTTGCCGACTTGCAAAGAAACATCGGCGGGTTTAGAAGTGATTGTTAGACAAGTAATGAATGAGTTCGGATAAATTGATCTCAGCTGCTTTGACGTGTTTATTGTTTTTGTATTTAATAGACATTTTGACAAAACTGATCAACTTATTGGGCTGTCGTATAACAAGTGGTTTAACACATGCGCAGAGAGCGACAAAGAACTTTTGGATTGATTTTCTCTTGAGCAATAATGATATCGTACAAACTCTTCACTTCGTTGACTGCCATCTCGCACATTTGGGCTGGAATGTCGTATTTCTTACAAGTATTCTGAAAGCCAATTTCGATGAACTGAGAGACGTTAATCGCTTACGTTGATTTGCTCCACCAAAATCTCTTCACTCAAATGCGCGATTTGTGGAATCTCGAGGTTGAGGAGCTCGAAGAATTTGATGCACATAGTACACCATTGGCCTTTTTGAGAATCATAGAAGCGACTAGCAGCCAATGGGATCAAGAAAATCGAGATAAGAAAGATAGAAACTGCTCGCATTTTAGAAGACTGATCATTCGTAGCGACTTTAAGTCGTTTTATACGTAAGCAACGACATTTTAGTGTTGATATGCTTCTCGTGAGTGGTGTGCAGAAGTCACAGTATCAACTGCAGCATATGGCGTTGAAATATCATTGTACTCACTTGTCTTTTTCAATTAAGACAAGAGATTTAAAGGTTATCGTGAAATTTGTTTATTCAAAGTTTATTGTTTTGGTTGATAAGTTTGAAGGTCACTGCAAATGTTCATAATTGAAATGCCAATATATTTCGGTGATATCATCGATTATTGGAATATACAGCTGTTGAGAACTAACAGAAACGAATTGCTTGACAATCGTGATCCGGATGGATTTTCTTGTCTTGTCGAACAATCAGGTCGAACAGTTTGTCGAGGCTCTTGTCTAAAATCTCGTCGCAGATCTTGTCGAGGAAGGGAATAAAGTCGAGAGTTTCACATTCAGTCTGCAAATTTTGCCTATCACAATTCACTTCGTCAACTTACGTTAACAATCTCTTCCAAAACAGCTTCTGTGACGACTGAGATGTCGGGCAAATCTTTTTTCAAGGCATTAAAGAACTTTTTACATGGCGAACAGAGCAATTTGAATTTGTTCGATCGGACATCTGGACTCAACAAGCTTTCGGATTTCTCTGTTTTAACGATCGAATCTTTGACCAACGCGAAGGCAACCGAGATGAAGAGCAGACACAAAATAAACGATCGCATTTTAGCCCGAGGGACGTTTATTCCTGTTATTGTACTCAACGTTCTTATACACCAACCAACGACTGATAAGCACTGGAATCGTCCAATTACTTCTTTCTTACGGCTTATTAAAGGACACGAATCGAGTAGAGTCGTTTTTAGAACGATGTTAAGTCCTTTGATTGTTTGCAGAAATTGAGTGATAAGAAGTTCAAATGATCAAATCGTTGAACGAATCAACATCGATCTTTGTATTATCGGAAATTGTCCTACAAAAATCCCAACTCTGTTGACGTTCAAGTTCATTTCGAAACTGCAGACGATGTTACTCATCGGACAAATCAATGACGTAGATTGACATCTGGAAGGTTTCAAGTTTTTGTTGTCCAAACGTTGCTGTAAAGTTTCAGTGTGAATCATCTGTCTCGTTTAACGTGTTAATTTCCACACAAAAATTTCAAGTGGCCGCTCTTTCGAATCCGATCAATCTTCGACCTAAGAGCAAGAAGGCCATAATTTCTGTTCGGTCAGCGACCGCCCCAAAATCGCAACGAAAGAGAGCAAAAACAAAAACAGCTGACAACTGCTAATGGCAACGAAGAAGCTTCTCGAACTGAACATTCGAAGAGATCTAAACAAAAAAAGATCGTCCCTTTGAGGTTAAGCAACACACTAATCGAACGTGGGCGGTCAAAGGCGGTCCAGATTTTAACGTCCAGGCCTTCGAAGTGTGGAAGAGCCGTTGAACAGCCGAAAACGATCAGCAAAACGTCCGTGGGCGGTTCGATTTGAGGATTCAGGAGATTCACCTCTTTGCCACCAAAACTTTCAGTCGGCCTCTGAAGCGCAGTCCACAGACCATTAACTTTTTTAATTAACATGTTTTATAACAATCCGTGCATTACCGTACGCATTCATTATTCTCGTCTTTCAGTTCATTCCCACAATACAAAATGTCGTCTCGACAAACTGCCGGAGGAATTGGCTTCTCGGTTATGGCCAAAGTATGTTGTCATTTTGCTAAGTAATTTGACGGAAACTGTTTTCAGCAAGCCTCGAAATTCAACGAACAAGAAGCCGAGTTGTTGTTGAAGTGGATCAAGAAATTGAGCGGTGAAAACATCTCGACCGCTGGAGATCGTGAAAACTTCTATCGAGTAAGAAACATCACGTCTATCACTAATAGACGATGAGTTTAGCTGTTGAAAGACGGTACTCTTTTGTGCAAGGTAAAACTCTTTCATCCTTATTCTTGACTTTAGTGTTTCTGTAGGCTGCCAATGCCATCGTGCCAAACAGCATCAAGAAAATTCAAAAACCAATCTCCAACTTTGCGTGCATGGAGAACATCAACTCTTTCGTTGAATTCGCCAAACAACAAGGAGTTCCAACTGGTACATTAAAGTGAATTCCAATCCTCTTACGAAACGAACTTTTCAGAAGAAACTTTCCAAAGTGTTGATCTGTTCGAGGTAAGATTGCCATTCCGCCGATGTGCAGTAACCAAATGATTATAGCAACGGGATCTTTACTCCGTTACAATGACCCTCTTGTCTCTCGGACGTGTGGTAAGTTTGAACTTTAAACATCCCAGGCTCAATTAATGAGTTTGTTTTCAGTTGGAAGCCAAAGGATTGTCGCATCCGTAAACTGTTCCAAAGAACGCCGTTTATAACATCCCTCAGTTCTAATTTGCCTTTTCGTTCTAACAATTTCGAAGTTCGACACACGCGTTAACAATCAATTCGACTTCAAGTACTTTCCTTGCTTTTTTCTCCCAAAACCGTGACTTCAGAAGCCAATCTCCAACGGCACACGTTGTTGTCCTTGTGATCCAATAAACTTAATTTCCATCTTGCTTCTTTATTAGCAAAAACAGACCTTGAAAACCGGTGAATAACAAAGAAAAGAATAAGGTTAAGTAGAAAATTTAGTGCTAAAAAAGTTTTCTGTACACTTGAGATCATCACTCTCTTGGAATGTTCCATGAAGTATGTAGAACGGTGAGAGTACCAGACGGGCATTTATGGCACAAATAGAAAAAGGTTGAATAAGTAGACTTATAGAGCGATCAAAGTCATGTTTCATTTCTCGAACGAACAAGTGACTTCAATATAAGGATTTGGTGCCGCAGTTAATAGCAAAATAAGAAGATAATTATTGAAAAACATGTTCGGGGAATGCGAAATAACGTCGATCAAGAGCACATGGAAAAGAATCTAAAACTTTTCAGTTTAATCGTATGCATTCCATGCACACTATAAGATTTAAATTTGAGCCCAAATGACCACAGACAAACCGACGGTGCTGTTCGAACGAGACCGACCACGTTACTTACGACCATCAAGCACCAGAATTCATGTGTCGAAAGAGAATCAACGGCAATCTACGTAAACACGAGAAATAACGTAAATTCAATGCAAAAACGTGAATGAATGCGATCAAAACTAAATGCCGTTTAAAGAGCTATAAAACCGAAAGAAAATTACGAGAAAAGGACGTCAAAACACGATCTAAATTTGCTGTTGTCCGAAGTCGAACGTTAGAAAATTTCATGGAAAACATTCACTACTGAAAAGACGAATTGGCTAGAATCTCTGGAATCGAGATCAGCGGGTTAAACGAAAAGAATGACTAGTAGGGTTTGTCACGTGGTCGCTTCAACTGGACCTTCAGACGTTTCATTCCAATTTGAAATCCATTCATCGACTGAATTGCCGCCATCGCCGACGTCGGATTGTCGTACGAAACAAAACCTGAAAACGGAAAGCCATCCATCGACTACAACAACAAAACAGCCCTTTGCTATCGAAATCTGTTAACTCGTGCCATGAAACGAAGTTTTCGATACGACAAAAGTTTTGCACAAAACGCAACGATCGATCACATTGAAATTCGAAATTGTTTTCTGTCTCAAAAACGGGAATTCAAGCGGCGATACAAAAATAAACGAACGAGTTTAATTTTCACCGCACTCAATTTCGACTGCGCTAACGAAACGATTGATCATTGAAAGATGTCTTACCAAAACATTTGGATTGGTTGGTTGCTCGATCGATGAAAACCTTCGAGCTGATCACGTTGCCGAACGGCGAAAACATTTGCGTTAGCTCCGCATCGCCGAACTCCTGCGGTAGATGATAGATAAACAGATTGGAGCCGTCGGGACCAAGGACTGCAAATAAAACGACGTACAAACAACATTTCACTGACAATCAAAATAATCTCAACTACTCAGTTACGGAAATCGAAGTTTAAAGATGACTTCAGTGATCGCTCTCTTCCACTCACCTTCTTTTTGCGTGATTCCAGCTTGAAGAAACCCGGAGATTCCGGCCGCTGCTTGAGCTGCTGCCAGTGCTTGTTGAGTTTGTTGTTGTTGCTGTTGAGACGCCAAGATGTGATTGTACGCTTGAGTGTAGATGGCGGTTGCTGGAATTGAGTACAAACTCAAAAAACTGTCAATCTTTTTCGGATATTGCATTTGAACAACGTGACCGATTTAGAGATTACGACAATGAAACTCAAAATGTGATCACGACTATTGGCCATAAGGAGAAAATGCCAAGCGATAATATAGCATCCAATAATTTCACATGGTGCAAAAGAACATTTATGAACACACGAAACACCGTTGATTTCATCGACATTAATATTTTCCCATTTGTTAGTATGTCTATTGAAACTTACAAGTCGGTTGGTCGTATGTTAACAATTGATTGTAGCTCGCATTAACACCCAACGCAGCGACCGGCGATATCGATCCGTTAGTTGCAACAGTCGTCGATGTCGGCGTAGCAAAAACCGCTGCTAAATCATCAGAAAGAAAATTGCTATCACGCTCATTGACTAACCTTGTTGTTGTGCAGCTAAGGCACTTAATGCATTTGAGGAGGCGGGAATGGCTGTCAGACCGAGTTGTTGCTGTTGAATTTGTTGTTGAACTGCAGCTGCTTGAACCGCTTGTTGGACTGCGACGAGATTTGAAGCTGGTTGAGCATGTCCAAGCAATCCGTTAGTTGAAGCCAACGGCTGAGATATTGACATCGGAAGATAGCCGGCGGGATTTTGCGCGCTGGCAGCGACTACAGCCAATTGTGCGTTTTGTTGTTGTTGCAAAAGCTGAACAAGGATTACACGATTTTACTTTGTTAGTTACGTTTAGTTGTGGAAATTGTTGAGCAGTAACAACGGGCGTATTCTGGCCATAGATTCCAATTTGACTAGCTGACAACAGTGGATTAATGATGTTGAGTTGTGTTGCCATTTGTTGGATTCGTCGTAACTGTCGTTCTTTCTCGGTGTCCGCCAATTTGACGACCAGTGATGAGGAAGCACCCTTCATGGTTTGGCTTCCATGTAAGGCGACAATCGCGCGTTGTGCATCACTTGATTGAGTGAATTTTACAAACGCACAGCCCTGAAAGTATATTTATAAGATTTGCGGTAATCACACGCTTTGTTGCTTTCAGTTTCTCATTACAACAAATTGAAGTGGCGGAAATTTACGATGCTTTGGATGCATCGTTTGAGTCGTTGGCCATTGAATTTGGCAAAATAGAGACCGCGACTACTTTCAGAAGGATGCAATTACCGAATTCTGCTTACGGACAAGGAAAATGTTAGAGTTGGATATTCCCAACAATAGACAGTACAGAGATTTAAATGCAAAATGCTTATAAAGACAACTGAAAATATATAACATCAAATGAAATCACCTTTGATACGCCATCAGCTCCTCTCAATACAGTAACCTCTTCAATGCGACCAAACACTTGAAACATTGTTCGAACATCGTCCTCAGTTTGTTGTTTGGATAACATGCCAACGAACAGTTTTCGATCTTCGTTTGCTTTTGGTGAACTGGAACGACTCTCGGAATCTGCGGGTTTCACCTGCATCGCTCTGTTCATCTACAAATAACAAATTATGAGAAACTCTTTGACATCTTTAGGTTGATTCGCTGAGCTTCGAGTTCAGAAGCGAAAGTAAATTCGACTCTCACACAACACAACTCGTCCAAATGACAGTGAAATGTGGAACGTATTTTAAAGTGCACGATTGCGGTAGACTGCCGCTTCTCACTCGGACCTTACGGCCAACTTGGCATTCGTAGGGCAACCGGAAGACGTAGAAAGCAAATTGCTGTCCATGTCCTCGCGCTTTCATTTCGTTCGTCGATTTTCTTCATTCAACGATGCGTACGGTGCACTCGTTTCTACTCATGCACTCAACCATCTAACTCATTCCAAATTTCTTTCATTCTAACGAGTGATTGACGCGTCTTCCCCAAATTTGTTTCTGACCTCAACCGTTCACTTACCCCCGGCAATGTTTTGTTGTCATGTAATGCTGCTTGACATTTGACAGCCGACTCTCGATGACAATAAGTGAGAAATGCGCAACCCTATAAAAAACATCGATGATTCTTTTCTGATTCGTTTGATTTGTAAAAACTAGCTATTTATTCGCACCTTATGCATTCCGGTGTACTTGTCCTGAAACATGTTTTCGTGAATGTTGTCTTTTGTTAGTTTTAATTTCTACAGAATAGTCTTCAATTACCTTAAGAATGCAAAACTCGTAGATCTTTCCGAACGATTCAAACATGTGTCTCAAGTCCTTTTCTTCGAGATTTCGCGGAATCTAAAATAGTTGACAGTCGAAATCTCCAGTGAATTCAATTTTCTTTTTGGACACGGATATTTACATTCGTTCTCTTTCTTTGCTTCAGGCACTAAAGAAATGCTATTTGGCATCCCGAATAAGCATCAAACTTATAAGTGCACTTTTCGAAATCATTTCCTTTTAGAGTCAACATTTTGAATAACTGACCTGTCCAACGAAAAGTTTAATCGTATCGAGATCTTTAACAGGAAATCCATTGGAGTCGGTGGACGAAGAGCGCGGTAACTCTCCGACTTGTTGATTTGCCGCAAGTAGCTGTTGTTGAAGAGCCGATTGTTCCATTGCGGTAAGTGATTGCACCATCATCTATTGACTATAACAACGAAACAGCTTACGTACTACAGGCACATGGATTGTAATGAAAGGTGTTGAGAAATCTACAAATTATGCAATAAGCTAATAATTCGTTGTTCAAATCCACGATTAACACGACGTACCACCACCACAACGACATCAAATCAAACGCACCGAATTACGTTGAGCGTGTGCTATGAAGGGTCTCGACGTTGTGCCACGAAGACTTTGGCTCATGCGGCCGCAGGCGCCGAAGAGCGAAAGCCGAATGGCCGCGACGTGCGCAGCAAAAATGGCATGAGACGAGGACGAGTGCATTTGGGCCGCGAAAAAGCGGTTGCCATACTTCAGAAGGCGTTGTTGGCCGAGGGCATGTGTTTGACTGAAAATGGTGTGGTCCGTTTCTTGACCAAAATCCGCTCATTTTTCTTCGGCCTTCGGAACACAAGCCGCGCGGATTGGGCTCATGAACTGGTCGTGACCTAAAGTAAGCAGATGTCCGGCCCCTGACCGACAGCTGCCGTCTAATTACCATTTCGGTGCCTCTCCGGAAGCCATCAAAACCGAAGCAGCCGACAATACAAAAACAAAACACTTTGATTTATCCACAAATGTTGCAATAAAAATTTGATTTCTGTTGTCAAATAAACTTTTTTTGTTTGAGCTCTCAATGCTAATACAAGTGTGTTGTCCATCGATCTTCGGTGTCGGTGATGCTAAAAGAAAATGTTTGTCAATTAATTTGACAAAACTTTTCGTTATTGTTTCCGTTCGCTCTTTGCTCATCGAATTGAAAAAATACGATTCCGGGCAGAGTACGTGGTTGAGAGTCGGCGTGGGAGTTTACAACGATGTCACTTGTCGGCGGTCTGATAAATTTATGACAATTTTTGCGCGCAAACGTCTCGTTCGTTGCATTTTAATTGAACAGGTGATCGAAGTCAAAATCAGAAACTTTTCACCAAAAACCCTCAACCCTGTGGTCATTCCGCCGTCCGTTGGCCATTTCGTTTGGACTCGAGACTATGCGCTCAATTTCCGTCTTCGCTGAGGACCAAACAAAATCCAATGAGCAGTTTGAGAGATCTCTTGGACGTGACTCAATCTTTTTTTGTTTTTCCCTCTTTTTTGGCCCCAATCTGAAAACGATACGTTCGATTGGATTCCTCGCCTACGTTCCTCTGATGCTCGACTTTTTGTCGTGTGTTCGTGGTTTTTCGAAGGGGAATTTGGACGAAAACATTGCGCGAGCTTCGTTTTTATTCGCTCAAGAATTCGCTTTTTTTACGTCCAAATTCCGGACAATCGCGGGTGGGATTTGGCCGCTCATTTTGCATCACACTGACGTTTCCACAAACATTCAATCCTTCGATCCGTCACGTCTGGCTTTCGATTTGCTCGTGTTTCATCGTTGACCTATCAATCGTGTTCTTAAGCGAACTATTTCAGCTTCTCGTCTAATTATGAGTTCGGGCAAACGGCCTGGAAATGTGAGTCCCACGAAAATGGATAAGCAACGTCTGAATAAGCCGGAAACTAAATCCGAAACAGCAACTGTGGGACTTAAACAGAAGATCTCTTTGTTCAATGGATGTGCGATAATCATCGGTGTGATTGTGGGTTCCGGAATCTTTGTATCACCAAAAGGTCTTAATTTGGAATTGAAATTAGTAAACGGAAGATGATTGTAGGAGTTTTGATGCATACGGGAAGCGCTCCGTATTCACTAGCTATTTGGTTAGCATGCGGTTTGTTTTCGTTGTGTGGGTAATGAGTTGAAAGTTAATGACGACTTTAACGGATTCGATTTTAGTGCTCTATGTTACGCAGAACTTGGGACAACGATTCCAAAAAGCGGCGGTGATTACGCTTATATCTACGAAGTTTGCAGTTTTGTTGTCATGTTCATTTGATTGGAACATTTAGGCATTCGGCAAAGTACCCGCATTCCTGTTTCTTTGGATTTCTCTTATTATAGTGAATCCAACATCAATCGCAGTCATGGCTTTAACTTTTTCTTCTTACATCCTTCAGCCTTTTTACGATGGTTGTGAACCATCGGACTTCGTTACACGAGTTCTTGCGTCTAGCGTCATTAGTATATTTGAACCAGAAGAGTGGAATAAACAAACACTTTTAGTTATTCTGACGATTATCAATTGTTATTCAGTTCGTTGGTCTACACGAACTCAAGACGTATCGACGATTGCTAAGCTCGGTGCTCTGGTGGTTATTATTCTTGCGGGTGTTGTCTACGTAGCTTTAGGTGACATCTAAATGATGAACAATAACTGAATGCAATTTTGCAGGAAATGTTGAGAATTTGCGTATGCCCAAAACAAATTCGATTGATCTCAGTTTACCGCAAATTGCTCTCGCATTTTACCAAGGAGTTTTCAGTTACTCTGGTTGGTAAGTAATTACACACTTGAACTTCATCTTATGTGCTCTATTTGCAGGAATTATCTTAATTTTGTTACCGAAGAAATCAAAGAACCTTATAAGTGAGTTGTCGTTATGCACAGTTTACTTTCGTTTGATTTCAGAAATCTTCCTCGTGCAATCTACATTTCGCTACCGGTTGTTACAATTATCTACATGGCTGTTAACTGTGCGTACTTTGCCGTTCTGACTCCCGAAGAGGTGCTAGAATCGCCGGCTGTTGCGTTTACGTTTGCTAATCGCGTTCTTGGTCCAATCAGACATTTGATGCCGTTATTCGTAGCAATTTCGTGTATTGGGTCTGTCAATGGCATCATCTTCACGAGCTCTCGTATGTTTTTTGCTGGAGCACGAGACGGTCAACTACCGGAGTTACTCGCGATGATTTCAATTCGCTATATGACTCCCGTTCCGTCATTAGTGATTCTTGCCGTTCTCTCCGTTCTTATGCTCAATTTTGCCGATGTTCTTGTGCTCATCAACTATCTTTCGTTCAGTGAGTCGTCGGTTGTAGCAATGTCGATATTGGCGTTAGTGAAAATGCGTATCTACAATCCGGAATTGCCACGACCTATCAGGGCGAGTGGAAGGTTGAATTGACGATTATTCTCGTATTTTAGTTCCATATTGCAATTCCACTCGTTTTCCTCGCCTTATGCTTTTACATTTTGGTAGCACCATTTGTACGTCAACCTTACGAACTATTTGCCGCAGTTCTGATCATCGTGTCCGGTGTTCCCGCTTATTTGATTTTTGTTCATTCGGAAAAAAGACCGACAGCCCTCTACGGACTATGGGGTAAGTTTTTGCAGACATTCACACATTAACCTTTAGTTCCAGTTAAATTCACTCACTCGCTCCAAAAGATCTTTTTGTGTGTGACTGAAGAAACAAGTTGAACAACGAGAAACGTTCACGATCCGATTTCCTTATAATTATTCGCATATCCGCTGACACACGAGGTGCTTGATTGTTGTTAAATTTGTTGAAGATAAAGATTCTATTCATTAAGAGGCATACAAAAGAAACAACCGTATAAGTGTAATGGTCTTATTTCTTAATTGGTAGACAACAAAAACCCTAACAAGATACTTTGACACAACGATTTCGTGGCATTTTGTTTTTCCTTGGAATTTGTGTGCCTTTTAAGTGCAATTATTCAACCTACTAGTTACATTAGAAGCGCTATTCCAACGGTAAGCTTTTTCACGTACTTGGCAGTAAGATTGACGTCTTTCAGATTCTACAAAATGTCCGAAAAGAACGAGGTTGCGGATGAAGTCGAAGAAGTTGCTGTCGACAAACACGACAAACAAGCGGTTGATATGGCCAATCTGACCGATTTCAACGCCGACAAAGACGATCTTCAATCCGATGGTGCCGGAAATGTTGACCACTTGAAAGCCGATGCTGCGAAAGTTATTTCTCTGCGCGCTGAAGACGTGAAACTTCTGATGAATGAACTGGAACTGAACAAATCCACAGCTGAACGTTATCTCATCAAACATCGCGGTGAAATTCGGAGTGCGCTCAACGAACTTCTCGGTATCCACTCCACTGCTTAATTCATTCATTTGTTTTTCATATTAGTAAAGAAAAGTTTATCTGACATTGAAATAACAATCTTCCAAACTGTTATCTTACTGTTCTTAAAAATTGAGTTCAGTACAAAGTGGTCATATGAGTGTTGTCAATCACTGCTTGCTGTTAGATGTCTATGTTATAAGTCTGTCAAAACAAGTTATCAGGGATCTTCCATCTGCGTAGAATTGGAATGCGGGGATAATGAAAATATTCAAATTTCTCAGCCGGGACTATAAAAGTCGAAAATGACCGCAAGTTTTCATTTTCTTCGGCTGCCTGGTGCTCGTCGTCTTTTGCTCTTTGATTTGACATGTTTCTCTACGTTCTCTTGGCTCTCGGCGTTGCTGTTTTCGGCTGGATGTTGATGAATCGTGGTGGAAACAATTTGAACGATCCCAACGACCAACTGAAAACCCCAACCGCCGTTCCTGGCGAGTTTGTGTTCGCAATCAACAACTCGATTTGTCTTTCAGGTTACTTCACAAAAACCGCAAAACCGGCCGTTGAAACGAAAGACGTTCCTTCGGTACCTCTCGCTCCAGCACTTGCCGAATGATCGAACTTACCCACGACAATGTCTCCAATTCGACTTACTCCAATAAACTTCTTCGTTTTCATTTGCAATTTGTGTGTTAAGAGAGAACTAGACGCGTTTATGTTCAACTAACGGTTACTTTTTTGGTACTAGAAAATATACAATCAAAGCAAAAATTTTAAGTCATTATGCGGCGTGAAGAAAATCTCGATAACATTTTGTTAAGTAGGAAAGTAATGGGAGAATAGCTGTCGGGAAGAATACCATGAATTCGGGGATACTACGTAGTTCTCGTGGTTTCGTTTTCACCGTTCGGACTGAACTGTTCGTTTGGATTGGAGTGACCGTTCGATGTTGCGATAACAATTTGCAGTGCTGGGTTCTCGCTTTTCTAAATTGAAAACGTCGTTCGCTTCATTGGAATAAACTTACACTCTTTTCCGCAACTTTCATTTCCATGTCATGTAAGGTCTTCATCGACAGGTACTGCAATGAATCGATTATATTCAGAACTGACGTTGCAAACTCACTTGTCGAAGTTTAATGATTGCCGAAAGCATCATTAACTGAAATCCATCAGAAGTTATTTCCAATCAATGAGCTGTCTTACCAGAACGGTTATGAAAATGATCATTCCGAGTAGAATAAAGGAAATGGACCGATGAGAAGCTTCAGAATGGGAATCGAGCCATTTAAACCTGAAACAAAGAGCTAATTTGAGACTAGCAATCAAGCTTACATCAATGTCAGAATGCCGAAGAATACCACGGTTCCAACAAGTACGTAAATGCAAATGAACGGAACCAAGTAGTAGGCGTTTTGTTTCTTGATGGCAAGAAGCACGTAATAGTGGATAAGAACACCAATGGTCAAGAAAGCGAAAAGAAGTAAAAGTGCGCTGAAATCAACGCCTTTTCCATGATCGTACCAATTGAATTCGAAAAATCCGCTGACGAACGTGAGAATCACAATCGCCATTCCGAAACAGGCACACGCCTAAACTACCCACTTGAATATCATTGTTTGATAAGAACATACGGCTGCGGCATTTTGCACGTGCCAATAACGGAAGAACATGAACTGTGGTGCATTTTCGTTGAACGATGCCACGTGAATCGAAGTCGGCAACGGCAAATCGTCTTGTTGTTCACCTAAACGACTACAGAGAGCGAACTAACTTTCGATTACCTGGACGTCCGAATCGGGAGTAGGTGACGTTGGTTTGATCTCTTAATCGCACGAGAAAACTGCGCACTTTATCGACCAGAATCACCATTTCTCTTTCATAAACTTCCTGTAAACATCCGATCGAAATCACTTGACAAAAATTTCAAAACACGAAAAAATTAAAAGAACAAAATCGGCAAAAGAACATGTCGATAATAACCAATTGAAAAAAACGTGATTTTTGAACTAATAAGCGAGGTCTCATACGTGAATCAATGGTCGGCTTACGAACGGTTGAATGAATGACGAGTGACATCCACCTCTTCAGATCACACTTGACAACACGAGCCAACTGAACGCACTGGGCGCTAAGGAAAACGTTTTCGATTTGCGCGCGTCTTTTGGTTGCTCTCACAGAGCTGTTGGTTGATCCTGTTGGTTGGCTCAAAGATTTGATAAATGGGTAACTTGACGTGACCACTGAATAAGATTGTAAATTCGATTGCAGGATCACACATTCAATCCAGTGGTACGGACAACAGTTCGATAAGCATTCGCTGTGAGTTTGGAGGTGTTTGGTAATTAGAAAGTGAATGTTTCTAGTGCATCGGCGCTCAGATAATGGATATCCATCCTCTTCCGATTATTTGTCCTCTTCAACCACCGATAACCGGCACATCTACGTTTCCACACCAATCGATCGAGCTCCATTTCCTCGTCACAAAGAGTCCCCAATTCAAGGATCTAATCGTCACAAAATAGCAAACAGTATTTGCAGTGATAACACCGCCTTTTCGACTACAAACCCGTTTGGGTAAACGATCAATTGACGAGCCTTGTTTTAAACTACTTTGTAGGAATTCTATTCAACGACAATCCAACTTGGAGATTAAACAAGTCAAACACTGTGGTTATGCGGAATTGGGCACCACAAAAGTGATCATGATTCCAATAAAATCCAACTATACGGTCGATGTTTTCGTTGAAGTCAAACTCGATAACGATGAGTTGTCCATCGCAAATCCGTTTTCGGTTTGTTTGCCATTCGACTCCTTCAGACGAGCTTTTATTTCAGATTTCACAAGAGTTTCGAGCCTTCTTGTTGCCGTGTCATGAAACCAAAAACATTGAAGTGAAGTTCAAACCGCCGCTAGAAAATCTCTACTCCACAAAGCTGCGTATCTCCGCAATTGCAAATATTTCTAATAGATCGATTCCAAAAAAGAAGTACCAAATGATTCTCATTGGCTATGGTGGAGTAACATCAGTTCGCATTGTTCAACTGAAGGTCAATCCAAAAAGTTCATTGTCATCGGGAGTCATTATGCCGGCCTCTTCTGGACACTACGCAACACGTCTAAGCGAAAACAGAACCACGTTGTTTGCGCTAAAGAACGTTGGACATCGGTGAGTTTGTGAACTCACCAATAACTAAAGTTCACCTTTAGTACTGCATTTGTGCACATCAAAGCCTCGAAAATCAGTCCTGAAATGAATCAAAGTCAATTGTCGGAACGAAAAGAAGAGTTCATTCCGTTCAGTCAAGTGACCATCGAACCACCGTATTTCATTTTGGAAAAATCTTCACGACGTGTTCAAGTGAGTTAGCACCATGAAAGCTTAAATAGCGAAGCTCGTTTAGACGGTGAAAATTACTGTCATCAACAGTTTGTTGTGGAATGAATTGGTATCGGGAAACGAGACTATCAGCTTGTCGATTTATCACGGTCCGGAACGACAACGTCTACGTCAAGCTCGGTAAGCGATCAACGACGAAATCGAACTAATTCGATTTTCAGTTATTCTCGCGACAAGAAATTGAAGCTGGACACGATTGAAGGAATCGATTTTATGCAAATTGATTTGGAGGATGAGCACAATCAGGACATTGAGTTGCCGTACATGAGCAATGAAGATATCGCAATTTTCAACCAAGAGCTTCGTATTATGTTTCTGCGACTTTTACCGCCGGGAAACTCACGACCAATGAGCGCAAATGACGAGAATTCGAATCCCTTAGCCGGTTTAAAAGATGATTATGTTATTCATTTTGATAATGATGTGGTGACCGTGCAACCACGACGTTAAGCACGTTTTTTTCCAATTTTTCTTTTCGTAATACCGATCGTCGATTTTTTTTATTATGTACACAAACTATTGACCTTAGAAAGGCGCATAAATTACACTGCATATACCCATAGTTGATGGACGATATTGCGGTTTGGGAAAACTAATTAGGTGATCGAGTTCGGCATCAATGTAATTGCTGAATGCCTAATGCGTAAGAAAGGCAATCACATGGACAAATGCATATAAATAGGACTAGTAAGCGAAAAAAACCGGGACGACAAAACGAAAACCTGAATCATAATTCGGAATGCAAATCTGAGGGCAGTTCGGGTAACATTATACGACGAAATTCTTCCACTTCATAAATGCTTGATGAATAACGTCCGAAACTTTGAATAAGAGCGACAACTTCGTTTCTGCAACAAGCTTATCGTTCTGTGTGTCATTGACTTCTACTCACCTAGTCAATTTGAATGGTAACTCCAAGCTTCCGCTACGATATTGTGATTGTGGAAGATCGGAGAAAAGAATCTTCAACGCGGTTCCCATTCCATGAGTTTGTAGTTTACCCCAAAGTCGACATTTATCGCAATCAACGCAGTCCATGATTCGAGAAATGTTCATAAAATGTTGACGAAACTCTTCGCGCAGTAAACGTGCTTGTGAATCGGGACCCTGAAAGCAACAATCAGATAAATGGACAAGATAAAAGCTATACCGTAAACAGAGTCGTCTCATCGTAATGATTCGAATAGGCCTTGCAAATCTCAACCAACTGCTCAACAGCTTGTCGTGTTTCTGCGTCTTCTATCTCGTTGCCCGTATAGAAAAGTTCTTTCTCGAGATACGGTGCAATTTTGACCAATGCGCGCAATTCGAACAGATAAACAAAGTAGAGATTCATTAAACGTTCCGGTCCTTCCCAACTCCATTTCGTACCGAAACGTCCTTTGAACATCTCAGTCTAAAAAGCAATCATCAATATTAATGATCCGTGTATTTCTCTTACATTGCGGAACCAAGTTCCTTCGCCAAATGCACCGACAGCTACAACAATTCAAAGTCACTAGTCGATTTCGTTTGTGCCGAAATACCTGGTTTGTAATTATGAGCAGCAATTGAAACGGTAATAGCTGAATGGAGTCCAGAGATAAGACGATAGAAGACTCGTTTCTCCAAACACATTCCTGTGTTGCCGGATGGATGGAGGAGAAAATCTTTGTCGAAACGTGGATCCGGTTTGAAGCAATTTTCTTGATAGATGCTTTGCCAAACTTTCAATGCGGAATTTCCCTTGTAGCCGGTATAACGTTCGGGATTCTTGTACAAATTCACATAATGTAAATCACTTGATGTGTCGTCTAGAAGAGCTTCACTGCTTACAAGCTTGCTGCTTGATAAATTTACCTTCAAAATCGCAGAATCGATCACTCGAATCTTCGAAGGATTCCATGTCCGCGAGCTGGGCTACATCGCCCTCCGTAAGAGAACGATCCAATGGATCGAATTGATTTCCGGTTTCACATTTCTTCTCTTTGTTTGTCGTCTTCTTGTCGTCCACCTGAGCAGTACACGATTTTGACGAGGAAACAGAAGTGCACGTGGTGGACAAATCATTGGAATGGTGGTTAAGTGTGTTGGTTACAAGAACAGACTGTGCAGTGTTATTAAAAGTCCCATTTTTGTCCGCCACGGCACTCGGAGTTGAACGTACCACCGACAAAACGATCTTTGCCTTACGAAGTCCGATTGGCACTTCATCATCGCAATGCTCCACACCGCACTCTTTGGAGGCACATTCACGTTCTTCCGGCCAAAACGGACACGGTTTTTCCATGTTCACCTGAAAATATTTGATTCAATCTAATTGTGAAGGAGATTGTCAAACCTTGTAGAATTTGAAGAAATCTTTTTGAAGTAACTTTTGAAGAATGGGATAAACTTTTTCGTTGTTGAAACGATCGATCGATGAGGGACTGTCGGCACATGGCTGAACGGCTTCAGAGTCCTTGCAAAACCACGCTCTTTCATGCGATGCAAACTGGGCGTTCACGTTGGAGACACAAACCAAAAGAATGATCCACAAATCCAAATTGGAATACGGAGCCCAACTTGAGACTCGCATTCCTTTGACTGCAATTGAAAGACTGTAATGACAGAACAACTAATACGGTAATTAAGACACGTCAAATGTCTAGGAAATAGTTATTGATCGAATTGAACTTAAAAAACCGAAGTTATCCGAAAAGAATTTTGAAGTTCGTCATAAACGAAAAGCGACGGCGAATCGTCAACGGATGACAAAGGTCACGAACATACGCGTCGTTAGTTCTCGGCGAATGTCAATCGCCAAAAAACCATCAGCGACGAACAAGAAAGGAAACGGAGATTTTCGTGAAGTCGAATTGTGCGAACCCATTTTATGGCCACACGTTCACGGAAACAAAAGGAATACCTTAGACAAACATACCCTCTTATGCGTGTTTCCAATCGTCCTGTTGTTTATTCAACGTAGACTTCTTGACTGGTTCTGCTTATTGCACGTCACACAACTTTAGTGCAAATGCGAATGGCGACTTTTGGGCGCAGTTTGAATTGCGAAGCAAAACTTGGGCTTTGGAGCAAACGATTGCTTTTTTTATTGAATTGTACATGGAAATTTGGTCTTTAAATCTTTCACATCATGGACGACAACTATGAACCGCCGGAGAAACGAGTTAACATGGGCGAAGAAGAATATGGAGATCATACGGAAACTGTGGAAGGTAGCGAACAGGTGCGTAGATGTTATTTTTCTTAATAGATCAATGTTTTTAGTTAAACTACAGTTATCCAACGGAAGACTATGCGAAAGATCAATCGATGAATCAATCGGGAAGTCAAGCGCAGGAATCAACGTCTTCAAATCCATTGGAATATGAACCCGTTGGTAATATTCGTTTGTCGTATTTTACTTTAACTTTTACCTCAGAAATGACACAAGGACATGTTTTGAATGGGCGAAGTTTGGGTGATTTCATCGAGAGTTTGAATGCTGTACAGCCGGTCATTCCCGATGCTGTTGCATTGCACGTTATGCGTAAGAAGGGACTGACTACCGAAGACCCTCGAATTGTTCGTCTTATTTCCATTGCAACGCAGAAGTTTATATCCGATATTGCGTTGGATGCCATGCAATTGGTAAGAAGAGATTCTACAGCCTCTCACTATGTCATTTGTAGTCGCGAATGAAAGGATTGGGACAAATTCGAAAGAACAACCGCGAAGCACGTTACGTTCTGACTTCTGATGCGGATGGTGTGCTTGCGAATATTCTTCAAGAATACGGAATCTCAATCAATCCGAACAAACCATCTACGTAACTACTGAACGCTTTAAGTTCTTTTTCTTTTGTGTTCTTTTATTTACTATAAACATTTTAAGATGTTTATTTCTCAATTTAGTCCAAGAGTTTCTTTCTCATTATTTTGTTTTCTTTTCTTATGACTCTTGACATCGCCTTGAAGATGCGTCACTTGTTAGTTCGTTTCGTTCGACCGGTCGATGGAGATAGTTCAAAATTTGTTGTCGATCCTTATCTGGATTACCGAGATCGTTTGCAGTACATGGAACAGAATGTCAAAAATTTACGAAGCCAAGTAGATTTTGAGAAAATCAAACGCGATTACACTCACTGGTGGAGAGCTTTTCTGAAACATGAAAACGATAAGACAGTAGGTGCTCAAATTGTTTCGTTTATTTTGTTGATTTAAGCGAGAAACACGAACAAAACTATTGGACTTGGAAGATGGATTGATCAACGTCGTTAAGCTACCAAATTTCACTCGAGAGCTGGAACCCTTTAGGCTTCCATCTGAAGACCTTCCTTCGAGTTCTCAAGTCAATCTTACGGGCACAAAAGCTTTGAAGAAAATGAAATTGATGAACTATTTGCTTGATCGCATTTTCAATGGCGGGACGAAACGTTTGCGGATTCGTCAAGCACCGTCATATCGCGTTCGACCGGCCGTGATCGAAGGATGTAACATACCATTGGAAATTTATCCTCGAGTCTCAGAAGGTGGTGACTATCTTACAAACTTAGTAGGTAAATTGAACTGATAGCATACAGTTGAAGTAACGGATCTTCTTTAGGCGTTTCTTTGCCATCACAAGTGTCTTCGTTTGTGGACCGCACTTTCACCTTCAAAAATAACTTTCCGTTGAGTTTCGTTGCAGTTGGAAACACGTATCGAAACACAGTCAATCGTTCAATGGAACAACGATTTAATCTATCCGTGCTAAACATCGACCAAACAGAAGATGCAATGAGAAATTCGATAGTTGTTGATGTCATCGAACTGCATCGTCTCATACGAACAATTGGTTTGAGATTGTCGAGTGTAAACGTATCTTCAAATAAGCTCAGAAATCACGAACAAGCGGCTGTGGCATTTCACGACAAACAAAAACGCGAAGTTGCTCGATTCTCACTCATTGGCACCTACATAGCCGAACGTCTGAACATCCAATTGCCTTTCAAAGAAGTAGAAAAACCAAAGTTTCCATTTTTGAGTTGTATATCCGTTGATTTGGACCATGTCCTTGAACTTATCGAATAAATTTGTTTGATACCAAAAATCTTTCTATTGTTTCAAGAGTCTTGGATACGCTCAAGCTTATTTTCCTCCATTTTACATTCAAGTCTCAGTTTAGTTTTCAGTTTGGAATGTCTGGAGACGCTAAAACTGCTACAGTCGATCAAGAGAAAGGCACTGGAAAACGACCGTTGAGTCCCGAGCATGAGGCCAAAGAAGAGAATGAAGAGCCGTCGAGTAAAAAGTCGTTGATGGAATTGCCGCGCAAGAAGTTTTATCGTCAACGTGCTCACGCAAATCCGCTTTCTCGACGCTCTTATTTTCATCCCGAATCCCCCGAAAAGTATGTTCCATGCATTTAAAATGCTTACCACCTGTTTGTAGAATGAATTGGTCCGAGTACTTCGGTGAATCGTTTGATGGCGAAGTCAAAAACGCGGATATCGGTTGTGGTTATGGCGGTCTTTTGTTTCAACTGTCCGAAGTCTTTCCAACCGAAGGATCCGTGGGAATGGAGATTCGCAGCAAAGTATGTTCGCGTACTATCAATTGAACGAAGAATGAGGATTTTAGGTCAGTCGATTTGTTCAAGACAAGATCACAGCAAAGAGACACAACGAGCCGGGAAGTTGGCAGAATATTTGTTGTATTCGCACAAACACAATGCGATATCTTCCGTTCTTTTTTGCAAAAGGTCAACTGGAACGAATGTTCTTTTTATATCCGGACCCGCATTTCAAACGCTCGAAAATCAAATGGCGAATCATTTCGATTCCTTTGATCGCTCAGTACGCGTATGTTATGAAGACTGGCGGTTAGTTAATGGGAACACTTACCTCTTCATTCTTTTGTTCAGGCTTGTTATACACAGTTACTGATGTTTTGCAATATCATGAGTGGATTCTGGAGAATTTCGCGTGTTCCAAACTTTTCACTCGAGTCAGCGACGAAGAATTGAAGGACGATCCTATTCATCCGTTTATTTTGGACACTTCAGAAGAGGGACAAAAAGTGACTCGAAACAATGGTGATAAGTTCTGTGTTGTTTATCGTCGTACGGATGTTGAGTCGCAGTTTGTTCCAAATTTGGACGAAAAAGAAGAGGAAGAACGAGACGGAAGCAAAGCGGATTCGGGAAGCGAGTCTGATGACGAAGCAGACGACAGATCTGAAGCTCCAAAAGAACAGAAGTCGAGTGATGGAAAGCTCGAACCATAAAAACATTGCGATTGTTGTTTATTGTTGTTGTTTTGTTTATTTTTTAAGATAAAAGCAAATTAAAGACAAACAAGAGGTTCACTTGAGGCACAATGTTCATAGTCCATGAGCATTATTTACACACAACACAAGCAGAAGAAAACAAGGTATTACGTTCAGGATTGTTCTGGAGTAACTCCAGCTTGATTCATCAAATCGGTTATGCTTCGTTCCAATTCGTCTACACGGCGACTTACATCGTCGATTCGATTGATGATTTTGTTGGACATTGTTTCGAATTGACTTTGAGTTGACTTCAAAATATTGTGAACCTAAAATCGCTCAATGAATTTGCAAAGTGGAAATCGAAAACATACAAATTCGGTCAAATCATCCGCACCTCCAGTGCTCGAAGTGTTCAAAGTGGTGGATTGAGCTCGAATCCCATTATCGGTATTGACGTTTTCAGTCAACGTAATGTCGTCGTTCTTATCGGCCATTTTTTGGAATAAATGAGTCTAAACTGAAATTAAAGCGATATGCTTCTAATTGATGAAAATAGTAATGTGTAGGTTGTAAACCTCAAAATAGACTTTAAAGTAAAAAAGTGGAAAAGTTTATCTTGTAGCTAAGAAACTGCGGAATCAAAATTTTACATGCAATCTTTCCATTTAAGCAATTGGTTCGTTTCCATCATCCGGACCATCTGGAGCATTGCGTTGTTTGGTGTCTTTGAATTTCGTGAAATGACTTGCTGGATCGACTGATCCCGTGGATGGCGCTGTTGAATGTGTTGTAGTTTGTTGACCTTTCAGAGGTGCTAAAAATTTTCGATTAGAATTGACCATAGATTATTGGTTGCCATCTTTCTTGGTTATTAAACTACCAAAGTACGTCGCCAACGGTGATGCCCCTTCTTTGTTGTTTGATGGCGCTGCGTTTGCTGCTTCACGTTTCGGACTTGCCGGCGATTCGCTCAATGCTTTTGCCAACAAACTCAAAAACGTTTGTTCTTCTTCGCATTCGATCGGTTTTTCGCGTGCCGATGCGGTTTGTTCTTCGTTGGAAGTCAACGGTTGATCGGGGTTTTCGATGGACTCTCTTTCCAGATCCAATTTCTTTTCCGAGTCCCAACCCGATGGAATGAAAACGCTCTTTTCATCGACAATATGCGCAGTTTTCGTAAACTGAACACCGTAGACCCGATGAGCGATATATTTGCGTAGAAGTTGAGTGTTGACTTCCTCTTTTGAAGATGTGTAGACCTGAATAGTGAACATACAAATGCATTTGATGAAAAACAAACCAACGCAGCGCCATGAGCCAAACAGAATTTTCGAATTTGATATTGAAGTCGACTCATTTCGTCGGCCGAAAGAAGTGGTCGTTCGTCGGTCTTTGTGATGACAACAATCACGGCTGCACCACACGTTTCGGTTAGAACTCCACTTTCCAGTTCAACGAACTCCGGTCGAAAATCGCTGCCCACAGCATCAGTGTAAACACTTCCAGCCGGCTCAACGTAATCTTGCCAAGCTCTCAATTCTGGAAAAGCTCAAATAGAAATAGACTTCCTTACAAACTCACGATCTGATCGGGCTTGTGAAATTGCATCGTCATTGTAGAACTTTTGTATTTGTGATTCGGCCATCTTGTACCACTTGTTTAACGATTCGATGATTTTGTACGGTTCGGAAAAAGAGGCACACAACATAAGAATACATTTAGCCAGTTGTTTTGGCATCGAAAACTCCAAGAGATCGGTCGCGGATTCGTTGCCGCTCATAATCCAAACGGGCAAATTCGTTGAGTCTTGACCACCAAAAGTTGTTGTTGCTGCGGAAGTCAATTGATATGTTTGTCGATTATCTTCATTAGCGTGAACTGTGAGATAATTGTATTCGAGAACCGATGGATTGGGTGTTCGATCATTGCCAACCATTTTTGTAATCAACAACGATTTTCCGCATTGATTTTCACCTGAAAATAAAAGTAGAAATCTGAACAGACATCAAATAGTTACCGAGAACGATTACACTTCCTTGGGGTACCCTTGTTGCTTCAGAACTCACATCCTCTAAGATTTGGGACCTAAATGATTGGTCATCGAATACCAAAACGTTGATTACTCACCAGATCTTCTCATCTTCTTGCTGTGTTGTTGTCGACTTTTGCGGCGATGTCCAATTGATGTCCGTTAACGCCATGACTTTAATTGGATTGAAAAAATATTTAAAGTGAAATAGCTACCACGGAGTGGCTGAAATTTGAACCGCAGAGTGAAGTTTGGCTGCCGCTTTCTTGTGCGAAGTGCTGAGTCTGGGCGCCACTGTTGCATCCCAGTGATCAAGAACGAATTTCATCGATGAGCAAGTTTTTGAGCAAAATGTTAATGAAATTGTTTGATCAATAAGTGAAAAAAGAGCGTTGATGATAAGTCTCCATTAAACTTCTTATAATGGCCCGTCATTAGTATTTAGAAGTTACGTGTTAAGCAAGTCATGGCTTGTAAAATGCGTTGATATTATTTGGCAAGACATGACGACTTTATAGTGCCTTTAAAGTTGATGTGTATATAAATCACATGCAAAACTTTAAACATTTACTAATATGATCAATGGACGCTTATTGCTAACTCTGTCGACTAGACGTTGCAACGCGTCGAATTGAAACAATTGAACAAAAGTTTGTTTTCTCCAAGGAAAAGTTTTAGTTTGAAGTTCTGCGTAGCAACATTATGTACGACTTGTTAGATACGAACCTCGTTACTCAATTCGAGTTGCCACTACAGCAGTTTTATCGTCGACTAAATGACATCAATTGTTACTTCTGTTAACTGTTGCCGCACTTCTTCGATCAACATCGTTGTTTGCCTTTAAAATGATCAGAAGACGAGGTATCATTTCTGCAGTTGTGTAAATACGTTCTCATTATACAAACTTCTATTGAGTTACGCTTGAATGAAAAGCTTTTGTTGAACTTAACTCATTTGATTAATACGTGCTACGACATTCAAACATAAGGCTTTGACAACTTCCGTCGTGCAACAAAGAACTATTGATAACTACGGTGTTGACATGAGTTTTCATTCGTTGAATTTCGATTTCGATGCCAACTATCGTAGTTGAACGTCTTAACTGGAGCAGTTAACTTGTTGGGAATCAATTCAAATTAAAACAACTTGAATGCTCATAAAAGCACACCAAAGGTCAAGAAGTTTCCTTTCTGTTTCCACTTCGTTCAGCGGTTCTGCACTGAAAGTTGAGCGGATGGCCGACACATTTTCAGGATTTTACCCGTTTTATGTCTTCACAAATGAGAGTACGAGTTGTTTACGCTTTTCGTTTAGTTCGTGAGTTGGCAATGAAAAGGACGTGCATTGCGAACGGCGGTGTTTTTGTTTGTAAAATCTCCGGACCTTCGAACAAAATGAAAAGAAATGTGTTTTGACGCTTCGTGTTTCACTTGGCTTTCCCGACCACTCTTCCCATTGGTTGGTTGCGATTCATGCGAACAATTTCGCTCGTCCTGTTTACCCCAACGCATTTTCCACAAAAAGCGGACGAAGGAAACGCCGCGGCACACACTCGATGGTGCTTTTTCGAGTGGCCATCCGAAGGCGCCTGTTGTGCGTGTGTGTAGAACTCCCTCGCCCGTCTATTTTTGTCCTACGGGCGTGCCTTCATAGATGGACAACGAATCGAAAAGAAGCGGGAAAATATGAATAGACGAGGAGATTATGCAATTCGGTTTGTTTATCGTCAATTCGATTGGACGTTCTAGAGAACAGTTTCGGCGTGTTAGACGAAACTGGTTCTCCCATTGATTCTCGAGCAGCGTTTTTGAAGGTCGTTTAGGGGCTCTAAAACCACCGTTGTATTGTTTACTTGTGTTTACTGGGTTTTTTTTGCTTAGCGAAATTGTTGAAAGTCGACGCGAAGAAAAGTAAACTCATCAGCGTGTTTCGATACGTTTACTTTCATAAACACTCAGGATAGAAAAATAGTTCGACATTTTTTGCTTACGTGGCCCCTTCGTTGTGTTTGTTTTGCCCAACAAACCGCCGCTTGAGCGTTGATTCATTCGCAAAACAATTTGAAACAACCATTCGCAATTGATTTCAATACGTGGATGATCATAAAAATTCTGTTTTCCTTCGTTTCTCGTATAAAACCGATGGTGTTACATTCATTTTTGTTTATTATCGCTTCGGTTTATCAGTTCCGCGTAAACATTCTTCATTCCTCTTGCTTTCAGACAAAACTCTACGACTCAAAAAGCGAAGAATGGCGACCGAGAAGAAAACTTACCAGATCCCTTATCGTTCCCAACTTCAAGAGAAGTTCGAACCGGGACAAACGCTGATTTGCAAAGGTTAGTTGACGCATGAAACGATCGTATGAATGCTATTTGCTTAGGAAGTTCGATTCCCGAGTCTCAACGTTTTTCGTTGAATTTCCATCACGTTAGTTTCAAGCCGCAGTTCGATCACCATTTTTGTTGTTTAGAAATCTGCTGACTTTTCTGGCAATGACATTCCTCTTCACATTGCTGTTCGTTTCGACGAAGGAAAGGTCATTTTGAACAGTTTCTCCGACGGTCAATGGGGCAAAGAACAACGCAAATCGTCGCCGATCAAACGCGGAGAACCGTTCGACATTCGTGTGCGTGCTCACGACGATCGATTCCAAGTTATCATTGACCACAAGGAGTTTTGCGAATACGAACATCGTTTGCCATTGAGCAACGTTACTCATTTCAGGTATTTTCCGTTTGAAACGTGAAGGTTTATTTGTAAACTTTAGCGTTGATGGAGACATCTATCTCAACCAAGTCTCCTGGGGCGGAAAGTACTATTCCGTTCCGTATGAGAGTGGAATTGCGACAGGATTTCCGGTCGGAAAGCGACTTTTGATTCAAGGATCAGTCGAAAAGAAAGCTAAACGTTTTCACGTGAATTTGCTTCGCAAGAACGGCGACATTGCTCTTCATTTCAATCCTCGTTTTGGTAGTTTCTACGACTTAGAATCAATTAATCGATTAAATTTCAGACGAAAAGCACGTCATTCGCAATAGCTTGCAAGCCGCTGAATGTAAGACAACTATCTACAACAGTCTATAACGATTTTCAGGGCAAAATGAAGAACGCGAGGGCAAAATGCCGTTCGAAAAGGTACAATTAGATGAATTTTTAAAGTCAACTTGCTGTTTCTAGGGACATGGCTTCGACTTGGTCATCGTGAATGAGGATACTCATTTCGATGTAAGTTGCCTTTCAATTAGTCGGTTTGCTACGTAGAGTGTTTAGATTATCGTCAACGAACAACCGTTTGCTACTTTCGCTCACCGCAGCGACCCGAACGATATTAGCGGATTGCAGATTGCTGGCGACATCGAGTTGTCAGGTGAGTATACGCGAACTCGTCTGACCTTCAATCCCAACTTTTAGGAATTCAAATCCACTAAAATTCCAACGATAGCGGATGCAGTTTTTTTCAATTTTTTAGAATTTTACGGTACACAGATCCGTTAAACAACGAAACATCTTCAAGAACAAAAGCTTTTTCGTCTAATCGCCAACTTCTACTGCCCGCTTCATATCGTCATTGGTTTTTTTAATTATGCAAATAAAGTGATTGTGTGTCTTCTTAGTTGTCGTTTAAGTCGATTTCTTGTCGAGTCCGCACAACTATTAAATAAACGTATTTTAACGAAACATTTGCTCTATTGATAGCTCGGACATTAGATGAAACGCTAAGTCGCTGGATCGGTTCTCTTCCAATCAATTGACCCGTTTCATCATCTGATTCTTATATCAAAAATTTCTCAGCAACTGATGAACGATGTTGATCATATTCAAACATGACTTCTAGTCACCTGCTATCATACAGCTCGATTGGTCAACGCATTGTCATGATCGCGGATGCTTTTAGTTACGACTATAATGTCTCTCAGCAAATCATGTTGATCTTTTCTTCGGATTCTATTTGACTGTAGTTTTTAACTGCTTGCAAAAGGCGACGGCAAACCCACAAAAGTCATGGATGTGACATCGCATTTCAAAATGAAATCGTAGAATAAGAATTTAACTGCTTTCAAACAGTTATCCAGACAACTGTCGCGACTTTAATGAGAGCGCGAATTGACCTGAATAAAGCACCGTTCCGTCTGGTCAACCGTTCCGTCTGGTCAAAGCAATTCTGTCTCGTCACGACAACAACAAACAAAAGTAAACTTCTTGTTGTATTTAGACTTAGCATCAACTACCGAGTCAAGGAACTGGTTGTTTTCTCAAACGCATCTTGAGATCAAAATCGACAGGAAAAATGGAAACCGGCGCATTTTTACGGAAATGCGCAAAATCGTAATCCACTCGTTGATATGCGAAAACGAATCGAACTTTATATTTCGCGGTGAGATCATTGACTAAACTAAACAATGGTGATTTCCAGCAAAATTTGTTTATTAGTGATCTTCGTCTTCTTTCTCTTTTCTGTACTTCGTCTTTTCTAATCTATGCGGATTCTGATATCTCAAGCTTCGACTTTCTGCACACAAATTCTTTCAATCTGATTGCCATTTTGTTTGTAAGATGTTGTTAATTGGCGACAGTGTGAGTTCGGAAACAGTTAAGCGAGTCATTATAGCAACATTTAGCTGGTTTCCCGACTGATCTCAGACCTGAACAGTCGATTGAAGGCGGCGGAATACGACATCGTTGTTCGCATTGTGACGTTTTTGGCGGACCTTGGAAATGCACGAGTTTTGACTTACGACTCGATCGTCGAGTTTCTGCTCAGTTTCATCGAACAAGCGGCTGTTCAGAACGTAGGAGCTTCATTGCTGCAGTCTAATGGAATCGGGGTTTCAGTTGCTCAGCGACTTCTACATCTATTCGGTGATGCACACATTGCCGTGGATCGGAGGTGCTCTTTTCCAGAATCAATTGTCAACTCTCAGTGAGCTGATGAGTAAACTCGAAAAGTACCTTTCGAATCGACTAAAACAACACGTTAAGATTTTAAAACGGTATGTTGAAATAATCAATTTATTCAATTAGCTTGCTGCTCAGACTATTTAGTCATTTTAATGTTCAAATTCCATTAGTGCCCTATCAAGATGTTGATTTGAACATTTGAACATCGAAAAGTGCTGTCGTGTTCTTGAAGATGCCGACGGATTCAGTTTGTTTTTGCATAAAATCGCCGATTGAAAGATCACAAGGTTCTCGATCCGTTTGCGCGATTCGTTCGGTCAATTCTTGGAGAGTGCGGTTTATGTTTGTCCATTTCGGGGAGCAACCGAACAATCGTGAGTTTACATTCGCGAGATTCGAAAGGCCGATCGGCTTCACCTCTTCGCGTACGGGCAGAATTCCAACAAAACAAGAAAAAACCCGTACGTTTGGCTTCTTAATTGCGGTTGTCTATTGAACTGATTCATCGAACGTGATCGAAACTCATAAATCGCCTCTCAGCAGTCGTCTTCACTTCCTTTTCTTAACGTTATATCCCGCGGAGCGCAAATTCGAAAATGTTGTTTTCAATTGACGTTCATCCCTGTGGTTGTTTAAAATGGAACACACGTTCGATTCTTTTGTTTGGATTTTTGATCATTAGATTTTGTTTGTCTTCTGCCGAACGATGTCCTCCAATTCTTGGAGAAATTGAATGTCCACTACGCTACAAATGTGAATTAAACGTTTGCAAAGATGAACGCGGATTGATAGCTCCACCTGACTGTTCACAGGTAATCGAACTGAAAAGAATCGGAATTGAATTGATTTGAAGATAACTTGCGGACCAGATGCTCGCTGTTCTTCGGGAAGTTGTTATCCGGTGGAAGGATTGCCGTGTGGTCGTAACGTTTTGGTTGCTGAGAACACCGCGCGTTCAATTACTTCTTCTTGTGGTCGACGTGGTCGTTGTATTAGTGAGTTGTTTTGACTAGTGGAAAAGTTGATTTCGAACGTTTCAGATGGTCGATGTGCTATTGACAGTAAGAATGTAGTACATAATGAATGACTAACAGTTTGTTCAGAATGCGCTGAAGTCTTATGCGAACAGGGAGAAATATGTCGAGATGGAAAATGCATAAAAATGTTGGGAGCATTTTGTTTCACTCTTTTTGATTGCGGAATTGAGCCCGGAATGGAGTGTCGAGGCAATCGCTGTACTCGAGAAGCATCTGGAGCGGGAGCGGAAGCTGAGGGAATGGCAAAAATTGATTGTGATCCCGGACACGTGGCGTTGGGAAACGATTGTGTTAAACAACAAGGTGAACACATCGAGAGTTAAGGTTTTAATGAGGCTATTTAGGCTGCGAAGAAATTGTTTGTGATCCCGGGTTTTCGTGTATGAATGGAGTTTGTTTACCGATGAACGGGGCCGACTGCTCGCAAACCCAATGTCCCGAAGGTCTCATTTGTAAAAGGTAGGAAATCGAAATGGTCGTATCGAACCTTTTCATTTTAGAAATGTATGTGTCGTAGATCCTTGTCGTAATCACTGTCCGAAAGAACATGCTTGTATGAACGGAGAGTGTCGACACATACAAGGAATGTATTGTCAGGACGAATGCTGGAGGTAAGTCCTTCATACAGTTCAACGTTCCGATTGTGTTTCTAAACTATAATTCGACCAATTCGAACACTTCTACTGACTAACAAAAACTGCGTAAGAACGTTAAAATGTGCGAAACTTGGTTTATTCGAAATTATAACCGAACCGCAAACGAAGAAAACTCGGTGGCTGGCAAAAAGTAGTTGCGTGAATAATTAATGGGAAAAATAGGAAAATCTAACCGAAAAGTAGTGCAACTTAATCATTAAAACTTACATTTAAGAGTTAAGACTCTTTGGTCGTAAAGGACAATACCTTTTCTCGTGTCTTGTTTTGTTACCAACGCTTGTATACCTTTGATCTGCAACACTGACAAACGGTGTTGTCAGTATGAGCATAAAGGTAATGTGTCAATTCCTCTACAACGTTATCGCACATCAGTGGGCAGTCGTCATGACGACATTTTCGTTGGTTGAATGATCCTTCCTGCGGTGGCAAGCCAATCTGTTTGGAGTGTCAAACGTTTTGCCACAAGTAGAACAAGAGTGAACTGCGTTGTGCTCCGAATTTTTGTGCCTCGACAATTTACTGTACGTTTGAAAGAGAGTTTGGCAAATGTCGCACACATATCCATCGTATTTTTCGAAATGAAAGTTGTGCTCTTGTCGAATATGGTCGACAACGGCTGATTGGTTAGCGCTTGAAAAAGCACAGCAGCTTTTATAAAAACAGTGTATTTTAATATCTTAAACAACCAAATTACCCTAACAGGCTGCTCGAAATCGCCGAACATTAAGGCGGCCAAACGAGTTTTCGAAATATGCAATCGAAAGATGGGTCTGTCGATTTGTTGATTTCGTGGCAAAAGTAAAGAGCGTGAGTAGGTACGGTCATTCCTGCGTTTGCAAGATATTTCTGTGTAAAACACGCACGAAACAATTCCAAGACAAATTCGATTTAGAGCACTTGATCGGCAATGCTATGGAACCGATTTGACTGTTCACCAGGCAAAATGCTTATCAACGGTACCATAACAACGTCTATTGATCGCAATGTCGTAAGGCAATGATCGTAGAAACGTCAGCAGAACGGACCGGAGTACCCAATTTCGAAGTAGTAAATCGCAAGAAGTTTGTCAAGTGATCCCCACGCCAACGATCGAGCAGATTCGAGCGCTTTTCGTCCACAAATCGCGTAAACCCCGGCGGCATAATTGGATGGAGCTCGTCGACCATGGAAGTTGTACTCGGCTTTCTAACGCTAAGATATTAATTTGGGTATAAAAGAGTGATCATACTGTCGACAATGTTGTCCAGCGTTTGCATCATCACGAAATTTTCTGCCACAATATTCGTATTAATCGAAGGGAACTTAACATGCTAAAGCGGGTGTGTTTTAGTGTGAAAGATCTACTTCGGAGCGACTTAAATCTACTGGGATTTCAAGCAATAAAACTGCCAATACCTTCATAGCTGCGCGTTTTCTTACTGCTCTCTCTTTGCATTTCACGACGAAGAATTGATCGTACATGGCCGAAACTTTGTAAAACAATCCAGAACGCGAAAACTCCGTAGTTGGTGAGAAATGGTTGACAAAGTGACGGTGGACATACTCGTTCAGCAAAATATGTTTGCTCACGGAGTTCAAATCGTCAGGAAGTTAATCGAAAATCCACCAACTGTTTATCCATTTGTATCGAACACTACCATAGTCATTTTTAGACGGTAGGATGAATAACAAAGTCTTTTGGTCGATAAGCTCTTAACGCGGAGCAACAATTGTTGCACCGAAAATGTTTAGCACGCGAATTTTACTAACCACTTCCGGTGATCAATACAACAATCGAAAACATTAGAAACAACTTTTGCAATTCCATCAGCTGTTCAAACGCAACAAAACCGAAAGAGTAACGACAAGCCGCTAGTTTAGTTACGTGAAGAAATTTCTTCTGCAACCTAAGATACCAATTTCTTGTACTTAAACGTTTTATCTTCACAACTTATTTCTACCATTTCAGTTCGTTTGGAAAGATCAATGCGGAGCCGTACGTTTGTCTGAATGGTCAATGTGTGAGAAACGGTAAGCAAAGCGAAGCAACCAATTGATCGACGGATTTCGCAGAATGTGCTCGGAAAGTTTGTCAACTGGGCGAAAGATGTGAAAATGGAATTTGTATACGAGTGGAAGGAAACTTGTGTTCTTCAGCATTGCGAGATTGTGGCGAGGCATTCGATTGTGTCAAATCGATGTGCCGCGATAAAATACACGCGGTAAGCGGCGCAACAAACTCAGATAGTGCTGCGTGATTATTTGCTGTTAATAAACTACTTTTTGAAAGATTTTATTCCTGACCAAAAAGCCTAAACATTTTTACACAACACGATCAACGAATTCGTTTCTATTCCTCCGGTTTTCCTTTGTCTTCGAATTCGATTTTCTTATACCCAGCGGTAATGGGAGCGTCTCGGAAGTTCGGGAAACCGGCCCACGGATTGTCGAGTTCGAACTTGCGGAAATCCTGAACACAATAAATGGACGAGAAGTTAAGAGAAACAACGTACCTGTGCAAGCTCGGTCTTCTCGTACACAATGCGTTGCAATTCTGGATCCCAACGAAGCTGAAATCAAAAGAAGTCAAGAGAAGCGAACAGAATGACAATACCTCAACGTAACCAGGAAGTGGGAAATCTTTTCGGAATGGATATCCTTCGAATCCGTAGTCCGTAAGCAGACGACGTAAATCGGGATGATTGTTGAACCAAACGCCGTACATGTCGTAAATTTCTCGTTCATACCATTCAGCTCCACTGAAAACTGAACACGCTGATTCCAATGGTTCCACTTCGTCGGTGTATGTGCGAATGCGGCAACGAGCATTAAAACGCGTCGACAACAGCGCGTAAACGACTTCGAAACGATAAGTACGGGTTGGAACATCGACTCCACAAGCAAAAATGAAGTTCGTGAACTGAGCAGCGTGATGTCCCTTCAAGAACGATAAGACCGGAATTACACCACTCGGGTGAATCAAGAATTCCAATTCGTCTCCCGCAGCAAACTGAACTTGCTGAATGTATTTAGGTAGACAACGAGCAACGTAACGTCCGAAATCGGCCAAACGATCGCGTTGTTTCTCGTTAATTTTCCATAAACCCGCTAAACATTGAATACGTTGAAATAATAAAATAAGCGTACTCACATTTCTTAACGGCATCAAGATTCGGGTCAGGTTTCGGTTCATAGGTCGGTATCTCGGTTGAGTACGGTCGAACAGCCAAAGCAACTGCCGTGCGATTGGTTCTTGCGACTGTTGAGTTGGCAACAGATGCCAGACGACGAAGCATCTCGATCTGCATGTTTGATCTTCAGATTTGACGTGGAAGAGAATTGAAGGTAAGCGAGTGGAATTCAACCACAATGTTTAAGCGAACGTTTCTATTAACAACATTTAATTTAACTATTAACAAATAACAGCGAATAGATAGCCGAGATCATTGAAGTAATAACAAATCTATTTTCCTGCTATACGTTGATTTACATCCCGCATTGCATCGTTGAGAGAAAAAAGAAGGAAATCGAGATTCCGAAGCTCGTTCTCTGTTCCTTCTTTTTCGTCTTTCGATTTGAGTTCGTTGAGCGTACGAAAATCGGATACTTGCGTGTACAACGGCTCGAGTACCTTCTCTTTGGCAGCTTTCAAAAGGGTTATGTCGAAGTTGAGTTTGGCATGAAATTGTGCGAGAAGTGAAACAGCGATCATGTAGTGATAGGAAAGTTCCACTTCAACATAATTGACTTTGGCGCATTCCATGTAGAAGAAAGTGAGTTCTGATCTGAAGATCCCCGAGTCGTCACGAGCCAGAAATCGACGATATTGATCCACGATCCACGCCAGAACTTGAGGCTCATATTTCACCTTCAGTTCGCCTGTTGAGATTTGATGAAAAACACGGCGAATAAGAAGATAACGACCAATTGGATCGAAAAGTTCGACGATCGCCAAGAAGATTCGGAATGTTAGGCCACGACTGGGACCAAGCGATTGATCTTCAACACAACAAATTAGACTTTCAAGTAGTGGCTAAAGTCGAAAATGCAGTAAGAACAAAAACGAGGACTTACAATGTAGTTGGAAACTCGGTAACGAGAAATGGATCTAGATGGAATGCGTAATACTAATCGATTTAAGGTCTCAAGCAGCTTTGAAATGGCTGGTTGTTCTTCTCGATTTCGAAGCAAACGGGCGAATACACGAATCGTTTGACTCAAAATGAATTCGACGTTGATAACGAGTGGAAGGTCGTATTGTTCGAATTCATCGTAGAGCCCGTTGTCCAGAAAAAGCTGTAGGTCATTAACCCAATCGTCGTTCATCTACAACTCAAAAAATCAATGCTATTGCTGCTATCTGGAAGTATCAAAGCGTCCAATAAAACTGCCGTTGAAAGAGGAAACGGTGCTTGTTCACAAATTTTTATTCGATAAAAATCAACAACGTTGAATTGCAAATAAATAGATGGGTTTATTTGCCGGCTGTGGCTTCGGCAGCCCGACGTAACGCAGCACGTTTTCCAACAACGGCCGTGAATCCCGATTTGATTGCCGTAACGGAACATTGACTGTTACAAACGTTGCACTTAAGAAAGAAGAGTCGAGTGTCTTTGGTTAGCTCAGTGTCCGATGAACGACAAGTATGACAAGTCACGTACTCCGCTGAAATTTAACAGTCACATCCGATGATCGATGGAATTAACTGACTGATATATTTTCGTAAAACCGATTCGAAATGTTTTTGTTGGAATCGTCCTTTCACGATCAAACACTGATTGCCGTCAATAGATCCTCTGAAATTGTCGGTAGCTACGAAAGAAATAACAGCAAACGTACGTGGTACCCAATTCAGCGAGTAAGAAGTTGAGTACGTGCTTCGGTTGGCGTTTCAAGAGACGACAAATTTCGGCAAAGTTCGTGAAAGCTGTTTTCTTCGATCCAGCACGAGCAACTTGCGGCGGTTTCATCATGAACTTCTTCTTTTCGCCGGCTACCATATCCGGATTTCGTTCGCGCATAATGTCGAAGACCAACTCCAAAAGTTGCTCGTAGGTGTAATCCGACCATTCGTGTTTCGCATCGATTAAATTCGTTCGACCAATACCCGGAGCAATATCTCCCGTCTAAAGTAAAAATATAAAGTCATATCAGTCGATTTTACTCACCGCTTCGGCTTCCGCTTCATCGACTCGAATGTCCTTTGGCTTCGGTTTTTTGGATGGTAAGTTGAGTTCGATTTCATCACCGCCTTTTGCCGGTTCATCCAATCCGACTTTGGTTTTCTTCTTCTTCTTTTTCGTCAAGTCAAGAGCCTAAAATCAAAGTAAACTCCACGATAGTCGAATTCAACCAACCAAATCCTCGTCAGCCATAGCGATGTCGATTGGTTTGAGTGGAAACGAAATACAGCGAGTTGTTAGTTTTTTTCCAAAACTAATACAATGGGCAGAAAACAAGTTGGTCGGACAAACACTAAGATGCTAGCAGTAAGCCACGACTGAACACTTGCAACCTAAGGTTGTCGCTCGAAGACCACCAATCACTGTGTCCGAACGGTTTCGAGCTTTCGATGCGGAACGGAAAAACTTTGCGCCTGCCATTAGATGGACATTTTGGAGTGTAAAATACAAACAGTCAGAAGTAGTGTGTTGGGTTAAACTGTTGTTGATGTTGGAATAAATTGATCTTTTTCATACAATTCTTGCTTTTACAGTACCGGAAATACGACAAATTGGATTAGTCATCATGATGCCTTTAAAGAAGATAATCGTGTTTGTTTTTTTCGGTTTCGTAATCTGCCAATCGCTTCTTGGTTTGCAGACGAAAGTCGATATCAGGGGACGAGATGTACATTTTGACAGCACGTACATAATTGCTTAGCTGCGTGCTTGAAACGGATGAGCTTATTGGTTTTCAAATGACAAGAAGTTTAATCGTAGTTGTGAACACGATACACTTTTCACATTGTTTGTAGGGGAAGGGACGCGCGTTAGTTTGCAAAAGAGCCGGTTGACCGAGGCTGCCGATCGGCTCAGTCAACGGGCTGTTCAACTTTTTTATTCGAAATGACTAATCAATCGGAAATGTTGGGCATAATTGACTTTTTTTGATCTTTCGCGTGTACTTTCACTTGTGTATTCTTGATACGTTGGTTCTTTTTCAGTGCAACATCATGCCCGTCCAAGAAACGGGGGATCCCAATTCGACATACGAACAGGAAAACGATGTAAACATCGACTTTTGAAGCTAAAAACTTTTGTATTTGTTCAGGAAAATGGACCACCACTCGTCGACGTTCAAACGCTCACCGATCATATGGCACGGGTGGCTGCAATTTTGGCCGGAGAAAAGAACCTCGATCTAATCAAAGATCCATTGGACAACGCGTCGGCCGTTCTGGAGAAATTCATCAACGATCCACAGGTTCCGATCTTTGCGGTCGATCAAATCGTTCAACACGACGATGGAAGCGACGAGAAATCGTTGATTTATACGGCACTCATTGAACTTCAGTATCGAAAAGATCGAGTAATGACGATAATTTTCGTTAAAAAGAACCCAATGATCGTGGCCGATACTCCAATTCAGAATCAAGTCTTGGTTACTGCGTAAGTTCTTTGTTTTTACATTTGTTTTGGTCATTTGTACGATTCTAGAATGGATAGCGGCGATCCGTATGGTTCGATTTGCGCACATGTTGGCAAAGTTCTGGCTCCATTCTTCAAGTCCGTGATTCGAGATCAACGTCGAAATGAACACGAAGGCGATAAACTCGTGCCTGCCGTTCAGAAGTCACTTAATGAAGCCGAAATAAACCTTCTGCATCTGAAGCAAAACATCGACATTCCGGACGTCGAATTGATCATTCATCCAAAGATTCTTCAAGCAGTCGAAAAAGCACATGCACGCGGAACGAAACCGAATGTTTCGGATTTGGGAGATGATGCAACGGACACAAGCTTCTTGAATGCTCTAACAACCGGTGTGAATCGTTGGACTGCCGACATTCAAAAGGTGACGGTTATGGATCGAAATCCCGATTCCGGTACATCGATGCAAGAAGTGGCATTTTGGTTGAATTTGGAAAGTGCACTCAACAAAATCAATCAACAACGAGAAAGTGACGGTGTTTGTTTGACATTGGACGTTCTCAATCACGCCAAACGTTTCCACGCGACCACTTCCTTTGATACGAATGCAGGACTCAAAGAACGAATCAGCATGGCCGCCAATTATAACTCGTTTATGCGCGATCTTCCACTCAACGACTTGATCAGTGCTACGGATTTCGAATCAATCAGCAAGGCTTTGAGCAGTGTGTTCAACGTTCTTAAGAAAGTTCGAAACTCCAATTATCCGACATCACGAACCAACGCGCTTCTACGTGCGTTGTCCCGCGATACAACGAATCAAATACAAAAGGTAACAAATAACCAACGTTCACTAACTAATAATCTTTTAGGTTCTTCAATCTCAACGTCTTTTGGCCATTCCAATGGATGAATTCGAAGCGATCTACAAGAAATGCTCGGAGATCATCACTAAATGGGATACCGAATACGAAAAGATGACTATGGTTATGCGACAACGTAAACGTGATGAGGGACCAAAAACCGCAACTCTTCGTGCGAATCATCGACATAAAGATCTGGAAAAGCGTCTCGAGTCGATTCGTGAATTTCGACGTCAACATGAGCAGTTGAGTAACGTGATTGCTCGTGTTGTTCGAATGTCCGAAGTTGGAACTCCGAGCGATGGCAGTGATCCAGTCCGAGAAGTAAACGTGGCTTATGCAAATGTGAAAGAAGTCGACTGTCTCGATCTAAGTCCCGATGGCGAGAAGATATGGTCCGATGCTCGCAGTTACTACGATGAGCGTATCAGTCGTGTGGAAACCCAATTGGCAACTCGATTTCGTGAACAGTTGGGATCAACTCGGTCAGCAGAAGAGATGTTCAAGATTTTTTCGCGCTTCAACTCTCTATTCTACCGCAAACACATTAAATCGGCGATTCGTGAATATCAAACGAAATTGATTGAACGCGTTAAAGAAGATATCCAAAATCTTCAGGTGCTGTTTGAAGACGAAGAAAGTCGACGTCGCGGAATCGTGGTTTCAATGAAAGAAGACATGCCATTGATTGCTGCGCAGATCAGTTGGAATCAAAAGATCCTCAAACAACTCGACTTTTGCATGAAACGTGTTGCTGCTGTGCTTGGACAAGAATGGGCAACATATCGAGATGGTGAGTGCTGTCGATTGAGATTCACAATCTGTGGTTTTAGGCATCGAATTGAAACGTATTGATGAACGATTTCGCCAGAAATTGAACGTTGATACAATGCTTAACGAATGGACAAACTCAATTCAAAATCGACAAGCTCCGACGAATGCTCGAATGCTGCTTGTCGAAAGACAACAACGAGATGGACGTCAACAACTGAGTTTGAGAGTCAACTTCTCACCCGAACTCATCGAAGTTTCGAAAGCCGTTCGAACAATGCGATCTATGGGCTTTCGACCACCGTTTCGTATCGTCAACGCTGCGCATCATACGAGCAACATCTACCCGTTCGCAATCTCTTTAATTTCCTCAATTCGCGACTATCAAATCACGAACTCAATGGTTGCCGAACGTCGTGGATCTGAGATTTTGGTCGCTAATTTGCGAAAGGAAATTCACAAACTCCTCATGGATGTAAGCTTTCAAAAACAACAAACAAGAACTGATTGGTTGTTTAGACTGCACCACACGTTTGGGAATCTTTTAAGACGGACACTTGTGTTACTCGAATTGCTGATGCAACGAATAACTATCAAGACAAAGTCTACGATTTATTGGAGATTCTTGACAAAATCGATGCGGATGTCAACTCTTTGGATACTTGTCCGTACACTCGAGAAGCAATTGGAGCTCTTCTTCAATCAATTCAAGCAAACGTTGATCGTCTTTCCTACGACAGTTATTCGAATCAAGTCATTTGGACTGAAGAAATGGGAAAACGAGTGGGTTTTTTGAATGTGAATTTGTTCACTACAGCAATTTATAGATCGAAGAAAAATTGGCTTTTCGAGCAGAACATGCAATTGCCCTTTGGACTCGCTATCTGACCGTTAATCCCGATGATTTGGAAGAGCAATGGGATGGTGAAATCCGTCCAATTCGTTTGGCACTTCGAATCACATCGCAATGCATGAACGTGCATCCATCGCTGGAAAGTGCAACCACTAACTTATTCAATCAACTTTATGCTCATCACGGAATCGTTTCGAAGCAACCACGGGTTATTGCCGATCGTCATCAAATGATCAATCGAAATGACGAGGATATGACTTACAAGTCGGCAATCATGAAGATGCCCGGTCAAATAAAAGTCATGAAGGAGGCGTTTCGCGCTATAACTTCGGTTATGAGTCGAGTGTCGACGTACGTGAACGAATGGGTTCGCTACCAGGTTCTTTGGGATCTGCGCATGGAACATGTTTGTGATCGATTGGAAAATGATTTGGACAAATGGATTCGTACATTAGCCGAAATTCGAGACACACGAAAACGTCTGGATGATGGACAAGCAATGGGAATGAAAGCTTTTCCTGTATTCGTTGATTACAGCGATGTTCAACACAAAGTTTCGGCAAAATACGAATACTGGCTTCGAGAGTTGCAACAGAAATTTGTTGTCGTTTTGGGTAAAACAACTTATATTCTTGCTGTTTGACCAACTTATTTCAGGAGATGCAATCAAAAGCTTCTACTCGGATATTGCGAAATGGCGTCCCGAGTTGGAAAATCAGTCGCTCGACTCAACAGCTACATCCGATGCCGTTTCATTGATCACAGCAGTTCAAGGACTCAAGAAACGTGTCGACTTCTACGACGCCCAGGTTTCACAGTTTCATGTTGGCGAACGTCTTTTGACCAGCACTCGACATCCGTTGCCAAACTCGTGGATCTTTGCTGAACATGTTGCCGGAGAATGGAGTGCATTGATGGAGTTGCTTGACCGTAAGAATTCAGCGATCAAAACCCGAGTATGTTCAGAACTTTTAACAACATTCTTAATATAATTTTTGTAGGTGGCAAACCTTCAATCTCGAATCAAAGAAGAAGACGAAGTGGTCGAGAAGCGTATCGTGGAGCTTCTCAACGATTGGGACAAAGACAAACCTACACACGGTACCAATCGTCCAAAGGACTCGATTCAAGTGTTAACAACCTACGAAGAACGTTTCACAAAAGTTCGAGAAGATCGTGAGAATATGGTACGCGCCAAAAACGCTTTGGACATGACTGACAGTCTTCGAGTTGGAAATCAAATCTCGAAGTTAGATGTCGCGTTGGAAGAACTCACTGATCTTCGGGGTAAAATTGTTTATTTGATCTTTTACATTCTAAATTATTTCAGGAGCATGGCAAACACTCTTACCCATTTACGACGAAATCGAACAATTGCGAGAAAAATCGTGGCTCATGGTTCAACCGCGTAAACTTCGTCAGTCAGTCGACGATTTGTTGGCATCACTCAAGAAGCTTCCATCACAATTTCGTTCTTACGAATCTCACGAACAAACAAAACGATTACTTCAAAACTATTCACGAGTTTGTTGTAGAGATCGAACTAAACTCAAATTTTTATTTTAGATGAATGCTTTGATTGGAGAATTGAAGTCTGAAGCATTGAAAGAACGTCATTGGGAAAAACTGACTCGTGAACTTCGTGTCTCATGGAATCCAAATGATTTGACTCTCGGACAAGTGTGGGAAGTGGATTTGATTCGACATGAAGCAGTGATTCGTCAACTGCTTCTTGTTGCTCAGGGTGAATTGGCGTTGGAAGTGTTTCTCAAACAAGTCAAAGAATACTGGCAAGCGTATACCGTTGATTTGGTCAATTACCAAAAGAAAACAATGCTTATTCGTGGTTGGGACGAGTTGTTCAACAAGGTATGCCGCTTAAGTTTCAGGTCAATACTTAACGATTACTTCAGTTAAAAGAACACATCAACTCATTGGCAGCAATGAAATTGTCTCCCTATTACAAGGAATTCGAAGAAGATGCTTTGTCGTGGGAAGATCGATTGAATAAGATCAACGCACTGTTCGACGTCTGGATAGATGTACAACGTCGTTGGGTTTATCTCGAAGGTCTCTTCTCGGGATCTGCGGATATTGCCACATTGCTGCCTATGGAATCAAATCGTTTCTTTGGTGTTTCCAACGAATTTCTCGCATTAATGCGACGAGTCAGTGGAGCCCCTCGGATTTTGGATGTCGTTCACATTCAGGTAAGTTAAGCAACTGCATTCAATAGCTAATTGGCATTCAGGGTGCTCAACGTTTACTCGAACGTTTAGCCGATATTTTGGCTAAAATTCAAAAAGCTTTGGGTGAATATCTTGAACGTGAACGTTCTTCGTTTCCTCGTTTCTATTTTGTTGGTGATGAAGACCTTTTGGAAATCATGGGAAACTCAAAAGACTTGGTGCGAATTCAAAAACATCTCAAAAAGATGTTTGCTGGAGTCATGGCCATCGATGTAGACGAAGAGAATCTGCTAATCAAAGGAATCGTTAGTCGAGAAGGCGAACAAGTGACTTTGAACGAACCGGTTAATTTGAAAGAAATACCGCGAATCAACGATTGGCTTCGCAAACTGGAGAATGAAATGCAAAAGACTTTAGCTAAACTGCTTCATCAGGCATTGGAACATTTCGGAAAGTTCGACGTGAATACTCTTCAATCATCCGACTATATGAATTGGTTAGATATGTATCCTGTAGGTTATGCAAATAATAACAAAAGTACTAAACGCTTTGTTTCAGGCTCAAATCGTTTCGTTGGCTGCTGATATCTGGTGGTCAGAATCGATTGATGCGAAATTGGCGCAATCGAAACAAGTTGACAGTGTTCTGAAGGCGGTTAACGACACACTAGCCCTGTTGTCCGAATCCGTTCTTCACGATCAACCACCAGTTCGTCGAAAGAAAATCGAGAATATGGTAAGTGGCCAATAAAACTTCGACTATTAATGTTCTTCTCAGATTACCGAATTTGTGCACAAACGTGATGTTACTCGGAATTTGGTTGACAAGAAGGTTTCGAGCAATACTGACTTCTATTGGCTTCAAGTTATGCGTTTCTATTACATCAAAGAACACACAAATGATTCATCAAGATGTTGCGTAATTCGAATGGCAAATGCCCAATTCAATTATGGATTTGAATATCTGGGAATTCAAGAGCGTTTGGTTCAAACTCCACTAACGGACCGTTGTTTCCTTACGATGACTCAAGCACTTCATTCACGTCTCGGTGGTTCGCCATTCGGTCCGGCCGGAACTGGAAAAACTGAGTCAGTAAAAGCACTTGGTCATCAACTCGGTCGTTTTGTTCTCGTTTTCAATTGTGACGAAACTTTCGATTTCCAAGTAGGTTAATGACGAAAAAATTTTCAAATCAACAAAAATGTACAATAAGATTATGGCAATTCGAAGGTAGTTTCTGAGAACGTGGGTAAATGGAGATTCGTTTGGTCAACAGCGAGATTCCTATTCTTGGCGTAGTCGTGACAAACGCAATTTGGCTTCTTCCAAGCGCACCTTTTCGGTTTCGGCTTTCCAACGTTCTTGCAACGATTTGTAACGTTCCTGTTCGGCACGATACTTTTCAGCTTCTAATCGAAAGCGTTCCTGTTCGATGCGAATTTGTTCCAATTGTGTTGATTCTCGATGCGTTTCATCGTCACGATTCTGACGTCCGAGTCCCAACTCACGGAAAATGTTTTCCCATTGCAGTTGTCGGTCATCGTTTGATTGGTCGTTTTCGTCGTCTTGCTGTTGAGTGCTCGTCATGCCGTTGCGTTGATGGCCGGTTGCCGAGCAGGGTCGTTTTTCCGCACTTTCAGCTTGAACAGCAGACGACGCAGGACGCTAAAAAACGAGCCATTTAGTTTGATCGAATTGAATGAGTCGTGCAATTTCGAAAGATCCATTTCCCGCCTAATTCCACTTACCTTGGGTCCATGATTCGAGTTTATATTGCTCACGTAACCGACAACATCGGCAAGGAAAGCATTCGAACTTAAGATCGGATTGTCCAACTCAATTCCGTTTTCGCTTCGTTCACTTCCGACTGATTTCGGCGGCTCTTCGACGGGATCGATTTTGATAAGATCGCTAAAATCGAAAGATCCATCGTCACTTGTTTTGCCCAAAGTGTCCAAAACGATCATATCCAACTGGAAATCTGGAGTTTTGAACAGGACACTTTGATTGCTCGTTTTACCTCGTTGAGATCTTTTTCGGGCGTTTGATACAATTTAATGTTTTCGGCAATCTTGTTGACTACTCGTCGTCTCAAATGCTGCCAGTCGACATCACGAACCGTACGCCAATTTCGAGTAGCAAATCGTTGAACCCCATTGGCTACCATTTCCAATCGAACGGCTTCCCAGGCCCGTTCCTTTTCGTGTGAGATCTTTTCGCGCGGAATCGAACTGCAGGGATTGATGATCACGTCTTTTCGGCTGTGAATCGCTTTGGCCAACATGAAGTGAACGTCGTACGGTCGCAGTTGTGCCGCTCCACTCGTCGCCGAATGGGAGTTGGTATCCATTTCTGGAAACGGCGAGATTGAGGGCGCTGGATTGCGACGGCGGCTGAGCATGTGATCGGAAAGAGCTTTGAGTCCTCAGAGTCAAATGGCGAACAAAATTTCAACGCGAAAAACGACGCAAAATCGCAAGGCAAACGTGTTAGCAAGTGAGCGCAGAAGATGTGCGACGAAATGCGTCGGGGCGGGTGTGAGTTAAAAAGGCGGACGTCTTACATCGTTTTATCCTCGCAAACCTCGTTGTCTGTTCGACCCGCGAAAATGCAAAAAAATAGCAGATGAGGCGAGCACTTGCAAGCAAAAGCCTAACGTGTGCTCGAAAACTTTGAGGGAAAAGTGAGTTGCTTGCCGACGCAACTCGTCCTTTCACGTTTTTGAGCGTTGTGACGAGCATTGGATTTCTTGCATGAAAACAAAATCGCGACTGCTTTCGCTCTTGCCGGCCGTCAGATTGCAATGCAATGGGCAAAAGGGCGCAAAAACCAAACCGAATTCCTCCGTCTCGAGGCCAACAAGCAACTGCACCGAGTTTCGAGCATTGAAATGTGCGTATGTGATGGAGGGCCCTCGTTCGGCCATGTTTAGCAAAACGGCACACGTGTGTGAGGCCAACAGATAAGTGAGCAAGCGGTGCACTTGCGAAAAAAAACCTCCACTTCTTGTGGCCGATGACTTTTGCGTTTTCTTTTTTCGCACAAAAACGACCGCTCCGTCTGCTCGTTTGTAATCGCACCGTCAAACATGAAATGCCGAAAGGACTCGTGGATTTCTTCAATTCGTAAAGGCCGCTTGAATTGGTCCAAAACATACAGAAATGAACTTTGTTGAACCGCACAATCAGCAAACCGAAAATTTCAGGCGGTTGGTCGAATTTTGGTTGGACTTTGCCAGGTTGGAGCATGGGGTTGTTTCGACGAGTTCAATCGTTTGGAAGAACGAATGCTATCCGCAGTTTCACAGCAAATTCAAACGATTCAAGAGTCCGTTCGAGCCGGCGGCCAAATGTCCGTGAATTTGGTCGGAAAGAATCTGAACGTAAACGCGAACATGGCGATCTTCATCACAATGAATCCCGGATATTCTGGCCGTTCCAATCTGCCGGATAACTTGAAACAAGTAAGCTCAATGGCACTTAAACATCACAACCGATTGGATTTAGTTGTTCCGATCATTGGCTATGACTCAACCGGATCGCAATTTGATTGCAGAAGTGATGCTCTTCTCTCAAGGTTTTGGTACGGCCGAAGTACTGGCCAAGAAGATTGTTCCACTTTTCATGTTCGTTTAACTCTCACAATTACATCTAATCAAGGTTTTAGTTTGTGCAAAGAACAGTTGTCGAATCAATCGCATTACGATTTCGGTTTGCGTGCATTGAAGTACGTGCTCGTATCGGCCGGTAACATCAAACGTGACAATTTGCAACAACAAACCACCGAATCGGATACGAACATGGCCGAACAACGAATTTTGATTCAATCAGTTTGTGAGACTTTGGTTCCCAAACTTGTCAGCGAAGATATTACTCTTCTGTTTTCGTTGCTTCAAGACGTCTTTCCGGATGTACAATACAAACCCAAAGAGAATGCTGCGTAAGTTATTCATTGCATATAAACATCAACAGCTGGTTTAGATTGCGAACTGAATTGGCAAAAGTTTGCGATAAACTCTACTTGTCGTATTCGGATGTCGCCGGACAAAACGGTTATCAATGGATGGAGAAAGTACTGCAATTGTACCAAATCACCAATCTCAATCATGGTCTGATGCTCGTTGGTTCGAGTGGTTGCGGTAAAACAACGGCATGGAAGGTGCTGTTGAAAGCATTGGAGAATTTGGAACAAAAAGAAGGTGTTGCTCATGTGATTGATGCTAAAGCAATGTCGAAAGATTCGCTCTATGGTGTTCTCGATCCGAACACTCGTGAATGGACTGATGGATTGTTCACGCACATTATTCGAAAGTAACACGTTGAAGTAATACTAAACTGAGCCATAATTTAGAGTTATTGACAATGTTCGCGGGGAAGCAGACAAACGTCAATGGATTATCTTCGATGGAGACGTGGATCCTGGTAGCACTTTGATGAAACTAACAAATAACCGTTAAATTTCAGAATGGGTTGAAAATTTGAATTCAGTGCTTGATGACAACAAACTATTGACTTTACCTAATGGTGAACGTTTGTCGATTCCGCCAAATGTAAAGTTGAAAACATAAACGCAAGAATTGATCGCTCAACTTCAGATTCGAATTATTTTCGAAGTTTCCGATTTGAAATACGCAACTTTGGCTACGGTCTCTCGTTGTGGTATGGTCTGGTTTAGCGAAGAGGTTGTGACCACCGATATGCTCTGCGAGAACTATTTGGCACAATTGCGCAATCAACCATGTGGAAGTAGTGAGTTCATAAAACTCTCATTGAATAAGGAATCATTTGTTTTAGCAATTGCGGCTATTCCATCACTTATGGCAACTTCGACAACCTCGGAAATTCCCGAGTCCTCTGGACATCATGTCCAAGAAGTCTGTGCTAACGCATTGGCCGATCACTTCAGTGTCGAGGGTCTTGTGCCGCGATCTTTAGAATACGCAATGACAAATGTTGATCACATTATGGAAGTTTCGAGACAACGATTGTTGCTTGCATTTTTCTCAATGATGAACTACTCAGTTCGACAACTTCTGAATTACGCTCTTTTGCATCAGGACTTTCCGCTAACTGATGACCAAATGACCGCGTACATCAATCGAGCAATGCTTGTCAATTTGGTTTGGTCGTTGTCGGGTGATGGCAAATGGCGTTGTCGTCAACGAATGAGCGATTTTGTTCGTGGATCAACTACCATTCCACTTCCGGCAAATGAGCAGTCTCCAATTGTGGACTACGAAGTCGTTATTGAAAGCGGTGAAGTTCAATGGCAACCGTGGTCACGTAAAGTACCAAAAATGGAAATCGAAGCAAATCGAATTGCTGCCGGCGATGTTGTTGTTCCAACAATGGATACCGTCCGACACGAACTTCTTCTCAACACCTGGCTCAGTGAACGCAAACCGCTGGTGCTTTGCGGACCACCAGGATCGGGAAAAACAATGACTTTGCTTTCGGCTCTACGATCACAACCAGACATGGACGTATGTTTTTCAACGCCAATTATTCCTATCATTAACTTAATTTTTAGGTCATCAACGTCAACTTCTCGTCTTCCACGACCCCTGAACTTTTGCTGAAAACTTTTGATCACTATTGCGAATATCGACGCACTCCAAATGGCGTAGTTCTTGCACCGGTACAATTGGGTCGTTGGTTGGTCATTTTCTGTGATGAAATCAATTTGCCAATGCCTGACAAATACGGTACTCAACGGGTCATTTCATTTTTGCGTCAATTGGTTTCACAAGTAATCGTTAGAAGCAGTGTAGAAGTTTACTGATCTCCAATTTCAGAACGGTTTCTATCGTCCAAGCGATCAACAATGGATCACTCTTGAGCGTATTCAATTTGTTGGCGCCTGTAATCCACCAACTGATCCGGGACGTAATCCACTCTCCGAACGATTTCTTCGACACGTTCCGGTTGTTTATGTCGACTATCCGGGACATACGTCTTTGTCGCAAATCTACGGAACATTCAATCGTGCGGTTCTTCGGCTTTTCAATCATTTGAGTGGCTACGCAGAGCCGTTGACCGAGGCAATGGTCGAAGTTTATCTGAAGAGTCAAGAACATTTTACACAAGACGAACAACCGCATTACGTTTACTCGCCACGTGAATTGTCGCGTTGGGTTCGTGGAGTTAGTGAAGCGATTGCACCATTGGACACATTAGATTTGCCCGATCTTGTTCGTCTTTGGGCCCACGAAGCTCTTCGTTTGTTCCAGGATCGTTTGGTTCGCGATACGGAAAGAACGTGGACGGACGAGTTGATTGATGAAACGGCCACCAAATACTTCGGATCTCAAATTGATGTGCGAGAAACCTTGAAACGACCACTTTTATATTCGTGCTGGCTTACTAAGGTTCAACTGTTTCAGTTGGGTATTGAAGATTGTTTTTGTTTCAGAACTACTTACCGGTTACTCGTGACGAATTGCAAAAGTACGTTGAAGCACGTATTCGCGCATTTTGTGAAGAAGAATTGGACGTCAAATTGGTTCTGTTTGATCAAATGATCGACCATATTCTGCGAATCGATCGAATTTACCGTCAACCACAAGGTCATTTACTGTTGATTGGAGTCTCTGGAGCAGGAAAAACTACGTTGTCACGTTTCGTTGCATGGCTCAACGGTCTTTCTGTATTGTAAGATGAAACGACAAATTCGAAACTGATAATTGCAATTTAGCCAATTGAAAGTTCATTCGAAATATTCGGGAGCTGATTTCGATGAAGACATTCGACACGTTCTTCGACGAGCCGGTTGTCGTGGTGAACGGATTTGTTTCATCATGGACGAATCGAACATGTTGGACACCGGATTTTTGGAACGTTTGAACACACTGTTGGCTAACGGTGAAGTTCCGGGTCTATTCGAAGGCGATGAATTGACCACATTGATGAATCAAGTGAAAGAGAATGCTCAACGACAAGGCGTGATGCTTGATTCAGCTGATGAACTCTACAAATTCTTCACTAATCAAGTAGGAAGAAAATGTTACAAATGCGATAGCTTATGGTTTTTTAGGTTATTCGCAATTTGCACGTCGTTTTCACAATGAATCCATCAGGCGACGGTCTACGTGAACGTGCTGCCACATCGCCTGCACTTTTCAATCGTTGTGTTTTGAATTGGTTCGGAGATTGGGACAATCAGGCGTTGTATCAAGTCGGAGTTCAATTGACCTCATCCTTAGACATGGGTCGCGCCGACTATGTTCCTCCTGCTTCAATGCCGCGTTGTTGTGATTTGCTCGACAACCAAATTGAATATCAACATGCGGTCATCAACTCGTTTGTTCATATTCACAACACCGTGCGAACGGTTAACGAAATCGAATCGAAGAAAGGACATCAAGTTATGGCGCTCACTCCACGACATTTCCTCGACTTCATCAATCACTACATCAAATTGTTCCACGAGAAACGCGAAGAATTAGAAGAAGAACAACGACATTTGGATGTTGGATTGCAAAAGATTGGTGAAACCGAAGAACAAGTCAAAGAGCTTCAGAAGTCGTTGAAGATCAAGGACAAAGAGTTGACAGAAAAACAAGAAGCCGCCAATGCAAAACTTCAACAAATGTTGGCAAATCAGAACAAAGCTCAGGACGAAAAAACGTTATCAGAGAAAGTTCGTACCGAATTGGAAGCCGATGTTGCACAACTTGAAAAGAAGAAACAGGAAGTTAGTGCTGAACTCGCTCAGGTATGTTAAAAGGTCGGCTTATGTCTTACCATTTTATTCTTAGGTTGAACCAGCGGTTGAAGATGCAAAACAAGCAGTTAAAGGAATCAAGAAGCAACAACTTTCCGAAATCCGTTCAATGGCTGCACCGCCCGATATCGTCAAAATTGCGTTGGAAGCGGTTTGTACGTTGTTGGGTGAGGACCCATCAAGCATCGATTGGGCGAGTATTCGAAAGATCATGGTTAAAGACGACTTCATTACACGTATTTTGCAATTTGATTCCGAAAAGATTTCACCGGAAATTCTTCGAGCAACTCAAAAATACGTCGATCGACCCGACTTCGAATTTGAAAAGGTGAGTAGAATAAAGTTTATTCTATTCAACATGTTCAAATTCTTTAGGTTAATCGTGCATCAGTTGCTTGTGGTCCAATGGTCAAATGGGTTAAATCGCAAATTTTGTACTCACGTATTTTGGGCAAAGTCGAACCATTGCGTCAAGAGTTGAAGCGTTTGGAAAATGATCGTGATGTGAAAACAAAGAAGTTCAACGATATGGCCGATGTGATCAAATCATTGGAACAATCGATTGCCGCATACACGGAAGAATACGCTCAATTGATTGCTCAAGCAGAATCGATCAAAGCGGACAGTGCGACCGTAAAAACGAAAGTTCAACGTTCCATCGATCTTCTTCAATCGCTACGAGCTGAACGTGATCGTTGGCAAGTCGGTTGTGATACGTTTAGTCAGCAAATGGAGACGTTGGTCGGTGATACGGTGGTTTCTGCTGCTTTTCTCGCTTATGCCGGATACTACGACCAACAATTACGCGAACGTTTGTTCGAACGTTGGTGTCATCATTTGGATGAAGCGGCAGTTGGATATCGACAGGAAATTGCACGTATTGAGTACTTGTCGTCTGCCGATGAACGTGAAGAATGGGTTGCAAATGGAATGCCCAAAGACGATTTGTGTATGGAAAATTCGGTCATGCTCAAACGTTTCAATCGCTATCCATTGGTTATCGATCCGAGTGGACAGGCATTCGAGTTTCTGCAAAAACAACACGGCGGAAAGCAAAGCAACTTCCAAGTCACAAGCTTCCTCGATCAAGCATTCCGGTCAGTTTCGTTTTTGCTCTTCTTCTTAGTTTGTATTTCAGAAAAACATTGGAATCTGCGCTTCGTTTTGGAACCACTTTGTTGGTCAAAGATGTTGAGAATTACGATCCGATTTTGAATCCGGTACTCAATCGGGAAGTCAAAAACACAGCCGGTCGTATTCTAATTACGATCGGAGACCAAGACATCGACTTGTCACCAGCATTCAAAATCTTTTTGATCACTCGAGACTCATCGGTTTGTTTCTTGTTTGTAACTTCTAATAGTTTTGAGTTTAGGTTGAATTTCCTCCTGATGTTTGTTCGCGTGTTACATTCGTTAATTTCACGATTACACGCGGAAGTCTCGAAATGCAGTGTTTGAATCAAGTGTTGCGAAGTGAACGACCGGATGTCGACAAGAAACGAAGTGATTCGCTCAAGCTTCAAGGTGAATATGCAACACGACTACGACAATTGGAGAAATTGCTGCTGGCGGCTCTCAATGAATCGAAAGGAAACATTTTGGATGACAACTCGGTTATGGAAACGTTGGTGAAATTGAAGAAAGAAGCAAATGAAGTCGCCCAAAAAGCAGCCCAAGCGAACGCTACGATGGCTGAAGTAGAACAAGTCTCGCAGCAATACTCGAAATTAGCTCATGCTTGTTCGTTGATTTACTTGAAGTTGTATCATCTCTACGAAGTTCATTTCCTCTACCGTTTCTCCTTGGATTTCTTGCTTGACATTTTCACCGACGTTTTGAAATCTCCCGAATTGCAATCGATCGAAGAGCGTGGCCAACGATTGAACATCATCACCAACAATCTTTTCCAAGTGAGTTCCAAAATGTTGACAAACTTTCTTATTCTCTCTTCAGGTTTGTTATCGTCGAGTTTCTCAAGGAATGTTGCACAGCGACAAACCGATGTTTGCACTTTTGCTCCTTCGTATCTACTTGTCTTCATGTACGAAGGAGCCGTCGTATGAAGCTCAGTTCGATCATTTGCTTCGAAATGCAGAGATGTTGATGTCGGATCCGTCGAAAACCGCTCTCGCTAGAGCATCCTCGACGCACATCAGTGGTCTGAACGAGAAACAAGTTTTGGCGTTGATAACACTTAGTGAGATGAAGAATGGATTTTCAAATTGTGTTAAGATGGCCGAATCAAAATCGAATTTGGAACAATTCATGAAGGCTGATAAGCCGGAAATGGAGGTTCCGTGTATTTGGGAAAACGACGAAGAGATTTGTAAGTGTCAGCCAGATACTATAATCAATTCAATCGTACTTTTAGCTGTAATTGGACGTGCTTTGAATGAGTTGCTTGTTATTCACGCTCTGCGACCTGATCGTCTTCTTGGCTCCATCTATTCATTCATTTCGACGGCATTTGGTGGAGAATTCATGCAACAAGACAAAGTTCTTGACATGGAAGCGATTATTCGGGATGAAGTGAATTGCAAAGTACCGATTTTGTTGTGTTCAGTAACCGGCTACGACGCATCCGGACGTATCGAAGATTTGGCGTTGAATACGAATCGCCAATTTACGTCAATTGCAATCGGCTCATCTGAAGGTTTCCAACAAGCCGAACAAGCACTCGAATCGTCAAGTAAATCGGGACGTTGGGTTTTGCTCAAGAACGTGCATTTGGCTCCGTCGTGGCTAACTCAACTGGAAAAGCGTCTTCACAATTTGAAGCCGCATCCACAAGTAAGAGAATAAAGAGTTTAATTTAATTTTGTTCTTATTTTTTAGTTCCGAATTATTCTTACAGCGGAAATCAATCCAAAATTGCCGGTGACCATCATTCAGGTTTGTTCTTTACATGAAACCACATTAAACCGCAGTTTTAGGCGTCTCGAGTTTTGGTGTTTGAACCTGCAACGGGACTCAAGGCAAATCTGTTGCGTTCAGTTTCTTCGATTCCTGGAGCACGAATCTCTCGAGCTCCAATCGAACGTTCTCGTCTCTACTTCTTAATGTTTTGGTTCCATGCTTTGGTTCAAGAACGACTTCGTTATCGACCTTTGGGTTGGGCAGATTCGGGTAAGAAATTATCCTACAATTACAATCAATCTTCTGGTGTCTAGGTCTCGAATTTTCGGATAGTGATCTTCGAGTTGCATGCGATATGTTGGACGATGCATTGGATGCCATTGCAATGGTCGGTTAATTGATTTCATACTAAAATCAGTTCGTAATTTAGGACCGTTCAAATATCGCGCCCGAAAAATTGCCGTGGAATGCTTTGCGTACATTGATGTCGCAATGTATCTACGGTGGAAAGATCGAAAATCGATTTGATCAAACGCTTCTTGATTGCTTCCTCGGCAAACTGTTCACTCCGAAACTTTTTGATTATGATTTTGTGCTCATTAATGATGTCGATGGAAAAGCAACACCGTTGCATGTTCCCGAGGAAACGACTCGTGACGCCGTTTTGAGTTGGATTCACAACATCAAACCCGCTCAAATGCCCAATTGGATCGGATTGCCGAACAACGCGGAAAAAGTTCTGTTGACTGTTCGTGGTCAGCAGTTACTGCGAAATATGTTGAAGATGTCCGACGATGAACTCGCCTACGAAGGAACTTCCGAAGAAGAAGAGAAATTGACTGGACCGTCGTGGTTGGTCGCAATTTGCGATATGGCAACTCGATGGTTGAAAATGTTGCCAAAAGTAAGTTTGAATCATTTCGAGAGTATTTCATGTAAATTTAGGAAATCATTCGCTTCAAGCGTACCAAAGACAACATCAAAGATCCGCTCTTCCGTTTCTTCGAGCGTGAAGTCAATACGGGTAGTAGTTTGTTGTCGTGCATTCGACTCGATTTGGAGGATCTTTTGGCTTGTGGTCGTGGTGAACAGAAACAAGATAATCGAATTCGTGCATTGACTGCCGCATTGAACAAAGGAGCTGTGCCATCAACATGGCGACGTTACACGGTTCCCGATTCTGTTACCGTAGTCGAATGGATGAAAGATTTTGGTGAACGAGTGAAACAGTTGATTCGATTCAGTGAATCCGAAAACTTGCGCGAAGAAACCGTTTGGTTAGGCGGTTTGTTTTCGCCGGAAGCCTATGTGACGGCAACTCGTCAATTGATTGCTCAGAACAACGGATGGTCATTGGAGCAATTGAATATGCATGTTTGTGTTGGTGACTCTTCTGCTCCGGCCGAACGCTTCACAATCACTGGTCGGTTACATGAAATAGAATCGAGAGTAAACAGCCGAATTTTTAGGTTTGAAAGTTGTTGGTGCTGAGTGTCGCACAGGAAATCAAATTGGGTTAACGGACGAGGTTCAAACCGAACTCGATCGTGTTCACTTCTACTGGAAATTGGAAACAACTCCCGCGAATCGGGTCACCCTACCCGTCTATTTGTATTCGAATCGTCGAAACTTGTTGTTCACCTTCGACTTTGTTCCACACAACTTCGAAAAGTCGCTCGTATTCGAGCGTGGTGTTGCGGTAATTGGAAATGGTCTGCTTTAAGAATATTCTTGTGACATTAATTTTATGAATTTGCAAATATCCTTGTTTAATGTTGTTGCTAATTTAATTGTTGCATTGTAGTTTAAATAAACAAGGTGCTTTTTCGACAATATTTATAAAACAACATAACAACAAACGAACAATCAGCTCAACGACGAGCTCAAGCGATTGAAGACGCATTGGCGGCAATACGAGGCCACAAATCGGCGCATTCTTTGGCCACTGGGCCGGTGATAGCACTGCCCTTCATTTCGCCTTTGTTGTTCACGATAACTCCGGCATTGTCTTCGAAATAACTGAAAAGCAATGGACATCTAGAAGAGTTGCAAGTAGTCTCGACTTACATGAAGGTGCCGTCTTTGCGTCGATAGGTTTTTCGTTGTCGGACGACGACTGCTTGCAAAACTAAAACAACAAGTTAAGAAGCGTACATCAAAACCAAATAGTCAGTTTTTTGAGACTGAAAACGAACGCATTACCTTTTTTACGGAGCTCAGGTTTGCCTTTTTTGACGGATGCAACGAACATGTCTCCAACACCGGCACTTGGCAAACGATTCAAACGACCGCGAATCCCGTAGACGGCAATAACAAAGAGATTCTTGGCTCCGGTATTGTCGGCACAGTTGATTACCGCTCCAACGGGCAAACCCAACGAGATGCGGAATTTGGCTCCGGATGCTCCTCCACGTCCACGCTTCGACATTTTTTCGTGATCTTAAACCTAAAACACAAAAATAAGTTTATGGCAGGAAAATAAAAACACGATTGGAAAAAGTAAAATCGTCGAAAAAATCCCACTCTTCAACTATCGAGCTGTGGGCCTAAACGAGGAGCCGAAAGGCGACGGAATGTCAAGCTCAGGCGAACAATTCTTTTTGAGACAAAAACGTGAAGTGAACGTGAATTTCGGCGTGGAGCCCCTTTGCTATGAAGGCCATTTATGTTCACTGAAACCCTAACCTAATGGAATCAAAATGAGCAATCGAATTTAACATGTGGTTGAAATGCTCTACAGCCGATTAAGATGACACTGACAAGCAATAGTGACGTTAATGTTGGTACTTAGATTAAGCAAACAAACGAGTTAGGAGATTTAATTCGGATGTTGAGGCTAAAATAACAAACAACAATGGAATTGTATGACCAATGCATATTTATGATCATTAGGTTTGTGTTTATGCGGTCGAGGTGTTTCGTTTGTGTTTGATAAAGACGCTGGAAAGCGTACGCCGGAAGAGCAAACGTGTTGGCTTAGTCAAAATAAGTCGGCGGTTTTGTGCAATATAAAATGTTGAATTGGTGCAAATTCAAAGGTTTCTGTGATTCTTCGACGCGTTTTTATTTCTTTCAACTCATTATTATTTTGTAGATCATGTTATCCGTGAACATGTTGATCGAGAACTTGCGGGAAAATGTTTTGAATGATGGAGTTCTTGTTCGACAGCACTTGGAAGAAGCTCAACGGCTTTTGAAGATCAACGTACATTCGCTGAGCGAAGTGAACTTCGAAGCCATGGATGTTCTTCAGGGTCAACTGCAGAAAGGAGCCCAACGAATGAAAGTATACGATCGAAGGTGGTACGAACTGCACGGTGATTTGAAAGGAATTGATGATTGTTACAAGGTTGTGTACCGATCGAAAGAGATTTTCAAAAACGGTGGAAGTCCAATGTATCTCGCTGCCTTGGCCGAAGACATGGTCGAAAGTCTGAGGGCACGAATTGCGCGCTATAATCGCCATTTAGTTGCACAGAAACGGTCAGCAAACAACGGTACGCGTAACAGATTACACGACACGGTCTCAATACAATACACAAGCGATGATCGAACAATAAAAGTACCTCCAACTTAGTTTTACGGTTTGTATCCATAAATTATTCATTTCGTATAATTAGTAAACACTCGGACATATCCATTTTTGTACAATAAAAGAGGAAGTAGATGAAAAAAAACATGTTCAAATTGCCGGTTCGATGTGAACGAGTGTGTTTTGTGGAAATAACTGACAATCTTCCTGCGCTATTTTTTGGCCGTGACGAATGGACCCTTGAGTTTGAGATGCATGTCGAATAGTGGCCGTTCCATCAACAACACTATGGAATTGCAAATTTCAGTCCAAATCGTAGATTCTACGAGCTCGTGAAAGTCTTTCGGTTAATTTCACGAGCTCACGTTGACTTCACGCTTAAGGTTCCGTAATTGTTTAGATTGAAATTTGAATAACAACCAAATAAACCTAAGGTCCTGGACACGTTCTTTCTGCCTTCACCATCGAATCGTCTTCTTTCCGAACTTTTTGTTGGAAATGAGATTTGGATCGTAGACGAACTTTTAATTGGAGGTCACTGAAATTAATCATTCCATTTTGACATCATTCTGCATACACGATTAAGACGGCAAACTGTTTGTTTGACACAACTTTAAAGTTGAAAGATCGAACATCGAGAAGTCGGTTTTCACGTTTTTACTCTTTCTGACAAAATTGATGGTCTCGTGTACTTACATTTCTTATGCAACTCTCATAATCTGTTATTCACGTTGTTTCTGTTTGAATTAGCATGCTGGGAAAGGCGAAATCTTAACGGTCTTCTCCATGGTCGTTAATTCGAAAACGACTTGCCGACAACCCAACGGCCATTCGTCACGTTTCGTGAAAAGACGGTCGAATTATCGCGATGAAGCCAACGTTTTCGAACGTGTTTCCGAGTTGCTTTAACTTTGCGCACTCGCCGACGAATCGCAACGTTTTCGACGAAAAGCACGTGGAAAGTCAATTTCCGTTGGCTATTCCGTTGAAGTTAACGAAGCGAGAAATTCGGTCCATTGAACTTGTTCACATGGTTCAAAACTGAGCGGTTGTTTGATTGGATGAACGAAAAGATCCGTTTCTAACTATAACTGCTGTAAAATCAAAATCATTTATTGAATTTAAGTCTATCTATTAATCCAAGAGTCTGATGGTGTTAAGCAATTGAGTAGTCTCGGCGTGTCGACAAGGAATCCAATTTTCATCGGGTCATAAGCAAAGACCTAATTCTATTACGTGGTACGCATTGCCAATCAATAAGACCCAATTCTCGTTGACCATCTGTTCATTCTATGCCAATTTCAATAAACCGAATGGTAATACGAATTTGCAAAACTTGTTCTTTCATTGCACAAAACTACAAAACTCTCCTCATTGTATCTCTTTGACGATTTCTATTTGCGAAGACTAAGCCCAGAAGATTTTTGTACTTTTAAAGTATTTTCAGAAGCTGTCTATGACTTTAGTGATATTTGGTCGTACCACCAGAACTTCAGCGTGTGTACAAGATGCCGAACTGCAACGGGAATCATCGAAAGAGGTTGTCGCCAAAGAAGCAGATGTCATTGAAGGTACGTCGAAGTGGATTGCGGTTTAGATGTCAACTAAGAAACACATTAAAACAAGTTCACTTGTCATCATTAAAACTAAAAGTGAATTAGTAGTTTTTTTGTGATCAAAAACTCGTCAGTTGAGGCGCAGTAGAAAAAGTAAATTGAGTCCCATTGGATTTGACTGCTGGACGGCTTATGCATAATAACGGTGTCAAATTAAAACGCTGCGCACGTCGAAAGAAGAACCGTTCTTCCAACGAAAGATTTTTGCCGGAAGCCACACTAAATTCGACTCTTAAGCATAAGTCAAGTCCGTGGGCTTCGTTTTCAATTCGCACAGCACATCCCGTCGACAGTGAATTATGAATTCTTACAAATTTGGTAGCAGAAATTGACCAAACCGCAGTGGTCGAGAAATTCGTCACGAATTGGCATTTGTTTAGGTCTCGGATTATCCCATCTTGCTTCTTGCTCACAATCACTCCAACGATGGCGACGGAATCAAATGGACCGAAAGGTATTCGCATAATCTCAAGTTCTTGCTGTAAACCATTACATTTACAGCGATTTACCCGATTCGTGTGTTAGTGGCAGTAGTTGGGTGATTGGAGGCGAAACGTTGAAAAATTCGGCTTCGCAACAAGAACGATTAACCACGATGGCTACCGAACATCGATCGGTGCTTTGGAACGGCGTTGAAACCCATACGTACTATTCACGAAAACGCGGTTCGGCGGCCTCCGATGGAACTCGTGGGTTTGACGATGATTGTAAGTTCTTCGTTTTTGACTTTTGATCTCATGGGATTGCCGAATTTGGAAAGCGTTGACAATTGGGGCCTCGGTTCTTTTATGAGCCGTTGGATGTGTTGTCACTTTAGAGCGGGATTTTTCTTCTGTTCCGTTGGGAGACCAAAAACAGGCTTGTTACCAAAAATGTCCATTTGGCGTTTGTAGTTACCAACGAGAAGAATCCTCCGTTTCATTCTTGGTCTAAAGGCCATTAATTGTGGCTCGATCATTAGCCGTTTTACTTTCATTTGTATTCCTTTTCCCATTCATTTCTACAACCTAGAAGTTTTGAATGTTCGAAATTAACATTGCTGTTAATTTGCTCAATTTGTTTTGCAAAAGTTTCTTTATTTGTGTCAACCTATTAATTTATGCATTTCCTCACGGCGTATTCGGATGATTACAGTTTTAACTGGGAAGCGTAGAAAGGACGAACAACTAAATTGTGCTTATTGTCAGTTGGTCCAATTGAATTTCCGAATTCGGCTTTGTGTTATTCGAACTGAATCACAGATAAAGGAAGTCCGTCTTCCAGGCAACTTCAATTAGAGAGTGTTCGATACAGCTCGAAAGAAACCGTCTGGCCGAAAACAACTAGGTAGTTAAGTCTGTTATCAATTAGTAAGATTGAAAATAATTTTCAATTAATCTCTAGTGTTCCATTCCTAAGATTAGTGACTATGACGATTGTAAGAGATTGAACAACGTCGCGAGCAATTTCGTTTGGATTAACAGATTTAAACGAAAGCCAACTTTGAATCAAAGGTTGAACGTGCAAAATTTGATTTTATAATCAAATTAGAATCGAAAAAACGATCGGCATCTTTCGGTCTGTGTTTCTCGTTCACATTTTGTTAATTTCCAGTCTATCTGCTTGGTCTTGATTGAGTGCCAGAGATATGAACAAAAAATGCAACGTCAGCACATCTTTGCCTTCACTTCTCATTCTTTTTCCAATCACTACGCGTTTGTTGATCACAAATCTTCCAGCTGTCTCGTGTCCTTCCTACCAGAAGGTCCGTATCAGTTTTTACTGCAATTTCCCGCTCGTGTTTCGCGATTCGAGGGTATGAGTCAGATTTCATCGGAAGCCGACTACCATAACAGATGTCCATTTAATGGAATGGGGATTTTAAGTTCGATAGACGCAATTTCACACTCTCTGAAACGCAGGAATCCATATGGTCGGGAGTCGATTTCCGAACAGTCAATCTGTGCGAGGATTCAGTGTCACGATTCGGCGTTTGGTGTTAATTCCAGGAACTGATGTTTGTTTGAAGGTACTGCCAAAACATTAGTGCTTTTCATTGGCGAAGAAATACAACTTTTGGCACATTTTCGTTGAATGGAAGCGAATGGTCCGAAGCGACCGCTCTCCCATTAAGTCCAGAGGATTTCTTTATTTGGTCAATTAGCATTCGGCTTATGTCGTTAGTGCTTCTTCCTTATTAGTATGTTGGTTGGCACGAATGCCGTTCAATTCCTACAGTACATTGAACACAATCAACTGCACGAACTTTCGTCATTTGTCTTTGATTCCTGAAATATGACGCGTAATGAGGAAGCAAATGACGTAGTGATAGTAATTTGTGTTGTCTTCTTATGTGTTTTGCTGCTGCATGTTTTATTTTCGTCATAATTTGCTGACTCGCTTTGCATCAAACTCCTTACTCACAAAGGTTTAGCTTCATTTCCGTTCGAGCGTGCTAATTGTCCACGTTGCTTGTGGGCTCAAAGAGGCGGTTCGAGGAAAAGATGCGCACATTTGCATTCTGGAATTGGACCGTTTGTTTCTTCATGTCGTCTGAAGTATCAACTTGAACGTTTTCTCTTTGTTTTCGATCATCAAGAGATTTTCGTTGTTTCAGAAAAGCTTGTTGTTCGAACTAAGAGCTGTTTATTTGTAATCCCGAAAGTTTCCTTAATCTATTGTTCACTCAATTAAGACCATTTCATAGCTTACTGGCACAATCATAACCTTTTCGAAACGTTGCAGACGTAGCTATTGATTGCGGATGGAATAACGGAAACCGTAAATTTTATTTATGTACTCAAAATTGAGTTTACTTTTCTGTTTTCATAAACCGTTTCTTCCATTTTCGTTTCCTTTCTTAGTGCCGCTTATTCGTTATCCATTGAATCGAGATCATTCGAATGATGAATCCACTTACAGTTGATGGTCTGTCAATGCTTAAACCTCAACCGAAATATTCGCTTGCTGTCAATCCGAGTTCATCGACAAACAACACTCAAATTCCCCCAGGTACGAAGGAGATGAGTTTTACGTCAAAAATTTGCATTTTAGCTCGAAGTCCAGCGAGTAGTCGACGCGGCCGGAAGCAACAACTTTGGTCGTTAAGTCCCGCCGCTTTCCATCAATCGTTCGATGATCGACTGAAGTCCTCCGATGAAGGAGTGTTGTCTAACTCTTGTGGTAATATTGAAGAACAGGTGAGTTGTTGGTGCTTATTAAGCTCGGTAATTCGTTCGTTTCAGACTCGAGAGTATGGTCGCCGAAAACGAAGAGCCGCCTTCTGTTCCGGTGATACGTCCAAGGGAGCTTTTGCTGGCTCGTACGGAGCTCGAGGGACTGACAGTGCAGGTAAGAAGGTTTCTTTTGTTCTTCTTCTTGAAAATTCTTTTATTTTATCGTAAATGAAACAAGTTGGTTGTGAGCAATTTGGAGTTGTTAATGACGACAAACTGCAGATTTAGAATGCAAAACGTGTCGTCGTGTTTTCACTTTTGGGTCGTTAGTCGAGTAGTTGAAGCGGAAAGAATGGACAGAGAAAGTCTTTTGGCTGGTTGAGTCCAAAACGACATTGAGATTCGTGCCAATAGGAAAGGTCAAAACAACGTCAAATAGACGTTAATTGGTTTAGTGAAAACTCATGAAGCTAAGTGCAAACAATCTGTTGGAAACAATCACGCGATTTGCCAGGAATTCGTATTTGTTTACGATTAAAAATGTCAACTGGCACATGAACGATCGTCGCAAAATAACCGGATTTCGATCTTCGATTTCCGTTCCTTTCATTGTGCTTAGCAGTTGGAGTCGGCGTTCTCTGATTTCATTAGTTCGAACTTTTGTCGGCGTGAGGAAAAGTGGAAAGTTGAAAAAACCAAAAACAGAAACCGTTTCGGATATCGCAACAGCAAGTCGGATATCAAGTGGCTCGACCTCCCCGTTTTTGATGTAACACTTTCTGTTCTCCGAGAGGTTGTGGGTGGAATGTCAAGTGGATGAGCGAAAGTGATGCAAAGTTCAGAACATATTTTACTGTAACCGCGTTGAACAGTTGAACGTCTGGATGCTTTTGATTGCTTCAGTTCAATGGCTTGTTAAGCAATTTAGTTTGTAAACAACGTGTTCAACCAAAACGATTGTTTAATTGCTCCGACGGTTTCGACGTCACTAACTGCTGGAGACAAAACGAGTGGCCGTTTTTTGTCCGAAAAGCCAACGTCAGGAATCGAGTGATTTGACAAGTCGGGTGTTATTATCCGTGACTGAAACCTAAGAATGTCGCTACGTTCCAAACAACCGAGTGAAGACTGGACTTTCAGCCTCTGAAAATGCCTTAGGCTGAATAGTCTTCAGATGATTTGCGCTTTTAGTTGATTATCTGTGATATAAACGGACGTCCGTGTTTTATCCCATTCGTTTTGTCTGTGCAAACAAATCATACATTAGAACAAATCTGCGATTTACGTCGATGACCGTTGAAGAATAAGCGTTCTCTTTTCACAAAAAGTAATTTGATAATTAGTCACTTCAAACGGTTTTTTGTTAGTGAATATGAGAACCGTTTGATGTCGAGGAAAAGACGTTTCACGTTCATCAATCTAATTATACGCTTTAGCAGCGACAATGAAGAGCAAAGAAGTGGTCTAACAGTCTCATCACTTATGGCCATCATGAGCAGTTTGGGTTTGTCCGGACCTCGACTCTCCGCATTCCATGCGCATGACCATTTTGTCAGTAATTAGAAGACATTGCTGTTGTTTTTGCCTAGGAAATCTTCGTCTTAAAATTGCGCATGGTCTTTTCGGGTTTTAAGGGTCCGCATTTAGTTTCGGATATAGGCCCGCAGACCTTTGGACTAATCCAAATTGGCGAGATTTAGCAAACAAGCGGTATGTCGAATCGGCTTTCGACCGAATTGCGCGACGTGTTGGATTCATAGGGAAGAACCCGACGATGAAGGGGAATTAAGAAACGGAGGACGTTTCTAAACTTTACATCAAATTGCAATTTCCTTAAAAGCCGACGTAACATTTGTGATGACTCTCTTCGCTTAAACAGTCAGAAATCAAACAAAAAAACGACTACAAGCGCTCAAGTGGTCATTAGAATTTGGAGGAACCTTTTTTATATTCTCGCGGGTTTGTTCTTGTCAATCTCATTTACTCAAAAGCACTCTGACGATGTCTAACATGTGTCGTGATCGTTTTAAAAAACGATATTCTTGTGTGGCTTTTGCGCCTTCGTCAACCACATACAAATCCAATCGTCATCGACACTATAGGATTGAGACGCCGGATCAAGGTGCTGTCGCTCGTATGCGCTCCCCTTCTGCTGCAGGGGCAATGTCTTTACATCTTCAACCACCGACTCGAACTGCGTCGACGCTTATGCTTCATCCGGGAGAGTTTGTCGACCGTTCGCCACGACGACTGAGTGTTAATCTGGGTACACCGAACGCTCGATCTCAGCCTGCATCGCCGGACACAGCTCCGAACAACAATCGATTTCGTTAGATTTTGTTTACTTTATTGAAGACATAAACTATTTTTATTGTCTGATCAACAGGCTCAATATTTGTTTTCAGGATGTTCGGGTGTATCTTCCGGAGCCCGACAACCACTCGGTCGATCACCACAATCTTCATTCGACTCCAATGGCGACGTTGGACAAATATCCTTGAACTTTCTACGTTGCAACGGTAAGTGAATTTACTTGAGGGAGTATAGTTGATTGTGATAGAATGCTAAAGATTATTGGTTTTTTCCAAAATTACTGCGAGTAATCAATTTGAATGTTACAGGAACGATGGCGCCATTCAAAACACTCTTAACGTCCACGACTTCAACTTCGCCAGCCACTCAAACACGTGCTTTCGTTCCGATACAACAATCAGCTTTAAGTAAGTGTTCCAATCAGTGGGGTTATTGTTAACAAATGCTTTTTTAAGCTCGAAATCAAAGTGGAAATTTGGCGCAAACCGCTGCAGCAACTACTCCAGCGATTTACGGTGAATTTGTTAAGCGAAAAGAAAGTTTGGGACGACCAAGAAAGCAATCGGATCCACGAGTATCCTATGAGCATGGTAAGTTTATTTTGCCAAAAATGTTCAAGAAGACGACAGTATTTATGGGGATTGAAAAGTTTTATTAGTGTATGAAATGTAAATATTGGTATCGAGGGATTAGAAGACTACAAAGAGTAATAGAATTTCGTCGGCCAAATTGCTGAGTTGATGAGTCGCGTAACGTTAAGCGCTTGTTGCTTGGCAACTTAACAGAAACAGTCGGTAGGTAATTCGGACGATTAAGACTATCAAAAGGCAGAAGCCACTTAATGTGGTAATCTTGCGGACCATTCAGTTGGGTGGATCTTTTTGACATGTCGTCCTTGTATCCTCATAATCCTCAACGATACTACCCGAAAAAATTCTCTGCGCTTACTATCGTTTTCGTATTTTTCATCGTTGCATTCTCACAACTGCAGTTTCACATGTGAAAGTACTTTCTTCCTGTTGATCATTGCCCCTAGATGTCTAGTAGAAAAGCGAGTGAATGTCTCGACTAACATGTTGTTTAGCTTTTAATCGTTGGTATTTTTCGACCACTGAGATTTTTTTCTGTCTCATTAACATGCGAGTTTAATTTATTCCCGTAGCTAACCATTCAAATGGCAAACTTTGTCGGAGAGTTCATTTCGATTTGACGAAGCGTTCTTTCGCGTAACAAAGAGAAATCAAAAGCGTATTTCATCAAAACTGACGACTCTTTGATGGCAGCTCGATTTTCCGTTTCCGTTCCACTTCTACGGTTCTCGAGGTTGATTTACATACTGACAAACAAAACAACGGACAACTTTCTTAAATGAAGTCCAAAAGTCATGTGCCCTTGAGATGTGGGGGAATACAACAAAAGCGCAAAGTTAATTTTCTGTTCCTAACCAAAGCTTTCGAACGAAGAGAATGAATGAAGAGGCGCGAAGAGTAAAATTTCAAAAAATGTCAAATAGATTTTCGAAAAATTCTTGTGGTCTCGTAATTTGTATTACCGAGAAATGAATTCGTGAAATTCCCCACCAATTGAGCACGTTGACTGCGCACCACTTTCAGTCATTTGTTTGTTCCCACTGGTTCCCAAGTTTTTTTTGGGACCAAGGAAGGCGGAACTTAGCCATTTAGTTTTTAGGACCAAACACACAACACGTGCGAGGCATTCCGTTTTTGAACTCACCACCTTCGACATTATGACCGAGTTCAAGGATGATGTGCATTGAAGGTATCAATTGGTGTTGAGTGGTTTTGTTCGGGTTGTCAATTGGCACAGCACAATACGAGTCAGTCGTTCGAATTTCGTTTTAATCAAACGTTTCGGAGGCGAATTGCCGTGAGGTCTGCGCGGTTTATTTCTGGGACGACTGACGTTATCGGCAACCACGAACACGCTCGAGCTTATCGCCGTTGGGCCAAGTCATTGCGACTCGGGGTGTTTTTGGGCGTGTTTTCGGCAAATTTTTGTCTTACCAAACTTCGTTAACAATAAGCGACCTTAGCGTTTCCGTTGCAATTTGAGTAAACAATAACCTCAAAGTCGACATTGAACCCTGCTGTCTACCTCTTCAAACTCAAATTGGTCATCGTACAACGACGATATTTGATGTTCGGGATATGAACTGAAAATTCAGTTAAACGAAGCGTATGAGTAAATTCAAAGCTGGAGAATTTTACGCGTCACTGTAGTCTATTTCTCACTAAACTTACTCAAAACTTGTTTTTTGAAATAGCAATTTGAAAGTCTAGTCGAAAATCTGCGTGTACTTTTCACTAATTTTACCTTCTACAAGCTAATTGGTTGCGTGTCGTGTTATTGCAAAGCCCTACAATCATTGTCTTTCTTAAGTAGTATGCACTCGTCGCCGCCACATAGACCTACCGGCTTCAGTCGTATCGAACAACCGACAAATAGTAGTGAACTTTACGCCAACGGCTCTGCATCAATAAGACAAGGCGGTTCGGGAAGACGACGAGGTCCATCATCAATGTTGAAACAGGATTCAATTGCGGAAGAGTGTGATAGTCGCACGCCTAGCCCCTGTCCACCATTCGGCAATGTCATAGCTTCATCGACTCCCGCTAACAATAGTTTTCCTTATCTTCCACAAAGTCGTCATCCATCGACTGGAAGTCAGATTTCGGATTCTCAACCGTTGTCGCCGCGTTTTGCACGCTACAACGTCTTACAAACACCGGAACGTAAGGGCTCGTTATCACCAAATGCTGGTCCATCGTCTTCGCACAGTTTATCCAATGAAAGAGCTTCAACTAGACGCCGTGGATTCCAACGTGGTCCTTCGCTGTCTACTGCTCAAAGTGATGTAACTGATGCACAAACTCGACCGCAAGTCGTATTTGAGTCTCAAATGCATGGTTGTATGAGTTACGAAAACACATCACGTATCCGATTCGATATCTGTTCTTCTGGCGGTTCTTCACTACGTAATTCCAATTCTTCGACATTATTCGGTCGTGGACTAACCGGTACAACGTTGCCAGTTCCGCCGGCCGTTGTTGGAAGTACGGGACTGGGCGGGTTGAAAGCCAACGGATTTGTTCCGCGAACTTATTCGGGAATGCCCAGAGATCCGTCACGTTGGCACTTCTCGATTACAAAACAACGATCACAATCGGAAAGCGCGTTTAACATGAAATCACGTCAACTCGGATTACCGCCGGGAGTCGACGATATTTCTCCAACTGGATCAGGTCGAATGGCAGGTGGTGGATCGGCGTCGTTAAGCGGCTGTCCATCTCATCGTCGTTGCTCAATGACAATTCTAAATCCACATAAAGAACAAGCAATTTTAAGGCGCATCCTCGGTCCTACTGCCTTAGATTGGTTGAAAAACAGTGAGTATTTGTAATCCAATATGCATATCATTAACTTTTTCTGTCGTTTTCTTGGGATAAAAATGAATTGATTGAAATTAAATTGCTCTTTTTAAGGAGATCAACTATCGAAGAAATCGCTGTCTTTGGTCCTAAGTGAAGATCTTGAAGGTTGGTATTTCAAATCAATGGTTGTGAACTCAGAAACTTTAGGACAAAGACCAAATGAGGAATCTGCCAAAACACCGCTAATGAAAGAAGAAGAAAAGTGAGTTCGACGCACCAATTCCCATTCAAGGTATCTTCGTTTAGAAGTGGTCGTTTAATTCAAAGACAACAACTGTTTCAAGTGCGTCGAGTAACCAGCGATTACGCTTTGTTTTTTGCAATTTTCGGGATCGGTTAGTGTAAATGTCGAGCTCTTAAAATTCTTCTTTTTCAGTTATGATGATTCTGGAAAATGAACTCACCAGTGCTGAAGTCTACGATAAGGTGGAAAGAAAATTGCCTTGTATGCCGTTTAATATGCAAATCATACTATAGGGAACAATGCCGAGCATAACACTTAAATTGGCCATCATGTTGAGTACGATTATTTTAGTTTGTCTGGTGATCAAATTTCACGTTCACGAAGTTCAGGTAAAAAGTTTGCTATAAAACATGCTTCTGACTGGATCATTCAGTTATTCATGAATTCGAATAGTGCAGAAGATTGGAGGATTGCGTTAACGTGGCGTAGATGTTCGCGTGTTGCTCTTGAGCTTCTGGCTTGTGGTGTGTGTCCACTTCCAATTGATATTGAGGTAAACGAATTAATACGATTGTTCGCAATTTTCGATTCTAGTTCTGGTGGAGGACAGTACACGTAGACGGAAAGGTGAAAAAGGTAAACTGTATCAATAATGCAGTTGTTTTAGTCAACAACAACACTTGTTTCACTCGACGTTATACTTTCAATTCCCATGTTCTTTCGCTTGTATTGGATTTGTCGTGTTATGCTTTTGCATTCTCGGCTCTTCACCGATGCATCTTCACGTAGTATTGCCGGGTTGAATCGAGTTAACTTTAATGCTCGTTTCATTCTGAAAACTCTCATGACCTTATGTCCTGGTAAGTGGTTGGTTTACGTTAAAACAATTTTCAATGCTTTCAGGTACCATGCTTCTGGTCTTCACGGCATCGTTGTGTAAGTTGATTATGTAGACTGAAAGTCGTCACACTTGGAATTCAGGGATAATTGCTGGATGGATTCTTCGACAGTGCGAACGACATCACATTGGAGATCCTGCGTCTTCTTATCGAATGGCCGTCAAACATCAGAATTACTTGAACTCATTGTGGATGTAAGTTTTTTCATTTAAGATTACGATGTGGATTCTAATGTTCAGGATTGCAATAACGTTTTTATCCGTTGGTTATGGTGATATTGTTCCTAATACTGTAAGTTGTTCTGATTATAATCGTATCATATAAGGGCTATGTTATTTAGTACTGCGGAAGAACTGTTGCCGTGATTACCGGAGTTTTGGGAACTTGCACATCTTCGATGGTTGTTGCGGTAATTGCTCGCAAATTGGAATTGAGTCGAGCCGAACTAAGTGTTCACAACTTCATGGTGGTAGGTTATTGACTATTAATGCAATCATGCGGCTTACTGTTAGGACACTCAATTGACCAAAAAGCTTAAACATTCGGCTGCTAATGTACTTCGCGAAACGTGGCTCATTTACAAACATCGTCGGCTTGTCGATAAGATTGATCCCGTCAAAATTCGTCATCACCAACGTAAATTTTTGGTTGCAATCTACGCGTATGTCACAATCATACAAACTGAATACGTCTTGTGTGTTTAGGTTGCGCAAGGTTAAACGTGATCAACGAAAGTTGGCTGAAAACTCGGTATCATTGGGGGATGTGGCGAAAGTAGGTGGCTGTACTCAAGCATTTTCATGAGCAAATTTAGACCACAAGCAACACCTATGAGTTGATACACGACATTCACTCGACACAAGAAGGTTTAGCTCTTCGAATGACCTCAGTCGAACATCAGGTGGGTTTTCTTGAAGCTGAGGATTTCGTTTTTTAACAAAAACAAAACGTTTATCTTGATTAATGTGAATCCTTTTAGTTGTCGGATATACAACGAGAATTAGGCGGTCTTTCCGAATTACTTCGCAACAGTTTCAAACGCTCCAGTTTTTCAAATAGCAATTACGAACCCGATCATTCGCCTGTTGAATCACTTAGACGTCGGCGCGATAGACCCTTAGTTGATGTTCCCTGAGAAGGTCTTTTCGTATTTCTGTTAATTTTATATCATTCCCTCCGACGCTTTCATGTTCTATCTTAATTAGACTGAAAGTGGGCTTCTGAGTCAGAACTTCACATGTGAGCATTTCCTCCAATTTACGTGTAGCATACTTCTATCTCCAATCAATCATATTCGTTAATACACGGGCTGTTTCACAAGTTGAACCGTTGAATACAAACGTCAACATTTCTCTCAATTCTTTTAATCGTTTTGTAATCGCGTATCCCTCACTTGTATCACGTATCATAACTTATTTAATGAGATGTCTTGAAGGCGATTCCCAAACTTTTATGAGACATTGTACATTTTCGTTCTTTCGCGACCACCGAGCAAAACTTCATCCATCAGCTCAATTCTTCCGATTCTCAATGTTGTCGTTTCATCTTGCAACAAGATAATAAATCAGATCAATCGAAACACTCGACGGATTTCTCCTGATTATTAAGACAAAGGTCAATCCGTGAAGAGCGCAGTAAATTCGGTCATTCCGCCATTCGAATCGCAAGAATGAATCTGCTCGTTCCGTTCTTTTTGTTTGCAATCTTGAGTGTAATCGTATGTGATGCATGTAAGATCAAACTCAGAGTGCAATCGGACACTAAGATTCCGTTCAAAATTCAAATCGTTGTTCCATCATTAAACGTAGGTTTGCACTTGCAATATTCATGATGATTTGAATTGTTTAGATTAAGACCGAGAAAACGACTTTTAACGCCCAAGGACAAGAGAAGAATGTTGTGGTAAGAATCTAGCACAAAACCGGTTTGAACTGCTTTTAGATTAACGGTGGTAATTGTTCCGGAAAGCATTGGGTAAGTAGTCAAACAAACATTTGGTTCAGCAAACGACTATTTACAGTTGTTTCGAACATTTCGAATTGGTCGCGATGGCAATTGGGAGTTGGCGAGTGAAGAAAAAGGCAAATTTGATGGCGAAGGTTACATGTACTCGAAGATCGGAGACGACTTGCTTCCGCGTATTTCGGGACGTGGTGGTGTTCTTTGCTCAGAAACGTTGATCTGTGGTTAGCACTAATACGATCTGTTTATTTGTCACATAGATGTTTATAAGGCAATGGTTTTGCGTGTTAATAAACGATAGTAATTCAATCGCGCAAAACGGAACTAATTAATCGGAATGATACGTGAATAGGAGTGTGTATGAAAAGCGTGTAAGCGTGTAATTAGAAATGAGAACACGATGAAAATCACAGGACAATTCGATTACGAGAACGGGAATCGACGAGATCAAACAAGAAAGCTAATTTGCTTTTGGAATCAACTATGATAGAAAATAAGGCGTGAAGATAAATGAAATTACCGGCAATGTGTGTTTTGAATTTTGCTCGAATTTCGGTTTAGAATTACAGGATTTGTATGCAAATAATTGGAAACTGTTTTAGTTCGTGTTCGGTTTCACGTCCGAAAGCGACTTCAGACGACGACGTCTGGCCAATTTCGAATCGTCCAATCGCAACTCCAAAGCCACCGGTTTGTTCCGCGCCATCAAAGCTTTGAAGGTTTGGTCAATCGTTTTCTACAATTTGATGAATGAACTTAATAAAAATAATCGTCTTCCTACTTTGACATCGTCGGGATCACGATCATGAGTTAAGTCAACTTGTCGTTCAACTTTTGCAGGTCGTTGCAATAGCCATGGATGGACCACAAGCTCTTTTGCACTAATACGACGTCGAGGATCAACGTGCAACATACGAGTAATCAAATCTTTGGACAAATCGCTTAGTTTCTCCCATCGTGAACCAGTCATCGGAAATCGACCTTCACTGATTCTTTGCAAGATTCGCGATGGCTCGTCGGTTGGATGCGTTGCAAACGGCGTTTCTCTGAAGCAATCAACCACATCTATGTTTGTATTCAGTCTCCTACCCGCTCAACATCGTGTACAACAGAACACCCAACGACCAGATGTCGGCTGCCTGATCGTAACCTCTTTGCTTCAAGACTTCAGGTGCAACAAATTGAGCCGTGTAGCAAGGAGTCATTAACATTCCATTGTCTGAACGTAGCAATTTAGCAAAACCGAAATCAATCAAACGCAAATCCTCGGGTGAAGTGGAATCGGCACGTTTAAACACGATGTTTGCGGGCTTCAGATCTCGATGCACAATCTAAACAAATGAAAAGATAAAGTCGTGATTATTGCCTACTTGGTTTGAATGAAGATATGCAATGACAGTTGCCAACTTGGCAGTCAATTGTGCAGCTTCGTACTCGTTAAAATGTTTGGCCTTGAGGATATGATCCAAAAGTTCTCCGCCACGACACAGTTCCTGAACCAAGTAGACGGCTTTGTCATCTTCGTAGACTGCGAACAATTGAATGATATTTGGATGATGACTATGACGCATTAGAATATCCACTTCTTCCGTTGGATTCTGTTTACTTTTGTCGATAATCTTCACGGCATATTCTTCGCCCGTAATACGATTAATACAACGACGACACGTACTGAAAGAACCCATTCCGATTTCCTTAAAACGTAGAACGTAAGTATGCTATTGTACTAATTACTTACCTCTTTGAGTTCATAATCATCAAGAAACGATCGTTTCACAGTTTTCGACGCCGCAATAATCTTCGACGTGAGTGCCGGTTTGCTTTTCTTTAATGGCGACTGCATTTCGCTGATTCCCGAATCATCCAAACAATTTTGAGCGATAGACGTTGCAACAAAACTGAAGCCACGAAACAACTCGTGAGCTGCAGCAGAAGCGGGATGAGCCGGCGAGTCTACAAGTTTAGATATATTAGTGGAACAAATTTTGGTACAAACCTTTTGGTGTTTTCCGTGTGAACTCCGTATCGAAGTAGTAAGTAACATCGGCAGTCAAAGTCGGTTGAAAGGGCGGTTGAATTTCGCGACAGTACAATTTGTCCCAATCGATTGTTGCGAAAAAAGGGTGGTTTTTAACGTTGACATGTCCGTTGACTCCGTAGCCCAAACGATTTTCGGGAACACGTTTAAACAACGATCGCAATAAACTTTGAGCTTCACGACTCAAAAACGTTGGCATAGTCAACTTGGATTTCAAGATTTGAGTCATGGTTTCGTTTCTGGTTTCGCCTTCTATAAAGAACAATGATCAATAAAGCATAAGCTCTACTGATTCTATTATATAACTGCCTATTCTCCAACTATAAACCCGGATTAAAGAGCACGAAACGAGTAGTCATCGAGATAGCGGTTCCCAACTTACGAAAAGGCAATCGACCAGTCAGCATTTCAAACATCAAAACACCCAACGACCACCAATCAGCAGCGGCTGAGTGTCCACGTCTGTTGATTACTTCAGGGGCCATGTACTCCTAAGCACAAGCATATTTTAGATTTAACGGTAATCCTTTATTCTTACGATAGTTCCGCAAAATGAGTAAGTTTTGTTTCCACCCAATCGTTCTTTGCTGAGCCCAAAGTCCGTGACTTTAATATGTCCTTCCTCGTCCAGAAGAATGTTCTCAGGTTTCAGATCACGATAAACAATTCCCAAAGAGTGCAAATGAATAATAGCGGAGACCAATTCAGCGAGATAGAACTTAACATCCTCTTCAGTGAACATCACTTCCTTCGACAAGCGAGTAAACAGGTCGCCTCCTCTCAGAAAATCAAGAATCAAGTACAATTTGCCTTCAGTTTGAAAAGCGTAGTGTAGACGAACGATGTACGGATGTCGAATTTGGGCGAGAATGTCTCGTTCGGTTTTGGTTCGAACTCGATCCCGAACTATAAGACTGATTAGAACAAATAAGTAACAGAATTCATACCCTTAAGTGTCGCTTTCTTCAAAACTTTCATTGCATACAATTTTCCTTTGTTCGGACCGACGATCTTTCGGGCCAAAAACACTTTACCATAGCTTCCCTGACCCAACACGTTGAGTAATTCAAACTCATGAGCACCGGTTTTTTCAGTTTGACCATCAGAAGCGTAGTTTTTCAGTTCATATTCGATTGTTGTATTACGCACGGAAGTTGTAGAGTCATCGGCAATACTCGTCTGAACCATACTGTCTGACAGATCACTCAAATTCATGGTTTCGATTTCGTCAACAGTACCATCGTCCGAGGATTTTGGTGTCGCTGTTGTGATCTAAAATTCAAAGTTGCAACATGAACACGATTGAAAATTTTCTTGCCTGTTTCAAATCGTTCGTAAACCCGTTCACACGCACATGCTCTCGTGTCAGTCGTGGTTTCGGCGAGACCTAAAACAGTCGATTGAGTGAAATTGGTTGAATTGAGTAGTTGCTCTCCGATTCGGATTATGACAAGTGGATGTGCTCTCTTCGTACGAACACAAACCTCCGACATAAATACCGTTCACTTCGCACTTTTGTCTAGGTATATTCGTGCGAGACTGAACTTCCACACATTTAAATACAACAAATCACACGGACGAACTATTTCAATTAACCCGGAAATCACAAGAAAAAGCAATTACCATTGTGGAGAGCCGACACGCCATTTGATTCGATCGCTTCTGATTGGCCAAACGAAAAAGCGCAATGCTGAAGAAGAAGATAAAAACCACAGAAATCGACGACCACAGTCACGACGAAATCACGGACATTCACCGACAAAAGGTCGAACCACGTCGATCGATTTGCCCAAACGACCTATTGCTCCTTTTCAATCGCCATTTCGAGCCCAACGTTTCAGCCAACTCACAAATCCGCTTAGTCGAACGATGGGTGTCGCGAACCAATCGATGATAACGAGCGATCAAAATTTATGTTCAACGTCAATGAAAATCCGTTTACAACACGATTACTGGGAACAATTACAAGGTCAGAAACAAGTGATGAAATAATCGCATTCGGAAAATGAAGCTATCAATTACAGTAACAGTAAATCGAACAAACATCACCATAACAACAATCATCGGAATTAGTTTAAGGCGTCCGGGAAGAATGGAGTCTACAGTTACAAGTGGCTATTTGTGATAGATCGTTTTTGAATTCGAAAGTACCAACAATACACGTGTACAATCAGCTAATCTACAAGCGAAAACACAAACAAACGGATGAAAAGAAAAGGTTAAGAAAGCCATTAAAAGAAGTCAAATTTCGGAACAAAATGTCTTACGCTTTTGGATGTTTTTTTCACAAATTGGTATGGTCGATTTGCTAATTCTGGAGCTGCAGTGTTCCAGGAATCTGAACATTGGGCCAACGGCATTTTTGAACAACCGTACGACTAAAACATTCGGATAATTGGCTTCAACTTGGTTTTCAATTCTTCACGACTCGGCAATCGACGTGCTCCATGGAATGAACGGCCCAAACGCTTCTCGTGAATTTTAACCTTCTGAACAACAAATTCGATTAAGAAACAAACAGCCAGACAAGCGCGCGCATATTTCCGCTCTTTAGCCGACCAACTTTGGCACAGAACGTCGGGAAGCAATCCGCTTCGGACATCGTCGACCGTCGATGGCCGCTAATCCGAAAAGTTTAAACCGAATTTCGAAAACGTTTGTCGTCATTGGGTGTTGTAAACGTCGCCTAAACGTATGACATTTACTACCGCGAAGACTTCCGGTTATTTGAAGACGACCGAGGAGCTTACTCATCGTTTTCGTTTGTTGTCGTGATTCATTGGTTGACGGAGCCGACGACTGCGATCTTTCTTTTGCTTGTTTCTAAAAGAATTTGTTTCAGAAACCAAATGTATCCACCACAACAACCGAATTTGCAGCAAATTTTCGCGTCAGTGGATCGTGATCGTAGTGGACAGATTTCGGTAAGCTCCAAAATAGAACAATCGACAACCTTATTCACAGGCTGAAGAGTTACAACAAGCACTATCAAATGGAACCTTTCAACCGTTCAATCAGGAGTGTTGCAGGTTGATGATTGGTAAGTGCGAACAGGCTGAGATAACCGTTTTGTAGAACAAACTTTTACTCGGGATTTCTAGGAATGTTCGACAACGACAACTCTGGAGCAATCAATTTCCAAGAGTTCACTGCACTTTGGCGATATATTAACGATTGGACCGGATGTTTTCGTAACTTCGATCGCGATCAAAGTGGCTTCATTGAGAAGGGCGAGTTGCATCAAGCGTTAACTCAATTTGGTAAGTCATTTTTTGTGCATTATGATTAAACCAATCGTAGGGTATCGTTTGAGTGACCAATTTTACAACATGGTTCTGCAAAAGTTCGATCGACAGCATCAAAGTCGTTTAAAATTCGACGATTTCATTCAATTGTGTGTTGTTCTGCAAACGTTGACTGCGGCTTTCCGGTAGGTGTATGTTTGAGTGCGACTTACAGAGTTTGTTGTTTCAGCGATAAGGTGCGTCTTCAGTTTCTTTTCAACGATTAACTTGCAAGTTGTCGAATTTATAATCATCTTTTAGGACACCGACGCTGATGGTTGGATTCGAATTCATTACGAAGAGGTTGGTTCAAGTTCTGTATTCGAATAAACCAATGAGTTTCAGTTTCTCAGCATGGTTTTCTCGTTGAAGATGTAAATTGTTTTTGAATGCACTTCTTCACTTTTGCCTTCTCATCCATAAATGAACATAATCCATACCTATTTATTTTAGGGCTCTAATGAAACTATAACTACACAACATAATCATTTGTTTTCGCTCTTTTCATTATCGTTTTATGTTGCATGTAACATTCTGCTTGTTTTCTTAATTAAAGTCAATCAACTGTTTGAAGTAAACTCCTGATTTTACTCTTATGGACAAATCGAAATGGCAATGCATGTTAACAGAAATAAAGTCACTTAAAAGCAAAGGCACTAAAATTGAAGACCAAATATGAACTGAGATCGTTTGTATTAAATGAATTGCACTTTTGAAATCGAAACTGTTTTACCAAAGTCGCAGTAAACCGCTTGACGAGCCGTGACGAATCAGAGAGGCGTTTTTCTCATCCGAATGAAGATCGGTGACCATGTCGTCGTTAAGCATCGTGAATGATGATCGACGGACCGGCAGTAAAAGTTGCTGTGAATCCGAGGAACTGAGTACTGTCGGAGGTGCCAGGGAAGTTGTTTTCAGATCGGGCATTCCATTGAAAATAACGGCAGCGATCAAAGCTGAAAACTCTATAAAAAAAAGGGTTTCAAAAATGATCCGCGGAAATTTGTATACCATTTGCTTTCTCAAAACTGCGTGGTAAGTTTGATGGATAGATCAAAAGATAGTAGAATCCAAGACCAACAGTACAGATTCCGATTCCTAGTGCCGTTACTTGAAATTCTTGCCAAATCGGGATAACAACAAGGCCAATAGTCACGGCCAAAAATGCGGCTATTCTGAAATCTTCTATTACACATAAGCATCTTCAATAACTTACAAGACAATGGGCATTCGAATAGCATCGGGATGTACACCGATACACTTGTATCTTATGGTTAGCAATGCAACTAAGCTGAATATACGCTGGGCCCAAAAACCGAACATCACGTATCCAATCAAAGTGTCCAAATCTCCTACGAATGAAATACCAATGGCTAGAGCAGACTAAAGATGTTTAAAATTAAAGTAAACGCTAACTAGTTGATTACTTGAGCAAAAATTGCGACTCTTGGACTTTGTGTTTGTGCATTTACAATGCTGAAGCAGGCAGGTAAATGGCCTTGTTTAGCAGCAGCAAACATATAACGACTACCACAGTACAAGTTCGTATTCAATGAGCCGATTAGAAGTACACCAATAAGAAACGGAATAAGATAGGACAATCCACCCAATGTTCGTTGACTGAACAGCTAAAAATCTTCGATAATTATAGGACTACGAATTAAACTACCGCAGCCACTGCATTTGATGATTTCATCGTCTCAACATCCAATACCGCAAAATATGCAACGTTCATTAAAACATAAACAAAAGCCACTATTCCAATACCACTCAAAAGAGCCATCGGTACATTTCTAAAAATTTTGATGCTATTGCAAACTAAATGACCTTACTTTCTTGGTCGATGTATTTCATTGCATCCTCCACAATTCAAAATGTCCCAACTAAAAACTCTTTCAATGTTCTTTTTCTATATTGCTTACCCCGAATATGCGTATAAGCCGCCATACATACTCATTAGAAAGCTACCCGCCTCATAATTGCTGTTTCTCATCGGCTGTTCAAGACTTTCATTCCAACCTGAATGCACGAATGTTAATTACTATAAGAATGTGACAGACCTTTAAATAAATAGTAATAGAGACCCGTAACAATGATCAGAGCACACGCAAGTAATTTAGCAAAAGTTGCCATAATTTGAAATCTTGAAGCAAATCGACTCAACTCGAAGAAGTTGACCCAAGTAATGAGCCCTGAAAGTCCCATTTGTGTAAAAATCAATTGGATTTAACGTACATAACAAAGAGATTGCGAATAACTTTTGTGCAATAGGAACCCATTGCTCATCAATTTCGTAGCTTTGCCTCAGTCCTTCAAGAAGATATTGACCAAAACTCTCGGCAATTACCGCGATCGTTGCCGGATAGATCATTAGGACGCTCACCCACATAAAAGCGAAAGCAACCGGATACCATTTCACATAGCAAATGTATGCGAAATCACAACCCGGATCTGAAAACCAATCGCTTAGCACAGCTGTTATTTCACACGTACCTTGAATGCTTGTTCCAAGTTCAATGTAACATAGCGAACCCATTATTGCAATCAAAGCGCAACAAACCCAAACAATAAGTGAAAGACCCGGTGATTCGGTGGATCGTAAAATCGACGCTGGAGAAATGAAGATTCCGGTTCCAATGATATTGCCAATCACGTATGATGTAGCTCCCAAGTAGCCCATTTTCGTGTTTATCAGATTCAGAAGAGGCGGTGACGGAGTTCGAATTGTTTCGGGTGGAGCTACAAGCAATTAAGAGTTTTGTTACTGTACTTATGGACTTACTTGGCGGCGGAGTGTCGCAGATCTCCATCTCGATTCCGTCGTCCATTGCGCCGCAATTGTTCGGCAATTCGGACCTCAGTTTGTGTTCTACTTGTATTCCGACTAAAAATTAATATCCGATGAAAGAAAACTTTTATGATTGCGTTTCCACGATCGCTATTGACAATAATCAGTTTCAATTCCAAATACAACCGTTGTTTTCGTAGAACGAACTGAAAACAAATGTTTTTGTAATGGTTTCCGGTCGTTCAACCGCCGTCCAAACGGAACATCTTTGAAGCCAAGAAGTCATGAGTCTTGTGGAAGAAAATCGAAATTGCGCAGTCTTCTACTTCTTTAGTGCCCAACAAACAGAAGCCGTGCTCAAGAGTTGGTTGATCTCAAAACCAAACAATAAGCGTAGATCAAACTGTAAGTTTGTTTTTTCCAACATCCGAAACAGCGGAGAACAAACTAAAAGATCAAATAAATGACGGCAGATTATATCACACACAAGTCTCTTTTCGTAGGCTCCGAGCAAATCCCTTTGGTTGTCGTTTGAACTTTTAATTAAAAGTTAATGTCCATTGGGCAAACGCCAACGTTCTCCGCCGCATCGGCCATGAGCCAAATGACCGAAATAACCCGCGCAAAATGACGTAAATTCTCGGCTTTCGTTTTTGGAGCAGACGAAAAAGCGGCAAACGGCCAACCGCCCTCCGGCCAACTTCTCGGCCGTTTGCCTTCAATTTCCGTCGAGTTTTTGCTCACGGGCCACTTGTGATGAGGGAACACTGAAAACGAGACGAAAGAAGGTACTTCTTATTTTTTTTGATTGTCATCCGATTTGCGACAAACGTGATCCTCGCCCGAACGCTCTCGGGAATTCGCCCGACCAGTGAACAGTCGAAAAGACTTCGGAATTCTTATGTTTTCGTTCGAAGGCCAACGAGCAAACACTCAAAACCGAAATCCCGTTTCAGAAGTCTCTAACGACTTTGGCAGTTCCTTTTTGGGATTAGAGGATAAAAACAACAAGGAAGTCATTCGGTTAATGTCGTTTATTTACATCAAATGTAAAAAGAGATTGAAAGAGACGTTGGTCATGTAAATCTGGTTTTCAACGAAAATTGTTTTTTCTTTTACGAAAGAAATTCAATAGTTGAGTTACAAAAAGAAATTCAATTAATGAATATGTGGAAGACGAGTGAGTAAAGCCAATATGTTTGAATACTCGTAACGTCCGAACGCACTTGACACTCCTGTAATCATTACGCGATTCCGCCAGCTGTTGACCAGGCAAAACGATCATCGAATCCGGCACTACCGGCCCAACAACGGAAGTGATAGATGTTGCGGTTTAGGCCCCGATTCTTCTCCAATCTCGGATCAACATCGACGAGCACACACCGTAGGACTTCGAGACGGCGAGAATCGATCAGTCGACGGGAATTGACTCCGTAGTCAAGCAATCTGGAAATGCCCGTTCAATCATTTCATGATCTTGTAACTGACCGCGCCAAATGAATCGTGTCTTTGGCGGTTGTACGAATGATCAGAGAAACAGCTTCGGGCCAATACGGTGCTGTCGATTTGGGTTGCTTTTCCGTAAGCCAATTGCTCGGTTGATTGAAACGTAGATGAACATTGCAGTCGTTGATGGCTTGAAGATAACATTGAAAAGCAAACCAACGTTGGAGATCAATCAATGAAAGACTGGCAATCAACTGAAAGCAACGATTGAATTTTGGTGTTTGTGCATTCGTTGAACGATCGCTCTTTGGTCTGTGCGCAGTGGAATGCGGTGGAATGAAAGTGGGAAACGATCACCATGGTACGCGCAAGAGTAAGTATCGATAATTCGCACGCTAAGCGCATTTCGTCACCGATTAAATTTTCAACGAAACAATAGTGCATTTCCGAGACAAAACAACCTTAAGATGAATCGCCCATTTTGCAGGTTTCAGCAAAACAACCCAACCATTGATTTGAGGGTGTGGTTCGAGTATTTCGCGCGATCTTCCTCAATTAACACGTTCGCAATCTTCACCAATTGAAAATCACCGGAAGTTCAACTCACCAATTCGATGATCGGAGCGTCAAGCCGAATTCTTTTAACGTGCCGTCTAAACGTCGACATCGCAGCACCTGAAAACAATACGATTAGTTCTTGTTCAACTTCAGGTCATCAACGATCGACAGACGAAATACAAAAAACAAAAACAAAGCACTTGAACTTACATAGTAACGTGACCTCGGTTGATGTCCAACATTCGTCCACCACAAATTGAATTGACTTTTTCTCGAATCGAGCCAACAACTTATAACCGTTAGGATTAACGTGATACTGTTGACCGGCCAAAATGACGGAAACCGAATCGTTCGAGGAACAACTCGCATTGGAACTCGTGCTAACGGCGTCGAAGTTCACACGTCGTACATCCATCTCTTCCACTTCAGACACCCGCTGGTCAACGTAATCTCGAAAAGCGTGATTGACGGCGCGAAGACGAATGAGTGTGAACGGATTATCGATGTTATCCAGACACTTGAAGATCAAATGTTCGGGTAAAGAGACAAACGCTTGTGTGATGCCATTCGAACAATCGTGAGTGGAAGAAGAGTTCGACGAAAAAGCCTTTTGATCGACGGCTTTCGGCCGCAAGCGTTTGCCGCGTTTATGCAAACGACGAAGAAGTCCGTTCAAAGTCATCAGATGCTGAAATCCGTACATAATGAGGGCATTTAAAACGAACGTCGAAACACACATCATTGAATTGATCACGATTATACGCTGAAGCCTGTTTGTGAAGAGATAAACGCGATAGAAGATCACGGCGCGACCAACCCAACAAAAAAGCGTCCAGGAAATCAACCAATGTGATCTCCGTCTATGACGTCTAGAAACCACAAGCACATCGATCGAACTCTCGAGGATTTGCAGAAAAACGGAAACAATGGAATGAGCGTTCCATTTTGGAAAATAGAACGATGGGTCGATTTAAACCTGTTCATTGTCTTAAGCGACGGAAAGTAGACGACATATACTGCATAACAAAGCGATTGAGTTCAATGACGCAGAAATGGAATTCGAGCAATTTTTTGAGTGACAGAGAACACAAGTAACAAAAACACTTGAGTTTATATACGAAGGTTAACAATGGAGAAGAAGAGAGTAACTGCGCGTTACGTGAGCATGCGAACAAAACGAGTGCACTATGATTGACGGTCACTCTTTGAGCTCGGAAAGTCGCAGAACCACAATACACAGCCGTCAACCCATCAAACTGCGAGAATAAGCACGAGTATGAGCGGGCAACGACCGATCAAGCAATCGATCGGCGATGCGATCAATATCAGGGCACAAATACGGTGAGTATTGATTTTACAACGTTTAGACGTCCTCTCATTAATAACCGAGAGGCGTCTAAAAGAGCTGGGGGGTATCACTTTACCTGCGGTTTTATATGATTCCTGCGAGTACTAAAAAACAAAACGAGAACAAAAAACAAACATGTTGGGTTCGCACTCTTTCCTCCGTTCAGCGCAATCGGTCGATGAGCATTTGTCGAAGGGAAATCACCGAACCATGACGTTGCTCGATCAATCGTTCTCTTCAATGGCCAAATGCGTCATAAAAAACGATTGGTTGAAACACACGCACCTTTAAAGTTCCTTTTATCCTAAAGAAACGTCGATTTCTCGGATGAACGGAAACGTGTGTCGAACTTCCGTTACAGTTCAGGTAACAAGATTGCGTCCTTTCACAAAACAATCACTTCTTTAAAACGGAAATGTTCGCCACAAGCTTTAAACGTGAATCAAAGAAAATGAAAAGACGAGGTTGCGATGACGATGCAACGTTGGTTAGATGACTGTGGAATTTTGACGGTGAATGTCCTTCGCCGAACATTACACGAGACTTTGTTCCACAACACAAACACCCACTTCAAACTCCCACATACAGAACAAAAACCAATCAGTTTAACAAACAAATCATCAAAGTGATTGATTGGAAAAGTAGAAGTTCAGAAATTATTGGTTTTTCTCGGTAAACTCAACCACTTCAAAACCTTAAACTGTAACTAAAGAACGCTAATCGAATAAGTTCATTTGAACACAAATCACGTATGTACGAACAACAATGTACGTAATACACGTGATTTTTCTAATCAACACCGGAAACTGTGGTTTTGAAATCGCATTCCATCTTCTTTGACATTTCAACATTTCATCAAAGAAACTTGTACCTCCGACAAACCTTTCAACCTCATCGATCAAATCGGGCGAAAAGACAAAAACCAAAAGATCAGAAACAAATCTTCGTATTGAACGACTACAGTAACAAACAAACGCTCGGAAATGTACACATATTCTCACATGAGAGTAAAGTGCACTGCCGAAGAAAAGACCAGTTAGTCTGCTGCAGATTAACTCGGGTGCATTCGTCCTGTCCACTCGTGCGCGTCTTTCTCGAATCCTATCGAATGGACCAACTGATCTTTGGAGTCGCGTTGAGGGTCAACGCGGCAGATAGCGCGCAATATTATAACGAAATCGAGCGCGCGATCATGTTAGAACCGTCCATCACTTTCTGCTAATGACCAGAATAACTCGGAAACTTGAAACTTCAACACACGAAAAAAAACTTTTGGTTTTCAGTTTGAATCTTTCGAGTAATTGGAGACCGAACGAAGATCGTGTTTATTTGTTTAAAATCAAATTAAACTTAGGTGAATGTAACAGAAGTTTTACATTTGATTGCTGTTGAAGTTCAAGTAATCACTGTAACCAATGGATTCGTCCCGACCAAGCAACATGTCCAAATGAAGACGTGAACTGGGACAGAAACCGGCCGGACCGCGATTGATTTGACTTGCCGAATAGAGTTCGCTGAAATCAAGATGTTCATCAATGATAGGAATTTGACTTACTTGATGAAATGTTCGGCTTGAGCTGTGCCGCCAATGGTTCGTCGTTCAGCGATAACACTGGAGAGGTTGATACGACGATTGGCGTCAGTCAACAGTTCGTGAGCTGGAGCTTTGAAGTTGGCTGCCGGTGTGTCGTTCAGCTGTTTGGTCGCCAGATTGCCGGACAGCAGAGTTGATTGTTTGGCTGGTGGTGCTGACTCGCTTCCACCATCGTGCATCAAATCAGAAGAACGAGTGGACAGCTTCAAAATGTTGGCCATCTTCTGGAAATGAAATTCGATGTCAAATAATCGTTGAATTGCAAACACGAATTCGTAGAAACATGCGATTAAAGACTATTTACGATTCTCGATGATTTCGTTGTAAAGATAATATGTACAATTCAACTGAAATTCAGACGAACACTCCAATTGTCATCGTCCATCGACGAAACGCCAAACACGAAAACTTTCCGTCGCGAACGGACGGCGAATCGAACGGCGATTTTCGGGTTCGATCAAAAAATCAACAGTTGATTCGTCATTGAGGAAAACCGCCGAATTTGTTTGTAAATTGTGTTGCATTCGGACGGGTTGCGCTTCATGGATTAGTTTGCTGCTGATTCCTTTGTTTTGATTCTCTTCGACTTTGTTATCACTTACTCACTTGGTCTCAATATGCCCAACCGAAATAGTTATTCGAAAGCTGTAGACGAGGATATACTTCGGGTACGTATGAGTCATCGGTACGCACTATGAACTTGTTTAGACGATTTCATCAAATAACGAAAAACCAATTCCTCTTATCGATCGAAGAGACTCCGGAAATCAAGAATCCGAATGGTTGTTGCCCGGCGAAAAAGTTCAAATGAAAGGTAATTAGCTGAATTTTGTTGATTTTGTTCTTCAGAAAAATATGTTGGCTACCAATCCCACAACGGCAAGATCTATGGCAGTGCGTGGATCACGAATTACCGTCTTCGTTTTCAAGAACTCCATCATGCTCACGGCTTTGTCGATGTAAATAGAGCGGCAATTGGAGTTATCAGATGATGTTGTTTAGGATAATGTATTGGATGTTCCCCTGGGCAGCATTTCAAAGGTCGAGAAGAAAGGACGTTCAAATCTCACACGCAAAGACAACTCGTATGGTATTCAAATCAAATGCAAGGTAACTAAACGAGAAAGCAAATATAAGCGATAGGTAATGTTCAGGACATGAGAAAAATCATCTTTTATTACAATCCGGAGAATCATTCTCGCCGCCGGTTTTACGACAAGCTAATCGAATTCGCTTTTCCGTACACAAACAAAAAGGTACGATTGCTGAGTAGTTGTCGTTGTAGCTCATGAATTTCAGCCATTTTTTGCCACGAGTTACAGTGCAACATTCAGCAACAACGGATGGAAAATCTTCGACACGCGTAAAGAATTCAACCGTCAAGTTTGTTCTCGATGGCATTCCAACTGTTAACCATTCAATTCATAGGGAGTTCCGAATGAGAATTGGGATTTTACGACAATCAACGCAAAGTATGAATTCGCATCCACTTATCCGGCATTAGTAGGTTTACCGGTGTTCACGGATTAATTTTCTTGCTCAGTTGGCGCTTCCACGAAAAGCGGTGGAAATGGGCGAGTCGTGGATTTCTCAAGCAGCTGACTATCGGAGTAAGAAAAGACTGCCGGTAACTGAAATCAAAGTAGACAAAAATGACGAGAAACTATTTCAGGTTTTGTCGTGGTATGATCAACAACGTGGAGTTTCGATTTGTCGCGGTGCTCAGCCACTTGTTGGAGTTACGGCCAAACGTTCGGCTGACGATGAAGCGTAAGATGGTAATTTATAGTCTCTTGTTACCTTATGTTTCCAGTCTTTTGCAAATGATCGCCGATGCGAATCCTCATCGAACATCGTTGGTTATTTTGGATGCACGTCCATTAATGAACGCAGCAGTGAATCGAGCGAAAGGTGGTGGTTACGAGGAGAAATACAAGAATTGTGAATTCTATTTCATCGGAATTGACAACATCCACGTGATTCGCGACAGTTTGAAACGCGTCAAGAACGCGTGTTATCCACGAATTGACATGGGCAACTGGTCGAAGATTATCGATTCAACCAATTGGTTAAATCACATCCAAACGATTATGAGTGGAGCGAAGCGAGCTCTCGTTGCCATGGTCGAGAATAAGCAATCTGTTTTTATACACTGTAGTGATGGTTGGGATCGAACTGCGCAATTGACATCATTAACTATGATCCAGATTGATTCCTACTATCGAACTCTTGATGGATTCATTGTTTTGATAGAAAAAGAGTGGTGCAGTTTCGGACACAAATTTGCTCATGTATGTTCGTCTTTTGAGTTCTTTTTCATACGTCGGGAATTTAGCGTATTGGTCACGGCGAAAACAAACCGAAAGACGAAGAAAGATCGCCAATTTTTGTTCAATTCATCGATTGTGTTTGGCAACTTTACAATCAGGTGATTCGTTGATGGAAAGTATTCTGATGTTAGTTTTCCAGTTCTCTTCTGCTTTTGAGTTTAACGTGAACCTGCTGAAAACGATTCTCGACGAGTTGTACACGTGTCGATTTGGAACGTTTTTGTATAACAGCGAGAAAGAGCGAAACGATGTGGTTAGTAGATTTGCTCTCATTTTCATGTTATCAGTGACTTAGAATGTGCGAAACTTGACTGTCTCACTGTGGTCGTATGTCTTGGAAAACAAAAGTCAGTTCTTGAATCCGAATTACAATCTGGAGAATACGCGTGATGCCGAAGTATTTTTATCGTATGGTGACAAGCCGATGGGAGCAAAGTTATGGGTCGATTACTACTGTCGTTATAATCCGCAAGTGTTCACTCAGGAATTTGTGAGTAGTTAGCAGATGTGAGCAGAGTAACTTCTGCATTTCAGTCAACCAACGATCAGAACATAAGCGACAATGGCAACGATTCGAGCAAATTCAAGTCCACTTCTCAATGAAAAATCTTTTACAATTCTTCCTAAATTCGACCACTTTCCCAGAGCTTTCAACTGAACATAATCAGCAATTTGTAATCGAACAATTGCTCTTCAGATCCGGTGATTGCAACAGTTTCCGGGCATTTTCCCATCCCCCTCTATTGCTCGACATCGAAATTATTCTGAAGTTTAACTGAGATTTTGTGTAAATAGCTAAATATGTCTTAACATACCGATTTTATTTTGAATTTGGTTTTAACCATCAGATAAAACTTTTAATCATAATCCTGGACATGAACAGCAATCCGAGATACCCTCTTATTGTTAGTCGAATGATCAACCTCATTTGAGAGCACACCTTCAAAATCAAAATTGAATCACCTTGTCACTGTGGATTTTGAGAGCTTTCAAGTTGCAACCAAACGGAGATTTCACTTTCCTGATACTATTACTTGATTGAGCACCTTTAGCTCAGAGGCTTACTCTCGAGCAACAAAACTTGTGCCATGGGATTCCGTCTGTTAAAGATCTTATTGTTAGAGTTTTATTCAAAAACAAAAGAAGCTAAGGAAATTTAATGGTCACTCAACTATCGAATATGTTCACATATACGAATTTCCGTAGTTAAGAGAACCAGCAGAAGCACCGGGATTAGTGGTCAAAGTGGTGGATCTAAAGTCCGGCCAATTCGATGCAGCAGATGAAGCGGTTTGAGCAAAAGTCGGAAACGAAGATTGAAGATTGTACTGTTCGGCTTCGGTCACAGCGTTAAATTGAGCTGATGGTGCGGCGTTCATACTTTGATTCATGACTGGACTTGTGCTGGGAAATGGAACATTTTGCTGCAATACGGGATCCATACGATTGGCGGTTTGCTCGAAAATTGTGCGCATTGTTCGTAAGACTAAAAACTGCAAAACATATTGCAGACCAATAGCACCAACACCCTAAACAACTTTCAAATACCGACATCTACGGGACACTTACACTGTAAAGAGCCGAAAATCCTTCTCGATTGACAATCGACTTCAGACAATCCAGAAATCCGGTATATTTTGCAGTGACTGAGATTGCCGAGGCCCCGGTATCCAAATTGTCGATAAGAGTGCGAGTGCCTAAAATAAGAATCCTGAATCGAATAGTAAACTAAAAGCCACCTTGTATATAAAGACGATGAATGACCGTCTCAATCGGATAGCAAATCACATCGCTGATTGCAGCCGATGTGATGGTTGCAAACATTTCGGGTAAAATCGCATGAAAACGAGTGCGTTCATTCAATGGTTTCTTGCACTAAAAAGATCATAAAAACGAGTAGGTAATCATTGAGAACATACCACGTATCGTCTAGCCATATTATATATTGTGTTGTAGAACCAATTAGAAATCATAAAACGACCGGTATTAAACAAGACATTTGGAATCGACAAGTAGACCAACGAGAAACGTCGACTGTTGTCTTTGGCTCCAAAGAAATCGAGACGAAGACGATCAACTCCGCGAAAGAAGACCTCAAGAACCTTCGTGTCTTCGATACTGAATCCTGTGGACGAGCGAACGGTTTCAACAAACGACGATACGATGAACGGTGTGGAGACAAAGAATGTTGATGCTCGAAGATAAACGTGTCGCCAAAATTTCTCCGAACTACCATTGGGTATTAGACCACGAGGCAGACCGAAAACGTCGGCGATTACAACTTCGGAGACTTTGCTAATCGACCACAAAACTCCCGTTCCAATGGCTCCCTTCCACAAGGTCCAAACACCCTAAATTAAAAGGATAATAAAAACCGAACAATCTGACTAACATCTTTGGCAACAATTTTCGCTATCACTGGAAGAAGAGTGAACGGCATTAAATGTTGTTTGCGAGCGTGTTGATGAACTTGACATTGACGTCTCAGAACGGTGCACGGATGAGCGATCAGAACGTTGTTTATAAGACTGGCAATTCCAACTGACGCTGTAGCCAACGCATCGTCGCCATAAGCGCCATAACCTTCGTATCCAGAGTTTTGAGCGTTCGCTTCTTCAGCAGTTTGTCCGGATTGCGATGCTTGAAAAGATCGTTGGGCGTTGAAGTAGTCAGTTTGCGTGTTGTAAGGTGGTTCCATCTAAAAGGAAAACATTAAGTCGATTTCAAAACAACGATATTCGTTTGCTCACGAGCAGAAGTTAACTTGAAAACCGAAGCCACTGAACTACGACCACCACTCGGAAATCAATCTTGAACACTGCGAGTTTGTTAAAAGGCGGGCAATCGCTTCGTATCGGCGTTTTCAGTTTTTTCTGTTTCTTGTTTCAATCGTACTGACGACAAAATGCATTTGGACGACGAAAGTACCATTTCTCCTGTTCTACAGCCGTACATTGCGGATGCATTGGAAGCTGTTCGCGTTAAGTTCGGTAAGAAAACATGTTGTGGACATTAGCTAATTTCTTGTTTTAGTTGACAATGCGTCGAAAATGAAATCTGTTCCATCGTATTCCATTGAATTTGCTAACCAACAGTTTGGCGATGCGTAAGTTGACGTCTAATCGAAGGTTATATGGTTGTTTCAGCGAGAAGATCTTAGGTTACAAGGACCTGAAGGTCGAGCTCACGTTTTCTGACTTGACCATGTATTCCTTCTTGAATATTGAACACAACGGTTTGTCAACCGATGTCGACTCCGAAATCATACCCGACGACATTCGCGAAAAGATTCTGCTCTTGTATCCGATTGAACAGCAAAACTGTTTGATCAAGAATTGGCCAATGTTCGATAGTATGTGTGCTCGTCAAAAGGAATTTATGCCGTTCGGTCACATAATCAAAGAATTTCGAGTTGGTAAGCTCAAGAAAGTTGAGCGTTTGAAATTTGATGCGAATTTAGGCGACCAGCAATTTTGTTTATACAAAGTCATTGATCAAAGTGTTGATTTCGACATGTACATGTGTCGAATTCAAACACTGACTATGTGGTTCATCGAAGCAGCTTCGTACACCGACAATGTTGATCCTCGATTCACACATTACATTTTGTACGAGAAACGAAGCGGAGAAAACGCGCCGCCATTGAAATTGGCCGGCTATTTCACTATGTATCGATACTACGCGTATCCCGATCATGAACGTGCTCGTTTCGCTCATGTTCTTGTTTTGCCGCCGTATCGTGGATTGGGAGTTGGAGCCAAAATGTTGACTGCAATCAACGAGGACATTTGTCGTTCTGAGAAAATTTTGGATACCACTGGTAAGTTCTTTGAAGATTTGAGTAAAAATGACTCTAATATATAGCCGAAACACCAGCTGATTCGTTTATTCTGCTTCGAGATTATGTCGATTGCATTCGATGCAAACCGTTGGCCGAGTTCTCAGCTCAAAGTTTGCGTCAAGGCTTCAAGACGAACATGATGATCATTTCACGCAAACAATTGAAAATTTGCAAGGTCGGCCTTGTGCCGTCTATTGGCTTATATTTCGATTTCAGACTCAATGTCGACGGATCTACGAATTGTTGCGCTACTACTACGCGAAGACTAGTCAGCCAGAAGATATGGAAGCATTCAAGGAAGACGTCAAAAAACGTCTGATGATTCCGTTCGCTCGTTCAAGTCGTGATTCTACACGCTTGTCGAATGCTTTGGACAAAAACGAAATGGCAATTATGACAGCCAAAATGGAAGAACGAGACCAAGAAATAGCGCAAAATCTGCAAAATACGTTGGAAGCATACGATTTGGTTATTACACGTCTGCAACGCTACGAGCCGCAATTGTTTTCAAATTAACCGTTTGATCATGTTCATTTGTTAGTTCTTGTCTAAGATCAATCTCAGCAATATGCATTGCAAACTGTCAAGATAAAACCGAACCGAACGCTCACTTCTTGTTTGTGCTTATCAGTGAGAGAAGTCAAAGTGCTGAAAGTTTTCTCGTCTTCTTTTGTCTCAGTGATCATTTGAGTCTACGAGCGAATTGTCTTCAGAATGGCTAACTCAGTTGAACTGCTTGGAATTCGTGAAGAGTTGTCATCGGAAAAAAGCCGATATCTGCCGTTTCTGAAAGAAGGTTGTGCGACCTTCGAGTTGGTTTACAGAATTTTTACGTCTCCCGATTTTGAAACAAGGAAAAATGGATGGAAGAAAGAAGCGGAAAATGAGGAAAGTTACGTTCATTCCATAGACATTCCAGAAGGTAAATTGTTTTGCGTTCACGTAGGTCACCAACCGACGGTATTCGTTCAGTAAGTAAATTTAAGTTTGAATGTCCAATGTCGCTTGCTGAGTACATTGAAGACGACTGGAAAGGTGTGGAGGAGATGCCAAAGTGGAATGAGCACGTTGAGTTCGCAAAAATTGTCGTGGATTTGACTGAAAACGCGAACATCGTGCACGTAAAGAACGACAATCATTTCAAATGTGAATTCCATATTACAGTACGCGAATTCGAAGATCTTAACCGTTTCTAGTCGAGATTATTTGACCATTCGTCTTCGTCGATGTGTCGATGGAGTGATTTACACATGCGGCAAGTCGATTGAGTTGCCCGAGTTTTCTGCGACTGAAAATCGAGTTCGAGCGAATTTGAAGGTTGGTGGTGGGCAAATTTGTGCACATCCCGAGAAGACCAACGTAACGGTCGTCGACATGCTCATTTGTGTGGATATGCGAGGAAACATTCCCAAAATGCTGATCAATCAAGTGAGTTCGAGAATTCAATTCACGGATTTGCGCATTACAGATGATGGGAACGATGTTGTTGAAGAACTGCAAACAACAAATCAAACGAGCTGAGGAACGATCGAGACGTCGTATCTAGTTGTTTTCAAGTCATCTGTGAATAAACTCAATTTCGTTTTTTAATTTGTTTTCCACACATCCAATCAATTGCGCCATGTGATTAATGAGACAAACGAATGGGTTTCAGTCGAATGAAACGAGAATTTCGAAAGACAATTTAAAACGCGGATAACGATAACCGCGACCATTTCAGTCGGTGGTAACAGCGAGCATCAAGGCCCCACTTCCCAGCGGATCCGCTTCGTGTGCTCATAAAACGTACGATGGGCTTCATTTGGACCGTTCGATTCCCCATGGAGTCGAAGCCGAAGAGTCGGCAGAAGCGAGAGCTACAATTCTCTGTGGGATCAAAGAATCTAATCAGAGAAGCGCAATGGACCGTCCCGACTGCGAATTCCCATGACAAACGTGCTGCATTGCAACCAATAAAGTCGTCGCAAAAAGGTCGGTCATTGTCCCTGGTGTTCAGCTTTTGCCGCCATTTTGTCTCATTTCTATTTGCGCGTTTGTTTTTTAGTTTTGGTAAATCGAAATAATTGCTGTTAAAGACTAGTCTATCAACTGTATTGCCTGCAATGTCTCCATCATCTACTGCAAGTTTGAGCATTAAACGTAGGTTCGTGCACAACTTACAATAAGACGATTTGTAGGAGAACGATCGTTTGATTGCGAGAATGACTGCAACTCTCGAGCCTCCGAAACGGAGAAACGATCGCGGTATAACTGCTATCAATCAATTGAGTTAATAACTTGATTACAGTAAGTCGTCAGATTCACATTCAGTTTCTACTTCAACGTCTAACATCAAATTTGGGGCTCGACGACTGTTTGAAGACGTGGATGAAATGGTTAGTCCAAAAAACGGAAACATTTGACAATTATCTTCGTATTACGTGGTCAAAATGGCAACTTCGAAGGCAATGGCCTTATAAAACGTTGTGTTAAGAAAAGTAATGACTAAACGAAGAGGACTGACGACATCGTGTCGTTTCGTAGAGCCTCCTTTTTGCGGCCATTAGATCGTTTCTATTTGAGCGTGACATTAAACTTTGAACGAGAAGCGGATGTTACATTTTGTTACATCGTTTCTTGTTTTATAACTAATTCCGGGTTGTGAAAAAGTTATTGGTTTGTTTTGTATACCGTTCTTTTTAAGGATAAGAACTGGAGTGTAAACCTCATAAAGTAGCAGTGGTTGTACAAGTAGAATGCTTGGAATAAACCCCGCAATTTGTTAAATCTTTCCCGTCCTGAACCTTTGCGTCAATGACGACACGATAACAACGTGTGACGCGTTCAGTGGCATCAAAGAAACGGCCAGTTCAATAAGAAATTGGCGTGCTGAGGAGTTTTTGTCCTCAGCGGTCCCGAGAGAGAAGAACATGAGTCCCCAAGCACGGTCTCGTTGAAGAAAAGAACGTCACTTTCCGTTCTTTTTTCCTGCGGCGCTTTTTATTCACCTTGAAGAGAAGAATATGCAATTTACGGCCATTTGTCCTATCGGTTTGCTTATTCTGACGCGTCTCATTCAAGTTCTCGGAGCTTGTCGAATTGCAGTTGCATTCCCGACAATTAGCATGTCCTTTTCAATTGCAATGTTTTTATTGATCATACGGTAATGACGAATTTGTTATCGTTGTTGGTTCATGAGGTGTTCGAAGACAATTTGTTTCTGCGGATTACTGTAGTCTCTAATTGGGAAGATCACAATCTAATTCAAAAAATTAACATGCACTTTATGATTTTCAATTTGATTAGACACCTTAATCTTTGTGCTGCTTCAGAGAGCTTATGTTGTTGTGAGCACCTTTTTCTTCACACACAACGTCGTTTATTCGAAGAGCGTGGGGGGTCCTCATCATAGAGGTACGTTCAGTGACGTTATCGACACGACGGACCTTGTACTATCGCATGGGAAATGGCAATAGCCTTTCGGCGCTCTTCTTTAGCCTGAAAAAGACAACACAAACTAAAACGAACTTAACGGTGTCGTCATCACAGACCTCATTTACAATGCTCTTTGCCGCATTTGTACTCTTAATTTTGTCTGTTTATAATTTCAAACTTCCTACAATTGAATTGCTTTTTGCACGAGGGTTTGCAGTTCTCCAATTGCATTTTGATCGCGAACGATGTGAATTCGTTCGACTTTCGGGCCAACGGTGCGTGTTGTAAACCCACGGGGAAACATTTTTGCGAACGCGTCATTCGTTTTTCATCGAAATTGTTGATGTAATTTGAATTTTCTTCTTAACAGATCAACGGCAATTGTGTGGTATAATGGCGACCGCAGACAAAACGATACATCCACTTGAGAAATATCGTGAAGCTTTCATTCGAAACTATCATCTTTGTTTTCGAGATCTACCCGATGAGTCTCAGCGGATCGAAGCCGTCAATCGAATTTTCAACAACATCAAAACGCCGTCCGAATTGGCCAACATTGCTCTCAATCTCCGAGCACTGTTGTTGTCCACTCCGCAGCCATTAATAGAAACAGTCGGCGAATCAAAAGTTGATGGCACCACCGAAGAAGATCCCATCGATCTTACTCGTAACGAATCGACATCTCCTGATCCTGCTGATCCAAACGGGGATAAGGCAAGAGAAAAACCTGCACAAAACAAGTGGGTTACTGGGAGGATTCGCACAAAAATCAATCGCATTTCTTTGCAGATTGGCCCGTGAAATTGAGTTGATTAATAAGCGAATCTACGGGTTGTTCGAACAAAGAAAGCTGCGCGAATTGAATGCTGATGAACAGAATGAAATGCGAAATGCTCTGAGCATTCGAGAAGACTTGCGAAAACGTTTGAAGAAAACTCAGGACGCTGCTGTGCGAGCGAAACGTTATCGAATTCGCAAAGCCCATTTGATGAGCACCGATTCGGATTTCGGATTGGAAAGTCCGGCGATCAAGTTTTCACGATCGTTGAGTTCGAACTTTTTGATGAGTTCGGATGAGGAGTTGCAACTGGAAGGACGAATTCCACGTGAACAACTCTCTATCTTAACTCGTCCGCTATTCAAGAGTTTTGATGACTCGCTTTCGAATCCAATTGTTGCAAAAACCGTTGGTTTAACGCCAACACCCGAACTCAGCAACTTAAAGATTTCGTCCGCATTCTCCGCCTCTTCAATCAAGACTGAAAACATTTCACCAACCGTTGAACCGGAAGTCGTTTTGTTAGTAAGTTGCTGCGAAAAAGTTGTCATTTTGATTGCGAACCTTTGAGAAGCGAATCAACCGTCATTTTCAGGGTTGTGTTCCGGGATTGGTTGCCGAAAAAAATCGAGACTCTTCGTCAACAACCGAATCCGAAACAACGGTCGTTGCAAATGTTAGTCCTCAATGTCAAAACTGTAACGCCACATTCTTGAATTTGAACGAATTCATAGGTAAGAAGTGTTTGTTTACGGAGCCACAAGGTTTGCAGATCACATGCGAACAACTCATTTGAATAGCACAGAAAACGAAGTTCGATGTCGTCTCTGCGATCGTCAATTTCCAAATCCTCAGGTAAAGACCAATCAACAAGACATTGATTCAATTGAATGTCTTAGGAGCGTCTGATGCATATGACCGAACACTACACATCGACTAGTGCCACTTATAAGTGTCAAAAATGTGAGAAGACGTTTCCCACAGCATCAAATTTTCGTCAACACTTTGCAACTGCTCACACCGAACTTCTTTTTCGTTGCAACGTTTGTTTTCGCGTATTCACCGACAACAATCTCTATCAAGAGCACATGAATTCGCATTTCGTGGAGGAAACAATCATCGAGTGTGCAATGTGTTCGGTTCAATTTGACACCGACGAACGTTTTCTGGCTCATATTCAACTTGTACACGATCGTGACACCGAGCCGTTGATATCAATCATCGCAAACTACGACGGCACTCACTCGCCGTTGTTGGATCGAATGTCAGCGGAAACAAGTAAAACGGTCAAAAGTCTCAAATGTTTTGTTTGCGATCGGCGATACAACGACGAAACTCTTCTTGATATTCATCGGCTACACAGCCATTGCAAGGTCTTGCGTAGCGATCGATGTGCTGTTTGTCGACAATCCATGTCCAATTTGGAAGACTTTTTCGCACACACGAAGGAACATTGTGCCGATCAAGCAGAAGTCAGTTGTGTTATCTGCAGGTTTGTTCTCATTGTGCTTCCTGTATAAATGTGTAGATTTTAGACAAACGGTGAGAAATGAGATACTGTTGAAGATGCATGGCGAATATCATTTGTCTTTTGACGAAAATGCACAACAAATTATGACCAACCAAATTCTACAACAGTCAATGGAGACTAACAACTTAACCAATGATATAATCTCCAGTTCTATTGGCTCTTTTATTTGTTCATGTGGTCAAAAGTTTGACGATTCTAACGAATTGCAAATTCATTCGTTGGAGCATTTGAAAGAAGTAACGACAATTGTGCCAGAAACCGACAGCTTTGCGTGTCCGAAATGCTCAAAAGTTTTCGCATCACTTTCAGCTCTTCAAGGTAAACAACTTTCTATAATCTTCAATTATTGTTCGTAATTGAAGGCCACAGTCACGTACACATTCCGCGTAAATTCTCGTGTTCTAAATGCCGACAAGTAAGCCGACAATTACGTTCATCAACAACCCATTGGGTTTTTAGGTGTTTAGTACTCAAGCCCGCTTACAAGCTCATTGGAAGAGACACAAATCGGGCAAAACGAAAGCAATGAAGTGTGAGATTTGCGATAAGAAATTCGAGTTGTGATTTGATTGCTTTCAATATTGACAATATGCTTTAGACACGCCGATGCACTTGTCGATCACATGCGAAATCACACCGAATCGTTGACTACGCCGTCAAGCATAACCGATTCTAACTGATATTCTTCTACCGGTGCTTCACACATAATTTCCTACTTAACATTTCACTCAAATCCTATCATCAGCTTCACAATTACATTCCCTAACTTATTGATACGCGTTGTAAAAGAGCTACGTTTAATCGATAAACATATTTTTCTAGCACATTCAAGCTTTGACTAGAGTTAGCAGATGAGTTCGACGTTCAACGCCAATGATCGGCATCGGGCCACGCGAAACACTGAAAGAACAAGCAGTCGTGACCTTCGGCACAATCCGAAACAGCCCATAAACAAAATTTACCATCTACAAAAACAGTAAACAATCTGTGCGTAAACATCTCACCTATAACTTCAATAAGAAGCGAGAAGATTAGCCAAATGAAGAACGCTAACCACGACATTTAACGTTTGCGAATGAAATGATGATTGTTGATTGAACGTTCTCGATTAAGTCATTTATGCAATACACGGCTTTTATATCAAAATCGTCGTACATTTCCGTTATCTAAATGTGATTCATCCAGTTTGTGTGTGCATTTCAAGTGTTTAAGTACTGGAAAGGATTAGAAAAGTCTGGAAACAAGCTTCCATTAGTATGATCTGACCAACACCTAAATTCTGTAATAATTTTATTTCTGAATCTCAACTCGGAGGTGCATAGGACGGGAAAAGCGGCAAATAACACGAAGTTACTGGTTTATCGTCGTTATCTGGAGGTGGATCCTTTGGCGGTGGGCCATACGCTAAAGGTCAACATTAATTAATTCAAAATGGTCGTCGATACCTGTTGGTGTATCATCTTTGCACAAAACTGCGACAGCTGTTTTCGGTTCCGAATCCTTTGTTTTCTCTTCAATCGACGGTTTATCGGGAACCTACAAAAACTTTTCAGTGATTGATGAGAATTGACAACTTACAATTCCCGAAGGTTTGTACTTTTCGAGCGGCGAAATAGCCGGACGTGGTATTGCGATTTTTTCGAACACCGTCGGAGTTTCGGCATCAACGGTTGAAACTCTAAAACACAAAAGAGATAGAAGATCGAAACAGAAAACTACGGATTAGGACGAGGGCCTACAACAGGCGCAGTGAGAATCTTCATCATAGCTGCTTCTTGATCCGTTCCAATGGAAGAAACATTGCTAGGTGTTTGAACAGAAATACTGGTTGGAGCTTTTTCATTGACCGTATCACGAGTTGGATTTTCGACGATTGTTTCAGTATTTGGTTTCTCCGCTCCATTAGTTGTGACTTGTGTTTCAACTTTTGGTTTTGACTTCTTCTCTTCAGCTTTTGGAGCTTTGCGCACCGAACGTTTGGATCGTGGTTTAGTCTTGCCCTAACAACAGATGTTAACTGGTTACTGAAATTTCTTTCACCTTTGAACCATCTGAGGTGCTCACTTTGCTCGATGCGCTCTTTACGGCACTTTCTGATTTCACTGGCTTCGCTGGGACATTGGGAGGCGTTACGGCTTCTGGAGACTTCGGCGCCGGTGTATTCTCCGACGGTTTGTTTGATTTCTCAGGCATTGTACTTAAATGCACAAATCTTCCGAGATCAACAACCAACTGATCAGGTGCACAGACAAAATGAAGCGAACTGACTTTTGTTTGCATCGTCCGAGATCGAGCTTCTTACATAAATTTTTGAACGTTTTCTTACTTTGACAGATACAACAAAGACATTCACGAATATGTTCACCACTGATAGTGAGATGTCGAGAACTCACAAACTTATTCACGGACAGCGAGTAAACAATTGATCAGACAAAAATGACCAAGAAAAAGATCACACGTTTTCTGTCGTCCGCATCTCTTTCTAAAATTGTCTCTACAGCACAAATTCTAAGTGTTGAATCGGGTCGTAATCACTCAAATTCGATTTCAAGACACACACTTTTGTCAGTTTATTCGTTTTGAAGTACAATGAGAACGGCAGAACGAAATAATCAAAATGGAAGATCTGCTTGAGGAACGTAGAAGGCGTGATGTCCACCTCGTGGGTAAAGTAAGCTTGTGTCGTATACCCATTTGTCTGCTCGCCAATCGTAACGTTCAGTTTTACGGCCGACATCGTTCCACTTAGATGAAGAAAATCCGCCAATCGAAAGAAGATCGTCGTTGTAACCCACAGAGCAGAGTCCAAACGAGAATCTAAAACTAACTTTAGAAAGTCAGATTGAATGGCACTGACCTTCCGCAAATCATTCGAGCAATCGCATTCCAACGGCCTTGGCGTGGATCGTAGAACTCACACGAACGAATACTGTGCATTGATGTACGTAACTCCTTTAAACGCGGATCTGCACGTCGGGCCGCACCTCCAACAACGACGAGAACACCACCACGAGTTGCAATGGCTGAATGGAAAGAACGGCGTTGGCGCATTACACTTCCATCAACGAACCATTGATTTTTCTCGGGATCGTACCACTCGACCGAGGAATGTGTGGTCTCACTGTCCGGCTGTTCACTTGCGCCATATCCACCGGTGACGTAGATTTTGCCGTTCACATTGGTAGCACAACATTCCATGCTAAAAAGAAAGAAACAAACTGATGAACGTGTTGGGAAACAGACCGTGAGTAGTTCAGTTGAGCGCTAAATTGCCATTCCGTTTCGTTGTCCAAGTTAAGTATTTCGGTTGAGCGGTGGATCTTGTAGTTCATGTTAGTATCGAGTTCAAAGCCACCACAAGCCATCAGTTGATTGTCGGACAACGCAGCAAGTGCTGGAGCTCCACGATTGTTTTGTAAAGAAAACGGAAAGTTCGACGGTTGCTGAAAAATAAATTATGAATGAAGTAATCGACTTACAAGATTCTCGGTGTCCAAACAGCGAACGGTTCGACAAGCTGGTTGTATAGTTTTTGTGCGGTTCCATGTCGATCCACCGGCCAAATAGATCTTCTTGCGTTTCTCCATGTGGACGGCGCCCGTAAATCCGAAACTGTGACGATATGATTCATGACATTTCCAAGGTTCTTTTTCACACCAATTATTCGCTTCTTTCTTCCAAGCTGTCACGATGTAAGTGGGATAAGGATTGAACGCATTGCTGATCAGCAGGATAGTCGCGCGTTTCGGTTTTAGTGTACTAACAACGGGCCCAGCATCTTGTGAGTGAATTAGTGGGCCGACTTTGACGTGAATCTCATCGTCGAAGGACATCATGCAAAAGAAATGATTGAATGAATGAAAACGATTTCGAGCTCCTAAATGTAATCATGCCAGTTGCGACTGCAATGAAATATGCAAAGTTTGGTGGTAACAGTGAAATTGCGGGCTTATTCTCGTAGAACATTAGCTAACACTGCGAGACTTCGGCGTAATTTTTGAGACGCAGAGAAATGAGTGTAAGAAAAAAGACGATTGACCTTTCACTCTCTACTTGCTTTCCTAACCCATCGGTTGATGTGGAAGTTAAAAAGTACTTGAATCGATTGTTACAACCGTCAAGTTACCTCTGGAGCCCGTGCATCAGCGGACGAGAAAATCTTTCGCCTTTTACTAAAGATTTCCGTGCGCGGGCTCGCTTATGAGTTCAACCAATTTTTGGAGGTCTGTCGCTTGCGGCAGACAAAAACGTTAAACAGATTGAAGAATGTTATTTTCAATCTCAACATGAAGTTTCAGATCGTAATTCGTGTCGGCTTCTTACGTATCATCACTCCACAAGATTCTTGCCTTTCGACCGCAAGTATGGTCGCCATCAATGCTTGCAATAACAGGTACTAAACGAAATTTAAGAGCGCTAGTGCTTGTTTCAAACCAATTTCTTTGAGAATCTAAAAAACGAATTCAATCGCACAACATGTAATGTACGTTGAGAATGGAAACCGGCAAACTAGTCAATTGTTTGAACTTCTTAACAACATAATCGACTCACAAATGTTCCAGTTCTATTCATTTCTACGGTCTGCATTCTTTTTGTTCTAAACAGTGAATTTACTCGCAACACAATGAACCATGATGAGTATGGCTTGAGGTGCAAGCAAGTAAAATAAGTTTGGCAACTGGGTGTTGTAATTGATGTAAACATCTTCGGTCGTCGATTTTGTGAGCCAAACACTACCGACCTTAAGTCAGTTCTCCGTTATGTCATTTTTCAAATACCGTCTTGTAAAAAGCATAAGTTGGCCTCATAAGAACGTGGTCACTCAAATTTTAATCGGTAGCGGTTCTTTTTAATCACTGGCCACCTAAACACTCTCACGCACTGCTGTGCCAACTCCAAATCCACTCGGCCATTATGTACCACTTTTTCCAATCGAAAAAGTTACCATTTTGTTGTCGTCTCGCTTCTTGAATTCATATCTCGCTGTAGACACCAATGAGAACACTTTAATCTGGAATCCTTTACAATGCAAAGTCAGCATCCGTTTCATCGAACAATAGCTAGGCATCGCCTCAACATGTTGATCGATAAGTCGATCTGGAAGCCATTTCTACAATGCAACTGTTCGATTGAATTAAAAGAAAGTGGATTAGCTTCTTAGTAACTGATTTCATTTAATTCTTTCGCTTAAAGTATGCCGTCTAATAGATGCTCTTATCCCATGATCGTTTTTTGGTATGAATTTAACCTCTCATTGACGTTATTTTGAAATAATTTATTCGTTTACAGGCTAATTTATACACGCATGTCGTTAAGGAGCTCGTTCATTTTCGGCGTTGGTTTGTCTCCAATTTTGATAAGCTGAAATAGGTAATTAATCACTAATGAGTTCAAATCTTCGGTCTATAGCTTTTGGATCATTCTGTTATACGAAAAGGTCTAGAAATTCAAAGACAGCCCTACGAAACAATAAAAAGTCGGAGGTTGAAATTTTTAGTGATTACTTGCCTTCAAGTCGCCGATAAAATTCAGTTCTACACGAGCGGATTAACTCAATATCCGTGGCCGTGTTGATCAGATCTCGGAGCATATTGAACGTCCACACAGTGAAATTTGGTTGCTCAGTTTGTGTCGATTGGGTTTCTTGATCGACCATTTTCGGCTTATTCGCTGATAGATTTTCAGTCGATACCATTGTTGACTGGGGATTGTTGGCAGACGAGGCAGCTATTTGAGATTGAGCTTCTAGTTCTGCTCGTCGTTGTTCCAATTCACGTTGTTTAGCGAGCAATGCTACAGCTTTTTCTTGTTGTTCACGTCGTTCTCTTTCACGACGTTCTCGTTGTTGTTTCAATCTAAATGTATTGTCTTCAATCTCAAGTTTATCCAGCAGATGCGTACAGAGCTTTTACTTTGCAACGTTGTTTGTAGCCTCGATAAGCCGATTGAATGACCGTTGCATTCTTGTGCAAATGTATGATCTTATTTTTGACTGCAATAGTCATATTCCTCGAAAGCATCGATTATACTCACGTTTTATAACCGACCACACACCGTACTGTAACTTTCTCCAGCGAATTCGACAGATCCACGACTCCACTTTGACTATCAATTCTTTCAAATTTTTGGTGTCTTGCCGCAGTAACTAAGCAAAAGCTTGTGAATAAACTCGAACTACAATACCTGATCGAATTCGGCAAACTTTCCGGATCGAAAGAACACACGAGTCAGACCGAATTTGAAATCCGTTTCGTTGAATCCAAGAGCGTGAAACAGACATTTACAAAACAGTCGTGGATCTAATCGGGCTAAACGTTCCGGCAAAAGCTTTGAGTACGATTCGTACAATAAGGCAAACGAAGTACTGAAATCAAAATTAACGTTAATTATGTTGCTTCAAACCGTGATGGATATCCCAATTGCATCAGACGAAGAACACTGTTCATTCCTGCACAACGTAATTGATCCAAAATTAATGGCGCTTCAAATAGCGCCGGCTTCATTGACGAGTTTGGTTTAATGCAGCGAACAAAGTTCGTTCCCTGAAGTCCGCAATGTTTTTACCAGGTCATTTGATCATTACCGTGTTCTCTAGTTTCTCAATCAAACTTGAAAGCTGTGTTCTGAATTTGCTGGATGCTGTCACTTGAACCAACTTCTTATGCTTCAGTGGATTTAGAACTCCATTGGACGGACGAGTCGACGTACGAAACAAATTGTGTATGAACGAGTTTCTGGAACATTGCAAATGAGTTTTATCGCTGTCTTTGTTTGTACTTCGATCCTTCCATTAAAAACGTCAACGATTCGTGCAGTTGGTCACTGTTCTTTTCCAGAAAGTGTTTAGTCTCATAACAAACATTGGCAGCGTAATGTCGTATAATAAAACAATCGGTTTCTCGACGATTTTTGTATTCACGATTATTACGCAAAGACTGTAAAAAGCAATGAGGCAAAGTCTGCTATACACTTACGATCAGTCTGTCGGATTTGCGATTCATTTGATGCACTGCTTCAGTAAAATGTTGAGCAGTAGGTATCGGCAGTCGAGCTTCTTCATCTAACAATACCAACAGACCGTTTCCTTTTGCTTCGTAAAGATCTAAGATCACGTCTCATAAAACAACGGTTCATCTTTTACTTACCAATGCAGTTTTGATTGTCGTTGTAATGAATCTGAGGAACATTCAATCCCTCGGTTCGGTACAATTCCTGCTCTCCTTTTAAAATACGATCGTTGAAAAACTTTTGCAGTTTCTCGTTGCAGTAGTTGATACAAAATTGTTCAAAAGAGTTTGTTTCAAAGAATTCTAAACGATATTGCAACTGTTTTGTTCGAACAACGCACCAAATCCGGCGATATCTAATACTCCAATAAAATGCTTTGAATCACCAAATGGTATACATCGATTAATTGCCACGACAATGCGATCAAAAAGACGATTGTATATCGATTTACATAGTGCGTCTCTGGCAGCTGCCGCTTCACCAGGTTTTAATTGAACCCTAGAAATAAGAATGTGTATCCACTTATGCACTTGTCTTACTGGATTATCGTTCCTGCTCCCACACTCTTCGTTGGTTGCATTATTCTTGTTGTGAGTCCAACTCGTAGTTCATTTTCACCCACTCCAAACAGTTCCGCTGTTTTCGTTAATGACGACCGTGTCTTTTGTTTAATTACGCAACCACCTAAAACAAATGTCGTGGATCTTCTTGTTATCAAACCTTTAGAGTCGTCCGAATCTTCGAATTCCAAGTTGCCGAGATGTAGAATTCCACCCAGACAACGAAACAGATCGTTCATTTCTTCCGTTCTTATTTCAATGTTTAAAAGAGCACCTTTTAAGCGTTGAAAGTCGTTGCGGTCGTCAAGAATTGGGTCTCTGACCATTTCCTTTTCTTTCCCAAAAAACTCGGTACATCCATCTCGTAAGTACTGAAATCGTAGCATTCAAATCACAAGTGAAAATTGACTGAACCTGAAAATCTGACGGTGCTCCGAGACTTAAACTTTGCCTGAGATTCGAATCCACGAACAGTTGATAGAAAATGTGGTAATTTCGCTCTCCACTTTGTTGTCTGCAGATTCTCGATCGTTCTAACAAGTAATGTTGTACATAAGCTCCGACAACTTGATGCTAAACACAAGGGTTAGTTGAAATCACACAAGCAATTTGCACGTTGTTGTCGAAATGAACTTCGACGAATTTGCCGAAACGACTCGAATTGTTGTTTCGAAGGGTTTTTGCGTTGCCAAAAGCTTCGAGAATCGGATTGGCTGCAAGAGAAACACGAATAAACAAATCGGTCTGTTCAATCACCGACTTTCCAAAATCCTTCGTTCGATCGGTTTTGATTTGTCGGAGAAATTTTCACTGAACAAAAAGTAATTAACTGCTTTTGAGAACATCTTACCATAGGAAGTGAAGAATCGACTTTTGACTCTCCGTCTTTCCAGCTCCACTTTCTCCACTTACAATAATCGACTGACTTTCTCCTTGACGTTTAAGTTCTCGATAAGCTTTGTCAGCTTAAAAGCTTATCGAATATCGTTCGTAATTTCCGACTCACCGATTGCAAAAATATGTGGTGGCAAGACTCCCAAAGAACGACCACAATATTCGCGGATCTTCTCGTGTGAATAGAGGCCTGGAATCTGTTCATAAGGGTTTATAGAAATCAAAATATTTGACACGTAAGTCTGAAAACTTGCCGAGTATTCAGCCTCGGTATTCTTTTACTCACGTATATTTTCTTTCTTTTATATCGTAATCGACAGTTATGTAAGAGAGTCCCTTCATTTAGGAACATCAAGCTGCCTACAAATGTTTTTGTTTGCAAACTTCACGTAATAACTTGCAATTATCGTTCACATCTTTCTCCTGATCTTCTACTGCCGGCACTGTGGCGTCGTAAGTGGCCCTTCTTTCGCCCTTCAACGGTGGTTCCAATTGCACAGTCACAGATTCAGCCCCAACATCAATGATTCTGCCCAACACAAAGCCATCAGTTGCATCGGGAACGTAAACCAGTTGACCAAATTGCTTCGGCTGCTCGACAATCACCATCTGATCATTTGAAGTTGACGGCAGAGTGTAAGAGTTAGCAAACGGTTTTCTAGATGTTCGTAGCATGACAATCAAAGTTTGTTAAGTGAACACGAAATGCGAATTGAGCAAAAAGCTCAATGAAAATACTCGTCTTTATGTTATCAGCGAACAGAAAGCGATCAATGAATCCAATTGAACCTCTGTCTACGAAAACAAGGAATTTAAGGAAAAGTGATAAGAAGTTATTCATCGGAAGTCGTTGTTGACAGAATCACTTCGAAATAAGTGGAGATCAGCGAAAACGAAGACGCAAAGAACAACCTTTGATTTTAAGCGTTTTTGTATTCCACTTTCCGCGTCGATCCTCTTTTTTCGTTCGGCCTCCCGATTCCGCGCATGAAAAAGCAGGTGCGTCGGCGGCCGTTAAACCGAAAAGATTCCCCGCGTGCGCATCGCGAACGGAGGTCTTCGAACTTCCCGGCGAAAGAAACGTCTCTCCGAAAATGGCCACCGAATCTCGCGGCCAAAAAGACGGCGGAGACAAATTTGGCAGAAACAAGCGAAAGAAACGCCGCTTTTTGCGTTTTCATTTAAAAGTTTTGTGTGACAAAGAAACTGTGCAGGTGATTGAGGAAGAAAAATCGCATAAACAAAAACTTCAATTCGATTTGTACCCTCGCATTTCCATCGAGAGTCGAATGAGCACAACGTGGAAACCAGTATACCTCAGAGTAATTGTTTCCGGTAATCGAACAAAAGTCAAAAAAACGGCCACAAATGGCAACGTTGAAATATTCTCGTTATTGCTTTCTGTCTTCAACATCGACGGTCATTCGAAGTTCAATTTGTCCACAGTGTTTTCGAATTTTATTGTAACTTTTCTTTCTTGAGAATAAAAACCACGTCCGAAAGATCATCTCGAATTTCTTGGCATCTCAAACGTTTTTTGTTGACCCGCTTAAGCGGATCGGATTGCAGTTTTCAAACCGCCATTCCTTGAAGTTTGCGACTACAAGATGATAAACGGGCAATTTGGGAAGCTTCAGAAATTGATCGTAATTTCGCCGCCACAACCACGAGTTCCGCAGGTGCTGTCGAGATGCTCGAAGGCGTGAATGTTACGAGTTCCTACCGAAAATGATGGACGAGTGCTCGGAATTTTTGAAAGCTGCATGATCACAACATTGCTCTCATTGTTTGTGGCCAGACGTTGCGCTGTTTTCGGCCTCCAGTAGAGGACTGCGAAGAGTGACCGCTAATTTGCTTTCAATAACTCCGCAATCATCGCTTAGTTGCTACTTGCGATCAAGCAATTTCTTCAACTGCAGCTCGTTGCGTTCGCTTTCTCGACTTCCGTCACTCAAAATACTTCACGAAAATATTTTCCTTGGTGGCCGTCAGCTGCATGTTCGGTGGCAGTTCGAATGGCGTGGAAATTGAGGCTATTGATCAAAATCACTGGTCCATTGCACTCAATGGAAATGACGTTTCATGAGCAAAAGACAATTGGACTTTTGAACAGGTCGAGAGCTCGCCACAAAAATTTCGATCAAGAGTGTGCAACGAAAAGCTTTTGCTTATGACTGCAGATGTTTTTGATCGAATAATGTTGGGTTCAAGAGCGAGATGCCGTGAAAGTTCGAGTTTTGAGTACTTTAACTGCTTCTTTGATTATTCGCTTTTTACTGATATTCTTCGAGAAAAGTTCTTAACGAACTAACTGAAAAACTTTTAGGATTGTTGGCCACAATGATGTTGTCCTAAATTTAAATGTTTTGCTGAAATGATCATCACCATTAGATTTGAAGAGTTTCGAATTATTCTACGGGTCTTTTGTTTTGTTCAATTCTTCCTGTTCTTCATTGAGTCGGTTTTCGGTACGAGCACAGTTCCAGTCATCGATCAAATAGCCGTACGTTTACACATTCCGTTGAGTCGATTGACTTGTTTTCAGGAAAAGAACTGTACAGCACGATGTGAACGCCTCTTTGACAGATCATTGAAACGTGTGGGTTATTCTTTCGACTCAGTTACTACGTCTATACGCAATGCAAATGCTCAAGATGCCAGTGTTATATGTTGGAAGTTCTTGGACTACGACGATTGTGATCGACAGTGTCGATACGTTTCGAACAGTCCATTCAATCACCAACGAGTGTCTTTGAGTCGCAAATGTAAAAAAGTGACTGCAAGTTCTCGTATGTTTCTTACTCTATTCCTGTTGTTATTAGTACTACTGTTTCAGCGTACTTAAAACATTTCCAATGTTTACATCGATTTCACACGTTTCTAGAAGTTCGTTGCTCTTCTTTCGGTAAGTTCTTTTCAATCACTTACTGAAAATGTTGTGTTTACGTACTGTTCATTGTGTTCTGTTTCAGCAAAAGAAGCAACACGTTTCCGTGTTTTGTCCAAGTTGGCAAAAGACGATGAGTTTGCACAAACGAAATTGCCATCAGTAGCCAAGAATGTGAGTCGTGAGATGCTGATTCACGAAACTTGTCGTTTCCTTCATTACCATGGTTTGTGTTTAAGATTTTGCTCTAAATGTTGGTTGCAATTTCAGGCATGTGTTTGGCCAACGCAGTGTTCTCTCACTGTCCGCAAGCCGACGATCTTTTCAACCGTTTCACATTACGTGACTACTTCCTATCGTTTGTTGTCCCTAAACGAGACCAACTCTTTACAGATCGATTACTAGACTATTGTCAAGTAGGCAACAAGCAGATTCGTGTCAATATCGTTGTTTCAGCTCTACGACTTTCAAAAAATCGCTCGTGACCTTTTTGACAGTACGAAATCAACAGTCAAAAGACATCTCAATGAGCACGAAACAACTCCAATTTCGGGTATTTTCATCACTCAACCCCATACTCCACTGCCGTCCATTAACGAAGATGATCGAAGTACCGGAAAGAAATCGCTTTTCTCCTCTGATGAAGATCTTCTGGACACTCCGTGAGTAACAGAAAAAAGTAAATTTGTGAAATTAAACTTTAGACCAAACTTCTTTTACTCATCTGCTAAGTACACAAAATCGTATCGTGAAGCTCTGTAAGTTCTCTGTTCACATCGAACAGTTTAAATTGTTGTTTACAGAGAGCGTCTGAACTATCAGACTACAAATCACGAGCAAACCATCGATGAATTGGATCTTATTTCGCACAAATCACGTACTCTAGATTTGTCGAAGAACGAGGTCGATGGTCAATCACAACGCACTACTATTCCGATTCAAAAAGTAAAGCAATCAGGTTTTCATTAACTTTCTTTTTTTAGACAACAAGCCCTGATTTACATCCAACCGAATCGCCAGACCATCAGTTATGGGAAAGGAAAGATGAACGTTATAATGTGAATTTTGACAGCGGCACAGTGGAAGAAACGGAAGGCGATTACGTGGATTACATCGATCAAAACGGACCTCTTTTTCATGGACAGCCACACGTTTTTAAAATACGAAAGTACGACGATCCGGGTGAAGAAATGGAATACCGTCGACAAGGATTAGTATTTGGACATCGTGAAGCGGGTAAGAGCGAGAAGCTTAACATATTATTCGTATTTCAGTTCAACCACCGCCTATTAGTGTTACTGTTCATCACATTAACGAAAATGGTGAGAGCAGTGAAACAATTTACGAAGAAGATCAAGAGTCGGTATATGATCCCAATGAAGTGACGTTTCCTGGTCGTCGGAATCGAGAGGAAACAACTCGACGCTCAAGAACAGGACCACCATCAATATCTGTTGGTGATACTTTGCATACGTTTGTTACCACTGCATTTCATCCAACTACTCCGCATCCTATTGGAGATCGACATGCAACACAAACTGTAATGTTTCTTATAATTGCGTATTTGGCCTTCTTCTTAATTGCAATCTCTATTCTCATGTCTCTTATTATTGTTTTCGTTGTACGTCGACGTCAAGCAAAACCTTACAAAACTTATTTGGTTAAGAAACACGCAAAGTTCTAACATTTCATTAGCTTTCAGTTTTCATTTTGCTTTCTGTACATTTTGGTCGTAAATAAAAGTTTATTTTGTTATGGCAGTGATAAGAATTGAAAGTTGAACAAATCGAAAATGAACGGTCGTTGTTTTGGATTAGATGAGTTTTTCGATTCGGATTTGATTGTTGTCTGGTTCGTAACTGAAAACAAACGTATCGTCAACTTTTTATGATCAGTTAAAACTCACAGCAAACCGTTGTAAAGTTTGTAGAAACACTCGTGACAATAAGGACGGCGATTGTTTTCACGAAAAGTACCACGAAGATTCAATGCCTAAATATACGAAGTTTATACGTTTTAAATTAGTTCCCAACCTTTTGACAATAACAACACATGAAATGATGAGGATGGAACTTTTGAGCTTTCTCTGCGTTTGGTGCTAAAGCGGTTAACGTGGCCCCGTCGATCTCTTCATTGCAATACGCACAAATTGCTGGAGCTCCGGGGGGTGGTGATCCCTAGAAAACAAGGTCATGTTTAGTATCAAACGTCTAATAACCTCAATGTTGATGACACGACGTGGTGTCGTTGAACGAGCTCGACGCTTCAAACTGCTTCTAAAATACAAGGTTCACAAAAAGACAACAAAGTTGATATTACGATTGTGATTCTGTCAACTCGACTCCATAGTCTTTCTTGACGTGTTCAACAGTAAATGGCTCATCAGTTTCTAAAGAAGTATTTCTACTTACGCATTACTTTTCAATTACCTTCCGGTGGATAGTCTTCGTGATGATAGAGAGTATCATCATCGGGTGCTGGTGTAAGTCTCAATCGATATTCCACTTCCTTAAAAATTTATTGGATATACGCAGATTACGGAACATTGATTACCTCAGTAACTTTCGGCTTCTTGCGCTTCATCGATCCACGACGTAAAACTTCGGCAGTCGCATTTACATCGTATACCAACGCGGCTAAAGTGTCGACCACAGCGTTCTGTCCTACAAATTTAGTTTTTTAGACAACAACAAGAACACGAACGAACGTTGATCGCCTTTTAAGCGTCCCAATTCGTTTTTCAAGTCGTCCGTGGAAACGGATTTCAATCGCAAATTGAGCCAGTCATCAGATGGATCAATCGAAATTCGTCCATCGACCATCATTTCACTACAAACAGTGTCATTAATCAAAAGCAAATTTCAATGTTGATTGCAGATCTCTGTGTAAGATCTAGTTTTGTTTACCTTTGAAAAGTTCGCTTTTCGAGCAATTGCTCTTCATGACGACGTCGAATCAACTCGGTTGTTTTGTGCACGTCTTCCTCCAACGCTTTCAACGTATTTTGCACCGCATCAGCGTCTGAAATTCTCGGACTGTTTGCCAACAGCAAAGATAAGAAGACACTTACGTTCTCCCGGCGCACTGATTCGCGAAGTCCGCGATTCGGAACGTCGTGTGTCGACCACCGACATTTTGTAAACCCTACAAAAAGCTCTGGTCAATGGATAAGGTCTATTGTTCGAATGCACGACAGTAAAATACCTAACTCTTCAACTGTTAACTCTTCCACGTATCGCGTCCACATTTTCGGTTAGTAATCTGATAGCTTGATGAGTAGTTTGTGGTTAGTATCGGGTTATGGACAGAAACGTGATTATGGGAAAAACGTACGACAAAAGAGAAATTGGTGTCTTGCATATTTTCCGCGTTTCTTCAGTCATCGTGATTCATATCGGAGGCCAGAAAAGGAGAAACGTAAAGCAATGGAAGTGAGACGCCATCTGCGCTTTTTCGTCGAGTGATCGTGGCCCCAACACATTTGATATGCATAACAAAAACATTCGAAAGTATTCGACTCTCAAGCTCAAAAAGGATCTGACTGAGTAATGTGAATGGTGAATGACATATTGAAAACCAAAATCCGGTTTACTTTGACGAAAAAAACGCGCAAAGCCAATTGGTCTCAACCACTTGCAAAACAATGCAAAAATGTCGACTAAGCGGCGGCAAAAACGTTTCGAATGTAGCGGATAGAGCAAATCAGAGGCTCTCGGTCGTTTTGCCTTCACAATCTCGAAGCAAGTGTGTACACGCATCTGCCGTTGCTCTTGGAAGTCTTCGTTGCTTTTTCATCTTCAAACTGAAACAGGCGCTCGTGAACGAAATCCAAACGAATTGGATCAAGTCCGATTGCCCACCCACTCATATTTGTCTTACGTCTGTTCCGTTGGCCTGTGGCTTTTAAAAGTCGCCGAATGGTCAGCAGTTGTTCGGTGGTCACTCGAATCGTTTCGGGTCCAATGAGCAAATATACTATTTATTTGAGCTAACAAGAAACAAAATTCACATGATTACGCAGACTTTTGTCTTAACCTCAGGCATAAACGGATTCTTCAGTGTTCGTGGAGCACATTTTCCATTCGAATAAGCAGGTGGAGGAGAATTGGAGATCGCTTGACGTTGCAATTGCTGTAACTCGTTCAGTTTTTGCTAGAAGCGTATGAATGAATAACAATGAGAACCCTTACCTGTAGTAGAGACATTTGTGATTGATGACCACGAAAAGTATTGTTCTGCTCTTGGATTTGTTTCTTCAGGTTTTCGATTTCGGTTTTTAGTTGCTGTTCAGCTCGCAAAGTCTTATCATTAGATCCATTTTTTGGTTTCTAAACATCTCATTTCTATTCAACAATCGCATCAACAAACTAGTTGACTGTAGGAGAGAAATTCCGCATCGTCCATTTCCTTTCGCACCCACGTTGCTACTTGAGTCGAACTCTTACCCGCCAATTCGGGAGCAGATCGTCGACCTAAAACAGTTGTAAGAATCGAAATGATGTTGAAATTTTGGTTTAAAGAACTCACGTTCGTGCGTAGATACAGGAAAACTAAATTGACTAATTATCGTAATTTACATTGAAATACCTCGTATTTGGTGGTTGTTTTGCTTCGAGAAGCATCGGCGATGTATCAATGGCCAACATCACATATCGATTTGCACAAACCAAAGAGGACAAACGAATGAAAGGTCGTTTCCCACTGACCGTACGAGCAGAATCTAATCTCATAACCAAAGTTGGTTGAGTAACCGCTGCTTCAGCCAACTGTTCTTGAAGATCTTCACAACTTTCGTACGATTTACGCCATTGCCACGTTTTACGTGCTGATTTATAACGAGGACCGGATTGTCTGGCGGATTCGCGAGATCTAAACTGAAGCATCTAACAGTGTTGGGTTTCGTTAAAGTCTACGATTTATCGTCTCTTGCGGTTGAAATCTCCGTTCTTCCAAGTCCTTTAGCTCCCCAAAAGTAGAGTTCATTGTCGGCGGTTGCTGCCATGGTAAAGCCATTACCACAAATCAATTGAACGCAGATTTTGCTAACCAATGGTTTTACTGGTCGATAAGCCATCCAAAACTGCATGTTCTGTCGATTGCCGTTACCCAACTCGCCCATTGTGTTCCGACCAAACAAATGAACGTGTCCGTTCTCCAACAGAACTCCCGAATGATTGTAACCAAGACACGCGTCAACAACACGCGACGGAAACGGTTTCAATGGAGTCGGTTTGAGAATGTTAGCAATATCCGACTACAAAAGAAGTTAATTCAATCAGATGCTAAAACCACCTTTGCGTGCTTAACATTTGCGAAGAAACCCTGTCGATAGTTTAAATTCAATTTATTGTGTCGATTTGAGCCCATTACAACGATAGTTCCCGAGCTTGTGATTAAGGCCGAACAATCAGGTCCCGCTTTGACATTCGAGATCAGTTGCTTTGTCGGAATGTCCAACTAAAATTCGATGAATGTTTGAACTTAAGAGATTTACTTTGAGTGGAATTGTAACATCATCCGTATCTCCAGTTCCCAATCGACCATCTGCACCACAACCCCACACGTAAACTTGTCCACTTTCCGTGACCGCAATAATATGCTCATCTCCGCATGCTATATCAGAAATATTCTCTCTAGACCCGTAAACATTATAATCGAATAAAAGCCGCTTATTACCGCAATAGAGCATCAACAAGCCGTGGCTGAAGTGCGTCGTCTACCGCATTTTCAATGCCAATAAAACGTCGATGTCCGCAGATTAGAACAATTCCTTGTTCCGCACAAACAACAGTAAACGATTCTCCTACGAATTGCTGTGAAATAAAGTATAATCTGCGAACTAACCGACAGCAACCCTTTGAACATTTCGACCTTGCAACGCGTCAACTTAAATTGAAATGCTAGAATATTATACCTTTTTGTAGATCTTACCCATAGTTGGGGATATCCTTGACTTTCGGTCGCCGTGTCCCAACTGACCGTTTTTGTTCTCACCCCAGGTGTATCTGAAGGTCTAATTGCATGTGTTCTGAATGCGACACTTACACTTGAGCGTCTGAAGTCAAAATGACATAATGACTTTGACTTATGGCTAACTGAATTCATTGATGTCATGAACAGAATCTTTATCGCTTACTTGTTTGATATTAATGCGGTTGGGTAAGGTTGGAACTGCACTTAACGTGACTTTTTCGATATCGAATTGATAAAGAACCGAATAGCATATAGCTGGTCGTGGACTTTCAACAAAATTCGGTCGTTTTGCGGTTTTGTTCTTGATTGCACGATGACGTTGCACATTTCGAAGCACATCTAATGCGGTAGGACGTTGTTCGGGATTCGTTTTAAAAATGTCTCGTATTAACAACTTCAACTCGTTGCTGTAAGGTCCCTTAACTTGTTCGTAGTTCGCCTAAAATGCATTTAAAATTCGCTTCACGCAAACTCACATGAACAATTTTTGTAACCAAAGCAGGTAAACTTGATGCATCAAAGGGTTTTTGCAAGCAGACCATTTCGTATAAACAACAACCCAGGGCCCAGATGTCACTTTTTTCGTTATATGGTTTTCCTTCACACTAAACCGAAAACACTGTTTTTCTAAACGTGTTGCAAACCATTTCTGGACTAAGATAGTATGGAGTTCCTAGAATAGTTTGAGCACCTTGCACTTTGGTCTCAGCGCCCATTATTTTGCTGATACCAAAGTCTCCGATTTTCACCAAATTATCCTGTAAATAATGTAAAATGCCTTCTAATCAACAAACCTTAGTTAAAAAAATGTTCGCTGACTTGAGATCTCTGAAAACGTTTGCTTTTGCAAATGATTTTATTATCGTACCGATGGAGAATCTCGTTATCGTGCAAATAAGCAACAGCAGATACCATTTGTTCGAAAAGATACATAATTTCAGCTGAACAACAAACTTAAAAACTCGTTTATTATTCATCATCTACCTTCTTCAAGATAATCTTCTCGTCTTGCTAACAACTGGGCCAACGTCCTTTAGTGTAATTTGAACAAACGATCTATTAGAAAGTGACTTACCCGCCTTCCTGCAACTATCGATTATATTGTTCATTCTCTTATAACTCTTACCGCGTATTCCATTTCAATCATCAAAACACCATCTTCAGCAAATGAATCGTAGTAGCTTATGATATTTGGATGATCGAGACGAGAGAGTAGTGTGACCTCATTCAATGCCAATTGCCGTTCAGCAGGACTCAGTTCGTGCATGTTCTTCACATCAACGGATTGGAAATAATAGTTAACAAACTTACAATCTCTTTCAGAATAACCAGAGAATCATCGTCTTTTCGTCGGTACAAGATCGCAGAGCCAAAGGAGCCCTTGCCGACCACGCGAATTCGATCGTAATTGGCGGGCACATAACTCGGAAGCCGAGTATGTTGCGCTGATTTCGACTTTTCCGTCGTAGTCATAAGTTTCCGTGGGTTCACATAAAGTTCAACAATTCGACTAAACTCAAAGAAATAACTCGAAGTTTAGTGGTAGCTTACCGATCGCTGGACGTTGTTTTCGTAAAGTTGCCCACAAAACGCACTCGTATCTTCAAACTAAGATTAGTTCCTTTTACTCAAAAGAACTTTGTCGGGACACTCAATTGGCTTGTTGGTTAAAATTCTGATTTGTCTTAATAAAATTTTTACGTTTTCTATTGCTTAGTAACCGGAGAGAGCTTGAGAAACTACGAAATGAAACTGCAAGGCTTCAGCTGTTAGTTGAAACGAAAATGGACATTCGGTAGAAAAAGAGACTAATGAAGAAAACAGTTCCCGATATGACTCTAATTGTGTATCATTGGATTACCTTCTGTTCGACCGTTTTCTTGAGAGTGTTAGCAATAGCCGTATGATCATCGACGGGTTTATTTATCAGAAAGTCGATGGTTGTTCCATTGGGCAAAAAACGCTCAGACGCCAAAGTTTTGACAAAACGACTCAAATTGGATTTTGATTTGGTTAAGTTGGAGCGGTTGAATGCCTGCAATGAAGACGGTTGCGATTCGAGAATTTGAAAGTAAACTCACAGCTCCGGAACTTCCACTTAATGCCAACGTTCCGTTACGTTTGGTTTGCACGTACAAACCGAGATGTCGAATTTGGGCTCGAGAAGTCGATTTCAATATTTTTTCTGAATCATTACGTAGATTCTTTCAACGAGTGCAATTTACCTAATAAGCTCTTCAAAGACGAGTTTTCGAAATCGATTTGAACGAAAATGACGTTAGAAAGCACCGCTGATCGGACATTATCACGACATGCATTGTGGGTGATCAGGACCGTAGACATCACTTCTTAGAACGATTAGTTTGGCATTTTTGGTTTTGGAACAAAATTTACGTAAATTGACAAGTTTCCATAGTTTCACATTGCGACGATTTGCTTTGTTCGTTTTGCAGTTGAGTTTCGAAAAGATGAGTCGAGTGAAATTTTGTTTTTGGTTCTTCAAAACGTTTATTCGTAATCAACTGTTGATAAGTGGGTGAAGCGTGGTGGTTTCGTCGAAGTGGAGATCGAAAAACAGAAATGAGGTTTAACGTAAAGAAAACGAATAGTCAAAACGACTGATGAGTAATTCGTTTTGTTGATTAATTGGATTTTGGATTCTCAGACATTCGTCTACGTCGAAGTTCTGTGGGCGAGATACCAAGTGACTCGGCGATTTGAAGTTTCTCTCCGGGTGGCAAGTTACGATGATCGGCAATCAGTGCTTCAACGGCATTTGCTTCCACGTACTCGTCTTTCAGAATGCATGCCAGCCGATATACCCGCATTTTCAAATCGGTTCGATCGTAAACGCATTCGGAGTCTGGATTGCATTGGCACCTACAAACGGTTATCGCAGAACTCAAAAGCCTTTCATACCACGAGTTGACCCATTTAAGTGGAAATCTCGATGTCAATGAAAAACTGTAAAAACCACAGGGTTCTCGTTCGGTGCAATAAGGACTTTGCATGTCGAAAGTAGGATTCTGAAGGTATTAAGATTTTCAAATTAAAAGATCGACAAAACGAAATTATGTTTGCACTTATCGGAAACAACTTTGAGAGACCACGCACTTGTTTTCTTTCAGCAACAGCGTCCACTGTCAGATGATTTTTGAATACGAAGAGTACGCTCATTACGAGAAAGAATTTCCGATCCATTATGACAATGCCGTGAAGCAACGGTAATTTCCTGTAAAACAGTCGAGATTCTATGACTACAAAAATAATCACGTGGTAAGTCGAATGACTACGACAAACACAAATGCAATAGCGGAAGTTTGTGGGAAAGAGGAGGCGGAAGATAAGCGGAATCTGCGACTCGTAAGTTGGACCAAATTGTCAGCTTAAGCAATTTCTCAAAATAGTTCCCTATTCGCATCCTCAAGGATCTGCAACGATATTCCAGCTGTTTTTCTATGCATTTTACCGTAGTACTGCCAAAGTACGTAAAAACAACGAAATAAATGACGTTTGTTTGAATATCAGATGACTACAGGAGGTTGCATATGTTTTGAAAGGTCTGTGAACTGTTTGGACCCTTCTAATAGTGCCGCCGTCTATCAGCTTACTTTTCCAATCATCTTATTTGAATACTTGGTTTTTAATCGTACGTTCGAAACTAATATCTTAGGATGAAATGTGAATTAATGCCAAAAGTCATAATTCAGATGTATCATTCGACTACGTGCCATGGTGTATACTGACGGATCATAAACGCGAAACTGACAGACTAGTGAAGGATCTTAATTCCAAGACAGTTGTAAAAATGCTCACCACAAATGACTGAGCGTACGAAGAAAACGGCAAAATGATGTGAAGTTCTTAACAAAGTATTCAACAGACATCAGTTCGTTGAATCTGACGGCGACAGAAAACGGTTTAAAAGTGAGAGGAATTCACGATTTCGAATTCTTTTATACCTTCGAATGAAATGAAGACGTCAAAGGCGTATTACCGTATATGTGAAAAAGGCGGAGCAAAAATGAAATTGTTAAAATTGTTTCTGTTTTCTATTGACGTCCGGAGAAAGGCACAAATACGTGACTATACTTGTGTTTGATCCGATTTTCTTGTTCTCAACAAAACCAATGATCAGGTTTTTGTCAGTCGAAAGACGAAGCTACGGATTGGTCGTTGTATCGTGCTTTGATTTTGCTCTCAGACAAATCTCGACTGCGATTTTAATCTGGAGTCTGTTACAAGGTTTGTTGCCTACTTATGATGTTGTCATGAGTAGGGAGTCGAAGCGGATTTCAACGAAGCCGATATGCTTACGAGAATTGCAAATGCTGCGAGAGCACTGAAGAATATTTGGCCAAGAAAAAACAAAAACAACTTTGAACACAGTTGTAGGTTGTTACGAAAGATAAAGCTATTAAGTATGTTTACATGTTATTCCTGAGTACAAAACTAGTATGCAGTTATTAAGAACACACATGCAACAACAGAACAAGTTCTTTTGGGCGTTCTTGTTCTGAGCTTCTTTGAAGATCTCTTTAGCTGAACATTCGAAGGTTTATCAAAGTCCCTGTTAATCCTTGTGATCGTTGGAGAGAACCTAAACGCGTCATCAAAATGGAATGCGCAACATGTTGGCGAGAAACTATTGGGTCAAGGTAATATGTTGAATCATCTTCGGTTGCCAACTTCTTGTATTTACATAGTGGAAGATAGAGAAGTCTAAACATACTATAGGCGTATTTCATGATAATTCTCGACTTTCGCCAACTACTCTCTGCTCCATTTTAGCGAAGAGTCGATTTCTCGTTTCCAAATTTGACCGCCGATTCGTGTATTTTTGGACGCCAACCGGAACGTCGACCAATTTCAACAACGAAAAGGGCAGAAATGCTAAACGCATAAATTTTAAACAAAGGTCAGAAACTGACAATGATGAACAAAACGAAGAGTAAAGGAGTGGATAAGACAAATCGCGCATTAAAATAGAAAGATATTCTTTCAACATTATGGATGTAAATCCACGAGTATTTTGAGATTTGTAAATTCCGTTGTCAATCGTCTTGTGGTTCAAATTTGAATGATTTCGGCTGCTTAAGTTAATTGGGCTTTCATTGAGTTCTTAGTTTATGTTGGCAATGAACTGGTTCTTACAAGACGGGTATCAGAATCTGCATCGGTGGTCGTAAATCTCTGACGTCGAAAATGAGTGATCGGAAGTACATTGATACATTTGTTCCAAGACGGCCGTAGACATTGAATTTGCTTGACAATATTCGTACAACTGTTTTCGTTGGGTTCGTGAATCAAAGTATTAACTGAACGCCGTCAACGAAACAAAAACAAGAGATTGATGACTCACGCAGATAATTAGTGATTTTATCGAAAATTATGGTCAAATATTTCGCTTATTCCGTTCAATGCCATTCGATGCGCGAAAACGAAATGCCGTTCGTTTTTGTAAGTTCGCTGCCGTAGAACGCGAGAGCCTCGGCGCGATCTCTAGTTCACGCTGCTCGAGAGAAACAGTCCGCCGGTTAGACGAGGTTTGGAGCTTCGCATACTCATTCAACAGATATTTTCAACTCGAATCGTTTGGCTTGTGGTCGTTGTTTTTACGAAACTTTTCGTGCCATCAAAACGCTCAGTCGTTGGTTTCATTTATCGTCGTGTCAGCGAGCTTTCGAGCTCAATTTTGCGACTGTCAGAAACTTTCGCTCGTCGTTGTGCCCAGAAAACTCGCCTCCAAAGTCTATTCGAGTGACCAAGCGAGGCGGCAGTTTTTGCGCGAGAGGCCAAAAATACTCCCTCCTATTTCTCGGCTGTCCACTCGGCGTAATAGCGTGCGTATTTTTAGCTGTTGGCCCACTTGAACAACTTCCATTGATCCGCTCAAACAACCAATAGACTGTGTTCTAAAGATCTCTAGTCGTCGCACATGTCGCGAGCTTTGCACTTGTTTCAAAAAACAGGAGGCGATGAAACTCGTAAATTGAGAAGAAAATTTGTTTATATGGTCGAGACTCTCACTCTCATATAGCTCGTCACACACGCTTAGCTGTGTTTCTGATGTTTTATTCCAAAAGCTTGTGAATTGAGATTTGTGAAAATGTAGACGATTTTTATTTGATCGATTCATTTGAATAATAGCTCGAGTTCACCAACTGACATTTACGTCAAAAACGGGCGTGATTCTCTAAAAAGTTCCGTGAATGATAAGAATGGAGCATACGAGTTCCGGTCTTGTTTGCAAAGAACGTCTCAGTTGGTTCTCAACGATTTGCTTTCTAGGTTGAAGATCGGAATGGGTGGGTGCGTGTCCAAACAGCAGGCAGTTTTAGGTCCAAGCAATGGCACGCTAAATGCCCATTCATCAAGTCAAATTGGAAATGCTAACACCTCGATTAATACATCCACTACCTATCCAGTACCAAATTTCTATCTCGGTCAATCACAAGTCAAACTCAGTACTTCGAACGTCAGCGACTCACCACGATTAAAACCCGGTGAAGAACAAGTCATCGCTTTGTATCCGTACGAATCACGATCAGATGGAGATCTTAGCTTCAAAAAAGGAGATGTTATGTATTTAGTGAGTTTCTTCGATTTAAACTTGTTATTTGTGGTTTTTTAGCTTGAATCAAGTAACAGTGATTGGTGGTTTGTGCGAACAAAAGATGGCCAACGACAAGGATATGGTAAGCGACTTGAAAATTGTTCTATATGACAAAATTTTAGTTCCCAAAAATTTTGTTGCTATCCGAACAACTATCGAATCTGAGGAGTGGTTTGCCGGCAACATTAGTCGTTCACATGCTGAGCGTTTGGTTCTATCATCGAAGATGCCGAGTGGAACATTTTTGATACGTGAACGTGATTCTATAACCAAAGAATATGCTTTAACGGTGCGTGACAACGAGTCCGCGGTTTCATCGGTTAAACACTATCGAATCAAATTGCTCGACAACGGGAACGGTTTCTATATCACAAGTAGATCGAAATTCTCAACCCTAAAACAACTCGTCAAATATTATTCTCAAAATGCCGATGGTCTTTGTACCCAACTGTCTTTTCCTGCGCCTCGTGCAGCACCTGTTCGTCCGGATTTGAGTTCAGAAACACAAATCAATTGGGAAAGACCACGACATGAAATTCAATTGAAAGACAAATTAGGGTCTGTTGTTTATTGTGGTTTTGAAGATTTTGATTCGTTTTCAGTGATGGCAATTTTGGAGAAGTTTGGCGAGGAAAATGGCAGGGAATTGTTGAAGTGGCAATTAAAACGATGAAGCCCGGAACAATGACAAGTGAAGCTTTCTTAGAGTTTGTTGTTTTTTAATTTCCTTTTCACAAGTGATTTTTAGAGAAGCTCAGATCATGAAGCAAATTGCTCATCAAAATTTGATCAAATTGTATGGTGTGTGCACGAAAGACGAGCCCTTTTTTATCATCACCGAGTTCATGCAGAACGGATCGTTGCTCCATTATCTTAGAGATGAGAAGAATACTCTTTCAATGCGAGCAATGATGGACATTTGTGCTCAAATTGCTAATGGTATGTCTTATTTGGAGACCAAGAAATTGGTGCATCGAGATTTGGCTGCACGGTAGGCAGTGAGATTCGCACATTTGGACATGCTTCATTATAGAAATGTGCTTGTTGGTGAAATCCTCTCTGGAGTTCCGGTTGTCAAAGTGGCAGATTTCGGTTTGGCACGAAAGTTGATGGAGGAAAATGTTTACGAAGCGCGAATGGGCGCCAAATTTCCGGTAATCACGTTTTAACATAACCTAAAGATCTCTATTTATAAGTACAGAGTTGAAAAACCAGATAAGTACACTATCGAAAGTGAACAGTGTTCGTTAGAAAGCTCACGATCATTCAGTGAAAACCAAAAAGTAAACTCGGAAGGCGAGTTATTTTTGCAATCAATCGAACGAAACAAAGAACGAACAATATGAAGATTTTGGAGACTTCCACTAAGACTTTTAGTTGTATACGAGTTCAATAAGCAGAATATAAGTCGCTTTTGAATGCACAAAGCATCGAAAATTGTTTTTGAAAAGAGCATTTTGTGTGTTGAAAAGAGTTTAATGTTCAGGACTGATTTCAAACAATCGCTTTTGATAATGTCATATTTGGTGTTCATCTAATTTGGATTAACTAATGTTATGTTCATACTAAACGACTAAATTCCAGATCAAGTGGACGGCTCCAGAAGCTGCGGCTTGTGGTAACTTCACTGTCAAGAGTGATGTCTGGTCGTTTGGTATATTGCTCTACGAGATCTTCACAAGAGGTAAGTGTTCTCTAATGATATGTTTGATTACACAAAATTGTAGGGCACACGCCATATGTTGGAATGCAAAATCGACAGGTGTTGGAAGAGGTTGACAGAGGATACCGAATGCCAATGCCGCGTGAATGTCCGCCAGCCGTGTATCACGATGCGATGTTAAAATGTTGGCAACGAAATCCCGAACAACGACCAACTTTCGCATTCTTGCATTCGTACTTTGACGATTTCTACGTCGCTTCACAAACATCCTACGTGCCAGATCCATGACCAAATATCTCCATCTCTCAAAACCATGTGCAATTCTTCGCTGTGTAATTATAGTTCTTTCGCTTGCCACAATCTTACGTCTGTATATCCACATTTGTATATATAACTTGTTCACGTTTATGCAGTATAAATTATTCACCTCATGAAATAATCTCTTAGATTGTCGATAATAACCTTCAAAACACCAGCACAATTGAAGATTTCAATCCACTCAAGCACACTGATGCACTAAGCCAAGAGTTCGTGGTTAACCAAAATCAATAGACGGCTTTCTTCGGTTCATTCGTCTGTTGCCCAGTGGTTTTGGAGAGTCGGTAAAATGAGTCTCTCAAGCGCGTCTAGTGAATTGGAGAATTACAAAATTCAGCTTCAGGTGACTTCCATACCCATTTCGTTTTTTGATTTTGTTTTAGCAAGTGGAAGCGGCGTTGATACCCGAGCCAGAAAATGAAGAGCTTTTAAAACTTCGCGACGATTTGAATGAAATCATTCGACTGCAAGAAGAACTCGTCAGTAGTGAATTGGCCGAAAGTTTGAGCAAAGACGCCGCTTTTGGAAATGCGCCACCATCGTCTTCGATTCGCAAAGAAAAACAGATTTCGTGGAAGGTTTGTTATTTTCATTGATGAATTTGCGATTCGTAGTCTTTCAGGTCGGAGATCGTTGTCTTGCACCGTCCAAAAACGGTCAACGTTACAACGCGGTAATTGATGGTATTTCACAAGATCGAGTGGCAATCACTTTTTCGAGTAAACTGATTCATTCGTTTATGAAATCTATTAATCCTTGTTTTCAGGTAACGGTGTGAAGCACATGGTTAAGTTGAGTGAACTGCGTTTGGCTCCGGTCGAAGAGAAGAAACAGTACATTTTCGATCAGGGCCCCAAGAATAATAGTGGCTCCAAGAAGGAGTGGCAAATGGAACGTGAACGACGAAAACTTCGAGCTCAAAAGAAAGAACAACGTCGTAAGCAAATGGACGAAGCCAAAGAACAACAAAAGAACAAGTGGCTCAACTTCAACAACAAAGCCAGTAGTAAAAGTTTAAAGGTATTTTGAGAATGAAGTCTTCACTTATTTATCTTTCTGTTTTAGGGTATTCGCCGTGTCGAAGCAACGAGTTCGGCAGCCGATGGACCGCGTGGTGGTTGGGGCAATTCGTCGACCTTAGTCTCTTCTCGCACCAACAATCGTTTCGGTGCGACAAGTCGTGGAAACATGGATTCTTTGTTCTGAACGCACTTGATTGTAAATTGCTTTTGTTAAAAATCCACACAAATAAACTCATCAAAAGTCTATTGGTTTATCCGCCAGAAACCGGAGGTATAACGGCAATTTCGGCATTTTCACGAAGTCGAATTGTCGTATTGGGATCATCGCAATAGCGTTGATCAATGGCGAGCATACACGTTGTGGCGATCGGATGGAGCTGCGGAAACCTCTGAAAACACACAAATGACACGCGAAACGGCTGTTTTTACCTCTTCGAAGATCACTCGTTTCAGTTCGCCGCACGTCATCTCTTCGTTGGGCAGTTGCAAGTCGACGTCGGTTTGTTGGGTTAATTCGCGTGCTTTTGCGAAGAAAAGCAAATGGACGGCGATTGGCATTTTCGGTCAAACGATTCTTCGAGCGCCGCGAAGTGGCCAAAGGGACCAAAACGGACGGAAACCCCAGTGCAAATCAGACGAGAACGCGAAAAGCGGCGTCCGAATCGAAGAGACGGTCAGAGAATTGCGTCCTGTGGTTTTCGCGCAGACGTCGCGTTTTTGTTCGGCGCATTTTTCGCCTTTTTTGTGTTCGCCCATTTTAAATAGAATCCCAACAAATTCACGCGCTTCGATTTTCTTTCCATCAACGCCGTCGAAGTGATTTTCCACTCGAATTGATGCGCCGCCGAATTCGTCGCTAATCACGCGTCTACCTCAAATTCCTCGTCTAATCCAATTCATCTGTGCGTTTAGGTGGCACGTAATGGGCCGCTGTGTTTCCAAGGAACGGGAACCCGTCACGACGGGCCGTCCCATGGATTCATCAGCTTTGGTTGATCCGCGTGGACATCGAATCACCGTTCCGAATGTCTATCGCGGCAGTTCGCTTCATCGACACGGTTCCATGGGCGTCAACTCGCCGTCGATGTTCCACGTAAATCCGAGCAGCGGCGACTTCTTCAACGGTCTCGTTCCCAATCCCATGAATTCCCGAATTGGTGAGTTGGTTTTCGAGTCGATTTATTTCTTTTCAGCTCCTCGAAAAGTTCAAGCGATGTACGACTACGAAAGCAGAGTCGAAGGCGACATTTCATTCAGTGAGTGAAATCTTTCGTTTTGTTCGAAGTTTTTCTCTGTTTCAGGCAAAGGCGACATTATGATTCTGATGGACGATACGAATCAAGATTGGTGGTACGTGGTGCATCCACAACACGGTTCTGGCTATTGCCCACAAGTTCGTTCAATTCGATTTTCGGTTTATTGTTTATTGTGTTTAGAACTTCGTTGCACTCATCGAATCTCTTTACGTTGAAGAGTGAGTTCAAGTCTTTTTTGTTTTTGATTGTGTTCTTTTAGATGGTTTGTCGGTAAAATCCAACGTTCATTGGCAGAAAAACTGGTTTCTGCGTCGGGATTACCCCGTGGAACTTTTCTTGTCAGACAACGAGATTCGGGACACGAATACGCACTCACAATCAACGACAGTTCGCATCCTGGACATTTCGATGTTAAACACTATAAAATTCGACCTTTGGATGCAAATGGTGGCTACTACATCACGACAAAGAAGGTCTTCAATTCCATTCGTGAACTCATTCACTACTATTCTCGTGCGTTCGAAGCTTTTGAAGTTCTCAATTGCTGTTTTTTTCAGAAGAATCGGGCGGTTTGTGTCATCGACTTACAATTCCGGCACCACGAGTTGCTCCAATAAGACCCGATCTATCGTACGATACACAGAAGAATTGGGAGATTCCGCGAGAAGAATTTCAGCTCATGGAAAAATTGGGGTTGGAAGCTTTCTATTTGTTTCTCTTTAAAATCGTTTAGTGATGGTAACTTTGGTGAGGTTTGGTATGGAAAATTTGCTGGATCAGTCGAAGTGGCCATCAAAACAATGAAGCCGGGGGCCATGAGTGTTGATGCTTTCTTGGCGTAAGCTTAGGGTTAATTTCGAAAGCATCAATCTTCGTTTAGTGAAGCCCATATCATGAAACAATGTAATCATCCGAAATTGATCAAATTGTACGCTGTGTGTACGGATCGCGATCCACTTTGGATTATCACCGAATATATGAAGAACGGATCGTTGCTTCATTACTTACGAAATGAGAACAACAATCTTAGCGTCCAAGTCTTAGTGGATATCAGTGCTCAAGTAGCCAATGGAATGATGTATTTGGAAACACGAAAGTTGGTGCATCGAGGTAACAAACCAAAAACCTTCGATTCAATTAAACGTTTTCCTTTAGATCTTGCTGCTCGTAATGTGCTTGTTGGTGATATAATCTCTGGAGTTCCCGAAGTCAAAGTTGCCGATTTTGGTTTAGCGCGTAAATTGCTCGAAGAGAACATCTATTCGGCGCAGGAAGGGTAAGTAAACTGTTTAGTATCTAATTGTGATCACTTATTGAACATTGATCATTTGATTAATCTTTCATTTTCAGAGCCAAATTCCCGATTAAAGCAAGTTGACATTCCAGTTTCAAGAATAATCGATTATTTGTAGTGGACAGCTCCAGAAGCAGCAACAAAAGGTGCATTTACAGTCAAGAGCGATGTCTGGAGCTACGGTGTACTGTTGTACGAGATCTTCACGCGAGGATTTCAACCGTATCCTGGAATGCAAAATCGCGAAGTGATTGAACACGTTCAACGCGGCTATCGAATGCCACGACCGAATGGAACACCCGGTGAGATGGGAAACGCTGAATTGTCATATAATTCGAATTTAGAAGCCATCTACAACGATGCAATGCTGAAGTGTTGGCAAGAGAATCCCGAGCAAAGGCCCACGTTTGCTTTTCTGTTTTCCTACTTTGAAGACTTTTATGTGGCTTCACAGCCGAACTATGTGCCGCCAAGCATTGATGATTCAAATCGATGAGCGCAAAATAAACTGTTCAACATCTTTCATTATGAAATTTCATCGCAAATTCCTATTTAACAGTATTCAGGTTAAGTATTTCCTTATTCATTTGCCATCGCATTTCCATCCGTGTATGCTCATCCCCTATTTTATTTCTCACTTCTATACCAAGAATCGACATAATTCCAATCATTAGCCTTGTACATTTTTATATAAAATAAATGCATGTGAAATATAACGAAAATAAAAGTCGCTTAGTCACTACAATTTTCTTTCTCATTTTGAGACGCCTTAAACACAAATTTCGTTATCTTACTGTTCCGGAGCTTTCCAGTCGAGCTCTCCGATTGAATAGGTTGGATCTTGATTCTAGACAAACCAAAGTGAATATCTTCAAACATAGAACTCACATTTGATTATCAAACGGTTGAGATAGAACGGCCCGTTGGTTGGGAGCTTTGATTCGAAACATCTTATCTTCGAGTCCGATGTTATACACTAAAGAACAGTGAAATGATTGCAGAAGGACTTACTGTTGACGTTTAACTGAGCTCTCAGTTTGTTCGTCCATTTCAACACGTACTCCCCACGAGTATCCTCTTTCTCAATGAAGACGGGATCACACGGAACAACTTCGAGCATTGAGTCGATGTAGTTCTGAAGCCGTACGTTCTCCGCAGTCATCTGCGTGTTTTCGATTCGTAAACTCTGAATTCGTTGTCGTTTGTAATCGAAGCAATTTACCTCAATTTCCTTCTCCATTTTATCGACTCTCGACGACAACTGAGCGAACTTCTCTAAAACGTCCGAGATTTCAGGCGATTCAGTTGGCGAGTTGTGATACGAAAAAATCGGTGGCATTGCAGCCTTTACAGCCATCTAAAGAATTCGTACAAGCAAATGTTTTAACTTGATTTACCTTGATTGCTAGTTCTTTTGGATTCGCCGATCTCTCGTTCATCTTCAATGGAATCTCGTTGTTCACGTCCTCGGTACGCGAATAATCAACACTTTGATCGTTGAAGTGTGCAGGCGACTTCAGTCCACTTATCAAATCGTCCAGGGAATCTTCGCTCGAAGCATCCGATCCGTTGCGATTAGCCAGCGAAATAGCCGCCAATTTCTCGGTGGTATCGTTTGTGATGATGGGACGTCTGAAGCCGATGAGTGAAAATTGAACATTAAAATACTCACCCGGGTGTAAAAACATAGGAAATCGTACAGGTTCGAGTCGAAGCATCGGAGTCGGAATCCTCAACGTTCAACGGGTCTTTCAGCGATTCATCAAAGCTCTAAAGTGCAAATAAAAAACAACGTGCCAACTTCCAAACTTACGGCCATCGTCCTCGGTAGTCAGAACTTTTACTAAAATGAATAGCAACCGAAATTCAACGCGCCAAACTGCTCGCAAGAGAATTCAAACGCAATTTCACGATCCGAGTGGAATCTTGACGCGAAGTTTGTTTCCGAATTTGCGCGTCGATCGACAACAACAAGTTCGTTACATTCGGTTTACACTACGTACCGAACGTTTTGTTTGTTAGCATTAGTGGATTCTTCGTGCATTTCAAGTCTTAATTTTCTTTATTTTCCAATAACCTATACCAGCAACAAACAAGAGTTACAAAAGTCTATTTTCGAAGAACATCTATGGTAACATCCTAGGCCTTGAAACCGCCGAGGAAGGAAGTGACCAACGTTTTCTGCAAATCGAATATCAAACAAATGTTTCGGTCGAATGGAACTCACCAATTTTTCGTCAGTTTGCGGCGAGATCTGTCCTTCCTCACGAATCGTCTTAAGCAAATCTTGACTGTTGGCGCGAATGTGCGTGACGAATTCCTTCTCAAACTTCGTGATGGCCGAAGGATCCAATTTGTCCAAGTGTCCTTTGACACCAGCGTAGATGACTGTAACTTGTTCTTCGATGGCCATCGGCACGTATTGTCCTTGTTTGAGCAATTCAGTCAAACGAACACCTCGGTTCAAGAGCTGTTGAGTTGCGGCATCAAGATCCGAGCCGAATTGAGCGAAAGCTGCGACTTCACGATATTGCGCCAATTCCAACTTCATACTACCGGCAACCTAAAATAATCTCGTTTAATTTAATGCAAACTCCATTTCGTGATTACTTGTTTCATGGCCTTAGTTTGGGCAGCTGAACCGACACGTGATACGGAAAGACCGACATTGATTGCTGGTCGAACACCCTTGTAGAAAAGCTAAAAACATTCGAATTATTTGTTATCTTTGCATTCAATTGGCTCACCTCAGTTTCCAAGAAAATTTGTCCGTCCGTGATGGAAATAACATTGGTTGGAATCTAAAATAAGATTTTAAAGTCACTCAAATTAGATCATCGATGCTGCTTGAATATGAGTAATGTACGAAAAACTTACGTAGGCTGAGACATCACCGGCTTGAGTTTCAATAACCGGCAATGCAGTCAACGAACCACCACCCAACTTTTCGTTCATCTTGGCAGCACGTTCCAAAAGACGTGAATGCAAGTAGAAGACATCACCAGGATAAGCTTCACGGCCTGGTGGTCGACGCAACAACAAAGACATCTGACGGTAAGCGACGGCTTGTTTCGACAAATCGTCGTAGATGATGAGTGCATGTTTGCCATTGTCACGGAAGAACTCGCCCATAGCACATCCTGAGTATGGAGCCAAGAATTGAAGTGGCGCGGCATCGGAAGCAGTAGCCGAAACAATAATCGTGTATTTCATTGCGTCCGCGTCTGTCAAACGTTTCAAGATTTGGGCGACAGTTGAACGTTTTTGTCCAATGGCAACGTAGATGCAGTAAAGTTTCTTCTTTTCATCATTGGCGTCATTGAAACGTTTTTGGTTGATGATCGCATCAATGGCAATTGCGGTCTTACTGAAATGCCAGAGCTCAAATACAATATCCAAATAATCATAAAGTTACCCAGTTTGACGATCACCAATGATCAATTCACGTTGTCCACGACCAATTGGCACCAACGAATCGACGGCCTTCACTCCCGTAAGCATGGGCTCACGCACACCAATACGTGGAATAATGCCTGGAGCTTTGACTTCGACACGAGAACGTTTCGCACCCTTGATTGGTCCTTTGCCGTCAATCGGATTTCCCAACGCATCAACGACCCGACCCAACAAGCCATCGCCAACAGCAACGTCGACAATTGCGCCTGTTCGCTTAACAACATCGCCCTCACGGATAACCTTGTCGTTACCGAACACGACAACACCAACGTTGTCCGGCTCCAAATTCAACGCCATACCCTAAATTTACGGGAGTTGAGTTTATTGTTGGCGTTCATCGCTTACCTTCATTCCCGAGTCGAATTCCACCATCTCCTCAGCTTGAATGTTCTTCAAACCATAGACACGAGCAATACCGTCACCGATCGACAACACTTTGCCCGTCTAAAATAGCCAGAAAGTTAATTACATTTTTCCGATTTGCTTCACCTCCTCGAGGTTGATGTTTGCCTCCTGGCCGAGGATTTTGTCCTCCAAAATCTTCGACACTTCGGCTCCGGCCGCTCCGAGACGCGACGAAGTCGAGAAGGCATGCTGTGGAATCTGCAAAAAAATTCGTCAGAAAACGAAAGATCAGTAGAATTTCTGAGATCGTGTGGTTTTGCCTAAAAAAATTCTATTCTCCATCCAATCGATTACCTTCGCTCCACGAATGGCGGCAGTGATGATTCGCTTGGAAAGCATGATGTTGACGCGGATTCAAGAGAAACGAACAAAAATCAGACCGGCAGCTTCCGGGATCACAAAACAAGCAGAAATGAAGTTGAGTCCGAACGGCGACGAGTCGGCCGCTTTCGCGGAGACGGTATTTCGCGTTGGAACACGACGGGAACTCAGGCAACTTCTCTGCCCTTTAGTTCCATTTGGTTCTCGTGGACCAACTGGCTGTTGAAGTATTTCAACGAGAACCCACCAGGAACTACGTAATCAAACAGGTTCATTAAAAATTTGTCCTTAACCTTCTACTCTTTACTAATTGCTTTCCGACGTTTACATAGAAATTTATTAGTCAAATACAGCAATTACAATCAGAAACGACTGAATCTGTTATCTCCTACTTCGCTTTTTAAGATGCTTGGCAAGTTTGGATTCTCGTCGTTTTCGGTTCGTTCACTTCTCGCGTCTTCAGTAGTCGAATCGCTTCGCATCACTCCGCCATTTGGAGGCATTGAAGCGGTCGAACTGCCACGAGATCTCGAATAATCGTACCACGTTTGCATTTGATCCGCAAACGACAAAGCATCTTTGGCGGCCAATCGATTGGCAGCTCGAACGAGATTTGTGTTGTCCATCGTTCGAAGTGCACGCTTCTTAACCAAGAGTGGTCGAAAGAACTGAAAACAAGTTTATATCAATAGTTTTTTGAATGTGTACTTTTGCATTCCATTGATCAAATGTGTTTCGAATCCAATGATGTCCCTTCTTTCCGATAATCAGCTCAACACCAATCATCGTACTGTCGATAAGCTAAATCACGAAATAATCAGATTAACTGGGCGAATACTTACATTTTCATGAACTTTTTCTATCATTCCCTTCTCATGAATGATCTTTCGTTCCACTTGCAAGAACGACGCAATCGGTTTAAGTAGAATACCCTAAAAAGAATGTTAAGTAAATCAAATTCGACACTATTGACTTGTAAGAATACTGTGAAATAAATGACAACAATACACGCAGTTACATATAATTTCTTAGCAGGCAGAGTGTCCGGCAATGCGACGACCAAACCGTAGGCAATAGCTCCACGAAGACCGCCGAATGAGATAATGAACTGATCGACTTTTGTAAACTTCTTTAATCGGCCTTTATTCAACAACCAACACAACACCACAACACCTGTAAACCTTAAATTCAGAAGCTTTTGCGTTTGCGAACCCACCGAGAGTTCTGTAGATGACACAAAAGATGACCGTAAGAACAATGAAAGCCGTATCCCAATAGTGATCAGCCTTCAAATGCTCGATTAGTTCTATTAATTGATTTTGTTATACCGAGACAGTTGAAAGACCGAGAAAAATGAAGATAACTGTTTCACTGGCCAAGGCGAGCACTTTGACAAAGTAATGAATAGACTTAAAAGCATCTTTTGAAATATTCTCTCTAACATAAGACTTCATTGCTGCACCACAAAAAACGATGCTAAAAACAATCGTATGTGGTTTGCTGCAAGTGAACGTACGCAAGAATCGACGACAAACTAATGGCTTCACATGCCAAGTACGAAGCGAATGGAATTAAAAATACGAACACCGGATTCAAAATAGGTACTTTATCCGTGTACCTAAAAAAATGATCGTTTCGTTTTATTGTATTCGACTCACTTTGTAACGAAACTGGTTAACATTGCAAAAACCAGTCCAACTCCCGTGCCACCGAGTGCAATCACAAAAAAGCTAATTAATCCATTCACGTAATCAATCGACTTCAAATTCTCTTGGCCAATTTCAACGAACTTCGAAAACATACGATACAACACCTAAACACTACATCAGGAATGCACTTGTAACATATCAATTACCACAGAGACACCATCGTTCAACAGAGATTCTCCGAATACACTGATAAAAAGCAGTTCGTTGACGTTCATTTCTTCAAAAATTACAATCACAGCAACCGGATCCACATCGGCAATCAGCGAGCCGAACAGTAGCAGATCGATTAGACCCACTTCTACGGTGAAAAGACCCGTCAAACTAATCATGTACAATGACAATGCTAATAACATTGAGATTAAACCAGAGAGCTTTGACTAACCAATAGCCACAATATCTAGAACGATCATCACAATGAAGCTAATCATTCATTTCAAACTCACTCCACGCTGTTCCGATTAATGCAAATGTTAAACAGGAACCAAAATTGTCAAAGAAAGCACGTGAAGGCATATTGTAACATAAAAAAGGAGGACGATTAGTTCAACCTTAATTTAAGCTCTTACCGGCATCAAAGACCAAGGGTGGCAATAAGTACAACATGAACACCTGTGATGTTAAGTAGAAGATGTCTCGATTGACGTGAATTGCATTTAATGTGATGCCAATTACTAAACCGACTAAAATCAAAAGTGAACTGTCGGGAAACATCTCGGAGACTTGTTTGTAGATGTGGAATACTAAAGTCTGTAGTTGACTAAAACTTTCTGTTTTAACTTACTAATCTTTGCCACACACGCCACAAAGATCCAAATTGCAACTGAAATACGAAAAAATTGTACAACTCACGAACACAAACGTACTTGTCATTGGAATCTTGATTTCTTCCCACTCGATTTCAATAATCGGATATCTCTCATCTTTCTTTCCTTCGCCTTTTTCTTCTGCTCGTACCAACGAGAAGAACTGATTCATACAAAGAAACAATAGTGCCGTAAACATCCATTTGGCCAAAGAACGTCTTCTCGACTTTCGAGTTTGTATCGTGGGAGAAGTCATTTCGATTAATTCGACTACCGGACGACAAATCGGATTTGGCGACGAAAAGCCGCAACCGAAAAACGGTTCTTATCGAGACGAGTCAGCAATGCTACAACGATTGTTACGTAAATGACAAGGAGTGTTAAAGCGACCCGGCAATAGGCCCGCAAACTGATAAGCCGAAAGAAGACATGAATTTTCGAGCGGCCAATTTTTACGAGCTTTTCAAGTTGTCAGGTAGCCCTCATCAATGTTCTCATTGTTTATCTATCCATCGACGTCGTTTTGTAGATTGATGATGCAGATGGGTACGCCAATTTGATCTCAAGAACCGTTTGCATCATTCAAACGTTTCGTACAAAACGCGTAGAAAAGCAAAAACGTCGAGGTTAATTGCATCACAAAAGAATTTTGAATTGAATTTGAGGGCTACGACGATCATAGAACTGAAGATCAGGTGTCTGAACCAAAATGAAAAAGATACTCGTGCTTCTTCTTTGCTCAGTTTTAGCTTTAGATTTGAAAGATTTGAATGAATTCGGAACTCCCGGTAAGACGAAATCGCGAAGATTGAACGAGTGATTAAGGATCGAAATTGCGGGAAAAATGTTTGGCATATCCCGCTTCAACTGCAATGCACCATCGTACGTGTTATGTAAGAGATCCGATGGATAGCCACACATTCGATGAGGTGAAGAGCGGAAAAGTGAAGTGCAATCATATTCGTGGATTTAAAAGCGAAGTCGTCAAATACGACGAGAAAATTGCTCATTGGTTGTTGTTCGAAAAACTGCTAAGCGTACTGATACAAACTTTTGCTCGTAGCTTATCGTATGGATTTAGGAAACAGACCAAACGTTTTTTGCCGATCGTCAATATCTTAAAGACGGTCCAACAAACGGAAGCGTACTCTGTCGTTATAGTGCGTTTTACATTGGATTCTCAAACAAAGCAAACATTTCAGAAGACTTCTTCAATTGCCCCAATGGTTATCTTCAACATCAAACTCATTGCTTCAAGGTTTTTTCGAACCAATTGACTTGGACGGCAGCTCAGAATTTCTGTCGTAAACAGGGAGCAACGTTGGCTGTTCCGCACGACGACGGGACTTTGAGATATCTCTCCAAAATGGCGTACAACAAAAATATCACCAATAAGTCGTTTAACAGGTGGGCAAAGACTGTTACACACAAATCAGAACTTTTCACGAAATCTTCTTTTAGTCTCTTTTGGATTGGACTTGAAATTCCCAACCACAAAACGATTATAACGGCCGACAAAAGTCCAGCGAATCATTTTCGATGGTTACCACTTGGACATAGTGAGCAGCCGCAAGTTAACCAGTTTAACATCTGAACTGTAGAAAGAACCTTGGCAGATGCGTTCAAAACACCTCACACTGCGTGTGCTCTGTCATCGTCAGCAGCAAACACCGGTCACGTTGGAGTGTTCGGTTATAACCAAGTAATCAACGGAAACTTTCACAAGTAATGTAACTGGAAGTTCGAACTAAAAGATGATTGCGATTGCAGATTACCGTTCATTTGTGGGATGCCGGCGAAGAATTTTGGAAAGAAAATCTACGCTCCTTATTCGATTATTTGACACATTTGCTTGGTTAATAAACGCTCTAACTTTTGTCTTGTGATGTTTCTATGGTTTTGAGTCTTATCATTTGAAAGAAACTTTGGTCTCTTCTTCTGTTTTTGTCCTATCAGTCGGCAATTTACTAGCAAAAAGGTTCCGTCGACAAAAACCGTGTAATTAGACTGTCTGAAGGCGCATATTTTCAATTTGGCCAAACTGACGAATATTTTTGCAGCAAAATGGCTGGAAGTTGGTATTCGCCAACTCAGGCCGCGGGAATCGCATTTGCTTTTGCAGCACTTGACTTGATGATTACGATTTTGGGATTAGCATGGAATGGTCGGTTCTTCACATTCGACAACATTGCTCACTGGTTTGACTTCGCGCATTACTGTAAGATGCCATTTCATAAGCATTGAGTAGAAAGCCGATTTAGATTTTACGATTAGTCCAATAGATTTCTTGGTTAGTTTGTCAAAGCTGTATTATTATTGTCGTTTGTAGGGAATCACTATTCTACGTGTTAGTTTGCTTCTCGGTGGTGCTCTTGGCGTGTTTTCAAATCCTCGATATGCAGCTCAAGCGTGTTCCAAGTACAGCAACTTTTGTTTTGCTTTCGTTCTGTTGATGGTACAAAACCGTACGAATTCAGTTGATATTCTCTTTTAGATTGCATTTTCACCCGCAAAACTTCTCGCATTTTATGAACATCCGGAAGCTCGATTTGCTGTTGGAGACTGGATCCTGATGATATGGTGCATTTTAGCGTCAATATTTGTTCAGGTGCAATCAATTATTCGGAGTGATAACAAAGAAGAAACTTGCAGGGTATTTGGATGTCTGTGTTTTCTCGAGTACGTGAAGAACGTTACCGTCGATTCAACGAACTTAATAGCGTTTATTACGAGGGAGATGATGCCGATTATTTTGCAGCAATGCAACAGGTTTGAAGGAGTTTATCGAATCGAGAATAAAAGTAGAACATTTAGAAAGAAGCTGAAGAAGATGCACAGAAACGCGAAACATTTGCAATGTTATTCCGTTTGTTTGGTTATATGGCAAAAGAGTGGATGTTCTATTCGGTGGGTCTCGAGGTTCTACGATCTTCATGACTTGTAATATTTGAGGTTGCTTTCACATTTCTTCTGCTCTACAGTCTTTCTCGTGTCTTTGCACCGTAAGTTTACATAATAACTTTTTGACAATTATTGCAATTTCAGATATTATACCGGAGAAGTTGTTGGAGCAGTTTTTGGAGAAGGAGCTTCGTACGAAAAACTTCACCAAAAGGTAAATGATTTTAACATCCAAGAATAAGTTTTTCCAGGTGCTTATCATGGGGTTGCTTTCATTGGGCAGGTGAGCAGAATAACAATGATCATAATCTGAAAGTTTTTATTTAGTGCAATTTTTGGAGGTTTTCGTGGAGGTTTCTTCACGTATTCGCAATCTCGAGTCGATCGAAGAATTCGAAATGATCTTTTCGATTCTTTGGTTCATCAAGAAATTGGGTTTTTCGATGCGAACAAAACCGGAGAAGTGGTTTCTCGTCTCAATGCCGATTGTCAAACGATGTCAAATACACTTTGTATGTTTTCATTGAATCCATAAGTTTATCCATTAAATTCAGCCCTTTACATGAACGTTCTAACTCGCAACATCACGATGGCATGAATTTTGTCGCTTGTTTTAATGTCTATTCTCTTTTAGTTGTTTGGTTCGTTGATCTTCATGTTCACTCTTTCGTGGCGATTGTGTATGGTCACATTAATAGCTGTGCCGATCATATTTTTGGTCTCCAAAGTCTACGGTGTGTATTATGACGTAGGTGAAGGTTCGAAGGTATAGAAAACGCTTCAAAATTACAGCGATTAGCTGAAGATAGTCAACAGTCGATTGCAAAGGCTAACGATGTTGCCGAAGAGGTTTTGAGTTCAATTCGAACAGTCAAATCATTTGCTTGTGAGAAATTCGAATCTCTTCGATTCCTGAGTTTTCTCAACATTACTCTTGGAATCGGTGGTCGTAAGTCGAAACGGTTGTAATTAGTGAGTTAATATTGGAATTAGGTCGTGCAATTGCTCATATTGGATTTTTGTGGACAACAGAAGTCGGTGGATAAGTAAGAGTAGTAATGAAGAACCGATTTTTAGTTCCTTCAAATGGGCATTTTGACAGTTGTTTTATTCTACGGTGGACATTTGGTTATTAAAGGCGAAGTAATTATACGTATTTTTATAGCAATAAGAGGTTTAATTTCAGATTTCGAGTTCCTTACTTGTCTCCTTCTTACTGTATCAATTTCAACTTGGTAAATTGCCATAGAATAAGACTTTCTTAACGTATCTTAAGGTGAAAATTTGAGAGAATTGGGAGAAGTCTGGAATGGACTTATGGTATACTTAAGAATACAAGTTTAATCGAAGTTTGTTTAGCAAGCTGTTGGATCATCCCGAAAGGTTTTCGAGTTGATCGATCGTCAACCAGAAGTAAAAAATGATGGAAGAAGTATGTTCCTGTAAACTTGTTAGGTTGAATATAATCTTCAGTTGCACCGGATGGTCGAAACGCGCAGATTGAAGGTCGCATTGAGTTTCGAAACGTTTATTTTGCATATCCAACAAGAGCAGATATACCAGTAATGAACGTTTGTTGGATTGATGTAAAGCACTCAACTAGCCAGTTTCGTTTTAGAATTTGTCGTTTACTGTTGAGCCTGGACAGGTAACGAAAGAACTTCTCATCAGTTTCATTTTTATGCACTTTAGGTCGTTGCGTTGGTTGGACCGAGTGGTGGAGGGAAATCGAGTTGCATGTATGACTATTAACTAATCAGTCATTTTACTTGGAATTTTTAGCGCTGCATTGGAACATTTTTACGAACCGTTAAGCGGCGAAGTTCTTCTTGATGGAGTAAAGAAACGGAAGTTACGCGTTAATCTGAGTGTTTTAAGGTGCCTATTAGAGACTATGATCACAAATTCTTGCACAGAATAATTGCGTTGGTGGGACAAGGTTGAGTTAATTGAAACGAATGAATAACTGTATTATGTAATTCAGAGCCAGTGCTCTATGCAAGATCAGTCGGTAAGTGTCGACGTTAAACTTTAAGAGTTCAAAGAACAGTCTCATCCCTGTTTAACGATCAAAATTTGAACCCAAAAGTTCAATTCATCAATTATGTTCCATTTATAGAACAAAACATATCCTACGGTTTGGAGGATTGTTCAAAAACCCAAATCATCAATGCATCACGTATGGCCAACTCCCACGACTTCATCACGCAAACTGCCGAGGGTTACAATACGAACGTCGGAGAAAAAGGTTCACAAATGTCGGGCGGTATGTGAAAAAGAGAATAGGTAGTTTGTGATATTAGCCATTTAGGTCAGAAACAGAGAAGTTAGTAGTTGCTTAATGCGTTTAGTTCAAATTAAATTTAGTTGCAATAGCTCGTGCCTTATGCAGGTGGGTTGTGATGTGAAAACTTGTTTTGATTAATTCAACGACACTCTAACATCATAACTATCAGTCAACGTTTAAAATGAGCTGTTTATTTAATTGCAAAACTTGTTATTTATTAGAAATCGGTTAATGTTTAATCACTACTGTGACACGTTTTTAGAAATCCTACAATATTGCTCTTAGACGAAGCAACATCAGCGTTGGATTCAGAGAGTGAACGATATGTACAAGTAAAGAGCAGTGCAAATTGTCACGAATTTATCTTCAAATTGTAGGAAGCAATTGAAAAGAATCTAAAGGGCAAAACAGTCATTATGGTGCGAGATCTTATGTTCGTTTTGTTAATGGACGTTTTAGATTGCACATCGATTATCAACAGTGGAAAAAGCCGACAAAATTGTCGTGATTTCCGGTGGTCGAGTTGTTCAAGAGGGTAAACATCAAGAACTAATCAATCAGGATGGGTAATTAAAAGTGCATATACAAAAACTAACTATAATTAAGTCTTTACAAACAATTGGTTGCTCGACAAATGTTAGATAAGTAACCGTGAAGATACATTAATTGTTTGCGTATTTTAAGAGGTGAAGCACCGGATCCGATTCCTGTAAAGAAACCGTCCAGTGCAACCTCTCCGTCTGTGTCTTCGATGACAACAAGAGGACGTCATATACGTGCTCGAGATTCGCAGACCACAAATCCGGGAGTAGCGCAAAGCTTTTTAGGGTCGAGTATTGCTAGTTCCTATCTTTAGTGCAATCAAACGAGTTTTTTTTGTTTTGTTGTTTCTTCGTATTAAACAGTCAAGTGAATTGTTGTGTACTTCCGAAGAGAAAAGCGTAATGCAAGAATCGGACGACTTTTTGCAATTTGACGTGTTCACTTTGCGGCACGTTCGAAAAAAAACGGCGCTCATTCTTGCTACCTACTGTCTTCGGGTTTTGCTGCCAATTCGAATTTCAACTGTATCTCATCATCAACTGCCGACAACCTTGAACACCAAGAAGTCGCGATCTTTTTTCCACTCATCATCTGCAAAGAGGGCGCCCGTTTTCATCGATCAAACCGACTATTTTGGACCGACTTCCGTACTCTTCGGAGCCTCAAACCTGCCAATCAAAAACGACTGCTCGACAAATGTGTTGATTTCTTACAATATAGAACGTGCGTTTTAATACCCATTCCACTATTCCTGAACTGGTGGTTTGTCGAGAGAAGCGGGTGGTCTTGAGTGGTTTGTGTGAACACCACGTGATTGATTGGCTGTTTTCGATTTCCGTTTATTTTGATGCCAATTAAAAACATCGGAAGATGCCTATTTAAAAACTTCATTTCCTGTACATTCTTCGTCTCTATGATTCTTGTACTTACGAGCCTTTTCGTGTTTCCGTTTTGTTTCAGACAACCTTTTTGCTAATGAATGTAAAGATAGCGATTTCCCAATTAGATTTCTCATTAATCTTTACTCTCCATATTACACAACTACGGTACTCTAAACGAAGATTGTTTTTGCACTGTTGCGACTTTTGTCCTCAAATTAGACTCATGTGTCAGTGACACAAAACAGACCGGATAATCCGGATTCAACTCATACTAAATAGACGGCAAGTTGGTCGCGAGTTTTAATTGTTGGACAATAGAAAACAACACATGCAGAAAGTCACGTCTTCAAGCGTCATACTAGACTATTATCTTTCATAGTTCTTGTTGTATGTTCTTAGTTAGCATTTCAATTCCGGTTTACGTAATCGAGTTTGATGGTGTCGTCGTACAAATTCGTTTCGTGTTTCTCAGATTCGTCATATTCACGAATCGTGAACGTGTGATTCGTTGAGAAGCGAATCAAAATTTGATTTATTAATCAGTCGGAATTTCAATTAGCCTCGTGAGTGTTTGTCGAACATAAAAACTCGCGTTCAGAGAATCGAAAACGTTCAGTTTTACAGTTTACAGACAGCGTACGTTTCCGATCAACAGTACGAGATGTTGCGATTGACTGTTGGCATCATCATTTTGATGAGTTTATTTTCGGTCACTGATGCCGATGAATCAACCACCGACTATTTCGTGTACGCCAAAGCATCGTCGAACTTGGTCGAAAACGCACGTCAAATTGGGCGAACTGAAAAACGTCGATTCGATGAGATCTTAGCATCAAACGAACACACCGCAGAAGAACGGTAATTCGAACCAAAAGCATGGAATAAAGATTGTTTGTTTTAGTATGCATCTCTACGGCACACATCTTTTGCGATGTTCGAGGATTGATAAAACAGCCGAATTAAGCAATCAACTTGATGGTGCAGTCGGCGAGTCGGCGATGACTACAAGTGAAACAGCAATAAGAGCACAAGATATACTACAAGCAATTGGTTTTGAGCCAGAGACCACCCGTCTATTTACCATGCCGTCATCTCAAATCTCGAATACAATACAAAAAACATGCCTTAAGAATGAACTTCACTTCCAATGCGCTTTCGGGTTCATTGGCGATATGGATCAGATTCGGGAACATGTTGAAGAAATGAAAAAGGTAAGAAATAATACGTAGCTATTGATTGACTATATCCTTGTAGAACGATGGAAATGTTAAGATTATGTTCGAACGCGAGTGTTCGAATGATGATTCAGAAATACCTCGACTTTATTCTTGCTTCGGAGATGCCGCCGAAGAAGTTCACGCAGCCTGTGGTGCATCGTTAGCAGTACTCAACAGAACTAGACATCAAATCAACACGCGTATCCATGCAGTTTATCGTCAAACATTGAAAGAAATTGACCGCGATCTCGAAGGTTCCGAGTCAGAACGAACGATCGCCGAAGCGTAAGTTGTTGTCTTCACTTATCAATCAACAACAAAATTTCAGGAACGAGAAATTACGCACCACTTTGGTTGAAATTCGTCGTCTCGAGGCGTTTCGTTGTCGCATGTACACACGAACAGAAGGTAAGTGTTGAATGATTGAAACAACGTAAATATAAGAGTATCATATTTATACAAACTACGATTTCATCAACACAGTTATTGTGTTGGAAAAAAGAACCTTAAAATTGCTAAATCAATGCAATAGCTGTCTTATTAACCTTCCTATTTAGTTTGTGCCGTTGACGTATTAACGGAAATGTGTGGAGAAGAAGCGAAACCAATTGCACAAACTCTCTTGAGAATCGGACATTTGAGACGAGAACGTGGTGACGATCTAAATGACCAGTTTGAAACTCATAAGGTCAAAGAGCACAAGACTTGTTCACAGTTGTCGTAATTTATACTTATTCCCGTATTATTTCTAGTCGGCCGAGTGATCTCAACTGTAATATTTTACTTGTTATTAAACTGTTAAGGACTGCATGCCTCTTTCGTTACTAAAATCGACTTTCCATTCGTTTTTGATGCAATGATCCTTAGATTCATTGATTACCAAAAAATGACATTCGATTGTCCTAGAATTTGTTCTCTCGTTATAGACAGCAGGTGAAATGAAGAACACAAACTCATTCGTGGTACTCGCAAAGTTCCTTAAAGTACGAATGCTCAGGTTTATTAAATCACCTGTTGCTTTTGGTAAATGTCGGTGTTGTCGTCAAGCAACAACTTCAAACTTGTATTTAATTACTGGCCTTAGGACAGAGAAGCCGAAGAACAACTTGAGGTGAATCCAACTTTCGTCCGAAACCTTTTTTAATTCCCTTAGCTATGAACCAATCAGTACATAATTCGATACTAGCATTTAACTATTCTTTCGATTATACGGAATTCAACACGGATGTTTCCAAGCGATCTCATCCACACGTTTTGGCTCCCGCATTCAAGTCGAGTAAGAGCAAAGTCAAAAGTTCATTGACAAAAGAGTTTAGTGATTATTATTGCAACGTTCACATTTATGGCAATAATCATTGCTATCGTCGTGCGTACGAAACCCGATGGACATCGTGCGTTTCGTTGGTACACAGTAAATTTGCTCTTGATCAACTTCCTAATGACAATCTCTGTAACATTCAACGAAAAAGAACTCGCATTTCTTTTCAAAGACAATCTTTCCAATAGTCTACGTGTCCGATCGAAACAATACCACTTCAATATTGTGGAACTGTCGAACATCGTTTATTGTTCAACAACGTTCTTCCTAATTACAGACTCTACCAATCGGTAATCATCGGGTATAAGAAACAGTTGAAAGGAGATGTTTGCAGATATCGTCGTAATAGTCAAGGTTTTACATCAACCACATGGTTGGCAATTACGTTACTTTGTGATTGTGTTCCATTTTTGTACATTGTAATTCAGGTACATCAGAATCTCATTCATGAATACAAGTTTCATTTTCAGCAAGAATTCTTTGCCTATGTGACCATTATTCCAAAACCATTGGCTGTATATCATATTGTTTGGTGGTTTCTTTGTGGAATTGCAGCGTCAACCTTCATAACCGGAAGTTTGTGTTGTTTACGTAAAAGAAAATTGGAGTCCTACGCCTCACCGCCGATTCCGTTGAATAACATTTCCAATCAACCAAACCGAGATCCTTTTTCTCTTACCTATGCTCAAGCTTTCCACAATCCAACTGCCGAGTTGTTTAATCGTTGGCATCTTGTCCGTTTGTCTTTGTATTTGATTTCCACAATTTGGATACAATTCACGACTGGGGCGACTGTTGGACCCGATTTGTTTGCTGGTCATGTGGATCCAAAAGCCGGAATGAAGTTGATGCCCGTGATTCAGGTTGTGTTTCTTCGCGAACTATGAAAACAAAGAATTCTAGCCGTATATTAAACTGCTTCTCGAGATCAACCTTTGGTCAATCATCTGCATGCCGCTGATTGAAACGTGTGCTTGTTTGGTGTTTTTGCCGTCGTTCGGCGACCGGTTTTGTTACTCGTGTGAACCCACTTTCAAAGCACCCAATCCGACCGTTGTTACAACCCTCTGAGTTCCTTTGTGTGCATTGATCTATTCCTTTTCTAATCAAGCTCTTTAAAAGCGGTTGCTGAAATAAATGCTTGTAAAGAATTGATGTCAAGGAACCGTGTAGAAGAATAAAAACATCTTAATGGCTGGGAGTGTGTTTCAACGCGATTGTTCGATTCGCATTCTGTTCCAATGAAACTGGTCACTTTGCGATCATCAATGAAAAATAAACTTTCGATTCGATTCATCGGTCATTCGTTGATGTGATTTTGTTGATTATGACCGCCCAGTTGGAACTAATTCGTGGTGAATACGAACTACTGCAATCGAAGTACACGGAGTGTCAAAAACGTTACGAAACACTTCTCGCCGAACATCCGAATGCAAAATCCGACGAGTTACATTCAACGTTCACCGGTCGCTTAGTTTCGATTATTCGTGAACTTCATGGACAACAAAAGTACAGCGATTTGGACATAGTAACCGAAGAACAACGAATTCGTGGCCATCGACTTGTTTTTGTCGCACATACCGACTACTTCGGAGATTTGGAGGATGTCGAAGAAGTACAATTTCCCACTAGTTATGCCGTTACAAACATTATTTTGAAATGGATGTATTCGGGTGTTCTCGAAGATCAATGGGGCGAAACGTTCCTGTTGGACGTGATGAAGGGCGCAGCGATATTTCGATTGAGTGGCTTAGCCAAGAGGTTTGATATCATGTATTCTTTCTGTCTATATCTCGCGATTTAGATGTGAGGAAATGTTGATAACGAGAATTGACGTGGAAAACAGCATCAAACTTTATCAAGCAGCTGAATCATTAGAGTTCGTCAGCTTGAGAGATGCTTGTGCGAAGTTCATCGCCAATTCTTGGTCTCAGTTTGATGCAAAACATTTCCAAGATGTTGAGGCGAATTTGCTGTATCGGATGTTAAAAAGGTGAAACGATATTTGATTAATTGTCACGATGCGCTTTTCAGTCACTCCGAATACCTAGTTCATTCGATAGTCGGTTTAAAACGTAAAGATGTTTTGTCGTTGTTTCTTAAAGAAAACGAAAGTCAATTGACTGAACTGTTGAATACAACCAGCAATGAGAATTTGTTTCCGTTGGACGTGGCCTTAAATTCCAATCAATTTGACGTGGCCGAGATTTTGTGCGCAAATGGATCGGACGTAAATCAACTCGATAGTAATGGACGATCGTTCATCTCAAAAGCAATTGAATCGGGTAAGTTTTTGCTGAACTATAGTTCTTATGTAATTTTCTAGGTAACGTACAATCTTGTGAGTTCCTTGTGGCTAACGGAGCGAATGTTAACTACGTTAACGAAGAGACAGGCGAAACGTTGATTCACGATTTGGCCAAAAGTGCCACCGTTCAACAGGGAATAAGCGAGTTCTGCATGTCGAATATCGATCGCTTTGATTTGAACACTCGAGACAAACATGGACGGTTGGTTGACAAACAACATTTTTTTCATTGGCCTCCAACTTCAGAACTCCATTGCTTGTTGCTATTGAACACAAAAACCAACCGATTTTCAATTTGATTCTCGAACAATCGAACGTGGATGTGAACCTACCAGACAACGAAGGTCGAACACCATTGAAAGAGGCTTTGTTCGGTTGTCATGACTTAGAGTTTGCATTAAGTATGGCTACAAAGTTGGTTGAACAACATGGTGCAGATGTTAACTACATTGATTCAAATGGTCAGATATCAACAGGCTAAATGAATCTACAGGTTTGTTTAGGAAACTCGTATATGCATACTGCAGCACTTCACGGCAATTTTGCTGCCGTTCAATTTCTTGCCAAACAGAAATTTGACATTAACAAGAAAAACAAAAAGGTAAAGATGGAAATGGTTTTTGAGTTTATGCCAACTTTAGGGATCGACTGTTTTGCATTGTTTTTTGTCGAGTTTATCTTCTGGTGGAAAGATTGACGACAAACAAATGGACATACTGAAAGTTTTGTTGAAGTCTGGCGCTGATCCAACGATCATCGAAGACGAAACGGGATTTTCGGCTCTTCATTTCGCTGTTCAACGCAATCAATTGGAAGTTCTGTCGTGTTTGCTCGAAACCAGTGATCAAAGTATGTGACAAGTTCACGTGAATTGATCCAAAATAACTCATAGGATTACCGTTGAATGTTCTTGATCAAGAAGGTCGTTCACCTTTGTGGTGTGCGCTGATTGCTGGCAAATTCCAAGCAGCAAAACTACTAGTTGATCATGGCGCAGATGTGGATGAAGAGAATGACGAGCAAGATGTGCTTTTGGTTCGGGCAATTCGACTTAAACGTGACGACATCGTTCAATTTCTACGTGAGTGTTTGGTTTGTTTTCCTTTTCATTCCAATCTTTTAGTTCAAAACAGAGCCAATTCAACCATCAAGTATGTTTCAAACATTAACAAAAAACTGTTTTTGTAGAGCAAGAGATGGAAGTATTCCACTTCACTTGGCCGTAGAAGCGGGAATGACTTCCACTTGTGACAGTTTGTGTCGTTTGGGTACGGATCTCAATACTCCACATCCAAAGACCGGTTTACCCGCTATTTGGATTGCATTGAAACAAGAAGATTACGGAATGTCACAAGTTTTGATTAGTCACGGCTGCGATATTGAAGCGTGGACGATGAATGCGGATGGAGTGGACGAAACGCTTTTGCATCGAGCAATAGATGAGCGGAATGAGAAAGCAGCAATTTTTCTTATCAAGAAGTAGGGTTTGCATGACACTAATGAATAACTTTAATCGTCGTTTAGTGGATCTGATGTCAATGCAGTTCGCAAAAGTTTGAACGAAAACGATCCAACTCAGCAAACTCCGTTGCATTTGAGCGTTCAATGGGGACTGATGGAAGTGGCCAAAGCATTGGTTTCGAATTTGAAATGCAAAACAGATGCACAAGTAACGAAGGAGTACGAAGTAATATTCAATCGGGATTTAGGACGAAAACGGTAGAACTGCCGCCCACATTGCAATTATCGAACAGGATCAAGAAGTAACCGAACTTCTGTTGAGTCATCCGAATCCTTCGGCATGTTTCTCGGTGCGTGATAAATGGGGACAAACACCGTTGTCAATTGCAATGAAAAACCGAAACAACAAAGCAGCCGAATTGATTTGCAAGCGAATTCCACAGCAACTGGTTCAAGTCAATGGCAATGGAGAGAATCTGTTGCACGTCGCCATCAAGGCCAACGATTTTGAATCGGTTCTTTTCCTTCTTGGTCTTCAGGTAAGAAATCAAATTAAACAACCGACCTCAATGCTTGTAGATCGACGTGAATATTCCCGTGCAAAATGAAATCAAATCCACACCATTGCACATTTGCGCCGAATTCGGAAGCGAAATTGTGATGCGTAATCTTCTGTTGGCTGGAGCTGTTGTTGACACTCAAAATGAATTGGGACAAACTCCGATGCACGTTGCGGCAATTCATGATCGAGCCGACTTGTTGGAAGTTCTACTCAACGAGCCGAATGGTGATCCGAACATTGTTGATAACGAAGGAAACAACGGTAACTTTCAATTCGATGCAGGTGTAGTAATATCTCTTTGTAGCCGTTCATTGTTCGGTTCTAAGCGGACACATCAAAACAACTCAATTTCTATTGTTGGAATCGGAAATAAACCCCGTAAAACCGTTGGCCGTAAACAAATTGTGAGTTGAAGAGAATCGTTCAAAATGACAGAGTGTTCAGGAAACGAAATATCGTTCACTTGTGCGCAGGAATCACTGGAATTACGGTCAGAAAAACATTTGGGAGAGTATTCATAGTCACAATTTGCAGGCTGCCGAGTTGTTTCAGACGATAATCGAATGTTATCCCAATTTTCCTCTTGAAGCTACTGATATCTACGGGAATACAGGTAAAAACAACTCAACGTTTCACCTAGTACTTTCCTTCCAGTCTTCCTATTATCGTTTATTAACGGAAATGCTGAGCTGTGTAAGCTGCTGTTGAAGTATGGAGTTTGTTTGGGGGCCGCAAATCATCAAGGCGATAGCATTTTCAAAATTAGCACTCCAACTAAGCAGCTTTTGTTCGATTTGCTTAACGGTCTGGATCGAGAACCCAAATGGACAACCGATGGGGAATTTTGTTCGGAGTGTGAATCGAAGTTTACGATAACGATGAGACGACATCATTGCAGGTCGGTTCAATTGCTTTACTGCAAAGACAAATTATTCTAGGCATTGTGGCCGTCTAATTTGCAGCAAATGTTCGGAACAACAGATTCCCATCTTGAAATACAATTTGAGTAAGAGCGTTCGTGTCTGCCAAATGTGCTTTACGGTTTTGACGATGAACACAAAAGAAGCCTACGATTAATTGATTATTTACTAATTGCTTTTCCGTTTACATGTTAGATCTATTCGGTTATTCTTACATTTCGCATAAGACAGACTTCTAAGATGCTTTCATTTAAACTTACAGACTTGTAACACTTCGCCATAAACGTGCATATCATAAACGAATCGAGTTGATTGGGTTTTTCAATTCACTAGTCCACACCGTTACCTCTTCTACATTTTCGTGCCTTTTAATTCACAGTTCTATACGACTATTAAAATTGTTCGTGAATAAAGTGTTTAAGCAATCATTATGATAGTAAGTTTATTGCGATGCCGCTTTCGTACAAATATGATAACAAACTCGGGATTGGTACGCAGATGCACCAATAAAGTTAAAGAGAGTATTGAACATATGAATGGACAACGAACTCATTCAACCGCTCTTAAACAACAAGATGGCCACTTGTCCACTGTAGAAGTAAATGAAATGCTGAAAATTAGTACACATACTTGTTGTGTGCTATTGATCAACTCACTTTAGTTTCATGAGTGACGTACGAACCGTAGTTCCGGCCAACAATGCAATGCCACCTGAGATTGAAAGAGTAAAAGTCAGTTAAAAGTGTCAATAAACGTACGTTGGATTGAATTTCTTGTCGAATTCTTTTTTGATATATGCCGCAATATCTTTTTCGATGTTGTACCTGAATGTAAAGATGAGAAATGAAGGCGAAATCAACTCACTTTTCCAATGCTTGAGTAGCACATTCAATAGCTTCTTGTTGCATTTCTTCGCTCATGTCCGCATTCTTAATCACGGCTTTACGATCGCCCATCTTGTAATTTGTTTGTGTTGAAGGTGCTGAAATTCGATTGTCTTCAAAACTCTCAAATGGAAAGGTTCGCGTTTAAATGGCACAAAGAATTTAGCAAACGGTTTGCATGGAAACGAAATGTCCGAGCAAGTGAGTCAAGAGAAAGACCACTAAAAGTTGTGGTCAAGGAGCCGCCGATTTAAAACAAAACGCCCGTTGACCAACATTCCGCTGACGCGTAAACCGCAAGCAACGCTTATTGCTGTTAAGAGTCAAGATTTCACTTTCGGTTGGTAAACAAAATTTTGGAATTCGATTAAATGGATGTGAACAAACGATCTGCGATCAAGTGGACAGAAAGTTAGGAATGCAGGAAAAAAAAGCTGCAAAAACGGACTATGGAGCTTTCGCGTATTAAACGTTACCACCACTCGAAGAAGCCCTACAATGAAAGGGGATTGACTGTGTGGTATGAAAGAAAGGAATTTGGATATATGAAATAAAAAGAAGAGCCACCTGTAAATGGTGGCAGTATTCGACCCGGAATGCACTCAACGCCTTCCGGAACAGCCCCAAAACGACAAACATTGTCAATCGTCTCCCCAACTGCTTCGACCAATCATCGACCGCCGCAGCCGCATCCAACAGCCGCATCCAGCACTTACTGACAACAAGCACTAACGCTCGTCATCGTGTTGAACAACGAGGGCTGTCCAGCGGTCCTTTCAACCTCAAAAAATATGAGTCTGTTTTTTGTCATGAATCCACCGGTAAGGACCCGGAAACGCGAGAAGTCGACGTCAATTAGTTCGATTGGCAGTTTTTCGACAATGAATTAATCACAACAACATCCAAGTGGTTTTGCAGTACATCAAACAATTCTTGTTTGCAATGTGTATTGATTCTTTGAGTTTGTAAAATCGCTGCAATCAACATCACTGAACAAACTTCACACAAAGTTGAGCAGGAAAAGTGATCGCATTTTCGGTGAAATGTACGGAAAACTCGAGTGCATCTCGGCGTCTGATCGGAAAGAAGAAGATCGCCATCCGTTTGATGATAACAAATGCGCAACATGTTGAAAAGACAAAAAGAACTGATGAATGTGGAAAAAATGGGTCGGGATGAGCTCCATCGATTAACCCAATTAGCTTTGGGATGTCGGTAATCGAGTGGGGCCGTAGACTTCGGCGCAGTTTTCAAAGTCGTTCATTTCAACGGTTCGCATTCAAACTCGTTAATTGGGTGATTGTTTCATTCAACATTTGAATTTGAACTGTTTCTCACAATGAAGGTCAAGAATACGTGGACAGACGAGGATCGTGGAATAGAGGGCGAGAGTCGTGAACAAGCCTACAGAGTTGTTTTGATTGTTTCTCTATGTATTTCTGTCCTATCATGCACGATTATTTGTTCCGTTTATCCGCTACTCTATCAGTTCATGAGTCTATCGAATACACAATACGGAAATGTTCTCGACTTTTGTGAATGGACAGCTGGTACGGTGGTTGACGATACGGCGGTTATTTTGGCCGATAGTACGAAGCTCCCAATTTGGCAACAATACATGAATCAAACAGTTTGTTTGAAAGGAAATGATGTGCTCGCTAATTCGAACTTCAGAGACATGGACGTCAAGTTGGCAGACAAGAACCGTGCAATTGTGAAGCGCCCAGAGGATTGCCTGGACTACCAGGTAAATATTGTTGAAATTACGGTTTCAGAGAATAAATCTTAGGACGTAGAGGTTTGAAAGGAAGCGCCGGTCGAGTCGGAATGCCTGGTAAAGTGATCGATCAAACGATGCGAACAAATCGGATATCTTTTAGGTAATCCCGCTAGATTACCATGTCAATTGCTGACAGATTTCAAAAAGTACTGTCCAAAAGAAGGATGTCCGCAAGGTGTGTTTGAGAAGTTGTAATTGTCAATACATTACTTATTCTCAGGATTACAAGGGCCGCCGGGTCAACGAGGAGATCGAGGAGGTTGGTTGAGAAGTTTGATCCATTTAACAAACGTGTATTTAGCAAAAGGAGAAATGGGAGTAAAAGGAAATGCAGGCAAGAAAGGTGAAGATGGATTGGTTGGATTACGAGGACCGCCCGGAAGGTTTAATTGATTCATTATAATCAATATTAATCTTTCAAATTTAAGAAGTGGTCCAATTGGAATCGACGGAGAAGATGGTGATCCGGGAGTTGATGCCGAAAATACTCCATTTATTGTTGGACCACCGGGACGTGAGTTATAACCAAACAACTAAAATATTGATTGAGTTTAGCAAAAGGCGAAGCTGGCGATGTTGGTCCAGCGGTAAGTTTATCTACAAACAGGATATGTATTGAATAATGTTAAGGGACCAGTTGGATTGCCGGGCATTTCGGGCCCCACAGGTTAATTTCTATGATCACAATCGTTCATCTAAAACTTTTAGGACCCATGGGTAAACGAGGACAACAAGGTAAAAGTGAATTTGTTTGAAATCTAATAAGAGAACGTTTTAGGAAGACATGGAGTTCCTGGACTACGCGGTCAAACCGGACCCGAAGGCTACGTCGGTGATCCCGGGCGTGAGTTTGCTTCATTTCAACGTACAGACCTTACAAAACATTTCAGCAATGGGTGATAAAGGTGTATGTCCCACTTACTGCGCCAATGATGGTGGTGTTTTCTTCGTTGATTTACCGGAAACCTTCTTCAAAGACAACTAAATGACCGGATGATGAGCCTCATATCCTTTAAATTGATCTTTGTCAAAACCTTTTTCGATTAGTCGTCGTTTTTTTAAAGTCGTGGTACGAACTATTGTGTACACAAACCAAAGAACAATAAATCTATTTAATAAGAAGCATAAAGCTTACAATAAAGCACCAAGTGAAATGTTGAAATGAATATGTTCGGCACAATGAATTTCAATCGGTTCCAAAATATTTTTGTGTGAAAAATGTCGGCGCCTTTTCACAAATCTGACTCGTAACAATAGTGATGCTCGGGTATCGCGACAACAGTTCGGTTAAGCCTAAAATCATTGACAATTACATAATAAAGAATATATCCACTTAAATTTCTGTGTTGCGAACAACGTGATCAAATAGATGTTGGACTGACGTACACGCATTTCCAACAGATGCTTGATTGCATTCGAGACGGTGATACCAGTTGAGAGCACCGGATAAAGCAATAACACACGCCTTTTGTTAATGTCCGCAACCAATCGAGTGTACAGAAGCTCTTGCTCGTCACTGATCAAGATCTTTCCAATTCGAATACTTCGACAAAGTAGTCGTAACGACAATTCCATCAGCTCGCCGGATCTGCAAACGCTAACTCCAATGTTTCCATGATGAAATTCGATTCCCGAGTATTCGTAGCCCGTCGGTGTGATGATCGTTGATTTCTGATAAGGTAGTTGATTCAAACCGAGTTCGATTACAATGCGAATCAAACGATCAGCACAAAAAACAAAATCTGAATCTTCGGTTTCTCTGAAACTTTAATTTCAATACGAAAATTTGCAAAAAAAACTCACTTGTTTCTTAGGATTGTGTGCAGTTCTTGTATCGGAAGTGTTTGCTCCAAAACAACCAAATTTCGCTGCTTTCCATTCTCTTTGCTCATTTCATTTACAGTCGAAACAAGAGATGTGGATCAGCGGTTAATGTGACACTAATCACAAGAACCGTGCGAATTGCGCCCTGGACCGTCGACAAGAATGTTCGCAGTCATATCATAGGCCGTTTAACTGTACGATTGAAAGTGCAAATTACGATTACCCATTAGAATACGAAGATGATTTCATTGTTGAAGAACATTGACACTCAAAATTTGACTTTGTACAAACTCCAAATGTTGCAATTTATTGTCCACGGATTCCCACTGTAAGTGGGCTCTAAATTTGGGTGCTTTCCAATTTGCTTAAGCATTTCGGTTTTATGGAGGCGGAGCAAATCGAGAAGAAGAGAAAGTTGGGACTCTCATCCTGAACTCGACTTCTCTCCGAGCATTGCATTTCAATTATGTCGTGTTGTTGACCGTAAATTTCCGCTAATTTCTCATGTTCGAAATGCCAAATCTCACAACAACACCCCCATCGATTGAGGACTACGATCAGGATTTCCTAAAGAACATGTCGGACGATGACTATATAGGCGAGTTGTTGTTTTCGTGAATAACATTTGTCGTTTAGATTTCGTAGCCCAGTTTCTTCGACCGATTCCTATCGAATATGCCTTCGTTTTTGTTTACTGTTGCCTGATGGTCGTTGGAGTGATCGGTAATTGTTTGGTCGTTTACGTGGTCTTGAGGAACAAAACGATGGTAAGAATGCGTGTTGATTACGCTTAAGATTTGTGTTCGAATCAATTTCGACCATAAAGCAAAGTCTGATAGCATTCAACAATATGGTTGTGATGTTGATGAAGAGGCATGCATTTTGAAAACGTAACTTTTGAGTATCAGATTTTTCCGCCACTTCATGGAATCAGTTTTCTGCCTAATTAGGAGCATTCCGCGTAGGAGCTTTTGAAGCGACCGGAAAGTCAAAAGGCAGCAAAAACAGACGTATTGCGATTATCGTTAATGTCAAAAAACACTGAAATTCAACCAAAAAGCTTTATAACACTAACAGAAACTCTACATTGAAAACTTGCAGAGAGACAGTTCGATTAATTTATATTTGGGTACGTTGTTAATAGGAAACAATATTTCAATTATTGCAATTTCAAGGTAATCTTGCAATGGCCGATCTACTTGTTCTCACAATTTGCCTTCCACCAACAATTGCAACTGACGTTACAGTGAGTAACTAGTAGAAGTATAACTAAAACAGCTTTTTAAGAAAACATTTTGGCTTGGTGTTGTATGCTGTAAGACGATATTGTTCTTTCAAAATACGAGTGTATACGTGAGGTGAGACCAATAGCCGATCTGACTTTATAGTCTTCCACAATCTTCAGCATTCTAACACTCACAACCGTTGCATTAGAACGATGGCGGGCTGTTTCGAATCCACTAGCTGCTCCGCTTTGGCGGACGCAAAAAGTGATTCCATGTCTTTGGTTTGTAAAAATATTAAGAATACTCGACTATGTAAACTACAGGATAACCGCAGCTATTCTATCTCTTCCCGAACCTCTAACATTGCAAATCTTCCCAGCAGACTACGAGCGCAAAAACATTAAAACAACGGTAAGTGAAAATGCGTACGAGTAAAACCCTTATCGTTTGTTATAGTGGGGAACCAGATGTGCACCAGGTAAAGTCTAAAAAATTTGTTTCACCTGAAACAAGCTTTCAGATTGGAGTCTTGGATTTCAGCAAAAATATCAATTGGTTCAAACGTGTCTTCTTTTTTTCGTTCCATTACTTATCATTACTGGTAATTAGTTGAATGGTCTATTAGTGAATGTTTTGCAGGACTCTGCATTCACATGTCCATTATTTTGCGACGAAAAGCTCTTCAAGTTTGAGACTTTGTGTACTCTTGTAAATCTCGGCATTTAGATCGGTGAACGACAAATTCGAAGCCGAAAACGAGCAACAAGAATACTAATTACGGTCACTTTACTGTTTGGTATCTCATATCTTCCGGTACATGCACATAACATTTTAAGTGCCTTTCAAATTGATCCTCATGAGCCAACTCTTGTAGCTATAGCTGTAAGTTCTTCTCCTTGCTCAACCAACCGACCGCTAATTTCTAGGTTCGAAAGTTTATTCCACGTTTGTTCTCTTATTCTGCTTCTTCGTTGAATCCGATTGTCTACAGTCTGAGTAGCGGTAAGTCACCATGTTCGTTTATTTGACGAGTTTATTAAAAACAAAGAGCAACGGAATTTTCTTGCTTTCGACCCGTGAGTTCGCCAAATTAAAAGAGAAAATTGCGAGAAAACAAACTGCACCGAAAAAAGGGAAATTAGCCAAATAATATTTGAAAGTTTATAGAGAAGTTCAGAAAAGAATTTCAACGTGTTTGGTGCTTTGGGAATCAACGAAAGGACCTTCGAGATCGACAACGTTCAATGCGAAGCACATTGAGTGGGGCCACAGCAACGAACAACTTGTAAACCAAAAGTCAATTGTACGAAATAAAGCCATAAAAACGTAACACGACTAATCCATTGTATTTGCACGTGCATCGCGAAGACACAAATTCAACGGCTGCTCGTCGTCCTCCTCTTCGATCGACTGTTGATCGTCTTTTATTGTTTTCACTTTTTGTTCGACTGTGACTTCGGATTGATGTTGGAGAACGAGAGATGGACGTTCGAGGAGCTGCGCTAACGCGAGATGTCGTTCGCGAACATTTTCAGCTGCGGGTTTCGATGGTAAAATTTGTGGTTGTTCTATGGACCTGATGGTTTTTGATAGTTCTAGAAAAATTCTGTAAAACTTGAAATTTGTTTGTTTGTTTACCTCCAATAGTGTCCATTGATAAAATTGACCCAAAAACATTTGACGTTTGACATCGTAGTTTTTGAAGTTGTTCTCGATACAACGAATCTCTGAAAGAGAGTTCAACTCCAGAAACAGATCTCTCGACTTACAGTGTTTTCAAGTCAGTGAGTGCGGCGAAGAGCGATTGAACGAGGAGTGGTCCGTGCACCGTGTGAATTGCTTGAGAGTTTGGAAACAAAGCGTTTTGCAACAACCACCACAACTTTTCTTGTAAAACTTTAAGTAGTGAAGGCTCTTCGAATGGTTGAGTTGTCGATGCATCGGATTGACAGAGAACTAGTGCCGAAAACAGGCTCAATTGTGTTTCGTCTAATGCCAAAATTCGGAATCGGGACACGAATTCGATCACAGAATTGCGAAGCAACGTGCTTTCGGGTGTATCGCGCGGTAAATCGAGTAGCAAGTGATGCGGAATCGCAGACGGTTCAATCAAAGAACAGTTAACGCTCTTCAAACAACTATAACGAACTAACAAAATTTGGAAAAATGAGCTCTAAAACGTTCAGTATTGTAGTAATTGAGATCGTTTTTTATCGTTACCTTAAGTAGCAAATGTCGATCATTTTGGTAAAGCAAAGAGAATCCACGTACTCCTTTAGCAAACTCAGCCACAGCAACAATCAACGGCAATAAAGCGGTTGAGTTGATCATAAGGTTTCCAGCCGACTCGTCGAAAGTATTCCGATGAATGGACGTCAATTCGTGTCTCAGTTTGTCGCCCAGTTCATTAAATGCGTTTTGTATTGCCGTTAAGGTTGTTGTTTCGTCTTCCAATTCTACGGCCATTGCGTCCAGTCGTGATCGAACTGTTGCGCGTTTCATCTCTTCGGCCATTTTCACTTTCTCTCTTTTGGGCACTCGGCCAAATCGAACGGCTAAAATTTGATGAGTCATTGATGTTTTCGTGTTTATCGTTCGTCATTCTTGTGCCCTTATTTCAAAGATTACGCATCAAGTTTACTGACGACCTTGTGCGTCTGTTTTTTTCCGAAAGTAGTCCACGGTCGTTGCTATTCAACGGCCCGATTCCTCCCGTCGAGTGTGACCTTGCAAATCTCTTCGGTCGCTCTCTTTTGTGGACCGCCGATCTTTCGAGGAAAATTGACGTTCCGAGGGCACGAACGAACAGTTGAAGATCGTAACGCGCTTTACAATTCACTTCTCTTCCCCAACAAAAGTCAATGAACTCACCATCGCGACTCATCCCGCATTCGAGACATTTGCGCAGACGACAAAATTGACAACGGTTCCTGTTGTTGCGAACGATCGCACAGTTCTGGGACTTCGTACATGGCCGATAGGTGATCTTCTGTTGTATAGATCGACGGAAGAAGCCCTTGCAGCCTTCGCATGACTGGACACCGTAGTGTAGACCGCTGAAAAAAAACGAAATTGACTTGTTTACGAAAACGAAAAGTGGGTTACAAAAACAAAACAACTTACGACGCTCGATCTCCGCACACGCAACAGATCAAACCGTTTTTGGAGTCCCCGTCTTTCCCTAAAATCAAAACATGAATAAATGACCTTGTCCCGCTTCGCTGCCGTCGAAAACACAACGAAAATATCCGCCGAATCACGTATACGCTGAGCGAGGTCAATGCCACGCCGTGAAATTGCGTAAGCGCGGACAATCGAGATTCGTGGATGCGCCCGTTGATCTTCCACCCGAGATTCTGTTGCCCTCTAGCAATCGGACACACGCAAATCGCCGCAGGGATGCGCGCAAGTCGGCATGCCAACAGCAATCGAAAGTAAAGACGACCGACTTCCGATCGTCAAGAGAAAACGACCAGCGACTGAGCGGACCGGTTTTCGTCAATCCGCTTCACAAATCCCGTTGCTTTATGTCGGTCGAGAAATCCGGATGACAAAAATGCTCGTTAAACAAATTTCCCGTCAAATAGCAAACAAAATTTACCGTTAATATCGCCGGTGGAAGAAGACTCAACGTTTTCATCACGACTCAACAACGTGCTGATTGTTGCAGTTAAGAAGCTATCGGCAGTGACCGGTTGTGATGTCCATGTTGATTCGTTGAATCCAATGGAACCCAAAGAAGTTGTTGATGCTTGTAGAGAGTTGGAGTGACAGGCGGTTAAAGCCGTTGAATTTGGTGCAATGTCTCGACTAGCATCGGATGTGACTGAAGAAGCGGATGAAGAAAGATTACAAGCAGCAATCAATGGGTTAAATGAAATGGCAGTTGTCGATGCAGCGGTAGTGGATGAGATATCAGTTTGAGTATCGGCTGCATAACCTCGTGCTTCGAGTAGTTGAGTTGTTGTAGCGAGATTCGAAGCGTCGTGATGAGCATTGAGTCGATGAACAAGATCAGCGATTGCGCTGGAGGTAACACCATTGCATAGCATTCGTGGATCAAAAGGATCAAGGTAAGGATCAGCGGTCGGTAGTCCCAAATTGCCGTCGACTACTTTGACTGTCGGTGAGATGTGAACTTGACCGAAGAAAGGCGGCAAAAGCGTTGAGTTTTGCTGAAGATTTGAGTTCGTTGTGATGGGCAAAGATCCGGAATTATTCGAATTCGTAGTGGTACCTTGGGCACGTGGCCAAAGCAAATTGAACGCATCCATTCAAAGGAGCGTACCTGAAAATTCTGTTGAGTTCGACTGTTGATGAAAATAAGAGAGTGGATAAGAGAAATCGTGAAATGAAAAATGTGCGCAAGTGGGTCAGGGCAATCGCGGACGACCAAAACACGTCCTTCGCAATAACACCTCTATTCTTTGTACCTCACGGATGTTCATCCGCCTCGTGAACGTGAAGTAATCCGACGAACGATGCGACCCGAAAAAGTTTGAATAATCGACACGTTCGATCGGATGCAACGTTTAATATTGAGCGCAAAATGTGTTTCGCGCTAATCGCACAATGTGGGCGAAAATCTGCACGTGAATTGGAACGAAAGTTCTACTGAAATAAGGACACGAACGAAGCGGGGAGGGGATCAAAAACGGAAAGAGGCGATTTTTTTGTGGAACGGCAAAAAAAAAGTCGAACTGCGCCAGAGAAGACAGTCGCGCGCGAACGTTTTCCTTCTTCGATCGTCGCTCACATCACTCGTTGTCGTTATTTTGCACAAGACCCCCCTATTCAAAAAAGACAGCGAAAGGCCGCTCACATTTTTACCGACATACTTTCAATGGAAGAAACAAGGTCGGTTGAAATGTCCCTCCTTTTCGTCGATTTACGCCGCAAATCGAAAATTCCACTTTGCGCAGGCGCAAAAGGGAAATCCGTCCTCGATCTCCGTGATGGCTGTACCGTAGACGACGACTTCGAAGAGAGAAAGAGAATCGTGCGCGAATCGCAACTGGTTTTCGTCTTTCGGATTTTCGCACAACGTCTCATAATTCACGCTTTTCGGTCACAATTTGCATTCTCACAAATGACGTAAATCGAAAAAGAAATGCAAATTACAAAAATCACACACGAACTTCATTTCGTTCGCTCAGAAGCCGATCGCATAAGTCGGGACTTGGGAGCCGCGATGATCTTTACGTTGATTGCCGGATCCGCGCCGCTTCTGCTCCTTCTTCCGTCCGTCTTCTGCATCAAACGTCAAAAACAAGGAAACCCGCAAACGGTCGCAATCAAAACCGAGTTCAAAGGTAACAGTCGAAGAAAGAAAGTGAATTCGATGTTCAGGAGACACGACAACGAATGTGTCGCAAATAAAAGCGGGAATGGGCGATCCGAACACTCCGCGCAAAGAGATGAGTTTCTTTCTCTTCGACCTCATAATGTCATCCATCTTTAGGAGGCTTCTTGCGGTGTTGTAACGGGTCGACTCAAAACCGTAGAGGTAAATCGATGGTGTTGTGCAAGTTAAAGCAACTTGATTTTAGGCCAAGGAAACGGTGGTTCCTAATCCGCCGATTCCAGTCGTCGACCCGCGCAGTCCTCAACCAAAAGAAGAAATTGCAACTCCACCGACGAACACCGCAAAACCGGCAATCAAAAAGGAGGTCGAGAAAGCACCGGAAGAAAACGTGAGTCAACAAATTAAAGTCATTTCAAAGCTTTTGGTTTTAGAAGCTAAAAATCGAAAAGACGTAAGTTTCAATTGTTAAATCGATGTTTGTGCTTGATCAGAGTCCTGTTGACATTGCGTGACAAGGGCAAGGTTTCGGAAAAGGAGAAGTCGGACGTTGATGTGGACGAAGATTTGAAGCGTTCGAAGAAGGATAAAGGTTAGTTATTTCAAACTGACTATAGCCGGAGTAATCGATCGATATTTTTTGGTAGATGAAAAGAAAAAGCAGCTGACCGTCAAAACTACTCAGTCCGAAGAGAATCGTGGTAAATAAACTCTTGCTTCTGTATTTGGATCTGGGTTGTTTGCGTAATTCTGGTTTAGGTCGGACGGAAGTCTGAAGGAGGTGAAATCGGAGGAAATTTTTGGTCCGTGCACTCTCCACGTCATGAAACAGTTTTCGTCGAGTTAATAGGTTAAATCGAGTGTCCTTGTTATTGATTCGTATTGGAAATAAAATTGTGCTCAAATGCCGTTTATTCATTGCACGTATCTTACAGTAAGGAATTGCTATTTAAATCGATATAAAACCCGTAAGGACATTGTTGAAGTAAAGCCAAAACCGATAGAAATATCCCAGGAAACACAAGAAGTTAGAAGTTACGTTAAGTACAGACAGTTAGATTTCCAAATCGTCTTGATCGGTCATCAGTTTCGTGTTCTCCGGTCCGCTGCTGAACGCAACGTGATGCGCTCGTTTCTTCGATGAAACCAATTTGAATCCTATTTTAGCCAAATCATTCGACGCGGACTTTTTTGAATTTGAGATCATTGTAGCAGCAACAAAAGACTTTAAAAGGAATCAATTAAACTGAGAAGTTATAAGACTTACGGTCATAATCGGGATCGCACTGAGCATTTCTGCTAGATCGGGCAACTGACCATTCACAACGACATCAGCGATCATGCTGAGTGGAATGGTCAAAGTGAGCGAAATTGATGCAACTAATCCATTGGTTAGCAATGTGGCATACAACCAAAGATAATCGGAAAATATGCTACCAATTAAACTGTTCAATATTATCAACATGATCTCCTGATTGGAAGGCAGTGGTAGTTGGGGTTCCAGTCCTGTGTGATGCACGATCACTAGAAGTGGAGTGCAAACAACAAACGAAAATAAACCAATGACTCCTGAATTCCAGCTTTAGATCAGTTTGTATCAACGTTCTTACCGAACATCAGATTCATGTCCACGCTTCCCGTTCGCCTGCTCATCACCGAAAAGACAACCAAGTAGATGGCGTAGATCATTGCCGATACAAATGATAATCCCGCTCCAATAATCGAAGTGGAAAACTGAGAAACGATAGCAACACCGCTCAGATTGATCAGAACGAGAAGAAGTTTAGTCCACGAAAATCGATCAGCAGAATGCGAACTGAGCAGGGCACCAAAAACAAGAACGAACAGAGACGACGATGCGGAGATTAAATTGACCGTTGAGACTGATGAGTAAACTAACGCTGCTTGATAAGTTACACTACTCAGAACCCACTAAACAAGTCAACAATGGTGTTAAAGTCAAAACTGACTCACCAAAGGCGCAAAATACAGCGTGTAACGAATAACCGGCGACATCTTGAAGTCGCATTCAATCGTCTGCGGTTTGTATGGCAATCGTGCAGCTCGGGCCTCAGTTGCTATTCTCGCTGGAAATGAACGAACTTCGCGAACAAGTGAAAAGCGAATTTTTCGTTTTTTGGGTTTCGGTTCGGTCGAGCTTGGAAGCTGTGAATCGATTTCTGAATCAATGTCCGATGGAAAGTGAACGGGTTCAAACTCGGCAGTAGTCTACGAAGAAGTTAAAAGCCAAACAAACAAACTCACCAAACTTTCATCTTCGTACGAGGACTCACAGTCACTTTGTGTATTCAACTCTAGCTTGTCGTATTTTGCGTCCTGCAATGAACTAATTTATCTCAAATTTTAGCAGCCATTTACCTCATCCTTCAATTCGACAGCCTGTGGACCACAGAGAACGTATCGAAGCAGAAAAATTGAAAACAAACACGACTTGATGTAAGTAATAAAGAACGGTCGTTGGAAATGTAAATCCGAAAAGAGATACTGAAAGTTCTGATATTATCAATGGTAGATATAATCGATGAGCACCTTGGAAACTTCAGCACTAGCTACCCAAACGATATTCACAACCAGAAGCAATAAAATGCCGAGGATTCTTTTTTCAATCATTGTTGATGGCCATTTACCCTAAAACGAAGCTTAAACAACCAATTGACAGTGTAAGTAGATTTGAAATCGGGAAATCTAACCCGTAAATTGCACAAAGTTGATTGATTTGGAAAGAAGTTTATTGAAGTGACTAGAACAAGTGATTGAGCGTTTGAAAGTGAAGAAGAGAGTACCAATAAATGCGTAACTTTATGATTTTAACGAGTATACGGTTTTTGACGACGAATCAAACAACACGGTACTCGTTGGAAGGGGAACAAAGTTTGCGTCCATTTTACCGAATGGATTCTGAAAACAAACATTTACGGTTAGACGACCTTCAAACACATGCCGTGTAATTCGGATCCCGATTCTTGCCAACGAACTCCTTCACGGAGTCAACAATGTTACGCATGGCAAAAAAGTTGTTTTCCAAACTGAAATCAACAAGCATAATCAAAGCTTTCAAATATGAGAACTCACTTTGTTGGAGAAAACAGATCGTTAGAAACGATTCGTCGACAGATCTCTTGATTCAACCATTCGTCAAAGAGCGCAACACCAAACACACAATTGAAGACAACGTAATCATCAAACGATTCGTTTTTCTCTAATCGAACTTTGGAAGAACGAACCTTCCTGAAATACAAGTTCCTTTTTTTAGACGACTAAACACAAATCTTACCGTGGATCTTTGACTACCGTAGAGGACAGATTGACTGGAAATCCGGATGCGAAGTTGTCATTCAAATCACTCTCATTTGTTGCATCTTGTTGTTCACTATCCGAGTTGAGTTCCTTGTCTGATTCATTTGTTGAGCTGTCATTAGTCGATTTCCGCATTTTCAACAAAGTCACATATCCACACAATAAGTCCAAATTAAGTTCAGATCGTAATCGTGCAACTGCTGGATGATTAGATAAGTGCCGTTTATCTTTCAATTCTTCGTCGGTATCTTGAAACGGAAATGGAATGTTGCACATTTCACTGCCATCAATTATGTCACTGTATTCCTACAACAGCATCGTATGTCATTTGCTTTCAACTCATGAGAAACCTGAACAAAAATTGAAGAGCTAAGCAAATTTTCACTCAATTGCACCAACGAACTGTCAGCAAGCAAAACAATCGGCTCGTGGTTTCCACTCGTTGTAATCAAACGCTTTGCTTTGAGTTGTTTCGGTAAAGTGCGTAAACAAGTGCCTAAGCTTATGTAAAGAGAAGTGGGTCCATTTTTGATCAAATTGTACACATACAACCGAAACCACGGCGATGCCATCTACGGTAAGTGTGCAAAACAAAATCGATAGGGAACTTACTTCAACAACAGGACAACCAATGTGTGGAATGATTACTTGAGAGAAAGCACAGGCTTCAGAAGAAATCGGTGTCATCGAAAGTAACAACCTAAATCGTGATCTTTAATTGTGTTAAACTTGAGTATCAACCTGTAAGATTTTTGGATCATTCGCTGTCGAGCACGTTCGTCCAAATTCAAAAGACTCTCACCACGTATCAAATCGATTTCACCCAAAGTTCTAATCGTCTTTAAAGTATGTAGAAGTGTTTTTGCGTGCTCAGAGTATCGTTGAACTTCACCTTCAGCAAAGAAATTAACTTTTGCAAGTTCTTCGATAAAATTTCCAACGGCTTCATCACTCAACTTGCCAACCTTTAAACACACAAATCAATAGAAAGTTTCGATTTACAAACCTCAAATAAAGTGACCGCATGTCGTTTTAGTGTCTAAAGGAAACGATTCAATTTCGATTGAACACAAAAACTCACTGGTGACAAGTTGCCGAGCATCAGAATGGCGGAAAGCGATGAGTCCAGGACAAACGCGATTCTCTTTTGCGCAGCATCAATAAGAGGTATGTTTAAGGAAGAAGTCGGAGAAGTGATTGTGCCACTAATCGATTCTTCCATCATTGAAGAACTCAAGTCGTTGGAAACAAACTCGTCGTCTTCAGTCATTGTCGTGTTAGTCAACGAGGAAGAAAGTTCGGCAAAGGATTCGGACAGAAAAACCGATTCGTCAAGAAGTGAACTGCCCATCGATCGACTCGTCGACATGTTTTGCCACGACGGATTTAAAGTCACGTTCTCAAGTCCCGTATTTCGTTTCTTCGCAAATCCCAAGCGACAGAAAACAGAAATCGCATTCTTGACCAACTCGATGCTCACCCCAATCACATCAGACAACTGAAAGAAACAATGTTTCAAAGTGACTGCTCCAGCTAACCTCTTTAACAGACATTTGACCATCGATGGTCACGAAAATTTTGTACAATAAATTTTCGAGATAATCGCTGTTCACTCGATTCATTACAAAGTTCTCAAGAGTGGGAACTAAATTACAAATCAGATGCATATTGGATTAAAGAGTTTACCATAAACATAATCCTCATCACTGACTGGCACCTACGAAATAGCTTTTAAGAACAAATGACAAACTCAAACATACTTCCAAGTACACGAGACCACGATTATAGAGCGAACAAACGGACTGCTTTTCGAGCAAACCGCAAAGCAGCGGAAACCCTTCAAGCAGTCGATCCAAAATTTCCTTTTCTTGCAATGCCAAACTCTTAAAATATATACGATTAGTACGCTGCAGTAGGATGTTACCTTAACGTCTGTTTCCAAAATACAACCGTGTCTTAGCATCCACCTAAAATGCAAAATCAAGCACTTCAAACTACTTTCATGAAATACCAGGGCTCAATAGCAATTTCGACTGGTTGTTGTGGCAAAAGTTCTTGAAGAGTTTTGCGACGAAACAACTTCCGATACGAACGACTTTGATTCATCATTTCGATATATTGATTCCGACCGATTCCAAGCAATCGAAGCGCATCAGCAGCCGTGAAGTTCGGCAACGAATCGTAACTCTTCTCCTCTTTCATTATGTTCTAAAACAATCGATAATCAAAAGAAACCAAAAATGAAAACCTGAATCATCGTGTGGTAGAACTCGAAGGGTGTGATGCGCAGACCACAAACGAAAACATCAGCCAAATGATACGGATACAAGAGCAGGTTGTTAATGGAGTACTTGAGCACAAGTTCGTAATATTCCTCAGCGTTCTTCTTCACATTTCGAACTAAAAAACAATTCGAGTTAAAATCTCCAAGCACTTACCGATATTTCCTTTGTGTCGTAGCTGATTTTTGACTGAGAATTCGAGGACCAGTTTGTCGTATTCACGTGCCGAGTTCCCCAAGATCGCTTGAACATGATGTGGAAGATCGGACCAACAAACATTGTCGACGATAAACTGTTCGATTTCCTCTCCGGACATCTCGTCTCAATAAATTTAACTGTTCAACATAAACCAGCGATTTCAGACATGCAAATTGACCGCCAGCGGTCGAGCCCTCGATTGACACGTCCAAAATCAATTCATTCAATTTTGACGAAAAATTCTCTCCAGCAAACAGAAGGCCACAGCTTTTGGTTTGCCTTATGAATATGCGTATTTTGTGGCCAAGTAGTGATGTTTGTTGGTTTTATGCTAACTCACTCATTACATTAGAACACACCATTTCATGAGCTTATCGTCACATCTGATCTAAGAACACACAAAAACAAGCACGCGCTCCGATAGAAAGAAAACAGAAAATACGAACCCGGTGATCATTGGACACTCGACGATAAGTTTGGAGTGGTGGTTCCTCGTGTTTTAGTCGAACAGTTTGAAATAAGAAATGTTGGTCGATCGTATTCTCCACCGATTTGTTCTGCGTTGCGGAAATCTTCAGATCCGACAACTTCGATGTAAATTGAAAAGAATTTGATTTTTATCATGACATTTAAGGCAACTCATCGTTCAACTATTTGGACGCTTTTGATCTTGACTCGCAATTGACTGAGGAAGAACGGTCGCTGAAAGATGAGGTGCGTGGTTATTGTCAAGAGAAATTGTTGCCGCGTGTCATCTCCGCATTTCGTAAGTGTTTTGAAGCTTATTTTTATTCAGGATGTTATTTCAGGAAATGAGGAATATGATCCAACGTTGATACCCGAAATGGGAAAAATGGGCCTTTTGGGTGCACCGTACAAAGTTTGTTTTGATTGAGAACGGGGTTTAGCTGACGATTTAGGGCTACGGATGTGCCGAGGTCTCAACTGTGGGCTACGGATTGATTGCTCGTGAAGTTGAACGAGTGGACAGTGGCTATCGATCGACAATGAGTGTTCAAACGAGTCTTGTGATTGGGCCAATTTACAATTATGGTCGGTGTTTGAGAGTCATTCGAATTCGACGATTGTTTTCAGGAAGCGAAGCTCAAAAAGAGAAATACATCCCGCAGCTGGTAACCGGTGAGAAGATCGGATGTTTTGGTCTGACTGAACCAAATCATGGCTCCAATCCCGCCGGAATGGAAACAAAAGCCAAGTGGGATGAGAACAAGAAAGTTTATCGTATTTCTGGTTCCAAAACGTGGATCACAAATTCACCAGTTGCCGATGTTTTCATCATTTGGGCTCGTAGTGATCGTCACAACAATGCAATCAAAGTGACTCGCTTTGTTTTGGGTTCATTTAATTTCAAATTTAGGGTTTTATTCTTGAGAAAGGAATGAATGGATTGACAGCACCGAAAATCGATGGCAAAGTTTCGCTTCGCTCCTCGATTACAGGTCAAATTGCAATGGATGAGGTTGAGGTTTCTGAAGAACAACTGATGCCAAATGTCGAAGGCTTGATGGGCCCATTTGGATGTTTGAACAATGCTCGGCTCGGAATCGCTTTCGGAGCTCTTGGTGCTGCTGAGGCTTGTTTTCACGCAGCCCGCGAATATGCTCTCGAACGGTAGGTGGGGATTTTATTCAAATCAAAAACCTATGATCGACAAAACTACTTTTGACGAGGTTATTCGTAAAAAAGACTTTGGAAATGGTTGTTATAAGCACAGAAACAACGTAGACAATTGCTGCGGAAAGAATTCGATCTCCGAAAACCAAGTCAAGAAGAGCGAAGAGTAACATTTCGAATGACATGTGCGACCATTCGTTTCCGTAAATGAATACGCTGCTGTAGGCCATTTCTGATGGATCGCTTAAATCGAAAATCAAGAAGGTCTTATTCAGCAAATAATTACCGTATGAAAGAGCCAATTTTCGAAGTATCGTTCAACTCAATATCCATAATGTCTTCAATAAATTTTGGATCAGTAACCACGTAGTCACAATCAGGATCGGCGTGATCGATGAAGTCTTTGATGAATTGTGTGAGTTCTGCGTGAATTTTTGCCGAATTCTCCACCTTCGCAGTCACACGATCTCCATTAACCCCCGATCGTTGATTCGAAGTGCTTCTCATCGCCGCCATCAGTTCGTCCATCTTCTCACGAAACGTACGTGGCAAACAAACAACAAACGTTTGTAGTTCGGAGTTGCTTTCCAGTCCTCTCAAACCACACAAGTTTTCCTGAAATCGCACTTGTTAGCAACGGAATCTGTTATTGTCTTTACCTTTTCGCGCTGTAAGAAGAGATTCATTTCTGTCATGTCCGTATCCTGAAATCTCCTTCGTAAAACTCTTCCATCGCTTATTCTAACCGCCATTCCGTGTACTGATCGACCGTGAATATAATAGGCGTGAAGAGGATGACTGAATGCGATAACACTTATGTTCGCAACGGAACACAAATCCATGAAGTTGCGGAACGCTAAACAGTAATTCTCAATTGACATTCAATTGTTAGCATACGGTCAGCGATTTTTTCGATTATCAAGACCGTAACAACCCATTGAATTAGGCAGACAATCAAGTAGACCGCAATGTCAAGAGCAAATCGACTCATTCGACTTTGTGCGTATTCTGATGGTTGATTGCCTGAAACATCGATTCATTCGAGCTTATTTTTGTATGATTACGTTCGAATCCGGGTTCTATGATTGCGAAGTCTCCGAATCGAAGACCATCGAGAAGTAGAAGAACGACAACCAGTTGAATTGCGATGTTGGTCTTCCGATAGTATTGAAGTTCATTCCACTCATTTGCGATTAAATAGGTTCGCCTGAAAACGTCGATGAACAAAACAAATGTGTTTTTCGAATACCAAATAACCACGGGTATCGTTCGTTTTTGTTTCTGTGAGTTGAGATCATTTGTCGTTGAAATGTCGAGCATCGTCGTTTCTCTCGATCTATCGATTCCACTTCTTGGACGTTCCCAATCAACGAAAAAAGTTTCAGTGAAAATCAATTTCAAATATGTGTGAATTAGACCGATGCCTTTGAGTGCAGTAGCCGAGATGATATATGCGAGAAATGACCACTCTTGCTCGTATGCCAAAGGCACATAAACCATTGCTTTTTGGAGCTTATAAGCGAATGTAATCCACACGGCGGTGCAGCCCATCACGAGTAAGAAAACGTTGCCCAAATGATCGGCAACATTCAGAACGAAGGTTATAATCGTCGCTGCATCCACGACCAACTTCCCTGCACGTCGACTCCAACTGAAATGATAAACAAATTAACTTTCAGTTGACTTAGATGTTGCCTATAAGCCTTAAAAGCTCCCCAAAGAACGGATGAGGAGCAGAGTGTTGCCATTATGACTTCAATGGTTTTGTCATGTCGAAAACTATCGATAATGTATTGAACGCGAAAACGAAAAGCAGCTGAAATTTCGTTGAGATCCAATTGTTGATTTGCATCGTTGTAATATTGGTTGTGACGAATTCGAAAATAGGGCGGAAAGATACGTCCATCTCTCGAGAGCTAAATTCTCGACTACATATAACTAAGTGAACTTCTATTACCTGCATGTTTATGTGAAAAGACATTTGCGATGGAACACGAATCAACTCGGCATTTTTTTCAACGTTCAACTCTCGATCGACCAGGAAAAAGCGTTTCGTGAGTATCCAACGAGAATCGTAGTTCTGGCGGTTGATAAATTCGCCACGCAATCTTATGTTTTCATTTATGATAGGCACGTTGTACATCTGAAAAAGAGCTTTATCAATGCGAATAGTTGTGCTCAGGTACCATTGTTTTCCCAGAGCGTGAAACGTAACGAATGTAGAGTTCGTAGAAATGGGTTTCACGATCAACATCAAAGGTTGTTTCCATTTGTTTAATTTGTTTGACAACTTCACCAATCGCTAAGCGACAGTTCTGATCGTACAGACGTCCAAATTTAAAGGCGCCTTCTTGGACTTCACGTTTTGATGGACACACTTGAAGCAAACCGTCGTCAACGGATTGCATGCCCAGAAATGAACCGTTCAAAGCATAGATGGCGAAGACGAAATCCAATCGACTGTTCTCGGCATTCGTCTCCACGTTGAAAATGGCATCAATCGCGCTTTCGCGATACAACTCAACGTTCGCTTCGGTGTTCAAATAGGCGGGACTTGGAATTGATTCACTAATTGGAAAACGTTGAATTCCATGTCCAAAACTGTTGGTTACCTGTTTTGAGCAGTGCGAAGTGATTCCAACAAAGTACACGCCGTGTTGACGTCGCGGTTGTAATTCTGCAAAACACACAAATTGGCTAGTGAGTGACAGGCTTCGATGTTGTTCTGTCGACACAAATGAGCAACAAACTGCGCTCGTTCATCGACAATCGACGACTGAAAGTTGGCCGTGATTTCCGTTTCAACGATCGCCGATATGGTTGTTTGTTCGATTTCTTTTTCGCAAAATGTTGAATTCTGAAATGAAAAGTGAGAAGATCTCCTGCAAATTAACGTACTTGACTGCATAGACAATCGCGTGTGTAGCATGGAACGCATTCTGTTTTCTCAGTATTCGGTATTTTGCCCGACGGACAAGCCGAACAAATTTGACGGCCGTTCAAAGTGCCATTTCGTTGGGTTAAAAGCAGAATTGGAATACTATTGTTTTGACACTGTGGACAATGACCAGTGGAATCGGCACTAACAGTTTGGCCATTTTGATTGAAACATTCGACACAAACCGATGGACTTTGACTGCTCGTTTGACCTGAAGAAATTAGTAACTTCCACTGTTCTTAATTTTTACCTTTTGGACACTCGACACATTGAGTTGGATGATTGTCAACGACGCTTTTCAACGGCGACTTACACACACAGTCACTTTTCTGTTTGTTCGCCACCAACTGATCGTTGCAATTGACACATTTGAAAGTGACTGAGTTGAAGAATTGAGTTTCCGTGCAATCTGCAGCTGTTTGCCATTCGTAGGCATAACTGTTGGAGTATTGTGCCGAATTCCGTTTAAATAAAAAGGATAAAACTACAAAGGTTATAAGCTTTAAACGACCCATTACTTGGGTTTACAATTCGGTTTTTGCAAATCATCAGCTTTTGGACTTGAAATCTCCATGACGACCAGTAAAATGACCACAACCAAAGACGATTGCTTGCAACCAATTTGTTTGTTTCAGCCAACAGTTCGGCAAACCGCTGGCAGCCACTCAGCTCGTTCAGTTAAAATTTGCGGATATGCTCACGGAAATCAGTCTCGGACTTCAGGGTTGTTTGCGAGTTGCTCGTTTGAAAGACGAGGGTCGGTGAGTTTTCTGTTCGTTTGTTCTAATCGTATTCAGAGTGACCGGTGAGCAGATTTCTTTGGTGAAACGCAACTCTTGTGGCAAAGCGTTGGACGTGGCAAGAAAGGCTCGAGATATTCTTGGTGGCAATGGAATCGTCGATGAGTACCATGTTATTCGACATTTAGTGAACTTGGAGACAGTCAACACCTACGAAGGTAATTTGTTTCCAATACTTGAAACACAATTTTATTTGCAGGTACTCACGACATTCACGCCCTCATTCTCGGTCGTGCCATTACCGGACTTCAAGCGTTCAAATAGACAAATCGCTTTTTTCTTGCCGATTGTTCACTTTTCTTGTGCGTCATAAACTTTAGCCGAAAGGACAAGTTCATGCTCGTTGCTTCGTTTTTTAGGGCCATGAATCTTGGCGATGAGCGGCAAAAAACTAGAGGGTTGGCAGCTCATTTCCGCTCTTGATCGAACCACTGAGCCTTTCGCCCGTTCGACCCGAATTGATTGGAGTCATCGACCTTTTGAGTCAAAGGTCGTAGTTATCGTTGTGAAAAATAAGGCAAATTAAAAGATGTGCATAGAACGGAAATAATGTTCGTAGAAGCGTCGGAATTCAGCTGCTGAAGGTGTGGTCAAGTGGCGCAACGGAGCAATTGGAAGAAAAAGCGACAAGATTTTTGACTCAGCGGCCGGCCATCGTCCGCCTCCGTTTCGAGAGACAAACTTTCGGCCGGTTCAGCCGCTTTTCTTCGGATATCCTCTGGCTCCGTCTATCCACACACATCCGCTCCTCCACCCGCTTGATCAGACCGCGCTCTGTTTCGCTTCGTCCACAAACTATCCGCTTTAATTAGACGACAACCTCTCCGGCGGACCAACTGCGTCAAAGAGGTACGGCAACTGATCCATCTCCTTGACTTCTGGTCAGTGTCGCTGTGTTGGGTGACCGAGCGAGTCGTGTGTATTAAAAATTACAGGCGTTCGTTTTTTCAATCGCATTCGTGAGGCGTTGAGGCCTACGATGCCACAATCGAATTCAGTTGCCGGCGCTCGGCTACACGATCTTCTACCCGATTTGTTAAGCGCGTTGTCCGAACGGTTTGAGTGCGTGGAATGTGAAATTGAGGTAATTTTAGCCACTTTTATTAACTGAAACTAATCGCTTCAAGAAATGTCCCGACCTTTCAAGCGCACCGTTTCGTTTGACCGTAAGCCGGATTGGCTCTCAACTTTGCATTGTATCGACCACCGAATGTGCTGACGTTAACGTGGCAATCGGGGCTCATTGTTTCAATGGAAAACCGTTAGGGTTAATTCAAGTAAGTTGACATTTATGTCTGATGAGAACTTCCAAAGCTGAAAACAAATATTTTGCGGTCAGTCAGATATCTTCTGTCACAATTAGATGACCATGGACTTCCGTTTGTTTTCGCGGTTTTGACTGCTCGTCAAAGTGGAACAAACAGCAGCTGTTGAAAAAAATCTTTGCAGGGCCGACACGTCTTATCGACTGATGACTCTCCGGCTCTTGGCCTTAGACTGCGCTTGAAAAACGCAACCACAACGCCGATCGATCGTTCGCTTTGGCGTCCAGCGGCTAAGGATTCTATTCGTCGATTGCGTGCGACCGGCGACGTTCCATCTGAATTTTTGTGTATCGAAGTTGCCGATGATACTAACGCCGAAGTGTCTTTGTTGGCTGATGAGCTAACCGTTTCATCAACGAATACAGCAAAGATCTTGGATGTTTGGTTGTTTCCCGCCACAAAAGTGATTGGAACCCGTCCAATCGAAAACGGTGCGGAAACTCCCAAGGTATTTCGACTTAATTGATTATCATTATTCCACGAAAATTTAGCCCAAAAAAAGAATTCGTCGTGTCGTGAAATCCACGAATCCGGACGGAACCCCAAAGAAGACATTGGTGAGCACAAAAACCGTGGTAGGAAACGGTGGAATCAAAGTTGTAAAGAAGAGAATTGTTGACAAAAGTTCACGTAAGAGAGTTTGATAACTTCAAATTAAAAAGTTATTTAGCAAAAGAGAACTCACCAGATGTTGTACAAGAAGTAGTCGAAGATCCGTCGAACGTTTCATTTTTGGTTCGAATGGGACAACCGGTAAATGGAGTCGAACATTCAATATCAAATGGCGTTATAAACACACCAAAATCGGACTCGAAAATGGAAACACAACAAAAAGAAATTACAGTTCAACCAGCGCAATTGAATGGAACGACCAATTCAGTTCCTCGAGCTCCCGATCTTCCCATTGTCGATCAGACTCGACCATCGCCGCCTACTCCTGTTTCGACACCAATCAACGGATCGGCTGTTAACGATACGGTTAAAACTCCGACGCTTCAAGCGAAAGCAGAACCTGCAGTTCCATCAACTCCTACGCCTTTAATCGATTCAGCATCAGTTGAGGTTTCTTCTTCAGAAACGAACTCACCTGACAACTTGTTCCTTGCCTCAACATCTCTTGCAAATTCAACTTTTACAACAAATTCATTGACGGAGACATCAGCTACGTCAACTATTTCTTCATCCATCTCTTCGACTTCTGATAAGGATAAACCCAAATCAACAACGAATTCTGCAATGACAAACGGAGTATCCAAAAACGCAGTTGACCATTTGCCGGAGAGCGATGTTCCGCAGTTGAATGGATTTATTGAAGTTCCACCACAGATTATTGAGCAAAATGGAAAGAAACAGGAAAATCAACAAAATACGACGAAGACTTTACCAACCAAAACTTTGTCAAATTCAACATCACTTGAAGATCGAATGTTTTCTCCAATCTCGGATTTGATTAACCAACGCATTATGAGTCCGTTAACTAATGGCCGTCGTCTTTCACCCGATTCAGATCTCAGCTTATTCGAAGACCTTTCAACTGCAAGCACACTAACCACCGCATCTCAACAACATCGAACGGAACGCCGCAGATCAACAATGTCGCCAATTGTTGAAGGAGTAGCAAGTGGAACGGTTCGTGGAATGGGCGAAGTGCCAGTGATTGCTCTGCAGTTAGTCCTGGGAATGTTCAGCTATCGAGAATTAGCAGAGTTACGTCGAGTTCATCCGTGAGTTGTTAACAAGCATACAATCTTGATCTTATTGTTTTTAGTCATTGGGACGAGCTGTGTGGTCAACTTTTGAATAGTGGCTATTACGATTTGATACATCGAGCGGACGTTCTTCTTACGGATTGTCAGCGTCGAGCCAACGCGGAACCACATTTGCAACGTCCGCTTCAAGTACTTACAAATCTCCAAGTTCATGTTCTTAATCCCGTCGATATTTTACGAGCTGCAATGGACGAAGGTTGTTTTAACTATCAAAAATATTCATTGCACCATTCAAGTTCAGGCGTCTTGTGTTTTCCCTACGGTGAATTGCTTGACAAAGTTGAAAGACTGTTGAATCGCATTGTCGATGTGATGAACATGCCCGAAGAAGAAGGCGACGTAAGTGCAAACTAAAAGAACTCAATTCATTTGACTTAATTTAGGCTATAGTACTAAAGTAAGTTTATTTCAGTTGATATCTTTAAGATTTGCATCAATTTTTACAACTGGTTGTTTCAGTTGGGATCGATTAGCCCAGCTTTCTCGTATGGCTCAACGTCATTATCGACGTTATGTGGGTTCTTCTGTACAACGAACTTCATTACAGAAGTTTTAGGTCGAACCGGAAGTAGAGAAACGAATGACTGAGGTCTATAAATTGTCTGCACAACAAAGACTTCAACGATTAGACAGTTTTCTAGTCGAGTCAACGGTCACAAAACTGGAAAAAGTAGAAACAATCGTATATCAACACTATCTTGTTTATTTTTAAGGTCGCCGGACAAACACGCGATGAACTAAAATGGGAAGTCGATCAGCTGAAGACTCAAAACACTCAACTGAAAAAAGACAATCGAGAGCTGAAACAACTTTGTGCGCGTCTGGAAAGTCGAATAGACATGATCGAACGTAAATTCAAAACAATGGCTCGATTACTTCAATAGCCACTTCCTCTCTCTTGCTCAAAACTTTGTTCCAAACTGTTGTATGTTATTATTTCTGTTACAAGTTTCAGCGTTCCGATTAACATTAAGCAGAAAAGGATAGTCAAATAAAATTTATTTTACGTGAAGTTGCAATCATAAATCTCTTGGTTCATCTTTAACTACTGGCAAACTGAAGATGGTGATTCGAGAGTCCGTACAGAATCGATCGGAAAGAAGAACCAGCGGATCGTAAGGGTGAAATAGCAGACGCATGAAAGACGTTTCTGATGTGACATGTTTCTGGAGATTGATGTATAAAATTGGAGCACAGGTTTTACGACAGAATATTCTAAAACAGGAAAAAGTTTTTTGCTTTCAAGCAACTAACTCACTTGACTTCTTGATTTGATGAGAATCTTGTGTTTTCAATGTATGGTAAAATACGCTCTTCAAAACTGAAATAATGTGCATCGAGAAATGGAGTAAACATTGGAGTTCCAGTTCCCAAACACGGTAGAACGTTTAGGACACGATTCCTGACTTCTAATGCACTATCCGGTGTACCTGCAAAGCGATAAGACAAACAAGCTAAAAATCACTTACTTGTTGCCACCCATGCATCGATTATGCTATCGTGATGTTCACGTAATAGCTGACAGTGTTCCATTGTCGTTGGAAAGTTATTTTGAACAATCGAACCGTTACGAAATGTTTCAGAGAAGTTGACGAAAAGTTTAAACAAAAGTTCAGATGATCGATTGAAAATGGCAAGAATCTCTGCTTCTCTCCAGTCAAAGATAACAAACATTGCTGGAGATTTGTCGTCTTCTTTTCGTGCACACTGTTCTGGACTTGCTGAAATTGAGTCTCCAAGTTATTACTTAGTGTGACGTGCTTACCGCCAATTCCCAATCTTATGAGCAAAATATCTGGACCAAGGAATTGCATTCGTTGTAATTTAAGAGATTTGTAGTGGTGTATCGATCGAAGATAATCTTGAGAACTACCGGCTCTTTTATGTGTTTTATACAAATAAGTAAGGAAACGTTGTCGGAAACCTAAACTGAGCTTAATTTCTAGCTGCTTCTCATAAATTTACCAGTATAAACTCGTTCAGTCATTCCCGAATATTGATGTTGATCGAAGCGTAAGAACAGCTCTTCGTCGTCCGCGTACAACTTCCTTCCAATTTCACGTATTTTACCAAACACACCAGTAACTGAGTCCAACTTGAAAATGTAAATAATTTGATGCTGAACAGAAAGTACACCAAAAGTCCGATCAACTAAATAGACGGCAGCAGGAATTCGAACTGAGTCGTAATCCATTCGTAGAATATCCGAAACCATTCCTTTCTGACATTTAGTTTTTGTGTTAATCAACGAACAGAAACAAACCTTGAGATCAACTGATAGAAAGACTGTATGTTCAATTCCACCAGAGGGCGAAACCGATTCATTCGTACTCATCATTTGATGCAAAAGAGCGGCTCCATCACCAACCGAAACCACATAAGCGATAACCATGTGCCTCGAGTCGGCTGTAATCAAACACAACTCCTTGCACAAGGTCGCCGTTCGATCGTAACGATCAATTTGTATTGTAAAATGATTGGAAAATAAGGGCTAAAGTTTAAAAAACGGTCTAAAAACTGTGCTCAATGTTCCTCACCTCTGCATTGTCGTTTTCTGGCTGTCGAATGGCCGTAACTCCGTTGTACCAACTGACTTTAACTTCTTGTGTTGCCGTATTGAAGTAAACCAGTTGGTGACCATCAGGTGTGAATCGCATTGGAGTAAAATTAGTGAACGGAACACTACACGTTTTTTCCATTTTCATGCATTGATAGAACTCGCGACTGCCGTTTAAGAAAAATGTTCCTATAAATAAATAAGATCAATCTTGTTGATGAACAACACACCTGGTTTTGCGGTACCCAACTCTCGACGTTTGAGTATATCGAGAATGTGAAGCGGACGTTTTCGATGTCGACGACACCATTCTTTGCTGTAGATTTTACTCAAACGATCCGCTGGAATCATTGTCTCCTGGAATTGGATTTCATGAATCAAATGAATACGTCGAGATATGTAGAGAAGATTCAATCTGTTTCAGACATCAATATCCACTTATTAACCTATACATTTTATTCGCCTTCAGTACAAATAGAGACAAAGGCTGAACACAATCACATGGCAGTCAGCTCAAAAGATACGATTGTTCGAAAAATGGTCGGGTTGATAATCGCCAATAATCGGATGATTATCTTCGTAGACCGTTGAGCGTTTGCCTTGAAGATACTGCTTTATACGCTCCTGTTGAATGGCACGAGAGCGTTTGAGCTAAATTCAATAAAACCGAAATCTATTGAGCAACTCACTTGTTTCTCTTTCGTAACACACTCATAATAATCGCGATGTTCCAGATCGCAGTATTTTCGTCCCAATTTGCTACCAAACGCTTCCATGCAACGATAGAATTGAGCTTCGAAAAACGCGCAAACTTGTCCTGTAAATCGCGATAATTTCATAAGATTTCAGCTTCTTACCTTGTTGTGAGTTTGCCAACGAATAAATGTCACCAAATTTGGACGAGAAAAGTGGAGATAAAGTCTTCGCTTGCTCCGGCAGTTGATTGCTAGTCATCTTGAATACGTAAAGTAATATCGAATTGTCGATTAATCTCGCAAGGTCGCAAGAACGAGCGACAATTCAGCCGTCGATTCCAATAGTTTGCGGTAAACTTTGTTGTCTTATTGAAAACACGGTTCTCGTGCAGCAAATTGGTTGCTTTTCCGTCAGTCGTTCGCTTTCATGATTCATGTTGTAATCCGATGAACATTTTCAGAAGTCGTTGGACCAGAAACGAGCCAAAGTTTTTGTGATTTCGGCGCTTTTTATGCGCTTCGCATTCTCGAGGACTAGAGACGGTGAAGACTGGCTCACGGAAGAGACTCCATTAATGAGTGACGAAAATACCCAAGATAACATCCGTCTTTTGTCCAGTAACAACACCAACAGACGTAGCTTCAACTTCCTCAACAGCATGTTTCGGTATGTTTTGATCGGGGGGTTTGAAACCGTGGCGGGAATAACTCACCACTTCCATTGCCTTGACCATTGCGGGAAATCGGATTAAATTTCGTTTTTACAAACTTGTCGTTGAATAATGTTGTTCGACGAGGAAACATAAATTTTTCGCTGCAAGATAGTCAATGGGTCGAAAAAATCGAGTATATCGGGTCAACGAAAAAGAGTCTTCGTATGTTGTTCAACGAGAATGTTAATGATTTGAGTATTTTCAGGTGCTGCCGTAACTTATTTCAACGGCGGAAGACGTTCCATTCTCGAACCATTCGAGTTGGTCATGGACCGATCAACACTCATGGTCATGGCTTTCCTCAGAATGTTGTGTGCAATCAGAAATACAACATTTTCACATTCATTCCATTAGTCTTGTATCAGCAATTCAAGTTCTTCTTAAATCTCTACTTCTTATTGATGGCTTGTTCGCAATTCATTCCCGGTACGAAGTCTTTAAATGCGATTCTGAACGTTTCGATTTAGCAATTCAAATTGGTTCGCCCATCACATATTGGGGTCCACTGGTAAGTCTCGATCAGTTTTATTGTCAGTTATTTGATGTTTTAGGGATTTGTCTTACTGGTTACGTTGATTCGTGAGTCCTACGATGACTTCATTCGTTTTCTTCGTGATCGAGAGCTGAACAGTGCGAAATACGAAAAGATAACGATCAACGAAGGCCGAGTCCCGGTTGAAAGCTCGTAAGTGACATTGAACTCACTGGTGGACATCAGAAGGAGTTTTAGTGACATCCAAGTCGGAGATCTGATTATCATCGAAAAGGACAAACGCATTCCGGCGGATGTCGTTTTGCTGAGAACAACCGAAAAGTCTGGAGCTTGTTTCATTCGAACCGATCAACTGGATGGTGAAACGGACTGGAAACTTCGAATTGCAATGCCCTACACTCAAAATTTGATTGAAGAGAGCGTACGTCTACGAAGATTGCAAGACGTTTGTTAATCATCTGATTTTAGCAGATTCTAGACATCAATTGCGAAATCTATGCCGAAAAACCTCAGAAGGATATCCACGCATTTGTCGGAACTTACCGTGTAAGTATTATGAGGAACATAGGTTACTAGTTTTGTTTAGGTTTTTCTCAATGACAAATATGAAGACGGCGCTCTGAGTGTGGACAACGTTATGTGGGCGAACACTGTTCTTGCATCGGGTCGAGCAGTTGGTTTGGTGATCTACGTCGGAAACGAAACACGTGGTAATATTGTTGCTATGAAAGATTGAAACTTAAAATCAAATCTAGGCGCTCTTGGAACAACACTTCCGGAAAGCAAGGTTGGACTTTTGGATTTGGAAGTAAGTCACGACCACTACTCTAGAGTTTAACATCTATTTAGGTGAACAATTTGACGAAAATATTGTTTTGTTTTGTCATTGTTCTGGCCGTTACAATGGTTATCATGAAGGGACTTGATAGTAATTGGTATCGTTATCTAATGCGTTTCATACTCCTCTTCTCGTACATTATTCCGATTTCGTTGCGTGTCAACTTGGACATGGCAAAGTTCTTCTATTCGTGGCAAATCGGACGTGACAAAAGAATTCCGGAGACTGTGGTCCGAAGTTCGACCATCCCTGAAGAGTTGGGAAGAATTTCGTTTCTGCTTTCCGATAAAACCGGGACTTTGACTATGAACGAAATGCGTTTCAAGAAAATCCACTTGGGCACCGTGTCTTTTGGTTGTGATGCATTTAGCGACATCATGTGAGTTTCTTCGGGAAAACCAATCATTTGAACATCTTTCAGGACTCACGTTGAAAGCGCTTATGCCGGTCGTTTGGCACGCAATTCGTTTTCCGTTAAACTGCAAACAGCCGTCGAAGCTATCGCACTTTGTCACAACGTGACTCCCATCTACGAAAACGGCACAATGTCTTATCAAGCGGCATCACCGGACGAAGTCGCACTTGTGCAGTGGACCGATCAGGTTGGAGTTAAATTGGCTCAACGGGATTTGAACTCGATGCAATTGCAACTGAGAAATGGAATTACGAAGAGTTTCGAGATCATTCATCTGTTTCCCTTCACATCCGAAACAAAACGCATGGGAATTATTATTCGAGATGAGACCACTGATGAAATCTCGCTGATCATGAAGGGAGCTGATACTGTCATGTGAGCTATAAGATTCAACATAGTTTATTGGCTTGTTACAGGTCAAAAATGGTTCTCTACAACGATTGGTTGGACGAAGAGTGTTCGAATATGGCGCGTGAAGGATTGCGAACGTTGGTTGTTGCAAAGAAAGTGCTAACTCCCGAACAATTGGCCGAGTTCAATCGACAATACAAAGAAGCAAAAATGGACGTTCTTAATCGCGTCGAACGAATGGCCGCTGTTGTTCAACGTTTGGAAGCCGATTTGCACTTACTCTGCTTAACCGGTGTCGAGGATCGTCTTCAAGATGAAGTGACCACGTCATTGGAGTTGTTGAGAAATGCCGGTATTCGCGTTTGGATGTTAACCGGAGACAAACTTGAAACCGCAATTTGTATCGCCAAGTCCTCCGGTTTGTTTTCGAAGTCGGATAACATTCACGTATTTGGACAAGTGGAAACTCGAACTGATGCACACAACGAATTGAATGCGTTGCGAAAGTATGTGTAGCAAATCAAGTTCTTAACTTTTTGTTTAGGAAGAATGATGTTGCACTTGTAATGCCCGGATCAGCACTGAACGTTTGTCTTCAATATTACGAAGCCGAAGTGGCTGAGCTCGTTTGTGCGTGTACAGCTGTGGTTTGTTGTCGATGCTCACCGGAACAGAAGGCTCAAATTGTTACTTTACTCAAACGATATCGAAAACCACTGCGCGTTGCGGCAGTTGGTGACGGTGGAAATGATGTTTCGATGATTCAAGCCGCACATGCTGGAATCGGTATTGATGCTAATGAAGGTTTGTTTAGGCTTTGACGTATTCGTATACACTTAATGATTTGTAGGAAAACAAGCGTCGTTGGCTGCCGATTTTTCAATCACTCAGTTCAGTCACATTTGTCGTTTGCTTTTGGTTCACGGACGTTTCTGTTACAAGCGATCGTGCGCGTTGTCTCAGTTCGTTATGCATCGTGGCCTGATCATTTCAACCATGCAGGTGAGGTTTCAGAAGATTCAACAAACAATGGCTCTTGAATTTACAGGCAATTTTCTCATGTGTCTTCTATTTTGCGTCAGTTTCGTTATATCAGGGAGTGCTAATGGTTGCTTACTCAACTGCTTACACGATGTTGCCAGTGTTTTCGTTGGTTGTTGATCGTGATGTTACGGCTGAAAATGCGCTCACTTATCCGGAGCTATACAAAGAACTTGGAAAAGGAAGATCCCTGTCGTACAAAACATTTTGTATTTGGGTTCTGATCAGCATCTATCAAGGTTTCTATTGGTTTGCAATCGACTTATGATGCTTGAATTTAGGTTCAATTATCATGTACGGAGCATTGGTGGCATTTGATTCGGATTTCATTCACGTCGTTTCGATCAGTTTCTCTGCGTTGATTGTAACCGAGTTGATTATGGTGGCAATGACTATTCATACGTGGTCAGTGATCGTTGAAGAGCCTCTTGAGTTGTTGATTTTCAGGCATTGGGCGATGCTTGTGGCTCAAGTTTTGTCTTTGGGTTTATACGCGGTTTCGTTGGTGGTGTTGGACAAGTTCTTCGATCGTCAGTTCGTTTTGTCTTGGGTTTTTATTACGAAAACTACGGCGATCACACTGATTTCCTGTGCTCCACTCTACGTGATCAAGTTCCTTCGACGAAAGTTCTCACCACCGTCATATGCGAAAGTGAATTGACAAGAACGAATTGAATTGTTCAATCTACGGGCTTCTTCGTACATTCTAATTCTTAGCGGGCGTTGTAATTATTCTCTCCGTTTGTGCATGATAACGTTTTGTTCTTTCGAGCTTTAATATTTTTCCCCATTTTGAAATTGTACTGTAGTATCGTCCTGAAACGGTGTCTGCTTTTTTTCCCAAATTTGTGATTTGTCGTACAAACAAACTGTGTCAGATATGAACACGAATAAAACGTCTAATCATTGAATTCATTTATGTGTCGATTATCCGCACACAGAACGAGCTAAGAATGCGAGATCTCATGAATGATTAGCGGAAGTTACGTTGATGCCCAGACGTTGGGAAATTGCACGAAAACGAGTCGGTTTGCGGAGAATCAAGTAGCAATGAATTGACGAGAGGGTAAATACCATCGCTTGACCAACCAAAGCAATCGATTTCTGTTGTTCAGCAAAGGTCGACTGAAACAATGTGAATGAAAAGATGCAGCAGTTGAACTTACAAATAAATTGTTGAGCAAATGAGCGATAATCGGAACTATCGCTCCCATCCACCAACGCGATTGCAGACGATAAACGTAGTTGTGACACGCGTCCCAAAGAATGATCGTCCAAGCAACATGGTCCAGAACCAACAAGCAGTTGCTGACGGAATAAAATATCGGGAATGAGGCCTGATCGACGCTCAAATACTTCGAATCCTGCAAGCCTCAGAACAATAACAACATGAAAAGCTCGAACTACCTTTGAAATTGATGCCGGCAACCCGACGACGCCTTCGCTGGAGTAATCAGCCAGAACATTGACGAGTATGAACAGCGCCGAAATAACTCCAATACCCAAGCCACAAACCACCGCCAAAACGTGACGTGAAGCAAACGACAAACGTAAACTGGAGACTTCGACTCCGTTTGCTGCCACTTTTTCAAGGTCCTTTTGTGCGCGATGTAAAAGCGAAAAACAGCCAACTCGAGCAGCTTCTTGAATCAAAGCCGATATGAAGATAATTGGCAGAATGTTGGCCGAGAATGGCCACGCGAATAGTCCGGAGATCAAGACAGAAAGCAACCAGAAGAACGCACTAAAACGTCAATTGAATCCATTCAGCAAATGATAAAAACAACTACCCCAAAAAGAACAAAATAACACGCAGTGGATCTTTGGCCACAATCTTAACAAAAATAGCAAGTGCCGGAGTGAAGGCGATGGCAAAACACGAAATAGCGAACAGTGCGGTCATTTTGTTGGAATAAATAGACGACTAAGAAACGCCAATAAACATTTCTAATTCAACTGAACGACAAACAGATCGTGTGGCCCGGCTTTTTTGGTCATCTATGAAACCGCTGTATACGACTATCGATTATTCTTTAGCAAACAGGTTTTCAGGGTTTACGGTAACTGATCAGCAATTACATTTGTACGCAAAATACTCCAGTCAGCGATTTTTTAATCACGTTGATCCACGCCCTTTGGGTTGTAAGATTAGGAGAATCGAGTTGTCTTGATCATTGGAGTTCGTTCATCGTTTGACTAACTCTCCGATGCTCTTGTGTTGAACTGTCTATCTATACGATTGTTCTCAATTTATACCTGTAAGAAATATGGTTGAATTCACAGGTTCTTGGAAGAAGCCAGTTCTTCCTTCCATCAACCCTTTGTTGCGTCAGAACGCGAACAAAACCACCAAATCGCTTAAATTGTTGCTGATTGAAATGTGCGCCTCTCTCGTTTGCCCAAAAGCGTTCGGTGGCCGCCAAACGGTTTCTCCGAATGTCTTCCAGTTTTTGTTCTACAGATACGACTTGAATCGTAGGTCATCTTCTTTCTTTCGTATTGTTCTTTTTTAAATTTTTTCCGAGCCCTTAAGTCATCTATCTGTTCGTTGACCTCCAATGACCCTTAAGGTCACATTGTGATATCGTGATTACTCGCGGTCACTGAACAAAAGGTTTATAACCGAAGTTTGCGGTTATATAAACTCAGTCATTTTCGTTAGTAGTCCCATATCAAAAGGTGGAGGTTACTACACCTTTGATTTTTGATTACTCGCATCTTTGCCTTGTTTGATCTCAGCAACTGATCACGCTTCATTTTTCACAATTTATTTCCCAAATCTACGGATACAATAAAATTTCGTGTTCGCGCATCTTGATCTCGTTGTTATTTTGCTTTCATCGGAGCCGCGAATGTACGTCCAAGTTGATTCCATCTTTGCTTTTCACTTACATCGTTGATTCAATCGTGATTAGTCTTTGATGCGCTTTTGCCTAACGTGTTTCTAAATTGAATATTCTTATCTCGGTCGGCCATCAACTTGAATTCGTTTGGTTGGTGGAGTCCAAAAAGTGAGCGATCTTGACCAGCGCTTGTCGTTTTGTTGGATTAATCCACCAGCAAAATTCCATTTTCTTTTTCGCGCCGCTGCGACGATTTCCGTTACTTGAGTTTGTTGTCGAATCCAAGTTGACTATTTTTTCTTTACGTGTCATTTGACTTCAATTAGCTACCAAACATATGATTTTAAAGCTTTAAAACTGATTTCTAATTGAATCGAGTTCAAGTGATCCCGCGCTTTACACCGTACTCTTTATTTTTTCTATACAATCATATACAACATCGATTACGAAAAAGAAACAATTGGTTAATGGATGTCAGACAATAAGGATAGAATTATGCTAAACTTTACAAACAAAAGGGAGTTGGAAGTTACAAATGTGGAAAGGGATTTTTGCGTTTGAAGGTGTAGGGCAGTTGACGCGCAATGAACTCGTAGGAGGACGGTCGATCGTCGAAGATTCGTTTCAATTGGAACCAAGCCAAATCGATAAGTTTGTCGGGTTGACTGAAAATGTTTTTTTAATGGTCAGCTACTCTTAAACCTACTTGACAACATGTCGACAAACATTTGGCTTGATTAAATTACCACCGCCAAAAACAATGAGACTTCGTTTCCCATCAGTACCAAGTAGTTGTACTGACTTCGCGGGAATCATCTCACTTTTCCACTTTAATGTCACCAAATCCAGCGATAACATCTTGTTTTCTTGTAGACAAGTGTTATAAACAAAAAGCTTGTTACCAACACAACACATGTTGTTTGGTATTTTAAATGGATAAAACTAAATTAAAACATGTTGATAATTGTGTTTAGAATTAGAACTTACATGATTTGGAAGTTTTAATAACTCAAAATTTGACGTGCTTTTTTCTGAACATATTCGCCGTTTGAAAGCGAAAGTTTAGCCAAATCGAAGACTTTTAATTCTTCGCCGCCAGTAGTTCCTACTACACTATCGACCAAACCATATAAGACGCCGTTGAAACATCCAAATGGCCTCATCTTCACAGGAACGTTGATGCGAGTTGCGCTGAGTTGATTGCCTCTTTCCATTTTCAGTAGAAAATAGTGGAATGGCTTCAACATCGACGGTTGTAAGATCAACCCTTCGTGCAAGCTTCGGGAGTGGGACAGTGGAATGAAACTAGAGTGAGAGTCCCCATAATCGATAGACAACGAAATAGTTTGTTGGACGATCATCAATGGACGTTCAAGGTCAAGTGTTGCAACTCCCCATATAAGAACCATCAGGAGAGGAGCAACGAAACCGTACAAGCATTGAATATGAGTCCAATGCATAGACTTGAACGATCCGATGTTGCTTGCATGCTTCCATCGGAATCCCATCAATTGTTGCCGATGAATAATCAACACCAAGTTTCCTAAACAACAAGATGAAGAATGTGGTTTTTAAACTTACGTGGTTTTCGAGTGGAACAAATCGAAGATCGATATGTTCTTGTGAGTGTTTGACACTACAAATCGTCCTTCAAGCGTGTCGCAAAAAGAAGTGCGCGACATGTCGAATTGGCCCATATAAAATCCGTCGTTGATTGGGACATCATTTTGCGCCATCGTTGTTGGAATGTCTAAATGTTAAAATTTATAGGGTTCAACAACGGAAATATACACAATGTGACGACGTCGCGCAAATAGCCAAAGGTCACTTTTTTGCGTGAAAATTGCGTGGACCGTATCTTCATGACGAGTAAATTTTTGCCAAAGGCGGCCGGCAGCTGTCAATGCAACTTTTGAAACGACACATTTTGATTTAAAATATGCGCAAATAGCCCGCGGTAACAAACGTAAGTTCGCTCGTTAAACTTTATCTGCCGGAGGCGCGCCTTCTTCCAAAAAACAGTTGCGTCAACTTTTGTGCCCTTTTGCTAAAAAGCGTTGCGCAAATAGCCAAAGGTCACTTTTTTGCGTGGACCGTATCTTCATGACGAGTAGATTTTTGCCAAAGGCGGCCGGCAGCTGTCAATGCAACTTTTGAAACGACACATTTTGATTTAAAATATGCGCAAATAGCCCGCGGTAACAAACGTAAGTTCGCTCGTTAAACTTTATCTGCCGGAGGCGCGCCTTCTTCCAAAAAACAGTTGCGTCAACTTTTGTGCCCTTTTGCTAAAAAGCGATGCGCAAATAGCCAAAGGTCATTTTTTTGCGTGGACCGTATCTTCATGACGAGTAGATTTTTGCCAAAAGCGGTCGGCAGCTTTTGAAACTGCACATTTTGATATAAAATATGCGTAAACAGCAAGCGGTAACAAAAGTAAGTTTTCTTGTCAGAGAAGCGACCGCTTTGCACCCAATGATATGCTTTCAACACAATTGGACTCAAAAAACTAAATAGAGATGAAAAAATCGAGCGGAAAATAGAAATGCAGAAATTAAAATAAAAAGAGTTTATTGCGTGGCGAGTTTCAATGAGGAGGAATAACGGACAAGACACTAATAACTCTTAACATAAGTGATAGGCGCTGAAAGCTGTACGAAAAGCTCGCGAATTCATTCAACGAAGAGTGGACTGAACGTTACACTCTCAAGTCAACTGATTGGCATTCGAGTGGAGCCCACTGCTTATAAGCGCGACCGAATTCTGCCAAAACGCGGGAGGAGGAGCGATCAGGAATGCGCTAAAAAGTGGTGCGCGCCGAAGCTGTACAGAAAGCTTGTGATCTTTTGGACAAAACATGGGCGGAACGTCGCATTCCCAAGCCAACGGATTAACGTTCGAATCGGTCCAAATGCCAATGAGCGCGACCTAATCCTGTAGAAACGACCCAGATCGGTGAACGAAGAAGGGCCGATCAGGAATGCGCTAAGAAGTGGTGAGCGCTGAAAGCTTGCGGTCCTTTCGACAAACCATGGGACTGAACGTCGCATTCCCAAGCCAACGGATTAACGTTCGAATCGGTCCAAATGCCAATGAGCGCGACCTAATCCTGTAGAAACGACCCAGATCGGTGAACGAAGAAGGGCCGATCAGGAATGCGCTAAGAAGTGGTGAGCGCTGAAAGCTTGCGGTCCTTTCGACAAACCATGGACTGAACGTCGCATTTCCAAGCCAACGGATTAACGTTCGAATCGGCCCAAATGCCAATGAGTGCAACTTTATCCCGCCGAAACGACCCAGATCGGTAAACGGGAAAAACAGGAATGCGCAAAGAAATGACTGCTGGAACTAATCTCTTAAACTAATACTATCCAAAAGTGAAAATGAATAGTCAACGACAATGTCGAATTTACAGTCATCTGCGCAATATCAGCAAAGTAATGTTGCTTTAGAAAGCAATCAGTTCCTTGATTCAACAGTTGGTTGTAAGCCAATTAAACAGGAAGTTTGGTTTCCTCTACTTTTTTCCAATTATTTGAAAGCGATAAAAATTTTACACAAAAATATGTTAGTCGACGATTTCTAGTCACGTCGATCTACGCCCTCATTTTGGATTGTAAGATTGTGAGAGTCGAGTATGTTTGTTGTCTTAATCATTTGAGCTCAATCATTACAAAGGAAAATAGTCAGAGATTGAGAACATTTATTTCATACAGATCAAAACCAAAAACTCAATTTCGAAAACTTGGAATCGTTCATGCCACGCGACCATCAGCTTCGGCTTCAGGAACATCGTCCTCATTGTAGATATTGTCGGCCATTTGCCAAATCTAAAAAAAACAATCAGTCATTTTCTATTGTCTTTTGGTTACTCACCATTGCGATGTTGTCTTCAGAAACCGAGCAGATCACCCTAAATTTCTCATTGCTCAATTCTCTTCAACTTCAAACATACCACGGTTCGTTCGGATTCCACGAGAAATCTGAGATCTTGGCGGTGTGTCCGCCATGAATAAACAACAGTTCTGGTGGTCCATCTTCCGCATCTTCGGGGCTTTGTTCTTCGCCGATTTTGCTCAAGTCCCAGATGTGAAGTCGACGGTCGGTTCCACTCGATGCTAAAATGGTTTCGTTATGCGGCGACCATTGAACTTGGAAGATCTCGTCTTTATGCGATTCAAACGAGTGCAACTTCAACTTCAAGTTGCGAAGATCCCAGAGAGCAACCGTCTAAAACAACCGAATTTGAAAATCGAACAAATGTGTTTCGATTTACCTTGTCAGCTGAACCAGTGGCCAAAATGAACTCAGAGTACGGATTGAACGACAAGCAATTGACTTCGGCCGAATGTGCGTCAATTGAATGGGCCGGTTTGTTGAGGGCCGTATTGCGAGTATCCCAAACCATGAGCTTGTGATCGTCACCAACCGATCCAAAAACGGAATCGTGCAAAACCTGAAATTCTTCGATTTGAACGAGAAATGTCCACCATCAACTTACGTGCCAACTAACATCTTCAACCACAGATGCATGTCTGAAATCAAATAAAAGCTAATGAAATTAAGCGAAATAACAAACCCGGTGAAGATCGACTTTGCGTCCAAGTGCGATGCATTGGAAGTGGCAGCTTGAATGTCCCAAAGGCAAACGGTAGTGTCATCTGAAGCAGACAGCAAGTGTCCCGGCAAATTTCCATTCCACGATAAACCGTAACCTGAGAAAATACATCAGTTATTGCAATCGTTTTGTGTTAACTCACCTTCTTTCGTGTGTCCACGCAAACGCAATTGCGGTCGACACGAGTTGTCTGATGGTGGCACAGACGGATGTTTGGTGTAGTCGAAGATGTAGACCTCGGAACTGGGCGACTTCGTTGCCAACAGCTGCGGATTCTGTGGCATGTAACGGGCGCGATTGACTTCTCCTTCGTGATTCATTTTGATCTCCACCTCGATCTTTCCAGTGATTGAACCAAATCCTCCGAATTCTGAAATTTCATTGGTCATCAATGATTCTCAAAGAAACGTAAACCTACCGCCTTTGTCAGTGTCGTATTTTGAAGCATCAAATTGGGCATCTTCGGTGGGCAAGAACAACTTGGCGATTACCAAGTGGTTTTGTTCATCCGATGTGTGAGTACCCAAAATGACACGATGTGTGCTGTAGTCGCCTCCTTCTGTTCGCTGCACATCCGGAAGCCACTGAACAGTCAAACTGGGCCATTCCAAAGCATGAGTCATGACCTAAAGCAAAAAAAACAAAAAAAATGGAAATGAAAGAAACAAACCACGTACCAGATCATATCTAAAATTACACGATTAATAGACGTACACAAACGTAAAAACTCACAAGAAAACGCTGTTTTTCTTCCAGCATTTGTACTCTTCATTGATGATTCGCTCTTCCGATCCATCGTCCTGTTGAGGCACATTTTGAACAGCAGCGGTTGACATCTTCGAGAATCGCGTAAAAGAGAGCTCGCAAGATAAAGTTCACTGAAATAAAATCCTGTTAAATACAACCCAATGTAAACCGACAATGGGCACGAAAACACGAAAAACCTACGAATTGCCGAATGCGCGAAAAGCGAGTCGATGGACAAATAACGCCGACAAAATGCCAAACGCGGGAATCTCTTTCTTCTCAAGACTCAGTCTTCAAATACTTTGTTACAGAAGTTCCCACCGAGTTCGATTTTATCGGATATCAGTTAATAGCAAGTTCGGAGGCCAAAAGAAACTACTTTTGCAATCAGAACAAGTACATCGATTTTGAACTCTTTACGTTTTTGCTCATTACAAATCATTTATTCACAGAAATTGCACTTGTTTACGTTCTTTCATGAACTTGAAATCATTCTAGATCAAAAAGAAGAGATCAAATTGTTCAGCAGCAACATTCACTACAGAATGTCTCATCAACATGCAGTTAATGCAGTCATCTCAATTATTAGTCCAAATCAATTCATAAAACTTATGGCTTATCTTTTTAGAGCGATTTATCCTTTAATCCTCTTTTGAATGGTCTTAAATACCTAGAACACGAATATTCCAGTAACAACTGTAAAATTTACTGTAACAACCAAAACAAAGCAAAAAATCGATAAGTTGAATTTGGTGTCTGTAGTTGAAGGATCAGAGTGGACAGTTCCGAGACCGAAGGCCCACAGCCGAAAGCCATTGGATACTGAAGTAATGGCTCTTGAGGATTATTTCCCAGATTTTTACATTTTGGCGATTATTTTCTGTTTTATTGCCGGAACAGTCGGGAGTGTGGAGTCGTCGGAGTTCGAAATCGCCTTCAACGCTTATCGTTTGCGACAATACGAAGCTGCGGGAGTTTCCTATGGATCCAGAAGTTACAAATTTTCATTCGAAGCGGTTTCGTTGAATCAAAGTGGTTTACGTCGATGTCTAGTCGTCAGGTGGAAAGATTTGGTTAATCGCGATATTTCTGAAAGCATCATGACAAGTGCCGGCGCGATTCTTGTTGTTGTTCCGGCAGATTTGCTGCCACCAACTTTACGGGTAAGCTGCTTCAAAAAAATTTGGCTCAATTCGCTTTAGCCATCTCACGGTTCTTTGGAAGAACAATTCGCTCGTTTCACAACCTATCAAGCAGTTTACTTCACTCTATCGACCGATCTCACCGAGCAATTAGTGGACTCCATTAAGTCAACACAGACGTCAACTGCTGTCGAACAGTTGATCAATGTGTTCGCCGAGAATGCGTTTCAAATTTCGTCGAGTTCTGCTCTTCCGTCAAGTGCAATTCCAAATCAACAGTTCGTCAACATTGTTGTAAGTGATCAGTCAGTTGGATTTCTTTAATTTGCATTCAGGGGAAATTGTCAGTTCAAGAGCGAAATGCTCCGAGTATCATTGTTGTAGCACATTACGACAGTCGTTCTATTGCGCCGGTAACTTTTTCTTTCATTTGTTCTGAACTTGTTTGTGTTTTAGGGTCTTTCGCATGGATACGATTCGAATGGTTCGGGAGCAATGGCGTTGTTTTCGCTTATGCAAAAACTCTCGGAATACTATCGAACCAGCGATATGCGACCAAAATTGAACACAATTTTCGCTCTTACTGCTCTTGGTGATTACAATTATCGTGGAAGTCGTCAGTTGGCAGAAGAGCTTTCGGAGCGACAAAGTACGTTTGTTACAAAAATTAGATCGCCTCTGTTAATTCACGATGTTTCTAGTCGAAGGTGAACGAATTCTCTTGGTCGTGTGCTTGGAATCGTTACTTGGCGGCGAGGGTTTGAATGCACACGTTTCCAAGAATCTTCAGGAAAAAACTGCGCCTTTCAATTTCCTTCGTCGTATGCAATATTTCATGCCAAATGGAAAAGAACGAAAAGTGATTACCAAAACGGAAATCGATTCCGATCAGTTTGCTTGGGAACACGAAGTTTACTTCCACAATCGAATCTCTTCGTTGACACTTTCGCATTTCGAATCAGCAGATGATGTTTCCAGGTAAACAGTCTTTTTCTTACATTACCCCTTATATCTTTAGAACAGCACTCATTAACGACATTGACCCGGCAAAAGAAGAAGAACATTTGGAGAACTTTAATTGGCGAGTTCGAGCAATTGGCGAAACCTTGGCTTCGTACATTTTTGCAATTGACATGGATTGGTGTACCGAAGAGATTCGTGCCAACAACGATTGTCATATCTTGGACAATTTTTCCGAAATGAAAACCACATCACCACTCCGTCAGATGTTCTCCACGCCGCGACCAGCCGCCGATTTGCCACAACAGCTGATCAACGATATGCACAAAATCACGAAAAATTATTGTCATAAGGTCGAGAAACGCACGTTCACGGCTTCCGATTTCCAGTTACACGGAGCTCACGGTAATCGAAATGGAAGTTCGTTAATTGAGTTGTCGTTTCAGTTGATCTGATTGTCGCTCAAGTCGTCAAACCGGCACTCTTCGAATTGGTGTTGGCGACGGTCATTGGCATCTATCTCTTTGGCATCTATCAATTCTCTTTGCACGGACAAGAAATTTTGCAGCGGACAATCGCAAAGTCAAAAACGAATTAACTGAAGACTGAAAGGCTGCAATAGGAAGAACGATCACCGCTAATCTCCTATTTCGCTAAAAATTGTTATCGTTTCTACTTCTTGTTGTTGTTCGTATGTTGGGCTAATAAATTTCTTTCCGTACAGTTGGACAATCTCCGTGTAGATGTTTCGAGATCAGCAATTTTACTCGTTTACTTGTCACTTGAAACTCCATTAACCGAGAGTTTAGATGAGTGCACGCAAGAAGAAGAGCAGTTTGGTAGCATGTTCGCGATGCAAGTGCTATTTCCTGAATCGTGATATTGAGAAACATCCCGAGAACTGTGCAGTCACAGATTCCACACTTTACATCCGACCCAATGTGTTGATTCAAACTCAATTGTCGCCTGTCGAAAAGCACAATAGTTACCTGCCATCTGATGCGTTTGGCTGGGCACGAAATCACACGGTTCTGGTGAACGGCGATATACTCGATATTCTTGGGATATTGCCGCGTAGTCCGTGTGTTTTGACATGCGGAACAGAACGTTTCCTTGTCACATTGTGGCCATGTGCTGAGGTTCGTTGTTTTTCTCATGTATCAATCATTGACTACTGCAATTCAGATGAGTTTAATGAGAATATCAGCTCCACATTTGCTTCAAAGCGATCGTGTTGTCAAACTGGAGATCGTTCACAATGCTCCCAAAGTGAACGGTCTTCAACTCTCGCCGACTTCAAACATCGACCATCGACTACTTGAAAGTTCTCATTTTTCGAATTATCTTCAAATCTATTTTGCTGAAGCCTTTGTCTCACCGTTACTTCCATTAACCGTAAAGTATTTGGCTTGTGATCTTGTATTCGAAATGTACGAAGACGAAACGGATCGTCTGAAACGTTGCAACTTAAACGATACCTCTCTTCCCGTCTATTGTTTGAGTGATTTCACTGTTTCTTTTACTGAAGGACTGCGATGATTTTTACGAATAAACACATGCCCTTAGAATGCACCCAGTTTTATTGTACATGGAATTTAAAGCTTATCGATGCAAAATGGCAATTTATAAATACGAGAACAGCAATTTCAGATTCCAATATTTAAACAGAATTATTGCCTGAGCAAGGAACTGGCAAAGATACAGACCCGTTAGCATAAAAAGAAAACAATTTCAAATACATTCCATTGTTGCGATTATCGTGATCCGTTAGCTGGAAGATCGTTGTTGGTTGCGGGCTTCGGTTTTGGAATCTCATTTTCGATGAATGTTCGTAGACGTTCGAGGTACAAGCTGTGAAGCTCCTAAAAATAATCTCAAATTACTTACACTCAAAGGTCTTTCGAACAAGGTCGTTGTGACTGCCTCCAGCGACCCATAGTGGTTCGACACTAAAATCAAACCATTAAACATTCTTGAAAACTGTTCTTTACCTTGTTGGACAGCTTTCGTACATTGTTAAGCCATGTTCAAACTAAAATCAAACGGATTATGATTATTGAGTAAACAAAAATTACTCCGATAACGTCGTCTTCAGTTCCATGCATCACAAGTGTCGGACATTGAACTCGTGGAATCTTCTCAATGGACGGAAATGCATCACAGCAATAAGTCCGTTGAACACCGGCACACGCGACACGAAGTCCACTCATAAGTGGTGAGTGCAAAATCAATCCAGCAATATTCGGATTAATTGACGCCAAATGAACACTTGGCACAGTTCCAATACTTTGACCGTACAAAACCACTTGTTCCTCTCCAATGTTGTAGCGAGTCTTCAACGCTTCCAATGCAGCTGTAATGTCCGCGTAAAGATTCTTTTCGGATGGCCGACCACTTGAACAACCATAACCTAAACATCTCTAATGCTCAGCGTTAGGAAACGAGACTAACCGGAATAATCGTAACCAAAAACATTGCAGTTCAAACGATACCCAAGACCATAATAAAAACTGCACATTTGACCCAAATCAACAGCGTTACCGTGCGAGAACATGATCGTAAAACGTGCATTCACACCACACGGACGAACGAACATGCACGCAACATTGTTGTTACGACGAGTACGAGTCGTGAAAATCTCCACGTTACGAAGTGTTTCCAACCCATGAGGCCATTCGCTTTTGCCTTCAATCAACTTGATTTGCGGTTCTCTGAAACTCGCACAATCAACGAAAACACCAAACGCAAACCCACTTCGTTTCCGGATCGTATTCGATTTTGTACGAAGGTTCCGGCGGCATAAACGCGAGTTTACTGACGATGGCCGATGGGAAGGGTGGACAGCAGAACAAAGAGCAAAGATCACGAATGGAGACACGACTCGGCGGTGTCGGTTGAATGCCGATGTCCGCCGTTCCATGTCCTGCCGACATACGCGATTGCATCCTAAAATAATGAAATGGAGCAGCAGTCAAATTAGCCACGTAATTGAAGCCACACGCACTCGCAAAAGAAAACGACCAGAAGTCGATGGATGAAACCGTTGAGTCATTGCGCAAACCAAACGGACGACTGCTCCCGACTGCTCGGTTTCAACGGCCGCAAATTCGAAGAAAAAAGTCGCTGGAAGATTGGGGTCTTAGTCCTGATGAAGAGTGTTAACAACCATTGAAGTGGATGTAAGAAACCAGCAATGTAAATTAATTAGGAATAATAATTAATTGGATCATTGGACGTCGAAAATGACCCTCTGAACAACATACAATCGATGGTGAAAAAAGAAGTCGACTGTTTGTACACAAATTAACACCTCATGATTGGAAATGTCATCAGTTCAGTGGGAGAGCAATTAAAGTGTTGAAAAGAAAAAGGCAAGAAAACCGGTCGATGAGAAAGAGCGAAGTTTACAGTTCGCATCACGACTGGAAATCGATTGATGTTGTCGAGTCGCGCTGACTGTGCGGATGACTGCTGTTTCAGACGTTCACCACCATCGCGTGCTCCTTCTTCACTCACCGGGCCCATTGGTTGACGAAAGTTGAGAAACACGTGAAACATGTCATCCGTTGAAATGGGTTTCTATCCGTTCGCTGACTCCACTCAGCCGATGATGGATTACAGCGAAATTGAGGTATATCGAAAATAAGCTCTTTTAATCAATGTGCTTTCAGAAACGTGTCGATACTTCGTATGGTCGTGTGAAGGTGTCGATCTACGGTGATCGATCCAAAGAAGCAATTGTCACATTCCACGACATTGGTTTGGACGGTACGAACTTTGAATCGTTTGATTTCGTTGATGATTCATGAATTTTAGCGGACAATAATTTCCAAAATTTCTTTCAATTCGGCACGGTCGTTGAGATCACGGAAAAGTTCTGCGTTTACAACATCAATGCACCGGGACAAGAAATGGATGCATCACCACTTGGCGAGAAGTGAGTGGCCGGTTAATAGGCGTGATTCATGATTTGGCTTTCAGTTACTCATATCCATCGATGGATGGTTTGGCGCAGATTGTCGACACGGTTGTTCGTCATTTTCGTTTGACAAGTTTCATTGGTTTCGGAGTTGGTGCTGGAGCAAATGTTATGCTTCGTTATGCGGTAAAGAATCGAATGTTCTATTAAATTATTTTGCAAATTTTTAGGTCAAATACCAAGAAAAGTTGAGAGCCTTGGTTTTGGTCAACGCCGATTGTGGAACTGCCGGATGGTTGGAATGGGCATACGCAAGGGTACATTTCTGCGAATTTGTTCTTACATTCGTTAGTATGTTTAGGGAAACATTAGTCTTCTTCGCTCTAAAGGCATGAACAATTTGACTGTCAACCATCTGATGTGGCACAATTTTGGTAAACACGAAGAGCAGACTGATCCGGAGGTTATTCGTCAATATCGCGGATTCTTCCTCAATCATCCAAACCCTGGAAACTTGGTTTTGTTCATGGAAGCATACTTGAAGTGAATTGTTTTCACTGATATTGTATATAATCGCCTTTTCAGTCGCACTGAGATTGTTCTTCAACAACCGGCCAATGGTGCAACTTCTGCTTTGAATACGCCAATTCTGAAGGTTCCGATTCTTCAGTTGGTTGGTAGTCGATCCGCATTCTTGGATGCAACAGTCAACGTCAATACGAAGTTGGATCCGGCCAACACCGAGTGGGTCAAAGTGAGCAACGCGTGTGGTTTGGTCTTGGATGAAAAGCCCGAGGAAGTTACTGAATCACTTCTATTGTTTTTGCAAGGACTCGGTTATTGTAAGTGATTTGTTGATCTGTAGTTATCACTTTCTTTAGTTGCGCATCTCAACGTTCGAAAGGCGGTTGATCGATTGGTGAACAGTAAAACCAAAAACCAATCGAATAGCTGTGCTATGGAAACAATAACCGAGGTTGATTCCTCGTTGTAATGCGTTAAACGATACTCCATTCAAATAGCCAACTTAGTGTTCTTTCACGATCTGTTTATATTGTTCAAATGCATTTCCCAGTTTGTAGCAAATTGATTAGAAAAGGAGCCATAAACGACAAAAAAAGATTATTTTGCTGTTAAATAAACGGTTTGCTTCTGTGCTCACTGTCCTTGCTTATAAGTTTCTAGTGGACGATAAAGTCATCCGCATTATGTTGTTTTGATTCGTAGGTTTCGAGCTATCACACCATTGGTCTTTAGAATGTGGGTGGGCGACGAAGATTTCTGCGCTCATTGCGGACAGATTTTGCCAATTGCAACCAAAGCACCGGTCACAATCAATTGCATCAACTGTCAAGTTGAATGGAAAGTTGAAGGTAGATGATTGTAAGAGCCCAATACACTTGGCATTTTAGAATGTAACAAGGTGATCAACGTGCGGGAGTTTAGCTACGAGAAGAAGATCCTTGAAACGGATGAAGCAACGGGCAAAAGTAAGGAGCACGAAGTCCAAGTTGTAAGTCGTCTGTTAACTGACACATCAAATGGCCGTCTCTATAGGATCATGCATGTTCCAAATGCTCTCACAACAAAGCAACCTATTCCACACAACAAACTCGTTCGGCTGATGAAGGACAAACCGTTTTCTATGTTTGTGTGAACTGTGGCAATCGAGATATCGAATATTCCTGATTTTTCCCAAATAAACTTTTTTTGACATGAAATTCATAAAATATCTCAAGATACATTTAACAGAATTACTTTTGCCCAAAACTTTTGTTTGAACATTTGATTCAGTTGTTAAGCATTTGAGATGACTGTGCACATCATCTCAGCATTTCGTCGGCAAATCTTGTGGTCAAGCATCTGCTGTGGTTTCGAGAAATCAACGCACGCAATACACCACCGTATGAGCGAATGTGTTCATTGGCTATTCGACGGTGAAGAGACCGCCTTTGCGTGTTTGTTATGAGACTTGAGCATTGGGACTAAGAAGCGTAGTCGATTATCGAGGACGACCGTCTTGGCGAAATTCGTAAGATGTCAGACGGCGGAATTCGGATTGCTGGTTGAAGTCTCGCTAGGCACGCAATTCGTCGCAAGTTGGCCTTTTCGTTGAATTGCCGACTTCTTCGACCGAATTGGCGGATCGCGTGCCAATTCGAGCAGCTCTTAAGCGACTGTTACGGATGTGCGTGTTGAGCGAGAATCGACGACCGTTTCGTTTATCGTAATCCTCAAGACTCCTTTCAACGCCCCCGTTTTTGGGCCAACAGGTAAACTCGCGGTTGAATGATGACTTCGCTTCAAATTTCGTTTATTCGAATTCAACGACTTCTTTTGCTGTAAATTCAATCGATTTCAGATTTGAATTGGTTCGAAAATGTACGCGGGCAAACGACGACAAAGAAACTTCAAACGGTAAGTTGAAGGCGATTCCACCAGTAACTGAAAGTGAAACGACAAGATCGAGAAGTTGGATCGTTTGAGGCGGACATTTTATTGAGAATATTTATGAGTAACGATGCGTTCACGAACGTCGCCACCCATAAGACTACATGAGCACGGAAGGACACTGGCGCCTGCGGGTGTTAAGAGCGATGTAGCGTGCTTTCGGTCTTCGTGTCCCCGGTCCATCTCTTGATCCGCAAGACATGCGATTCATCCACACGCAAAACATCGCGTGCCTCCAGCGTCTTTTCGGCAAATTTGAAAGCGCCAGTTGCGCGCATGTTGCAATGCGGCATCTGCCGTCAGAAGTAGCACGTTCAGTTCGCGAAAGCTGATGAAGAGGTCACGACTATTTCCGCGTAACTCAACTGTACGGTTGATCGGTTATGACGATCGACAGCCGCGATTTGTCCGCTACTCAAGGTCACGGTTTACTGCGACCGCTTTTCAAACCTCTTTCACTTTTACCGTATATTCCGAGTCGAGAGTTCGTGAACAGAACGACAAGATGCTCAAGTGGTTGTGGGACTACCGGAAAACATGACAATTAGGATTTGAGAATTGATCGGAGCAATTAGTTGTTCCTCGAAATGGCACCTTATGGTTATTCGCGCGCATAATTGCGGTTGGGAAGAAGGCGCTTAAATTTCGCGCCCGTCTGCTTATTTTCGCAGCTCGTTAAATCCGCTCGAACTGCTCACCTGTCAAGTTGATGAAACCAAATGGCCAAAAACAAATGAATTTCAGTGTTCGCGAATGTCCCAAACCAGCGACTACAAGCAACCCGTCAAAACGGCATCGAGAACGATTGAATGGCGAATTGGAAACCGTTGCTGCACTACTTCCATTCGATGAATTGACACTTCAACGATTGGACAAACTCAGCGTTCTACGATTGGCTGTCAGTTATCTTCAAATCAAGGCCCATTTCCACGGTAGGTACACTCGATGAAATTAGTTTCCGTGTTCATGCAATGTAAACATCAGGTGTCGAGTGGGTGATTGAATGTCATCTTCCCGAGAGCACCTGAACAATCACTTACAGTGTTTACACATTTGGCGAAGATTCTGTCATTTTCAATTTAATATTTTGAATTAACTTTTCAGCATGTTTTGGTGTACTACAGAATCTCGGAGCATGTTCGTCTCATCCGATGGCCACGATTCCCGTTCAAATGGGTCCGGTTCCATCATTCCAAGATCCACACAGCGGTATGCCCCTAATCGACCCGTTGGAACCGCTTTTTACTCACGTTGCTCTACGAGTAATTGATAACTAACTGATCGATTTAACATCATCTTGGCGTTTCAGGCTCTCGGTGGTTTTCTGTTAATTTTAAATGAAAACGGTGAAATTTACTACGTAAGCGAAAATATTGAATATTATCTTGGCTTCTTACAAGTATGTACGAGAGCATAATCTTTGGTCGTATTGCTTTTTAGTCCGATGTTCTACATCAACCCATCTTCGAGATGATTCATTCAGAGGATCGTGAAGACATTCGTCTTGGTCTGCAAATGCATCAAACAAAATCGAAACGAGAAAATTTGAATGATCGAAATGACATGGAGCGTTTGATGGTCGCTCGATTTCGATGTTTGTTGGACAACACCTGTGGTTTTATGGTTAGTTTCGTTGTACAAATTGGCAGTGAATTGCTTTTCAGCGAATCGAAATACGCGGTCGTTTCACTGAACTTCATGCAGTGACATCATCGGCTGAAGTAACGTCAACCAATCGACAGACCTCACGTTTTGGTTTGTTGGCGGTTTGTACGTGAGTTTATTTGTTTCTAAGGAATCGAAACGATTGATTTACTTCAGACCATTTGTACCGCCAATTCTGTTAGACTCTGTAAGCGAAGATCCTATTTTGAAGACAAAACACGCTCTCGATCTCACTCTTCTTTGTATGGACGGTAAATTTCGACAATTGATCGAAGCAGACGAGTCACCAGTGGGCAGTTACTACAACTTGATTCATCCGGCAGATGCTCGCTATGTTTCGGAAGCTCATTCTACAGGTTTTTTCGATGTTAGAGTAGTTTCAATTGATGTTCTAGTTATCAAAAACTCTTCTTCGGGTCTTATGATCTATCGGTTGATTGGACGTGTAAGTGGTGAACCGGTCTATCTGCAATCAAGTCTACGGGTTTTCTTTAAAAACAGCAAAGCAGAATCTATTGGTGGGACACATCGAATTTTGAAGTAACTCGAAGTTACCGTAATGTTTTTTCAACTTATATTTTAGTGAGGTTGATGGATTGGCACTACTGGAGAAACGGTCAAATATGAAGTCCAAATATTTGACCTTCGACGACACTCTTCTTCAATCCCCACGTCAATTGAGTTCGATTGCAAATCTTCAACAAACCAATCCGTTTTTGTTGCGGTATCAAACATTTTTATTGTTCTTTTGCAAGTTAATTTTAGTGAAAATTGCGCCAAAATAGCGTACGATCAACTGACCTCCAATACTGAGGGCCCATCTCTTAATAACATTGTTTCTGTAACTCAATCATCGACTGCTGCAATTGAACAATCACAAATCTTCACTCAACTCGCTGATCTCCCATCTACGGCTACTTCACTCGTTCCAATTCAAAACTCACCGTCGACTTCTTCTCAAATCGAGCGGACTGCTATGCCACCACCGAATCCATTTTTGTCTGCTCCATTACTTCCATTCGCATTTCAAGATCATTCGACGACTTTGGCCACTGATATTCGTGGACTAACCACAACTTTACCGTTTCCCAGTCCAGCAACTGATGCTGAGCACTTTTGGCTTCACGGTCTCAAACGACCATTGGAAATAGCAGACGGAATGCCAGTTTATTATCCGCCACCTCATTGTTAGTTATTTATTCATAATCAGACTGACAAATAGTTTTAGTTGATCCTTCTTCCTATTATTTGGATTACACAACACATCCACCAGTTTGGCCGGCTGTGGAATCGCATTCGGGACTTCCAACCGAACTCGCTCCACCTCCCGAGTATTATCCTGCATTTCACGGTTTTACGATGCCACAAGCACACACACTTCTGAGAACCGGGCATGAACTGTTGCCACGTGTTGAAAATGATGTCAATCGTTGTGCTGCAACCGTCTTTCCACCACCAGAACAACTCGATAGTGGAAGTAATTTTTCGTTTTTCTCCGAAGTTGCGCATTCTTTACTGGGTCATAATTGCGCCAATGAATAGAAAAAACTTGAGCCGTTTGGTCAAGATAATAAATTATGTTCACAATTACGGTGCAGACGAGTTGAAGACGAAACGACAGGTCGCTTAACAGTCATTGATCACAGTTTTGTAATGAAAAGAAAGTTCATGTAAAAAATTTATGTTTGTTTTCGAAATGCGCAAAAGTTCACAAGTTAAACAGCTGAACGATGAACAGACGACAGGGGAAGGTCAAACAGGTAGTCAACTGGCGGTCGATGGTTAAGACGAAAGGCTACAACTCCGTCGGTTGTTTTCCATAAAAACTGAACGTTCTGTACACTTTGAAATTATGTTTAAAGGTCGTAAACTTTTTGTTTTGGTTTCTTTGTTCTCGATCTTAGTCTCAAGTAGTAAGTTCCAATTGGATTGCATTTTAATCAAAATTGTTTTTGAGATGAGCCGCTGCCTGTTTCCCTAATTGCACTGAATTCATGTTTTCGCTTCATACCCGAAGTTCGCATTCAAATTCACGACGACGAAGTGGCCGGCACCGAATCAATTGAGTTCAAAGATGACTGTCTACGAGCTTGTCTTCGAAGTATGATACAAAAAGTTTTCATTTGTCACTCTGTTTTACATCTTCCAACCGATGACGTAAATTATAGATCACAAAACTCTTCTATCTGTTCTTTAGGATTGTCTTCTGACAACATCAGACTTGAAAAATCGTCCGCATTCGAAGAAAGTCGAGAACGATTATTTGCCACCAAGTAATTACTACGAAAATCTTTGTGCTTCTGATCCATTCACAAACGGTTGTAAATAATAATTAATTGATGGAAGTAATAAGAACGGTTTTAGATGCAATTTTTGCTGAAACAAAGTTTGATAGCTATAGAGGAGGTGAAGGCATTTTACGAATTACTCAGAACTCAAATGCACAAACCAAAGCTCTTCTTGTTCTTAACGGCGTATCTGAGAATACGGTTTGTCCTTGAAGGTCACTCAATAGCTATTTGGTATTGTTTCAGAAAATTGAAGTTTCAAAATCGTCAGTTCCTTTAGCAAATTGCTACAAACTAAAACGAGAGGAACTTTCAAATACGAAATCTTTATTGGAGCTTGAGTCCGATCCAACTGGAATGGTAATTAACGTAAGCGAAAGTGTTTTATATTCGATTCTCGTATCTTTTTAATAGCCATGGACTGATATTGATCTCGATTTGACAAAGAAAGAAAATTTGGAAGCGACAATTTTAGTGGTCAATAATGGAATTGTTATTGGTTGCGGAAAACTTGAAAGAACCGATGGCTCAACAGCTTCGTCAAGCATGAAGTTCTATGTAAACGTCTATATGCTTCTACTGTTGTTATCTCTTACTGTACAAACATAAAATAAGTATAATTCTTGTCCATTCACCTGCTGTCCTTTTGCATTTCAATATCATTTCCCTCAGGGTGATCTCCAATTTTTGTGAGCAAGCGACAGTTGAAGAGTCAATAAAAACCGCTTATCTCGATAGGTTTAGTAGGTAAATGAAGGTTAAGAAACTGCATTAACATCTGATTCCAAAGAGCTTTGATTGGAATAAAAAGCTACTGCTTCTCAAATTCCTGATCGTCCAAACAGCTCTCTCGTTTACCGACTTTGCTCTTTCCGGTACGATTGGCGCGCTTTTTTGTTTTGGCATCATGTGTCAGCTTTATCTGTTTTTTTAGCATGCCTAATGCTTCTTCTTATTTTTGTTTCTCGATTAAATTTCATGTTTACTTTTTATGATTGTAATGAAAATTATTCATTTCCCACTCATTATACAATCTTCAACACGACAACTTCCAAGTTCAAACTTCACGCCAATACTTTCTTTGTCCATTTGAACCACTTAGATATGAAGAAATATGCGAAAGTAGCGATATTCCAATTATGGACCGTAAAGTGACGATAGAAGCAGTTCCAGAGAAAAAGCTGAAATCGGATCATCTCGCAACCGAGAACGCAATTTAAGACGAAAATAAGTACATTACAATCAGTACAGATGTTTCGGAGCGTGAAGATTGAAACGTCCATCAATTAATTACGGTTTCTTTTATGAATCTTATTTTGTACTTAAAAAAATAATTTTTTGTTTCTCACAGTTTGAGTTCTCTTATTACATAATGTCTGCGAAAACTTTCTAGAATATATGAATAAATAATTTTTATTCGCAATCTTCGATTCTTGCGCGATCATCTTTAGGAACAAACGATTAGAACTAATTGTCTTAATCTTGCGCACTAACAATCAATTAATCGAAAATCATATACACTAACCTAACGAATCAACATTTACGCACTTAAGTAACAAACCAAAACAATTACACTGCATCTTGACGCCTGATTCGGTAATTATGCAAACTGAAATTTTAAGAATAGCAAACCAAAATCATCTTTGAGATCTTAAATTCCTTTATCTCCTAAAATGACAAGGCCGTTTTTTAAATTTGATTATCCAAGCCGAACACATTGAGTTGGGCCACGAATTGTTGTACGAAAATGACAGACGTCTCCAGAACGTCCGCGCTCCCAGCCGTCGTCGATCCCTTGATTGAACATAAATGTAAATGTTTTTTTGTTATAATTAAATTCTGTTGTTGTTAAAAAGGTTTACTTTTGTTCTCTTCTTAGACTATCATAGTGCAAGCATTTGAAACTGTTTTGTAAAGAATTGACATGAATCGTTATAAAACGTTAAGGTGGAAGCCCTCAAAGCTGGGCTCGACCGGCTACTTGTCCCCTAAAATGAATCGAGTAAAGTTTGTTTGTCAACAAATATTAACCGAAAAAGCGACGAAATGAAACTGTCGACTGAACATGCAAAAATTTGTTGTGGAAAGAATGCATTTGTGGTGATCGAAGTCGTAAATAAACGAAAATTTGCATAAGAATCAAGAATTGAAAGAGTATAAAAGGGCGATCAGTTGGAGTTCCAATCACAGTTAACTCTGTTTTGCCAGTTGTGTTGAATCTCCTGCTGCTCGTTTACGTTAATTGTTCTTTCTTGCTCATCTTGATTATCTGGCCGATTATCACCAATTCGGGAGACTGTAGCGTGGTCTTCCGTCTTATTGTCAGCTCTTAGAATAGTCGTAGTATGCAGATCTTCGTCATAGAACTGCCAGCAGAAATTCGAACCGATCTGACAATCTTTCAAACAACTAATTGAAGGATTACTGTTAGGGATTAAAGAAATCAATTCCTTATAAACAGATTGTTTTGTAAAGCGGCAATTTATTTGAGCCAATAGAAATGATGGGTTTTCAGTGAGTTTGGCGGTAAAAGTTTTAGAGATGTTCGAAAAATTAAAATTATGCACGGTTTCTGTTTTGATGCCGTCAACAGGCATTCGTTTAAAGCTATCGGTTTTGTGGGAAATTGAGATTAGGTTTTCATGGAGAGCTCATGAAAATGATCTGGTATTTTTTTTGATTGTCGGTAATAAGCTTAAAAATGATCAGTTAGAGTGAAGAACATTATTTTTGGTTAATAAATGAGAAGAATTGGAAGAGTAATATCCTCAGTTCGTTAATCATCACAATACAAATGTTCAATCGACAACCTTCAACACTCAACTTCGAAGTCCGGAACTGTTACTCTCCAAATGACCACAAAACTTCTCGGCAATACTTTCTTTGTTCATTCAAACCATTTAGATATGATGTCCAATTGAAACGAGCGTTTAGGATTTTCGATTACCTGATGCTTACGAACGTTTGTTCTCTTCTCTGGTGAAGAATACAATTTTGTTCGTGCTGATGAGTTGGAACATGTATGGCGAATTTTTACTCCACTGTTGAAACAGATCGAGAAAGAGCACGTGAAGCCGGAAAATACGTGTATGGAAGTCGTGGTCTCGAGTCGAGTGACCAGTTGATGCAGAAACACGGCTACGTATTCAGCGGAACCTACAAGTGGAATCCACCACACAAACTTTAAACGCATTTACGGTTAAAAAGAATACACTGTAGAGTCAAGTGCATTTCGATCCTTGTTTTATTTGCCAGAGAACCTTTTTGTTAGTTCGATTGAAAGTTGTAGGTGTGGATAATAAACTCATTTGATGTCTTTGTATTTGGAATCAATTGAGATAGAAACTACAAATCAAAGTGTCCGAAAAGCGTCGAGCCCTTCGGTTCTCAAACGATCAATCCATTAGTCTAAAAGTGCATTTGCTTGGCTCTTGAGTTTCCTGCTATTTCTCTCGATTACGTTCAATTTGAAGGGAATGTACAGGCAACCGTCGTGGTCGACGCCATTCTTCGAAGTCTTTGAGCGTTCAATTACTCAATCTCCGTCGTCGGTTTCATCGACTTCGTTGATTACGCTCGAAAGTTCGAATGCACGCAAAACAAAAGACCGTTGGATATTCAGAAGGTTTGTGGTTAGTTTCTGATTAGAAGTCATAGTTGACGTTTAGCATTGAGAAGCAAGGTGTTCGTGTGTATGCCTACGCTCTTTTCAATGGTTTCGGTCAATCCAACAACACAACGCTTTTGGATTCGGTTGTTCAGACTCTTGTTCCGCAAATCATCTACTCGACCGAACTGGAGCGAATTGTCGTCGAGTTCAAACGCACGAGAGAACTTGGAAAAGATGGAAAAATGACGTCAATCGATCAACAAGTTGGCTTCTTTCGTATTCGTTTTGCATTCTTGCTGTTTAGGTTCAAGCACTTATGAGAGGTGTTTTCATTAACACCGACTTGGATTTTTACGAGAAATTGAGAGCAAAAAATGGAGAAGAAGGCGAGACACGTGAGTACAAGTTGATCCGCAGACGACGATGTGTCTGTGATTTCGGATGATTCGTTCGGCAGTTTAAGGCTTTCCGACAACACGTTCAGTGATGGCTGCACAGCGATTTTATGTCTGATCATTGAAGACCTGCTATATGTTGCCAATGTCGGTCATTCGGTGTAAGTTTTGAAACAGTTCGACAACGTAATCTCGTTTGAATTCGGAGCGATTCTCGCCAAGCAACTGGACGGTATGCCTGTAAAATTGGTCACTTCAATTTCTTTTGTTTAGCTGAACCACCAGAAACATTTTTGTTTCAAGTGAGCGAAACTCACGAAGATGCCGAGAAAATGAAGTTAATGAACACGATTCTGTTTCGATGTTTCGGCGTTTACTCGGAGAAATACGACTCGAATACACTACAAACAACAGAGCCCTTTATTCCGATGCAATCAATTCAGTTGGACAAAACTCTACGATCGATTCTTCTCGCATCGCCGAATCTGATGAATATCTCGTTCTTGTGCAATCCGAACAGTCTGAGCTCGGCAACCACTCACTTGTGTTCGATGTACTTGGATGAGCAGAAAAAACTGAGGTAATCGCACAGCAGACAACCGATTAATAAGTGCAATTCTTCAGAAACATCTCAGCATCACTGCAAAGTGTAATGGAGAAACTCCAGAAGAAGTACAATCGAACGGCGCCGACCGGTCAATCCGTCAACTTGCTTTCGATGGCTTATATTGGACTGGAAAACGAAATGAATGCCGACGAATTTCAACGTTAAACCTCGAGCGAAGATGCCAGCAATGATCAGCGAAGTTCGTGGGACACGGCCGAAAGAGTGCGATCTGAAGCCGATTGGTCCGAATTCGACACCAGTGAATTGAGAGATGAGGTGATCGCAAAGATCGAATCGTTGAAACATTTTTATCAAAAACGCAAGAAACTCACGAGCATTGAAGAGACCGATGATCATTATGAGCATCAACTGCATTTCTAGTCATATCAATCGCATTTCTGTATTCATGTTTGTTTATTGAATAAACCTCAAAAAAATTACTTTCGCTTCCGATTAGACTGCCGTCGAGATCTTGTTGTTACTCTCGACTCTTCGTTATTCGCAGCCTCGAAACCTCTGCTATTCGCATACTGATCCTCCTCGTTCGCTGAGATTGCCGTTGAAGTCGAGAGCTCAGCAGTTGGTTACGAACTATTGTGCGCAAGCTATGAGTTACCCAACTTGCACAAAATGCGTGTATTGTTGAACGTTGAATGACAAACTTGTTCGGTGGTCAAGACTGACGGCTCGAGCATGTGGTTTTCGGCTTTTGAGTTTTTGTGTTTAGAGTCGTTGAAATGGATTCTAAATTGATTTGAGTTTCTTTCCTCTTCACTTTCAATTTTCGAGTTTCAGAGAAGTTCTGGGAACTTTTTGTTTGATTCCAATTGCGCATTCCTTTGAACTTTCCAATCTTTCGCGAACTTCCTCGATTTCACGTACCAATTTGATCTCAGTTGAATATTCTCGACCAAAACTCGTTTCTGGCACTCATGGATCATGAAAGTCGTTGCGATGTTTTTGGATGGCAGCTCCATCGCTCTTAAGGTAGGTTTGTAGTTTACCGTGTTTACTTGGCGTCATTTTAGGTCGACGTGTCAATTACTTTCCGAGATCTCAAGGTCATGATTCAGGAAAAGAAAGGTATTCCGGCAGACGAACAAATCTTGACGAAGGCATGTCGTAAGCTAAAAGCAACTTCGCTGATTAACAGTTGTATTTCAGATATAGAATACGCGGATAATCGAACGCTGTAAGATTACAATTTTCATCTAGCACCAGAGATAACTGTTAATTCGTATCATGAAAGTGAAAGGAGGATATTTGAAGTGCGACTAGCGGAATTGGAGAGAACGTTCCTGGAAAATGATCTCGATGAGCTTCTCAGTCTACCGCAGGAACTGCAGAACTCGCGCGTTAAAAAAATGATTGCTGAGACTAAAGAGAAGCTTGGAATCACGCCAAAGAACTCGGATCCAGCGGAGTCGATGTGCGATTACACTTTGCATAGACGTCGCCGTGCCCAATGATTGAGGTCAACGTCCCCCATCAGGTCTCTCTATTTATCCAATTTTCTTTCTACCTCATTTGTTTGGCCATTATAGGCCGTTTAATGCGCTAAATAAATACATGTATACGGGAATTCAAAGACCAATTTTGCTTGTGAGTTGGAAGTTTTGTGTGATGCTACGAGATTAGCAGAAATGTCGAGAATTTTATTTATATTCCTTGTATTAGTTCCATTAGTTTGTTCGGCCGATGAAGCCTACAGGAATTGTCCTCGTGGAGTTTCTGCAGAAAGTAAGTGATCGCAAAGAGTTTCACAGCAAACCGATCGATTTAGAAGCAACCTTCTACGAACAGAAGGACGAGTTTTAATGTCTGGATGGATCGAAAAAGATCCCGTACGAGCAAGTAATCGATGACTATTGTGATTGTCAAGATGGATCCGATGAGCCGGGTAGGTTCTCTTTCTGTTATAGTTCAACTTTTTTTAGATACCTCTGCTTGTCCGAACGATCGTTTTCATTGTCGTAATCACGGTTATCTGCCAATGGAGTTGCCGTCGAGTCGTGTAAACGATTTCATTTGCGATTGCTGTGATGGAAGTGATGAATGGGACTCCGGCGTTCAATGCCCGAATGTTTGTCAGGAAATGGGAGCTCAGGCACGCAAATCGTTGGTTGAACGTGGATGGGCGAAACGAGTTGAATTGGCTAAAGAAGAAGCCAAATCGATGGAAAAAAGAAGTCGGAGCTCGAGAAGATGAAACGCGAATTAGAGGATTCCCATAAGGTTGAACGTAAAAGCGCCAAGGAAACAAACTCAATTGATTACTCGCTTAACACTTCACTGGTTTCCTGAACAGTCTTCAGTAAATGATTAGCAAGCTTCCGACTTACGACATTCGGACAACTTAACGCGGCCAACAAACTCGGTTGTACATGAAGAATCGAACGAAAGTTGGAAAATAGTCAACGCCGTCCCCATCGGCCGAAAAGCTGGGCGCCTGTGGAATCGTTAACTCGCGATAAAGACTACGAGAACAAAGCAACTGAACCGCTCTTCCAACCTAAAAAACATTAGTTTAATCTTCTCAAGTCCCATTGAGTACCTGGAAGAGCATGTCCTTAAGCGGTGAGTAGTGAAGCAAAGAGAAATCCGATTGTCCATTTGGTGCGACTGTCGGCTCATTGGCATCACCAATCAAATAGACGAGTTTGTCCAATCCACAAATTTGATTGGCCGCTGAAGCAAAATTACGAATTGGAAATAAATAATCTAAAACTCACGTCTTCCAATAAACGTATTCCAATGACCTTTTTTATTCTTACGTTGAAATGGATCAATGTATAAACGACCCAAATGTTTGCCTGAAAATATTGATAAACACATAAACGGAGAGTCGACAAACCTGTCGATTGATCAGCAACCGAATAGATGCGAACAGACGGATGGCAGCGTTCAAGTCCCCTATCAGTAATGTTCTGAAATGAATTTAATACGGTTCTATTATTAAACTTACCACAAATTTTAAGCCAAACAGATGGTTGAAGAGTTGAACAAGGTTTTCGAATGTTTGCTAAAACGGAAAGTATTTCATCAATTGCAATGACTCGACGTTACAATGTGCTTCGGCTTCGCGTCGACAAACGTAGAACATGTCGAAAGCTTCCAAGCCACCGGTTATGTATTCCTGAGCGGTTGCATAAAGTTGCCATGATTCCATTCGCTCTTGAAATGCGGGACACATACGACGAGTCAATGCACTAAGAAACTTTCGAACTATTACGGTTATTCCTGCCATTTTGTTCGCCAATCGATGCTCGGAAATCGAACCGTAACCTAACGTTTTGGCCAATCCTTCAGCATTATGTCGTAGCTCTTCAATGTTCACCGAGTTGTTGTAATGTTGATGATCGAAAGCCGCTCGTGATATCCACGATTGCCACATGGTTTGTCGCACGCTAAAATCACCGCATTATCGTAACAGTGTGTAAATCGATTTGGGTTCCATTTTGCCACGCCATGGTCCGTTTTCGGAGTCATCACTAAACAAAGATCGAAATTGAAGAGAAAGCAAAATCTTACGTTGTCGACAATATCTGTTTGACGTGAGGTGGTGCATCGTTGAGAGCTTTAGCAGTTGGAATATCGAATTTGTGGTCCGAGTTAGTCCAAATGACATTGTTTCTGAATTGGCATAACATTGAGTTCACATAATAAACTCACAAGTATTTAACTCGATATTGACCCATAAAACGTGACCACGAACCAATAAAACTTCTCGTCTTTTTGTCCCATCTGCCAACTCCAAGGGCTTTGATTTCCGTGAGATACAACATGAACGGTCGATTTTTCCACGGACTTGTTCTTTCTCTTCCATATGCTCAGCTTTCTAAAACAACACACTTGAAATGAAATCAATTAACAACAAACCTCATTTTTCAGCGTTGCAGTTTCTGGCGATTTGTTTGTTCCTTCAAAAGCTGCTTGTTGGTTCATTCGTTGATCTTAGACGTTCAAATTGAGAATGCAAACTAAAGGAAAGTAATTTACGATGAAAACATTCGCACCGACAACGCGGTTAATCGCATCTCCTTGATCGTAAATTTTCTACAAAACTCGTCCATTACAATAGCAACATTTGACTTACCAGCAAAGCATCTTGAAAGGCCTGGTTACCAAGCTTCTCCATTTTTTCACATCCACACATCATTTTTACCTGAAGCCTTTGATTCGTTCGCTTCATCGTTCAATCAACTTACGTGATGCATGTCGAAATCAAAGGCGAACCGTGAGCATTCCGGCCAATCAGTTAGCATTTTCAACAGAAGCGTATTAAACGCGTACTCCATGTCGTAGGCTTCGGTTGTCAGCGGAGCTACGACATGATCAAAATCCAGCGGTAGATTTTTGTCTAAACATTTATTTCGACGTACGAACACTTTATTCACCGACCATTTTCCAACAAATCCATATGCTCCAGAACTGTCGCCCCGTGCTCCATCAACAGTCGAATCGTACCTTCATAGAACTCTTTTGCTGTAAACAAACAATCGAATAAACTGCAGAAACTTTTAACATACGTGATGCAGTGCTTAGTGCCGGCCAATCGGCGTTTTGTGCGATGTTCGCCAAATGCGAGTTGTTTTCGATCGTTTTATCGGGTATGGATGGAAATCTAAACGTTTTCGAATGCAGAAACTAAGTGGTTAATTGAACTTACGTTACGAAATAACCAGTGATTTTGTGCGGAGGTTCGTTGTGAATCTTGAAGACGATTCCACGGTTTTGGGATTCGGATGTGGGTTTTTGTTTGACGAAAAGCAGCGGCTTATTGCGATTCGAATGCGCTGAACTGGACGCCGTAGACAACAGTCGTTTCAGCGGCCGATTCGTACATCGATAGCCGAGTGTTCGCATCGATAACCCTGAAGACAAGGTAGTTAATGGACTCGTTGGTCCTCAAATCCAATGGAAAATAATTACTGATTTCGGTATCAAATCCGAAGAGCTAAGTGTTTCATCCATTGATTTTGGTTGTCAGTTCTTTTCACTGTTCAGTGCTCAACGCTTAACGGGTTTCAAGCGGAAAGTCGGTGGTCTGTTAGATCGCTGATGTTTTTCAAATTTATTTCGTGCACCTCGCTGCTGTTGGGTCCTGGTTCGGCGATTTGGCATCCCGGTTGGAAGACGCCGCTTAGGCCTCGCCGAGGCGGATCTGAAGCCCTGTTATGGTTTTTTTCTGGTTTTAAACTATTGTTGTTCTCCTTACTATTGTTGCTTTCGTTGTTGTATTCACTACCAAAATAAACTTCTCTCCGAGTTGGGCATTCGACAGACTAAACAGCTGCTGAGTTCGGTCACTATAACATGACCATTTTGTGTTATACGGATGCGGGCGATGGGCCTCGTGGTAATCCGATTCCTGTTATAACCAAAGAAGATGGTCGGTTTGATATTCCTCAACCAACAGACGCAATAGTTTCGTTTCTGGACCCGTTGTTTCAACCAACTTTAATCAAGTTCAATCGAATAGCGTTTTTGTTCAATGGGAAAGCTCGGCAGAACCGAATGGAGTAATCAAAGGTGAGAAATTGAAGACATCACCGAACTTAATCTTGAGTGTTTTAGATCATTTGATTGGATATTGGGAAACAAATGAATTCGATGGTGAAAAGCAACGATTCAGTGTTAGCGTTCTTGAGACGAATGCAACAATCGAAGGACTCAAAACGTCAACACAGTAAGGCGAAGTCTATAGATACTGCTAATGAATTGTTTTAGATACTCGGCTGATATACAAGCACTAACAAATGAGGGCTATGGACCACGCGTTGAAGCAAAATTCGAAAGTGGAGTGCCACCCGGTTTGTCTAAAAGCCAACACTTTTGACTGATCTTTTCGCTTTCAGAACTACCGGGTCGTTTAACTTCGGTTGTTATTTTGGATATTGGCGCTTGAAATGCGAATTTGTTTGGACTCTTTTATTACCAACACAATGAAACGCCGATGGGTTATTTGCTACGCTATCGACCTGCATGACCGATTCGACTTGACAGCCAATACAATCATCATCCAAATAACGACGATGAATGGGTAAGATGGACAATTCTGAAATCTAAACGACCAATTTCATTACTAGAAAGAACTTCGAACACAAAATTCGAAGGCCAGTGAGTTGATTTTGTTGGGTTTGAAGCCGTTCACTTCATATCAAAGCAAACTATACGCCGTGAACACGTTCAAAATGAGCAACCAGTCCGAGACCATTTCTGCTACAGCCAACGAAAACAGTAAGCTCCAATAGTATATAATCGTGCATTAACAGCCAATCTTTTCAGCACCCTCAACTGGACCTGAAACGTTGAAGCCGAACTGGAACAGCAGCTGGTTCGCGTAAAATGGGACGATTTGATGGCCAAAATTTCAATTCAATTTATTTCCAAAATCAACGGATAAACAGTGAACATTAAGTGATCAAATAAAGTTCCGTGTTGGTGACCTCACGGTTGTTGTCGTCTTTCCGATTTTTGTGGCAGCGGAATCGCAAATGTTTTTCCGAGCTTCTTCCAACGTTGTTCGTCTTTTGCCGCTTCTGTCCATTGGGATTTGTGCAGAACCATGTACCTCTGGCCCACGCGTTTTCGGACGTCGTCTTCCCAGCGAGTTTTCGGCCGTCCATCTCCAGCAACGCGTTTTGTACTAGGAATCCACAAAGTGAGTTGTTGCGACCATCTGCCGTCGATCGATCGGAAGAGGCGACCAGCGAATTTCCATTTTCTTTTCCGGACAGCTGAAACGATGTCCGTTACTTGGGTTTGGCTTCTCACCCAAGTTGATGGCTTTTTGTCACGAAGTCGGACTCCAATCATTCGACGTTCCATCGCCCGTTGAGTTCTGGCAATTCGCTCCAAGTTGCTGTCGGTTGCGACCCATGTTTCTGCTGCGTACAACATCGTCGGAAGAACAACCATATTGTAGTATTGTCGCTTCAAACTTGTGGCTACGTTCTTGTCCGTCAAAAACCGCTTCATTTTGCCAAAAGCCGACCAACCAAAACCAATTCGTCTTCCAATGTCTTTCCCATGATCTCTCGGAAATTGAATCAATTGACCGAGGTAGTTGAAGCAGTCGACTCGTTGGACGTCTTGGGAATTGATTGCGATGTTCGAGTTGCTCCAATGATTGTCGCGGTCGGCGTTCATCCACTTTGTTTTGTTTGCATTGATTTCGAGACCAACAGTTGAGCATCGATCGGCAAGTTTGATGGCCATGGATTGAAGATTCGTTGGATTGTTGGCAATCAGAGCAATGTCGTCAGCATAAGCGAGGAAATGTAGCCGGCGGTTGTCGATTTCAATTCCTTCTTCCTGTTCCCAGTTGATTTGGTTGATTGCAAATTGGAGAACTACGATGAAAATCAGTGGTGAAAGAGAGTCACCCTGTCGCACTCCTCGCTGCACTCCAAAATTTGCTGATTCGTTTCCCCATCGTAACGAACTGGTGCCAGATGAGTAGAGAGTTTTTGATCATCGAAACCGTATCATCGTCGACGTTGAAGCGTTCCAAAGCCGCCCAAATGGCATCGAATTCGATCGTATCAAACGCTTTTCGAAAGTCAACAAACATCAGCGCCAGCGGGTAGTGGAATTCCCAAGCTCGTTCCAATAAGATGCTGATTGAGTGGATGTGGTCGGTAGTTGAGAACGTCGGTCGGAATCCCACTTGTTCGACTGGGATGCAGTTGAGAACCGCTTTTTGAACGCGATTTGTGATGGCTCGAGTCACCAATTTGTAGACAGATGGCAGTAGACTGATTGGTCGGTAGTTTCCAATGTCCAGTTTGTCCCCAGCTTTCTCCAAAAGAATCGTTGAAGCATGAGAAAAATCGGCCGGAACAATGGATTTCTCGAACATGTGATTGACCAAGTTTGCGAGTTCATCAGCCATAACTTCTGCTCCATATTTGGTCGCTTTCGATCTTATTCCATCCAGTCCCGGTGCCGTATTGCCACGTATTTTTGTCGCCGCCGAAATGATTTCTGCACTGGAAATTGGATTGACAAGCGGAGAGGAGCGTTTGAATTCAAATTTACCGTTTGTTGCCGCGTAAAGTTGTGAGTAGAATGACGCGGCAACATTCAAAGCTTCCGTGGTTTTCGATGTTAATGTTCCATCGGACTTGCGAAGTTGCATGATCACGTGACGTCGATTGGTTGCTTCGAAACGTCCACGTTTCAGTCTGTTGAGTTCGATTGCTCGACTGAAGACTTTGATGTGATGCTTGTGAAGATCATCGGCCATTGACCACCGCACCGCTTTGCAAAGTGTTGAGTAGGCGAGTCGAGCGTTGGGGGTGGATGGCCAAAAATAAACGCGGAAATATTTTGGGTTTTCGTGTTCGTTTTACACCTGAAGAAGAATCGTTGTGCATGAGTTTTGTTATTTGTGATTGTTATTAAAGAAGTTAAAGAAAATTATTCTGATTATTTTCCATTTTATCGGTCGATTGGCCGTTTGATTTCTGCTGATTCAAAGATCTAAAAACTAACGGTTTTTTTCAGGAAAGATGTCGATCGCAGATGAAGACTTTGAGAAGGGAAAAGAAGTCTTCATAACCCTGTGTTCACGATGTCACGAAGTGTCATCGATGGCAAAAAAAACAGGCCCATCACTCAAGAGTATTGTCGGGCGTAAAAGTGGCCAAGTTTCGACCTTCAGTTACTTAGAAGCAAACGAAAACAAGGTAAGTTATCATTTCTCTTCTTTTTTTCATTGAGTTTTAGGGTGTTATTTGGACGCGAGAAACACTGTTCGATTACTTGATGGACCCACAAAAGTACAGGGTGGCGCAAAATAAACTCCCGTCGGTTTTTTGCGAATAACTTTTTTATCGATGATTTTTTCCGAACAAAGTATATATTTTCTTGGTCCCTATAGTCTTCATTCTCAAATGAAAAGAAAGTTAAAATTTTGAAAATTCGAAAAAATTTCACCTTACCCCCCTCTTTGGTCCAATGTTGTCGATCTTGACCATGTTCGGTTTTCTTTGTTTTCGTCTGCAATAAGTTACACGGTCGTTCAAAAAGCTGCATTTTTACGAATTTTCATCGAAGAACATTATGATTATTGGAAGTTTCAAAGTCGAGTTCGTCGCGAAATTCAAAATGGTCAAGCTCGAGTTCCCGATATGAAAACAATCAAATCATGGGATGAAATGTTTCGGACTACGGGAAATCTTCATGGGCAAAGAGGAAAGAACAAACCAAAGTGCGTTAACAAGCTCACTTTTCAAATTTTGATTTGCTCGTCTTTTTAAGACAAGTTCGTTCTGAAGAAACAATTGCTGATGTTCGAGATGCTTTCACTGCCAATCCGCATCTTTCCACCCGCCGCACTCCTTTCGTTCCAAGCATCAATGATGAAGAAGAAATGGACGTTTCAACCTCCTCAATGTCCAGAAGAACATTGCAACGAATTCTGAAAGACGATTTGAAGTTTCGACCTTATCATCTTCAAATGGCGCACGCACTCAACGAACCCGACTATGATGCACGAATCGATTTTGCTCGAGGTAAATTGGAGCCACAAACGGCAGATCTCGCTCGTCTGTCGAACCCCGTGTTTACAGACGAGGCCCACTTTCATCTCGATGGGGGAGTGAATCGGCAAGATTGGATCATGTGGGCTGATGAAAACCCGCATTGGTTTGATGTTCGTCGGCTTCATCCTCTCAAGTTGACTTTGTGGATGGGCGTTAGTGTTGAAGGAGTCGTTAAACCCTTTTTTCGGGAACCGCAAGGTACTGAAAGAGGACTCAATGCCCAATAGATGCAACGAACGGTCGAAAATTTGGTGGTTCCAAAGTTGCAAACTTGGCCAAATTTCGATGACCTTGTTTTCAACAAGACCGTGCACCACCGCATATTGGAAATAACGTTCTTGCAGTGCTTGATCGTTTTTTCCAAATCGATGGATAGCCCGGGGAACCCGACAACACCCGGCTCCTGTTGCGTGGCCTCCTCGGAGTCCCGACCTCACTTGGATGGATTATTCCATTTGGGGGTTGATGAAGAGCCGGATATTCCATCGGGATCAGCCGCCAGTCACTCTTGAGGAACTGAGAGCAGCAATCGTGGAAGTTGCCAACGATCTTCGGCAAAATCGCGAAATGAGAGAACGAATTGCGGCCATTTTCCTCGTCGTCTTCATCAATGTTTGGAGCGTGAAGGCGGCCAAGTGGAAATCCGTTAATCATTTGTTTTTGTTGTTAATTTGTTAATCAAACGCTTCAATTTTAAACATTTAAAGCTGTTTTAAACAGATCGACAAAATTGGACCAAAGAGGGGGGTAGGGTGAAATTTTTTCAAATTTTCAAAATTTTAACTTTCTTTTCATTTGAGAATGGAGACTATAGGGACCAAGAAAATATATACTTTGTTCGGAAAAAATCATCGATAAAAAAGTTATTCGCAAAAAACCGACGGGAGTTCATTTTGCGCCACCCTGTACATCCCAGGAACAAAAATGGTTTTTCCAGGACTAAAAGAAGAAACCGAACGAATCGATTTGATCGAATACATCAGTCGTATCGGAGTACACGCGATCAACATCTCAGCCGTCCAAGCTCAAGAAGATACTGAACAAACGCCCACCATAAATTGGGCAAATTACCGCACAAATGTGGCCGCTCTACTCACGGTTTTCATGATTACGTTCGCCATCAAACTATTAGCAGACCGTTTTTTCCCCTAACTAATCGGCAATGATGGTGGTGATAGGGTGACGCTTTTGAAGGTTTGAGCAAAAACAAAGGGTTCCAACTTATAGATTTGAGTATGAAGAGTACGTATTTGACATTTGTTTTGCAAGATACTAACTTTTACTGAGTAAATTTTTGACTTGAAATTAACACTGAAATCAGTTTTTCTGATCAAACCATATCGAACAGAAACCATACGAGTAAACAAAGCGGAGAGAATTCGACGCCAAGTCGGCTTTAGGCTCATTTTGTGTATCCAAAAACTAACTCAAAAAAAACAACAACTAAATGAAACGTAATTTGTTTGTTCCAAAAAAGAATTGCTAGACATCATTTGATGTCGGTTTACAAGATTTCAAAGAAACTCTTGTTTATCGATTGACTTTTTTCCTAAGCGGAATTTTTCAGTTCAAATCGGCGTGTCCAACCATACGGTAACTGTGAGCCCTTTGAAACTTTGAAGTTGATCGTAATGCATTGGCTGCGACGATCAATTCTTGTCGTGGGTCATAATGAGCAAGGGCCAGTGGATTAAGAAGAGTTGTTTTGATGCGCTTGAATGCGGTTTCTTGTTCGCTTGTCCACTTGAAGTCGGCATCTTTGAGCGTCAGTTTCTCCAGCGGTTGTTTTAATTTGTGGAGTTGATGCACGAACTTCCCGTAGTAATTGACCAGTCCCAAGAGTGTTCGTACTTCTGATCCATTTTCGGGTCTTCTGAGTTTCCTGATGGCTCGCAATTTGTCCGGATTAGGTTTGATTCCATTAGCGTCGACAATTGAGCCTAAATATTTGACTTCCGGTTGGTTGAACTTACATTTGTGAATTTGGATTTTGAATCCCCATTCTTGAATTCGTTTGAGTAACTTTCGAAGTCGATTGTCGTGTTGCGCTTGATTTTCTCCTACCAACAGTATATCATCGAGATAGCCAATGACTTCATCCAACCCAATGAGCATTTGGTCGACAGTACGTTGGAAGATTGCCGGGGCTTTTTTGCGACCAAAGTTCATGCGCTCGTATTGATACAATTCACGACGCGTATTGATTGTGGTGTAGGGTTTCGAGTCGTCTGATAATTCGAGTTTGAGGTACGCATCACGTTGGTCGATTTGGCTAAAATTAGAATTGTTTGCAAGCTTACCAAAAATGTCCTCGATGTTTGGGAGCGGATAGGCGTCTTCTTGAAGTGCGGCATTCAGTCTGGTTGAGTAGTCGGCGCAAATTCGGAGTTTGCCATTGGGTTTCTTCGCAATGACTATTGGCGTAGCCCCTTTGGCAGTGTCCATTTTAGTGATGATTCCCGCTTCTTCAAGTCGATCCAATTCCTTGTCGACAAGCGGTTTAATTGCAAGTGAAAGTGGTCGACGTAGCAAGTGAGTAGGTTTTCACGTTTGGGTCCACATGGAGCTGAGCTGAGATCCGATTACATCTACCCAATTTGTCTTCGAAAACTTCGGGAAACTGGCGCTGTAGTTGACCGGCGTAGTCATTCATCAGTTGTGTTTGATAAATACCAGTAGCATATGTGACCATCTCGAATTGATCCATTGATTTGGACGACAATAATGCGCAGTTTTGTCGATTGAGTACGTAGACTTGCATCTGAATGAGTTTGTCGTTCCATTTGGCATCCGCTGTGAATGTGCCAATGATTTTGAGAGATTTTTGTTCGACTCCAACGATTGATGTTTCCGTTGCTGAGTTCCGGTTGACCGATTTGTTGCCATTTGTCGGTTCCAATGACGTTTGCATCTGCGTCGGGTGAAGTTGAAACTTCAGTCGGTGTCCATTGATTTCGACTTGAGCTGAGTGTCGGTGGACGTTCAATGATTTAACGGTTATGGCTTGAACTTGTTTCTTTGATTTCCGGCAAACTGCGAAAACATGTCCTTGATTTCACATCCTTGGCAGATAATTTCTTTGCATGAGCAATTGGAGCGGTAGTGTTTTCGGGATCCACATCCTTGACATTTCGGTATGGATGGTTCAGTTGCTTGGGATGCCGGTTTTTCTTGCTTCTCTTTTTGTTGACTTTGAGTATTTGTCGTCTTGATTTTCTTTTGACCTCACTTCTTGGCTGATGCTTTGTTTTTGTAAAGCGAGTTGCCGAGTAAACTTATTTGCTCGGTTTTTTTGATTGAAAGCAATGCATCATTTTGTTGTTGGGCCAGTTGACGGTTGGCGATGCGGCTGGGTTGATCCCGACATTTTGTGACCAATGTTGAGTGTTGTCTTGGTTGTCGAGTCCAACTCCTTCAGTATCAATTTTTGGAGTGTTGCATCTTCTGGACGGTTGAGTGCGAGTGCAAAAAGAAGGCATCTCACGTCGTCGTGGTTCATTTCTGACCATTTGCATTAGACAAATTTTGTGTTGATCGTCGGCCAGTTGGTTGTCTTCGATCATCGAGCGGTAACAGTCGAACCATTTTGAAAACGTTTTGTCGTTTGTTGGGTCGTATGTGAACTTGTCGACAATTCGCTGGATTGCATCGATTATTCGGTGTGTGAAGTTCACCGAAACGTTCTCGAAGAACGTCTTTGACATTCAGTTGATGGGTTTGGAAGTTTGTTGTCAAATAGACATCCAAATCATCTCGGGCCAATTCAATTGTTTCAGCGGTCTCATTCATCTCGGACTTGTTCGCCGACTCGATTGGAAAATCGGTCTTTGCTTTTTTTTGGTCGTCCTGGACCTCCGCAACGTACTTTTGCCGGACGTCCTTTTCGTTTTCCCGTCGGACGATTTGATCGTGGAGCGTAACTGTCGGTTTCGCCGCCTCCACGCAAACTTTTTGTTTTTTTGTTTGTTTGTTACATTTGCATGTAATTGTGTGCCACTCTCGAGGAGTTTGGACGCCAAAAGCTAGTTATCATCCTAAAGAACTTGTGGAACGTTGAAAAAACTCAACGGTACATTTGGCACCGAGATGGTAGGTACTCAAGTTAATTCATTTTAATTGATTAGTTTAGAAAAGAGATCTGAAAAGCATGGAGAGCAAACTCAAAGGCAAAATCATAAATATTTCACATAGAAAGATTCTCATTGATTAGTTTAGGACGGCACTTTACATATAGTTGGTGTCTATGCAGCACTTGCAAAGCCAAACTAATACCAGCTCCGGCAATTTCTGTACGATTCGTAAGTTACTATGGCTCGGAAACTTGGACAATGCGCAAAAGTGAACGAACCAAATTGACAACAACACAACAAGCAATGCAACGAAGACTTCTTGGGATTTGATTGCGAGACAAAGTTTGAATTGTGGAAATTCGAGCAAAAACACAATTCAAAGACTCGGTGGAAGATTCACTTTAACGTAAGTTTAGATGGGCTGGTCATGTTGCAAGACGAACGGACAACCGCTGGGCAACTAAAAGCACATTCTGGAGGCCTTGGGGTTACAAACGACTAATTGGAATACCGACTGATCGATGGCGTAAGGACATGGAAAGAGCGGTCGAAGTATTCACATCAATTAATCATCTTTTTGTTTACATTTTATTGTTGATTTGATGATTGAAACGAATAAATCTTTGTATTCGTAAGTTACAAAATTCAAATAATATCATCTAATAATTTTATCTTTAGGACTACCAAGCCGAACAAATAGTAATTTTCATTCAAATTGTTATGTATGTTTTTAGCAGTTTATATGCATTTTATTACATTTGACTGTACAAACATAAATGAAATGTTAATGAGCGTATCGTTTCGTCCATTCACGTGCGTTCTTTTCGTATTCCAATGGATCGTCTTCATACTGACGAACCAATTCTCGTACCAATCCATTTTTTGGATTGCATTGGATGAGCAATTTGACTATCGATTTCAAGACGTCACTGACGTTCGAACATGGATTCCAATTTGTTGGTGTGAAGTCCAAGTTTATTCGACCATAATTGTCGATATTGCAGTGATAAATACGCGTGAGAAAAGTGATCTGAAACCAAATTTCAAGAGGAAACAACTTTCACTTACTTTCGGTGCTTCAAAAGGATAGTTGTCGTTAAATGAGAACTCGGCAAAAAATGTTCCACCTTCGTAGAGCGAACCCTCAGGACCTTCGATTACTACTGACCATTCCAAAACATCGTCATCACGAGGAACTGCTTCACAACCAGTCACCGGATTACGAACCAAGTTTTTTGCTTCCACTACAAGTCTACGCGTGAAGACACCTAAACGACGATCAACTATAAATTATAATTGTTTAAAAGAACTTGCTTTTTTGAACCGCCGATGTAGCTCCACTGTTGCTACGCGTAAGCTCGGAATTTCGGAAATAGCGATTAAGCGGCTGTCTGTACATTACCACATCTTAATGGTTATTTGACGATCTGATATTAGATGCAGAATGTAACAAGAGTATTTGATGATCGCTCTAACTACACTGCTTCGATTTTTCAAACCAAATCACAATTCGAAATACGATTTATGATACACAGCGATCACAACACACACACAAGTTAATTGCAATAAGTTAGTTACAAGCTGATGGATCAATGCGGAACGGACGGGACCACCCAAAGTGGTTGTGTGAAATTCAATGCTTGGTTTTCGAATAGAAAATCGAGAAAAGTGCGCGTGATGATAACAGAAAGTAAAAGAAAAACACTGGTTGATTGCAAAACTGAGAGGTTAACTGTCAAAATGTTGGTTCTTGTGATTTCCCAGTCAGTTCGCGAAAATCGAAAAAGAAACCGGCGCGGCACATAACTTCTGCCACAAAATACAATTTATTAAAAGAAGATGGTAACTGTAAAATTGAAAACGACTACAAAATCGCCCAATAGATACAAGGAAGAGTGTTTGCCAATTCGTTTCTAGGCTTTGGAACAGCAGGACGTTCGTTGTTGTTGTTGTTGCGGCTCTTCGGAGATGTTCACTCCACCGTGACCACGACCAGCCGGTCCACCGCCGCCTTCGTTCTTCGGCAATTTGCGAGCTGAAACATCGAAATAGCAAAAAAAAGAAATCGAAAGACAAACCAATAGCAAGGAAGATATCTTGAACGTTCATCGACGATTTTGCCGACGTCTCCATAAACAAAAGACCATTATCCTCGGCGTATGCTTGAGCTTCCTGAAAAGTTCGAGAATAATCGAATCGATTATTCCACGTACTTCGTATTCAACTACACGTTTAGCCGCCAAATCTGCTTTGTTTCCAGACAATGCGATGACAATGTTCGGACTCGCTTGTCGTTGTAGTTCTTTAACCCAATTCTTTGCTTTAGCAAATGACTCCTAAACTCTCGACTATGAAGAATCTAAAGATTAGTTGCTTACTTGATTCGTAATATCGTAGACAATAATCGCCGCTTGAGCACCACGATAATACATCGGCGCCAACGAATGATATCGCTCCTGCCCGGCAGTGTCCTAAACGAATACAATTGATCCCGGCGAACAGTCGACGGACGAACCCAAATTTCGAATTTTACAATCGTGCTCTCATCCACAGCAATAGTTTGTGTAAGGAATGCGGCTCCAATTGTCGACTCCTGATACTCGTGGAACTGTCCTTTGACAAAACGAAGAACCAAAGAAGATTTGCCTGAAATTTGTTTCTTCGAAAAACACCTCAAAAAACTCCAACTCACCAACTGCGCTTTCGCCGAGTAAAACCAACTTGAATTGGCACGTTTTCTTCACTCCACCACCATTTCCAGCACTTCGATTCGCGTTGTTTGAAGCCATAGCTGCAAGAGAAACTCGAGAGTTATTGCCAACAACACGCTCAATAAACGCGAAAGAGTCGATGTCCACGAGTTTCTTGTCCAAACGCTCAATAATCGCAAAACGCGATCAGTCGACAGCAATCGATAAACAAACCGGTCGCCTATAAACAAACGGCGAAGTTCGGATAAAAGTGAAATACGTTTCGATTGTAAACGACGATTCGAATGCCGACTTATTCGCACGCTTTCCGGATTCTCGAGATTTCGATTAAAAATATCGAATGAAAAAGTCTCGAGATTTCCTAATTGTCGTGATGACTAACCGGAAAATGAGTTCCGAATTTTGACTGCAAATTTGCTTTCCCCGTCAAGTTGGTCAATTTGCGGCGCGAGAGAATGGGAAAACAACAAGTAAAATTGCCGGTGAGTATGATGATGAACAGAATACAGAGCAAAACTGCTCTTGTGCGTCCCGTGTTTGTGTGTGTGATGAGAGAACTCAACGCACCACGCGCTCGAGCCGTTTGGCTTAACGTTTCTCCCAACTGATTCGTTGAATCGTTGCGCAACCAACAATTGAAACCCGACGCAAAGAATCCGAAAGCCGATTCGCAGCTTGACATCGTTGTCGAACCCATTGGGATTAGCTTTGAAATCGAAACAATCGTCTTAACAGATTCACAAGCAACACAAACGGCCCGATGAACTGAATGCCATTAGTTACTTTATGATCGAAATACAACAAAAGTTGTCATGAAAGTCGTGGGCTCACGATGAGTCCTGAGGTGAAACTGTAAATTCGGCGCGCCATTTTCCTTTCGCATTCGCTTTTCGATCGAAAGAAGCCGAGAAATTCGAAGTGTTTTTTGTTTTTCTGTAAAGCGAATCTGTTCGTTTGGGAATGTGAGTTTAATCCGCTGCTTCATATTTCACATTGCGCACGTCGAAAACTGCAAAAGTTCGATTTTAATGAATGGACTTGTACTTTGGTGGATTCTGATTTAATTTCCGCTAAACTCATTTGTCATCAGTAGCTTGTGGAAGAAGGACGTGTATCAGTTGAGAGGGACAGTGAGCAGCTTGTTTTTGTAGATGGCCTCAGGCGAAGACGATACACGGATTCATGTCCGTTGCACGCGTGAAAATTTACTCCCTCGAGACTGAACCAGAGATGGTAACTTGGTTTTGCTGGACCGTTTAGTTGGTTGTAAAGTACGATTGTTGTAATTGGTCGCTATTTCGTCCCACGCGTCTTCTTTTCATTTCAACTATCATCATTTGTTTATTTTTCTTTTCAGTTTCAGATTTTCCTTACGGGCAAAAGAAACAAAACGGGCGTCTTTTGCGTCGTCGTAATGAGTTCAAATGATGGTACGTGGGTTTCATAACCAACAACGAGCGGTCTAATCGTTTGACAGTTTCAGTTGATGCGTTGCCATCGATGGAATCGTGCCCGGAAGGTTTTGCGAACGGTAAGTGACCACAAATGAGTGGGTGATATCGAGCGCAAAGAGAGTTTTATTTATCGGAAGTTTCTCGTGCATATCATAGACGTCTGTTTTGTTGTGCGCTCAGTTCTCGTCAATCGTTATTATTCGCTTTTTCGCTACTTCGTCCTAAATGAGTGCGTTTGGCGCTCGAAACGGCGCTGGTCACTCGAATGCCCTCGTTTCCATTCATTTTGACTTGGAATTGAAACGATAGCTTTCGGAAATCCCGAGGAGTTGAATGCTCGTAACCGTTCGCTTTTCCGTGATTTCGAACTTTTGACTGATTGAGTTAATTTCTGACCAGACGCTGGTATTTTTGCATTCACGACAAATAACAACAATTATTGTGCATTACAACTCCAAGAGCACTTCTGTGAAGACGCTTGACACGATAAGAGGGTCGGCAAATGTTGCGGGTGTTCGGCGGCCATTTCCCTCGTTTGTCTTTGTTCGTTAAGGACCGTTGCATAACCTTTTCTATGGATTGATGTTTCTTCGACAGATGCCTCCGGTTTTGCGGTCGTTTAGCCGCGGTTTACGGGCATCTTAACGTCTTCACGTTGTTGAAGGTGCAGAATCAATCTTATCGTTCATTTGATATCATTGAGTGCAGTTATTTCATTTGCTGCACTCTTTTTCAGTTTTTTACTTTCAGATATCAGTTCGACGAAACCACCCGTCGGAATGAAGAACAGTTTGAGTATGGACACGAATATTCAGAGACAGTTATCGTGAGTGTTTAGCCTTCTAAAAGCGAAACGATAAGAACACTCGTTTGCATAATCAATGGTTGTAGTCGTAAATCAACTGAAATGGTGAATTTAGACAACGACAAGGACGATCGCCGAGGCGAAGAGGAACGGCAGTCAGCGCGTCCATCAAAACGTCGAGCAGATTTTGGTTTCGTGTTCTTCGACCGTGGAAGTGGAGACGACCGCAAAAGTGAGATCAGGCGCTGGGTTTGCCAATTGTCAATTTGCAGACATGGTCGTGGGACAGCAGCTGATGATCGTCAAACTGCGACGGAGTCGGAAGACCAAAACGACGGGATGAGCAGGCCGAGTTCCGAACCCCAACAAAACATCGAAGGTACGTGTTATTTGAGGAATGTGATTCGATTGCCAAAAAACTTTTCGTCACGCTGTTTGTTTATTACGCGTTAATGAGGTCACTTATTGAGCTAATCGTTTGCACTCGAATTCGTTTGTTCGAGTGGATTTCAAGTGGGAAAGCGGAAATAATTTTCTCACTTGACGTTCATCGGAATGTCTCCGTGTTACGTTCGTTTGCGAGAATATCGAGTTTCCATTGTTACAAGAGCGAGACGCCAAAGTTGTTGTTTCACGACGTTCGAAGAGTCTGCCGATCAGCAGATGATTTGGCCGCTTGCTTTTGTCTCGATGTAAACTCCTCAAAACGGCCTTAAATTTTCGGAATTTGTAGTCAAAGCTACCAATCAAACATTTTACACTGCTTTTTTGCACCTCAAGACTAATGGCTAAAACAAACAACTTTGAAGATGAAAGTAAAAATAGTTGAGTTTATTTTTGCCTGACACTCATCAGTTTGTTTATTAAGGCTCCGCGAAACGTCCGATTTGCCGTCGAGATACGCTAGCACTTCGCATTGATCGTGTTGAAGCACCGGATGCTCCGGAACCCATTGACGACATTCCGAATCAAACGGCTGACGATCGACGCAAACTTATGCACCGGGTTTCTTTAAAACTAGAAAGGTTTGTTTACGTTCAATGTTAGCCACCGTATTGGTTTTGGTTTGGTCTGAATTTACACTTTTCATACGAAACGCCCGTTCATGACTCCTGCAGAAAATAAGCACGAAGACGAACGAGTCCCGCACATGTCGCATGTTGGTCTTATTTTGATCTTCAAGTTAATTGGGGGGTTATCACAGGGTTTTTAAGTCAACGGTCTGTGGTGGTTTATGTAACGAGTCGAACACGATGAGATGTAGGCGAGAATTCTCTACTTTTTTTACCATAGCGAATCGAGGTCACGCGCACTCAGTATTCCTCTTCACGACCTCAAGGGTTTTTGTTTGTGTAAAGGAATGGTGCATGAACTGAAAAAGGGATTCCATTTCACAACCGAACAATGTGAGAACAACTTCTTTACTTTCAATTGGATTCATAAGGCTTGTGAGAAAAAGAATGACGCCATCAGCGTTTGAAGTTTCTTTTTTTCCTTTGGCCACTTTTCGTTTAGTTCAGTTTCCGGCAAATTGATTGGACGTGCCGACACGTTGAAACACCAAACGGCCGAACATGTCAAACTTCAGTTTGTTCCTTTCGTAGATTGTTCTCGTTATTCCCGGTGTTCGAACCTTCTGGAAATATGCCCAGCGCTCGTCTTCCTGCATTCGTTCCCGTGAACTCAAAACCACGAAATCAATTACGTACTTGCAGAAAGCTGAGCGAAAGACCAAAAGCTCAGGAACTCGAAGAGCGTAATATTTTGAAGAACGAAGAAGCCGAAACAATTTCTCGTCAGAACATGGAGGAGACACGTAAAATTTTGTTGCGTAAAGTGAGTTCAATTAGTTACCGTTCGTTTAATCGAAATGTTTTAGCTGAGTTTTCGACCAACTGTTCAGCATTTGAAGGACAAGCAGATCATTAAGTTTAACGATTATGTTGAAGTGACCGAAGCAGATGAATATTGTCGAAAAGGCGACAAGCCATGGACACGATTGACACCAGCTGAAAAGGCGTTGATTCGTAAGGAGCTTAACGATTTCAAATCAAACGAGATGGAGGTACACGAAGAATCCAAGATTTTTACAAGGTGAAAACGAAAAGAAGTGTAGGGTTATAATCATTCTTCTGTTCAGATTCCATAGACCTTAATCGGTGATCATCAGATTTCTAAATGCTTTCCTATTCTTTTTCCTTGGATTTTAATGTCAAGACGGGTTCAGTTCTTTCGTATTGTTTGGACACACATTTTGAGCATCTTTAAAGTATTTATTTCTTGGTTTCTCTTTCTGGTTATCGTTGAAAGGTGCTTTTAATTTAAAATACGCTGTTTTAAGTTGTTGTGGCTTTTAAGAACTACGAGTCATTTACCGATTTCAATTTTTCCCGACTGTCTTGTGTACATATCGTTGTGTAAAATAAATACCAATCATAGAAGGTCTTTTATTAAATAAATACTGTTAGAAGTCCCAAAAACAACGGTTGACCGAGGGAGGATTGATGGCATAAAATAGCAGAGATGTGACCCGTTGGAGATGATGCGCGATCATAAGACGAAATTCACCGTTCGAAAACTACGCGCATTTGTTTTTGTTCTTCGGATGATAAGGCGAGCGAGAATATGCACCGGTTAAGCGGATTGAAGAAGAAGAACAAGGAGAACGATGCTCGCTGTTAAGTAAAACCTGATGAAAAGCCCGATTGTGCATGTGAATAAGACAAAATTTGTAAGTTGAAAGCGTTCGTATTAGAACAGAAATGGGCCGACAAAGTAGATGCTTCTAGGACCCGTAGAATTGCAATTGATTTCAGTGTAAAGTATGTTAATTAAACGGGGCGGACGGTTCAATGGCGGATAGACGAGATGCAAGTTGATGACAACGAAGGTATGTACAGAGATGCAAATGCTAATCGTCGTTAAATTCCGGTCCAAAATCGGGAACAGTGAGACTTTTGTATCTTTTCAGCCAATAAGTGGTTTGTTGACCTGAAGGATTTTTGGAAGTAAATTTTCTCGAACAGGTGTTGATTTTCTAACTCACCTTTGCCTTTGACCATGATCTTTCCACGACACGTCAAGTGGAAACTCTCATCAGCACTCAGAATCGCGTTCGTTTCGTTTGACACGTGAATTCGAAGAGCTAAAAACGAAAACAAACGCTGACGAACTTGTTATCTTTGTACTCACGCATCCCGTTTGACTCCATTCTGCTAGCCATATTGACGGTGTCGCCTAAAAGTCAAAAGATCATAACGCATCATCGTCTTTAATCGCAATTCTTTTAGAATGCCGAACTTACCAAAAAGACAATATCTTGGCATTTTTGAACCAACAACTCCAGCTGCTACAGAACCTGAATTGTAACAGTAGAATCGTTCAATAGCGTTGAGGACTAACCGGAATGTATGCCAATACGCAATTTAAGCTGTTCATTTGGTCGATGTTTGATCGTAAAGTTCTTTACTTTGTGCAACAAAGCCAAAGACATCTGAGCAATTTGTGACGCATGATCTTCTCTTCTTTCCGGTAATCCCGAAACAACCATATAGGCATCACCTAAACAACATTAAATAAACAACTGATAAAAACACATTTGTTTACCAATTGTTTCCACTTTATAGACTTTGAAATTGTCAACCACACTGTCGAAGGCCATGTAAAGATCGTTGAGAAGTGTTACGATTTGCATTGGTGTTGATTGAGATGACAGATCGGTGAAACCAACAATATCGCTGAAATAGATCGAAACCGAGTCGTAACTCTCCGGTTCAACTGCATGACCAGACATCAGCTGAAATCAATCGGGATTAAGAGCAGAATGCAGACAAAACTACCTGATCAGCAACAGAAGGTGGTAGTAACTGATGAAGTAGCTCTTCGACTTTCTTTTTCTCCGCCAAATACTCTTGTGTTCGTTCTTCGACCAATCCTTCCAAATTGGTGGCATATTGCTCCATACGTTTGAGTAAGTTGTCAACAAGATTTGCAGTTTCATTGTCCCTGTAACACGAAAAGATCATAGAAAGAAATACAACACTACGACTCACTTGTTGAGTTGATGCACCAACGATCGAATGTGTCGAAAGTCGAGTCGGTTCTCCGGAGATTCAGCCCAACAACAAACCATTAGATCCATTAGACGATGCAACGTTTCATTTTGTGCTTCTTCTTCCAAGTCCTCAACAATCAGCGGTCGATAAAGATCGTCTTCGCTTTTCGGTTTCGCACACACGCGTTGCAAATTATCTGAAAATTAGAATTGAAGATCAACTTGTAATTGAAGTCTTACCTTTCGGTTCTGGATTTTCATCTTCACCACGATAGAAAGCACCACGTCGAAACAGCATTTCATGTAAGATTAATGCAAACGAATACAAATCGGCTTTTTGCATCATTTTGGTATCCGATTTATGAGCAACTAAGACATCTGCTACGTTCGTGAAGTTGTTCGATTCGCGTAGAATCTCCGGTGCCGTCCAAAGAAGTTCTGTAAATTGGTAATTAAAAGTTGACTTATTTCGAACAAACTTCGATAATAAGCGTGTGAATCCAAATCTTCCGCCGTTACTTCTTCCATTGCTCGGAGATCAAGAAGACCGAAATCCGTGACCTTCAACACAAATCGCCCATCGACAACACAATTGGACGTTTTCAGTCGACCGTGAAATTTGACTTCAGAATTATGCAGGAAATAGCATCCTTTGACAAGATCGTGTAGTAGAGATACTGAAACAAAGCCACGTTGTTTAGATTTTGTGTTTCAAGTTAACATCCACTAAGAAGCTTTGAACTTACTTTTCATCATTCGATCCAAACGAATTTTCTCGTTTTCCAAAATGTCTTCCAATGAACCCTAAATTGCAATAAACAGGTAAACATAAAGCTTTGAATGATTTTACCTTCGGACAGTATTCTGTTACAATGCAGTAGTGGGGAGGATCGACACAAGCACCAGCAAATCGCGTGATGTGATCGTGTTGAAGATCTTTCATCTTTTTGAACTCCATCAAAAGTGTTCGTGAAAGCTCCAGTTTGGGATAACGTTTCGGATCGATTCGAAGCATTTTGATGGCAACCATCGTGCCCTAAACGGAAGGTTAACTCGCAAACTGATTTCCAAAAACAACCTTATACGAAGCAGTTCTTGTGAAAATTTGTGCGTTGTTTTGCATTTGAATTGTCTCAACAGATCCGCCACTCTGAACATCGTTTAAATTACCCTACAGACAAGCGAATCCCTTCTACCTTCATGCTGAGGGTCATGGAGAATTTACGGTTTTTGAGTGAAATCGACTTTTTCGCTTCGTAATCATCCTCGGTACTCGACTTCTTTTTGGTGGAATTCGAGTTCGACGGAGACGATATGTTTCGTTCTTCATCCACCGTAGCAAAACCCTGAACACACTCAATTGTTTGAATAACCTTCGGATTCCGTTTACCGTATGATTGTTTTCCAGTTGCTTATCGCCGGATGGAGTCGATTTTTTCCTCGTGAAAACGCTTAGTTTCCTGTCGATCATCGCCGAGATCTTTCTCGTGGCTCCAGAAGATGAAGATCGCTGGAACGAAAGAGTAAGATCGTTTGTTGAAAGCCACACCGACAGTGAAAGTGGGAAATCAAACGAATCGAAAAGTACCGAATAAAAGCGAACACAAGACGAAACCCAAATCACAACTTCAATTCACTTACCAATCGCATTCTCATTGCTAACATACTTATTTCGTCGTCCACACACTATAAAATAAACAAAATGCCAAGTTGCAGAGTAACAGAAATGTTCAAAAACCGGACATAAAACAAACGACAGCGATTGAATGTTCCAAATAAAAATTCCCCTTCACCGTGAAGTCAATCTCAACATTCTCACCTTGTCGCTATTAATCGAACTACGAGAGTTGGAACGAAGAAGTGCTTCTGTTTGTTCGACCTGATTGTAAATATCCGATTTGCGTGCTCGTTTCTGATTCTTCTTCTTCTCCTTCCGCAACTCATCGCCGTCCAATTCTTCCCATCGTATACGCCAACTCATAGCCGCAAGCTCCGCTTCCAATTTGTATCTTCTAAATTTCAGTGTTTATATATCACAAGCCTCGTTTTCGAACCTCCAAAAGAAGAAGAAACCAAAAGCCAAAATGCAAATAATCACGGCAGCACCAGCCAACGCGTAGACATGAGCCGGATATCCCTCAATACATTTGGAATGATCATAGCCGCAAACTGGTGAATCTTTCGGCGGTTTACCACCAACCCAATGGAAATCGGTCATTTGTTTCAATTCATTCGATGCTCCCGAATAGTAAGCCACTTCCTAAATCTCAAAGTACTTTTGACTTCATGCGTGAAACGTACCACAAAGCGATCACGATCAGGATCCAAATCCAAAAGTGAATAATCGGAATAGCGATCACCGTTCTGATCGATAGACACGTTGCCCGTGATACCAACGAACGTTCGATTCCACATTTTACTCGTAATGTTTCGCCCATTTCGTGGATCCAATCCTTCAGCCAATGTCTCGTTCAATGCAATAGCGTACAAAAGAACGGCATCGTAAAAGGCACTAATGAAATTGTTCATCTGAAATCAATGTTGGCATTAAGAATCGAATTCGAATTCCGCTTACTTCGTATTCTTTCTTGGCTTTCAACGAATAGTTGTACTTCTTTTCTGCTCGTTCCTTAACTCTCGACTCGAAATTTTTGTACTCATCAAGGTCACTGCGACGTAGTGAGATCGTTTTCAACGCACGATAGGCTTCACGAGCATTTCGGTTTTCACGTTCGTTTTCCTCGACGTTCGTCGTGTTCATTCGTAGCCACGGCTTCTCCGCCACACTTCCCGTACTGACATCAATGTTGATGAACAGATAACTAAACACATCTCCGGATCAATTCAAATCGCCTTCCACAACTCACTCGCCGGATTGCGCCATTCCGAGATCGTAGGCCGCGAGCATGATTTCACGAACAGTATCCGGAGATGCACACAATATAATCACTAAAAGTTTGCAGATTAGTCGACTTTCGAGTTGCTTGCTCCAATTTTTGTTTTCACATGCAAATTTTTCTTTCAAAATCTTTCAAGCCACTTTTTCGCAAAGAACTGCGAATTTGTCGGCGAGAGAAAATTGAATCAATAAGTCGTGTGAAAATAAAGTCGAATAATAAAAATTCGCAAAAGCGAAACTTTGTTGCTTCGTCTTTTTGTTGTTGATGTGTCAGTAGTCATTACAAATGTGCAGAGGTCGATGGGCATATCACGAGGTCCGACGATGCCAACACACTTACTGTTCGTTAACATCGAAGCCTTACGCAGCAGCTCGCTAAATTCGGCTCGCGACGTGGTTTGCTCGCCAAACATCGTTACTGTCCATTGAATACGTTGAGCGTTGTTGAAAACGTTTTTGATTGCATTCAAACTGAAGTAACATTCCGATCGTCCATGTGATGTGCCGTGGACGGCTTGATCGTTGAAGAAAAAGTGAAATTGACTCCATTTGAAGTCTTCGACCATACGATAAACCATTTTAGCCAAGGTACGATAAGTGCCCATTAAACGAGTAAGCAATGGAAAAGTTTCACGATCACCGAGTTCGTCGACCTTTTCAAATAAAGATGTCAAATCTCCAAGTGAAAATGAAAGAATACCATGGCAGTGGTTGTAAAAACAGGGACACCTGCACCCCAAAATGGACTCATTCGAGCCACAGGAGCAAGACCAAAAACATAGGGTATTGCGAAAGCTGCATCGATTGTTTGTTGACAATAGTGATCAACAAATTTCTGAGGTCCAATTGCATCAGATAATTGAGTATCTGTAAACAATAAGCCAAATAAGCGCGTCTAAATATAACAGAAAACCTTCGTATGTGACACGCAATGCTCCTGTAGGTAGAAGTTGTCGTTTTTCGATATCCTCCACTGCAACATCGAATATCGGTTGAGATTTTCCGATGTTCAAACGAAACGGATTTCTCAACGTTGAACCTTCGTCCTGTGGTAGTCCCACTACGATGTCGAGAGGAAACAAGCGATAGGATCGTTGTGGTAAGCGAACATGCTTCATTAGTGCCGATTGAGCATTGGCGGCGCGAATAGGAGACGAATCAGGTGCAGCTAGAGTCATAATGAGCAGCAAAAGTTTGCTGAGTGCCATTTTATTTCACATTATGACGAGGTCGAATGATTTGAAGACACGAATACGATTGAAAATGTCGTCGAATAAAACTACGAAAAGTTTGAACTGAGACATTTCGACAGACTGAGTCTTCTGGAGGATCCGTTTCGGAGGTCCGACAACGGAAAAGGCAGCAGAAGAGCGGCCGGGTGTCTGTGCCTATCAGGACGGTCAAAAGCCAAGAAGAAGAGCGCGAGTCTTGCCTTTTGGCACTTCCGTCGGTCGTTTTCCTCCCCATTTTACTGTGCCAATCACGGTCCTTTGATGTAACTTCCATTCGCGTGAAATCAACGGTCCCTGCTGCACATAAAAACGTTTGCGCGACTCGTTGACTTTTGCATTGCAGCTTTTTTGCTTCATTTCCGTTTTATTTTTGGAACGTCGCGACGGAGAGGTTTCCGTTTCATTCTTTTTCGCTGACCAAGTTTGCAGGAATGTGAGTGACGATATGCTAGAGGCCAATAACGTGAGAAATGACGTATGGTGCGCAATTTGACGTTTATGGCCCATCAACTGGTTGATGTTGATTGAACCGAGTGTATGAGCAATGAAGATACCAAGAATATGAAGAAGCGGAAACGAAGTTAAGTTATTGCACGTCTACATTATCGCGTTTAAGTTGGAGATGATTAATCTATTCGTTTGCATCGCTAAGCAATATTCCTGTTCTTTTAATCCTTTACAATTGAACATTTACACAGTTGAGCAGCGTAATGAGATTAAGTCTTTGAACTCAAGAAGCGTGAACTTCCTTTAACATCGACTTTACGAGAGACAATTAACTTTCGCTTATAAAGTGTTCCGATGATCACAGAAGCGAAGTTAACAATCACATGACGCTATTGAATTACTAACTATTTTTCGGTCGTAAACATGTTTCAGAGGTGATTATTCGACTTACCATTCGCTGATTCAGCGGCTTTTTTTAGCCACTTGTGTATGTCCGCTCGCGTGTGATTCAATTCTTCGTCAAAGGCAAGCTGCAAAGTTATTGATTGAAAATGAGGATTCCATATGTTAATGGAGCAATTAAGCCAAACAACACTTGATTGAAACGCTTAATTATTCCCATTCACGTATTTTCCGCCACTCCTCATTCGAATCAACAAACTCACATGTGATGCCTGACTAATCCACGCCAACTTGAAATACGCCGACTTCTCGACAAAATAATTCTTCGTTGCGTACAAAGAGAAATAGCATTGACTCGATGTCAACTCGGAATGATCTTCTCCGTTCACAACACCTTCCGGTCTGTTGACGGCTCGTCGTTTGTCGTGATAGAAGAACACGAAGTTGCGATAATTTAAACTCGTTGAATTCGTTTCTTCTTCGTTGTAAGCTAACAGTCGAAACATTGATTGCGCAATTTGACGGTAAGTCCCCTGCATTCGTATAAGATACGGAAATGATCGTTTGTAGCCGAGTTGCGAATTCAATCCGGTGGTTGTAATGACCGGAATGCCCTTGTTGAAACCGGCAGTTATCTAAACAAGGAAAACAACAGTTAGTCCCGGTCATTCGGTATCGGTCATTTAGTCCCCGATCGTTAGAAAATTGTCGAGTCTTATTAACTTGTTAGTTTAGGCTTCTGATTGTGTGGACTTGCGAGCAGACAGACTTTTTTTTGTGTTTTCACGCGTACAATCTAACCGTAAATTTGACCCCATTTTTGTGATCTGATCTCTGTAACTTTCAAGTAAACTTCGAATGAAGAGTTGGAAGAAGTGTAAACATGATACGGTAATCAATGACAAGCATTGCAAAGCAGTAGTTCTTACGCAGAATATATAGTGAGCAAGATCTTAAAGTGTCTTGAGTCATCACCATATCCGATTTCAACAGTTGTTCATTTGAAGACTTCATTTTAACTGCCAGTTGGCATTTTTCTACTAGGAGGTTTTCTTTGTGAGCATCTTCATGTGGTGTTTTCAGATTTGTTGGAATAAAATAACAAGACCCAATGACCGAGACTATAATCCTAGTGTACTTCACGACGAACTTACTTTCGCTGTAGTGGCACATGAGTAGTCGTCTGAAATATTTAAAAGAGTTGTTTTTCGTTGACAGAGTGGTGATCTGAATACAAAAATTCACGTGCCTGCAAATCCAAGAACGGCGTCCAAACGGTTTTCACAATGCGCATGAACAACCGCGTTAACAGCGTGTCGTTCCGCCAATGTTGCATCTTCCCAGAACCTCGAGTCTTCGTAACGCAAACGAACCCATCCGTCGGGCAGAATTCCGAGTCGCACCACATCTTCAACGGCGATTTCAACCACAGGCTCAGCTTTCAAAATCGTCAGACCAAATTTGTCATTGTGACTTTCGTACGCTGGTAGAACGATAAGTACGTCGAATGGCCATAAGCGTTTGGGCAACGGTTGAATGGTCGTGTTTGTTTGTTGAGATCGAACCGGCAAGAAGATTTGATGCAGTAAGACGATTGTAAGAAGCACAGTGACTACATGCCATAACAACAAACGTGCTATTTTCTTTGGCAGACCGGATACCGGCCACATCAACAGAAGAAGTGTAATGAGGAAGACAAGTCGTCAATGAAACGTTTGAACGACAATAAGTTAACTGATTGCCGATTAGGTGACCATTGGATCCAATGACTGCAGATCGTAGTTGTGATGCTTCTCCGACTACGTGGTAATGATTGACGATCAAAAATGTAGAAATGAGCAACACAATCGAACAGTAACACGACTACACGTTGCAGAATTTGTGTGAATCGTCGGGCAAAAACAAACGCCGTGAAAGCAACTAACAAACGGAAGACGCGATGAAGACGCTCGTAATGAGGCGCGAGGTCGACAGCCGTCGATGCAAAAGTCCGCCAATTAAGAGGGTTCGAAGAAAACCGCCAATTCAGTCACAGGCAATTCGCGCACCGCAACAGCTCCATCCGTTGATTAAACCCGGTTAAGCCCATTAAGACGGTTGGGAATGAAGAATGTCGATCGAATTGGTTTCCGGAAAGAAACTTTCATTTCTAATCGCTGGTAGGAAAGCAAATCCACGCAAAGAAAAGGCGCGGAAGAAATGCCTGCAAAAACTGTCCACGTTTGTTTTGTTCTAACCCTTTTGGCCTTATCGTCGTTTCCCCTTAAAAACATCGACTTTGCAAAAAAAGTGGCGCAGTGAAGGGAAGACAAAAAGAATGAACGGAAATTCGACGTTTGGACGTACAACATCCGCACAGTTCGCGCGTCGGTCTTCAGATGGCCCGTCAATTCGCAACCACCACCAACGTGCCGCACCGGCAATACGTTGGAAAAAGCGGTAGAACGTGGTTTCCGCGTGTTAATTCGCCGGGCCCATGACTTTTTGTCGCCTGTGTAAGAACAGCGACCAAGTTTTTGGGTTAGCCGGTGCGAGCGGAAGCACGACGACCACTGGCTTTTTGTTTGCCAAAAACGCAATTAAACGGCATTCCGAATCGCGACGTGCCGGAGGCGGTTTCGGAGAAATCTTGCAAAAATCTGTCAGTTCACTTGGGAGTTGGTTGAGGCAAAATTGACCAAAACCTATGATGTTATGTGCAATGATGCTTTCCATTACAAAACAAATATCAAGACTTGGACAACTCATTCAAATGGAAATGTAGTTTAGTGTCGAACCCTCAATTTGAAGGCTGCGAACGAGACATGGAATCAAGAAAAATACGTGAAATTTGCGGCTTGTTCGCATTTCAAACCGAGACAATCGATGAGGGACCGCAAAGTGATTTGGCTTTTGATCAGTGGTCGAATCCCCGAAAAAAATCGACAACTGAGCACCTGGTGCAATTGGTGGCGAAAAACGAAAAAATCGGTGCTTCGGGTTCCGTTCCGCAATGGCGTTTGCCTTCACGGTCCTCACTCGTTGCCTCGTCTTCATCGTCCTTTCGCTTTTGCGGCTCATTTCGGTCCGCCAGTTCGGACGCGGTAACCAAAACCTTTTTCGGACGCCGAAAGCCTCCGGTTGTTGTGCAGGTTTGTGAAAATGGCCTAGTGGGAGACTGTAAAGCCAAACATCGGCGCGACAATAGTAAGAATAGAGGTATGTTTGACGTGAATGTAAAATCACAAACACAAAGAAATTGGGCCATCAATCGAAGAGCTTTCCGTCCATCAAACGATGAATCAATGGTGGTCGTCTGTCATTTATTGCTGCAAATCAACAATAAAACGACCACGTATCGAATAACAACGAAATAAAGCAGTTCAGCGATGAGTGGTTTGTTTACGTCGACAAAACGACCATTAACACCGCTCACTTGGCCGCAGCGTTAAGAGCATGAAGCGCGAGAACTGCTAAACCGTCGTTCCCCCGTTGGGTCAACTCCGCACAGGTTCACGACTATTACTCAAGGGCAGGTAGTGCAAAAAACTCAAAGGGCAGAAATAGCGAAATGAGCGGCGAGTTTAAGAAGCATGCCGATAAAGAAAACGTTTGCGCAGGACGAAGAGGCGCGTGAAATTTTGATGAAGATGCGATTAGCGAAGAAAAGGTCGACCCGAAAATCGTGTCGCCGCTTCGATGCAACAACGAACAAGACCGTCAAAACTGGCGGGACAATTTGGCTTGAGTTTGTTGGAGTGGGTGAAGCAGAAAAACGGCGACTTAATCACCCTCAGGCGTCCGACTACAATTTCCAACTCTTTGCTGCTCATTTTTTGCACGGCTACCGCTCGAAAGTGAATTTTTGCTGTCGACGTTTGACAGCAACGGCCATTTTGCAGCGGATCGAAAAAAGAACAAAAGTGGAAACACGAAAAACTCTTTTTTGATCCCACCGGCATTCGTGTCCCCGCCAATCAAAAACACACGTAGGTTGATTCACGATCATGACTCAATCGCCGCGGCCTCCGAAGTGCCGAACGACCTACAAAGTGCCAATCAACGCGCAGTTAAGCGACCGACTCTCGAGTTTTCTCTCTTCAAGTGCACGTGAGGGACGAACATCGCAGCTGCAAATGCACTCGGCTGATAAGCGGACTGTGTGGTGAGTGAGCGAACTGAGCAGCGAGAACATGAATCTGTCAATCGCGCCTTTTCCCGAACCATTTTACAGCCATCAAAGTGATAATTCGTGCAAAAACGATTCCTTTTGTCGAGAGTGTTTAGACAATAAAAACAACGAAAGAGTCGTTCAATCAAACTTCGGTTGTAAATGTATCGGTCTTTTGCTTCAACTTCATGACGCATACTTATAGTGAAATAGGAATGAAATTTGCAAGTGAAAGATCATTCGAGTCCGTGGAAGCAATTCGAAATTAATGCACGCGATGTGTATTACGCCCACATTCTCATGCTATAGGTGGAATGATGTTATTACGATGTTTAACAGGTGATATCAAGCATTTCTTATTCAATGTCCACATTTCAACATTCTTGCGCGTATCGCAGCAATTAGTTTACTTTCACAATCCTTTTGCATTTCGACTTACCGTTGCTGTGAAAGCTGGCAAGCATGAGTTTAGAACGCAACTAAAAACATTCAACGTCAACTTTCGAAAAGCACTACAAATTGTAGCTTATTATGACAAACGTACTTCCGTACTTCGCGGTTCTCCGGAAATCACCGCGTGCATATGATAGTCGCTGACGAAGCGTGGACGTAGTTTTTGATTCAATGCAATTGCGAGGAAGTGCCATTCGCTAAACGGTGAACTTGCGTCTTCACGAGCTCCACGAGCGTATTGTTGAATAATGAAAAAAGAACGACGCCATTTCATTCGCTCAAAATACCAATGTGCGGCGTTTTGAACCATTTTATATGGTGGAGATATGCGAGTCATTAGTTGATATTCACGACGATTATCTAAATTCGATGCCAATCCAATGGACGTGATCACCGGAATCCCGTCGCTATCAGCATCACGCCAATACGGTGACATTCGAGCAACTGCCGCTAAACTGTACACAAACCCATATCTAAGCAACGAAATAATAGTTTTATTACAAGTTTACCCGCAGTTTACCCGATGATACAATCCAATGTGTTTTGTACCAGATGTTTAATTGCCACGTTGGGCCCATGAGCATCGGAAAGCTGGGTGTCTTCAAAGGAGACAACTAGTGAACCATTTTTTAATAGTTGACGTTTAAAATAGACTTCCTCTAAAGCCTCATCGACGACCGGTTGCGCTTGTTGTAAGGTGATTGAAAACGGATTCCAAACATCGTTCCAAGTTGTGGGAAGTGGAAATAGGACGTAGATCGGCGTTTCCGGTGATACTTCGTAGTGTTTACCAGCCGTTGAGTTGTGTACAGTAGCGGTGTCGAACTTTGTTTTCGGCGTCTCGTTTCGTGTTTGAACGGAATTCGAACAGTTGGCGTATTTTGCGCAAAATCTTCGATGCTGTCGATTTGGATGTCGTTGTTTTACGGCGTGAATTCGTACGTAGAGAAGTAGAAAAAGGATTAGAATCTTGAAAGTTACATGCTTGTCGAATGCAAGCATCATCAGACGACGGCCAAATTCGAATCATGGGTTGATGATGGGTTGTGGTTGATTGCTTTTTGCGCACCTTGTAACCATTCGATGGCTGTAGCCTTGCGATTAGTGTTAGTCACACTATTGTTGACCCATACACAAAAACAAATAGGTCGATAGAATAAACGTCAACGATAACGCGGATACTAAAAACAAGAATGAAGATTTGTCGACTGATGAATATTAACGGGCAAGGATGTGGAGCACAAACGCATCCGGCTTCGGAAGACTCGACTGTGCGACTACGACGACAGGTCGATACCTTGAGAAGTGTCCAATGAGCGAGGCGTCGACCACAGCCCTTGGCGGTGCAGATTATCGCAGTTAATCCACTCTTTTCTTCACCTTAGACCCACACGCTAACCGTCGCTTCGTTGTGGCTTCTCCGCTTTGAATTGTGGCGTGCTCGTCGGACACAAATGGCAAATTCGTTTTTGTTGACGCTCCGAATAATCGAAATCAACAGGATGGAGGCGTGTTGGTCGATTCTCTCGGCTACGATCGTTGGAGGGCTAAACGAAACCAAAACGATTTCACTTCAGTGAACACGAGAACACGTAAATCTATTCGAATGGTTTTAATTTCAAAATCTCGTTTGCACTATGATCAACGTGACTGGAACATAACGAACTTTTCCGTAAGACTCCAACAACTCAGCATATGTGCTCGACAGCAGCAACAAGATGTCATTCCCGAGGTCAAAATGCAAAACGAAGCTGAACGAAAAGCCAATTTACTAGACGATTAAAAGAAAGCAGAATGGAGAGTCGAAATATGAAACTAATTTCTTGCCACATTCTCATAATTATATCGAACTTGGAGTTCGTCGGGAATGATTAAAAAAGGTCACGACGAGCAAAATGCATATATCCATTTACAATCCTTGTTGCATGCTACTTCGGTTTGTATTATTTGGACGCGTTTGAAGACTACAAGAACAGTCGGCCAAAAAGACAAACGGACATCCGCTGGATGTGTTGGTCGCGAGAAAATTAGCAAAAGCATCCCATTACCGCAATTATTATTTGGCTTGGTTCATTTCATTTACAAGCAAATAGTGTTGTTCTGCCTACGATCTTTAGTCATCCAAATGCCAATCTCGATACGCAAAGTTCAAATGGTCATTCTCGAAGAAACAACGCCCTCGTTTTATTAAGTTTGCAATTGAATAATCGGTTCGAATAAGATGAGGAAGGTGTAAGTGAACGGTAACGAGCAGAATCGATTAGCTTCAAAAAACCCGTCCAAGAAACATAAACCTAATCATGGAGTGTGAATTTTAATGGCCAAAGACTCTACGACCTAGACTTTTCAATGAACGGATTGTCGGCTTCATAACCGTGTACACATACGACTATACTTCAAACAAAACTCTTTTTCTTAAGAAAAAATCCAATTACAACACACATGTGAACACGGAAATTGCGTGTCTCACGTTTCCATAAAAATTCACAAGATTTGTCGACTAATCGAAAGGTTTTTGGAAAGCAATTCGACAAGTTTGTTGAACTGTCTATCGACTTCACTTTATGGTTTATACTCATCTTGTATGTTAATGTGATCTTTGCATTTCTTATCGTATTAAGTTTTAGAAACCTACCTCCGTACTCGCTTCCTACATTGGAAATAAGGTAACTTCGAAATTGTTCTCGACGATTTTCCGCCGACTCATCGGAATACGAAGGCACGATCCGTGGATTCACCGTCAAATTCCACATTCTGTTCACACTCCACGCATACATGTCCTTCAATTCATCAATGGAACTTCCTGACTATTGGTCTACTTACCGTCATCAACAGTTTGCAATATGAGCCCTCCAACAGCTCGCTAGACCAGAAACTTTTTTCGTAAAGAACTTGAGATTTCAACCAGTTAAAGTTTGTAGCCAACTGACTGATCATCAGGAGGATATAGTTCTGGAAATAATCAACGGATGAACGATAAGTACAATCGAACTATAAACCTGTAGTGGACCAACACGTGTTAGCGGTAAATTCTCTTTGTCATCAAAGTAAACAGAGAACCCCGCGTTGGTCACGATTAAACAAGAATAGTACGAGAGAATCCTCGAAATTGTTGAAAGTGGGTAATCGCAAGAGGGGCCAAAAATTACATCTAAACATGCAATGAAAAGAAACTGACTTCACCACGATATCAGCATGATCGATACTACGATTTTAGCGATTTTTTCATTTTTGGCCAAAAACTCGGCCAATTCTGCGCATGGGCAAAAATAATTTATACAGTAATGCTCATCGAGACGCGTCGATTGATACCAACGACGTCTAATTATCGCTACCACCGCTGACAAGCACTCCTTGTCAGAGCTCTTTTCTTACGTTTACTACTTTTAAACATCGGTTCACCAAAAAGTTTCGAAGATTGAGTGATGGCACAATCTGCCCAATTTTCAAATTAGGATGTTTAGGACTTGGATTAATCGAGGACGACAAAAGGTACTTGAACGCGATGCAAGAAGCCGTTCCGTTCAAAATGCCGTCAGCACTTCGATTCCTGTTTGCTATGCTGCTAATTCACTGCCAACCAACAAATCCATTAGCAATTTACCACGAATTTAAAGAAGCTTTAGCTCAAGATCATATTTACCGGTATAAGAATGAGTCATTGGCGTGTGCTACTGCGATTTGTCGTCAAGTAATCACAAACGCTTATGACATCGGATTGCCGGTTTACAAGTGCGAATATTGTAAAGCGTTTTTTTTCACGCCGAAAACAGTTCCAAGTGTTGTGCTAATGGTACGATCAAAATGCCCGAATCTCGTCGCTATTCGGATCGAATGGAACGCTTACTGTACATCGGCAAATTCAATCAAAACCAAAAACGCTTACGAGCGAGAAATGTCGAAATGGTTCAAGCTCACATTCCGGAGTTTAACAATCATATGGCCTTTGGTTCACGATCGTTTCAGAAACGAGATAGTGAAGTTGACGGAGCACCGGTTCAACTGATCAACGGTATTGTACAGAGCAATCTTTCGTACATTCAGTCACAAGTCGATGTTGTGCGAATTTTCGGTCAACACTACACTCCCGAAGCTTCCGATTTGACCCTAGACAATATGCGTAATAATCCAGTCTATAAACGACTGGACATTCGCTATCGAAATACGTTCCTAACACGTTGGATTGCTTTCTTAACCGATCACAATCAAATAGCATAGGGCTACAAAATGTGCATGGAACGTATCAATGAACTCATCGCCGACGGAATTGCTTTCCGCGCTACATTGTGAGTTTCATTGACGAACGCCAAGAACCCGATCATTTGCGCGATCCGAAATTGCACGAACGTCAACAGAATGCTCCGGAAGCACCGGAAGTTGCGGTTCTATTCACACCGAGAGATCGCGACGTGCCAGTACCCGACATTCCCAAAGATGTTTGGTTACATCCGCGAATGAAAAAATTGTAGGTGTTTATAACTCATTTGTCGCAGTTAGATGCGATCATAAACCCAATTGTGTTTCCTTACGCTGAGCTGTGGTACACGATGGACTTGAAACTCCAAGATGCACCACTAAAAGCCGATACCGACGATTCACCAAATCCAATGGACGATGCTCTGGAAGTTGGATGTGATAAAGATTGAATCGGGTGCTAAGGATTTGTATTATCAAATATGGAATACGGGTAAACTCGGTCGAATTCTGATGATCAAGAACCACCACGAGGTTGTTCGTCGGAAAGTCGATTGGTACAATTTTAGAGTTCCACAAAATCAGCGAATCGTTTCGTGTCAGTACCTAATTACGCACTACAATAAAATTTTGCGAGAACGATTGCCCGGTCATCAATTGGGCGAAATTTACCGATTCCCGCCTCATCACAAGTTGTCGCGACAATACAATCAGTGTGCTTACGCTAAGAGAATGGCGATGGCCCACGAACTCGGTGCACCAACGTTCTTCTACACGGTTACCGCGAATAAAAATTGGGCCGATCATATTACCTCATTCGAATGCTTGACACCATGGATGTTATAACGTCCAATTTTGCTCTTACAGTCATTTCAACTGCTAAGCTACTACTTGGATGTATCGCAACTTGGACGAGTCCATTTTTTATCGCGAGTAATTGTCCGTCTTTCAAATCAAAATCTTCCATATCTTTTCTACAGGCATTATAGAAGCTCATGTTCAAACTTCGCACCCATTACATTTCTTATTTCACCTTTTCTATCAGTGTAAAAATGGAGTTGCATTTTTCCAATTCTTTTCAACGGAACAGCACTGTCCAACTTTTTTCGCTTTTGTTTCAATAAAATTTACGTAAACGTTGTTCGTTGGCTTTCGCGTAAGCTTAACTGGTTTCATAAAAGCATCGATTGACTGTTAGATAGTTTGCATAAAAAACGGAAAACTCCCGCAGAAAGTTTTTCGACAAATCGAATACCTAAGCCCGTGCCGTTTGTCCATTCATGCGCTTCAAGAGCCGACTGTAAACACAATAACAATGAAAGAATCAACTTCAAACTCATACCCATGCAGCGGAATGCTAAAACAAGCAATTAGATGGTTGGATATCATTGTCTGCACTTACTTGATCGTCGCATTGTTTTATTGGACTCTGTCTTATTTGTAGCCAGTTTTTCGGTGCCCATCCTTGAAGATACAAACGGTGACCGTCTTCGGTCGCAATCTCAAGAATCGGTGCCACGCTCTCGATTGTCGCCAAGTAGTTCAGTGATTCGGGCGAAGTGTGTGGTAGAAAAAGAGCACCGTGAAGTGGAAATAAGACATTTGCATCAATGCTTTCAAAAGCACAAACGGCAAATGCCAAGAAAAGCGCCAAATTGCGCATTCACGAATTCATTTAAGTGGTCAAACATTCGGGTAATTTCATTGTTTCTGAACAACATCATCAAATGACGAAAAGTTAAACGACAAAACACGAGGGATATTGCAATCAACAAAACATGTAAATGAAATGCAAACACACGATTCTACGCTTCCAGCGAGAAAATGAGAGAACAAGCTACGAAATCACGTTTACTCGCATATCCATCAACAAAATTTCGTCCGGTTATTTCAATCGCTCCAGCCGCCACGACTAGTCCCCGCGTTTGCCAATTCCGTGACTCGCTTTTGGAGTTTTAGAAAAGTTTTTCAAGTTCATTGAAATGTGTCCATTTGGGATGCTTCCCCAGTCTTCGGACGGCCTCTCTTCACCTTTGACCACAACGTCGTTCCAAGTCATTTGTTGGAGTACGAAAAGAACATCGCAAAAAGTCGATTCCAACAAAAACCGCAGGAGTTAAACGTCAGTAAAAACCACTTCATAAAATTCGAAAAAAAGAAGTCCTCCACCAAACATCATGGAAATTGTGGCCAATGAGACAGAAAACTCATACATCTCCAACTGCAAACCGAAATCTACAGACACTTTTTAGTGAAATGCAAAAACGTTTTCTGCAATCAAACTTCTGTTGACACCAACAAGATAAAAAGTGTGGTCGAAGCGCACTGAAGCCCTCCGGGAGATGCGTCGAGTTTTAATACCGTAGATACCCAACAGATAGGCTACTTTTTTTATTTCGAACTTCTCCCACGAGACCCACGAAAAAGGCGCGCAAAAACGACGATAAATAAAGAGCTCGAACCGCAAAATTTGTCGGTTGTTTGGCTTCGACAAAAATTAGGATTACTCAACAACATCGACTTGACTGCACATCAACCTATGGATTGGAGTTATCATAGGCAAGAAACACGATTTTCTGTCGCAGCTCACTCTTACCGTGTTAACCTAATCGAAGCTACGTACGTCAACATGTAAACGATAGAAAGGGGGAATAAAGTGCCCAAATTAAATCGCGTTTACGGTCATTAAAAGCCGTCTGCTCAACCGGAAACAACGAATTCAAAGTCACCGATGAATGGCTATTGAAGAGGTTACGACTTTCGAAAAAAGTTGAACTCATGATGCGGAAGTTTGGACCCGGCAACTCAGTTAGTGTATCCGCACGTCTTTCAATTGACAATCACACAAAACCCGGATGTTCGACCTTTCGTTCTGTTGCGCGTTAGTGGAAATGAAAAGCGTCAGTCGCAGATGGCACTCGACTTTCTTCAACTTCTTTGCTGAAAGTATGGCCACCGAAAACAAAACAAAATGTCTTCCAGAGTTTGTTCTTCTAAATGAAAGGCTGTGCATTGGGTGAACAAGTGTATTTGGAATGAAATTAAGTCATGTTTGGAATTTGCACACATCTCCTTTACGATGGGACTTAAGAGACGATGGTTGGATTCCGAGTAACGGTGCAGGTATTAAAATTGGCTGGAAAGTCGTTCTTAGTTCGAAGTTGCAGAGCTCGAAGGGATTAAATGGTCTAAGGAGCGTGTTTTTGGCAAACGAGAAAATGAATTCCCAGTCTTATGTCAACGATAAATTCCGGTCCGGGCATCATCGCACATTTCCACAGCACATAAACAAAACCGTTGAGTGATTCGGAAAAGAAGAGGTCGAAGTGTTTTAGAACACGAAATAACAATAAAACAACTACGATGCTCACGAACAGTTGAGACGATTGAACAGAATGCAGATCGTGAAACCATGTCCCCAAGGAGTCATTTTACGATTTCCGTCAGCTCTCTCAGTCTGCCAACGTATTTGAAGTTTAAACTCGAATGTCGAGCATTTGGAGTCTTTGATGTGTTCGTTCATCTAATTCGTTCAGCGAACAATTAAACTCATGGACCGAACATTTTCAGTAATCAGGAGAAGGAAACGACAGACTCAAGTGCGAGTTGAAATTCCAAGACTTCCAATGAGAGGCATCGGAATAACGAAAATGCAATTTGGACAAATGTAACGTATGGAACACGACGATCGAATCCTCTCGAATTGGCACGTTTGACTGCCGTCCATTTGTTTTCTCGTGCAAAAATACAACCCAAAATCTTGCTGGTAGTTGCACTTTCAAGGCCCGAGTTTTCCGCCTTTTCTTTCAAATTCATTCCCGGCCTTTGGGTTCCGCTTTTCATCGCTTCCAGAATGTGCAGCTGTTGTCTGTTGGTCAATCGAACAATCAGAATGATAAGTGATTGCGATAGATCGGTATTCTTGTTCGAGTTGTTGTTGTGGCGGTTCGAGAGTTGGGTTTCGCAACTTCGTTTTTCGATTAAAATTCTCTCGTTTCTAATCGTAAACTCCAAATGTTTTTTACGTGATTACGCAAACTGTTTTTATGCCTACATTAACAACGTAACGACCATGACCTTCAAAGCATCTCGAAACGGTTTCAATGTTCAGAAGTTAGTTGTCTTCCAGTGGGATTTCGACTTCACCGGTTCGCAACGGCACACCGGGCAGACGACAGCTAAAGCCGGCGTTAGCTTTTCGCTCTTTGAAAATGCGCGCCAATTCAAACGGGATTTTTTTGGTCCGCTTGGAAGCGTCTTTTTTGCTTTGACAACAATTTATTTTATCGTTTATTTATTCATTAAAAACAACTAATGAACGGTCCGCTAACACAAGACGGAGATGATCGGTCAGAAAATGCTGGAGCCGCTTGTTTTCATTGAAGCCGAAGTTTAGATCGTCGCTTCTGTTCCCATATTTGTGAACGTGCTCGATGATCTGTTCACCAAATCGGCCCCATGATCCGAATCGCTTAACAAAATCCAACAAATGAGCTTCGACAAAGTGGAGCATGTTGATGGACGGCAAATTGTTGTTTCGCCATGATGTGGCAACGTGAACAATTGTTTCGTCCAAATACAACAATTCGTCTTCTGTGAAACTTCTGTCGATGACTAAAGCATACTTGCTCAAACGCCCAATGTCCAAGAAGACTTCATGGTATTCGAGATCGTTGAAATTGCTAGTCGATCGGTCAGTTTCCCATCGTTCGTGCGTATCGATGATGAAGTTCAAGAATTTTTGACAATCACCACCATTGAGCAACGACTTCGTTTTTTGTGAGTTAGTTGGACTCCGGCAAGACGGAAAATCGACTTCAGCTGGTTCTTCTGCTCTTCGTTTTTCCACATTTGCTCCAAAGGGCCGTTGACCAAACGCATCAGAACGTGAAGAGGTGGAACAGCAAAGTTGATAAGCGGCAAATTGATGAGACGATTTGGGCGTTGATCATCAATCCATGGAACGCATTCAGCTTCTTGAAGTCGATGTTCATGTCGATCCACATTCCCCCATGGGCAAAAGAATCGAGCACCTGGTGGGTTTGTGCCGGCAACGATGCTCAACATTTTGATGTCAGACGAGAAGAGTGGGACGACGTTCAGTTGTTTACCATCGATCTCCAAGCCATGTTGAGCAACTTCCGCGGCAAACTCGAAGATCTTTGAAGCTGCCACCTTCAAAACTTCAGTTTGCTCTGGTCCATCGTATGCTGCAACAACAACCAAGTTGCGAGGTGATCCCGGGTTCGCCACTCGAGTTGAGCAGAAAAATCCGATCTTGACGTATCGACCACCTCCATCTGCGGTGAAAACCAAATTGATTGCTTCTGGCGTTTCATCATTCCATTCGTAATGCACAAGTCTTTCGATGTACTTGACGGCCAAACAACGAACATCCTTGGCAAAACAAATTGACACCACTCGATTCTTGTTGTCCCGAATTTCCGTTGAACCAAATCCACCAATCTCCTCGACCTGATTCAATTGAGCTAATCGAACAGATTCGTAAGACATCAGTTTTGGCCAAAGTTTTGCCAAAGCTCCATACTGACGCTTACGCAAGTTGAGGAGACGGCGGATATCTCGACATTGTCCAGCGGTGAACTTTACTTTGTCGGTGGTATCAATCGGAACCCCAAGTTCTCGTAGACGTTTCGTCCATTCATTCTTCTGCCGAATTTTCAGGTTTCCAAATACTTTTCGTACTCCACTGAACAGAGTATTGCGGCTTGAGGACGGTGCTGGATTTTGAGAAGTTGAAGCACCAAAAGTGACGTTTGAATCAGATGCCGATTGTTGTGCTGTTTGACCAGAAGTTTGTCGAGATCTCGGAGTTGAACTGCTTGAAGATTGTTGAGACAGCGTTTCTTGTAAGAGCGACCATGTCTCATTGATCAACGTAAGTTCCGAGTTCTCTTGACGAAGTTCGGCAATCTCACGACGCAATTCAACGTTTTCTTCGGTCAAAGTTGCAATCGTTCTAAAGAATCGACATTAAACAACAGATTAACTTCTAAAAATACCGTTGATGTTCCAAGATTTGAATGCGAGCATTAACAAGTTCGTTGGACACATTGGAACGAGTGACAACTGGAGGAGCTGGCGGTTGTTGCATCGAAGGTCCAGCAACTAGTCCATCGTCCATTGATCGTCGTCGGCGTTTCTCGTTCATCCTTTCGCCCTGCTGACGTCGTCGTTCCACTTCTTGTTGCCGTTTTTGAATTCCAGCTCGAGCAGCAGCCTGTTTTTGAGCGTTTTTCTCCATATCTGTAATAGAAAAGTTGCTAAATAACTGTCAAAAGTGCTCCTATCGACACGAAATTTGCAACATAGATACGGCACGTCATAACGAACAATTCTACACGCTGAAATTGAAATACGCGCGACGCAACCTTTTTTACAACGACTTAAAGTTGACCACCGCAAAGCGGGACCGAGAAAATGATCGAAAAAACGACCAAAAACAGAATGCCATGATGAGTGTTTGGTATCATTCGATAGCCCGAAAGCTCTTTAACATTTCGTTCTTCATGCAAATTGGACTATTTTTGTCAAATTTATTTATTTCTTAAGGCGAACAATTTATTCAGACACAATGCCAATCAGGGAAAAAGTTTCAGGCTAACGCCCGATTCTGCCCGGTGTGCAACGGGAACTAAACACAAAGTAATGAAAGCATGAATCATAAGTGTGTTGTTGCTTTTCGCAAAGTGCTGAAATGTCGAAGAGTACAAGTGGTGATGAAAAGTTTTGTGATTTCAAAAGTGAAATCGTCAAAGAAAGTCATTGGAAAGTAAACTTGTTGGAATAGAAGAGTTGGGAAGGACAACTATCGTTTGAGCTGAAATCATTTCAAAATCTAAAGCGAAACCTGAAATCGTCAAAATTAGTTTGAAGAAAAGAAAGCGATGAACTTGAAACAAAGAAACTTACAGTGAAATTGAAAGCAATCGATTAAACGAACTTACGAATTGATCTATACGCAGCCAATTTAACTTACCGTTTCGTTGATAAACCATCCGACAACACTACATACTTCTTTACATTCCATAGCTATCTGCTGAAGTACGGAATAGAAAAGAAGTACGAATTGATGGTCGAATGTCCAGTCTTTAGAGTAGAGAGTAAAATGAATCGAAATTTGACTGCGAAGAAAAAATGGCTGATCAAGCGGCATCTCAGAAGACTTGAAAACACTGAAGACAGAGGAGGAGTGTGGAATCGGAAAGAGATCTCAAGATTTCGTTTTCTCCCCCGCAAGAAAGGCCGAGTGGGAGGCTCGTCGAAAAAGCGACCGATTTCTTTTCAAGCGGATCAAACCGTCAGCCGAAGAAGTGATTTTGACGAGAGTAACTGCTGGCCAATGCGTGGTGCGACAAGAAGCAGTGCAAGCGGATTCTCTCGTCGCTTTCAACTCCGACGCAACAACTTTTGCCGTAGCCCCGTGAAAAAAGAACTCGAAGAAAAATCGGGTAAAACACGTCGGAGAAGCAATGAATCCGGTCGACGGCGAAAAGTTCGAAAGGAGAAAGTAGAAATCGAGGAAAAAGCAAACGCCGATCTCTCTGAAAAAAACCGCTTTTGCCCCACCTACCGAAATCCGATGTTTATTTCCTCCATTCGCTTGGATCATGATCGTCAGTCCGCCCTCGCACACAAGTCATTCAACGAAATTTGACCGCCGTTTCCATCGTTCCCTTCTCTGATGGCCTTCCCCATGAAAAAACGGAACGTTTCGTACCGTGATTCTCGCCTATTAAACCGAAGGATTGTCAACTAAAAAGTCGCTGTTGCGAATTCGAAGATCTTGATTCCATTGCGGATATTCGCAGCGATATCCCGATATTTACGGCGGCTAAGCGCAAGTTGGGAAGAGAAAACTCGTAGTCGAATGCCGCCGGCAACTAATTGTTCAAAATAACAACCAGACGAGTGCAACCATCACTTCTGCGTAAGTTTTTTTCGAAGTCGAAACGGCAGTTAGAATGGGGAAAGAGCACGTGAACTGCTCACATTCGAAGGAAACAAGACGCTTCACGATCACAGCCCTTCCAATGTCCCGACTCGCGCAAACGTCTCGCGAAAATACGTGTCTGCGTGTTGGTTATGCACATTCGTTTTTCCTTCAACACCCACAGATTGCCGTTATGATTCAAAAACGGAGGCACACTGTCGTCGGAATTACACGAGATGGCAAAGCCGCGCAACGAACAGATGAATCGCGATCTTCCTGTTTCACCACAAACAAACGAAACACCAAAAAAGCTACACACAAAACATCCAATGCATAATTGAATTCTAAGCAAATGCAAAGTGATGTAAACTCCAAAATCATTCGAAATCGTTTGCTCGCTTCGGAATGACGGTTAAACTCGAAAAAGCAAACTTGGGCCCGTTGACTGACGATACTTGGCGCAAAGTGTTTAGTTTGTAGGTGGTTTCTACTTTGTGACCATCTGAATTCTTGCTTTCAGTTTGCCAATAGAAGATCGTCTGCGTTGCGAACATGTTTGTCGGAATTGGCGTTGCGTATTGTCGAATTGGTCGGATGTTCGAAACGTTCAAATTTCCACTAACTCGATAACCGTTGCAAACGAACAATTCTCTTCGACTTTCAACTTCCAATCACTTGCATCAGAACGTTGGCAGGTAAAAGTAGAGTCCAATTCATTTGGTTTACATCATTCGCAGTCTTTTTTGGTCAAAGTGGTCTCGAAATGCAGCAAAGTTTCGACGTTGGTTGTCGAGAATCGTAATCTTATGCCACTGATAGCCGATATACTTCGTTCACGACAAGCCATACACACTGTGACGTTCGGACACGACTTCTTTGCACGTGATTTCTTTCGTCGTCTACCGGCATTTGTCAGCTCACTAATCAGTTCGAAGAATCTTCGTCAACTGATTGTTCTCAGCAATCAGCTGCTCTTGCCGAGTGTTGCCAATGTCATTACACCGCTACACATTCAACGTATTCGATCGAATTGTCTTCAAGTAGTTGTGTTGCAAAACGTTTTGTTGGATGTGAACACTCTGCATTGTTTGGCTGAACGTTACTCTACGACCTGCCGCGAATTGCGTATTGGCGGCGCGTTGTGTGATTCGGCAAAAACGACGAACTACTGGAAGGAAATTGGTTTGTTGGATTTGACTTCGTTAACTTCCAGTTTTCCAGAGCGTTTTTGTTTTGTGAAAACATTGGAAATTCCATCTTCCATTTTTGTTGTCAACTCTCAATCATTGCGCTCCGATATTGCAAAACCATTGAAGAATTTTGTTCATTTGGAAAAGTTGTGCGTAGCCGTTGCAACAGTCCAAGCGAGAGACATCCAACGTTTCATTTTGGATTGTTTGCCCGAATGCCTCGAAAAACTGGTTTTGTATCACATGCTTTCCTCCACACATGTTCAAATCAACGTGCCGAAAAATCGCAAACTTTTGGTAATAAATTTGCTTTTAAGTTCGTGGATTTTGTTTTCAGGTGGAACAGCACGGTCAAGCCATTTCCTACTCATTGACTGCCAATTGGATGCACAAGGTCACGTCACTTGCCTACAAAACGATGTGGTTGCCGCCTTACTTTCCGGTGTAGGTCAAATGAATTCAAAACAATCACGTTGTTCGATAGACAGGACAACCTTTCGATCAACGTTACATCGGTCATGTATCGCGCACAACGAAGAAATCAGGAGTTTCTCAACTTTCCAGTTATTTCAGAGGAAGATGATGAACCGGAGGTTTCGAATTTGAAAGCGGTTTCAACCAAAGAATGTGAAAGTAGCAGCACCACTAGTTCTCCGTGTTCGTGCTCCAGTTCGTGCACTTGTCTCGATTTAACCTCAAGTAGCAGTTCAAGTGACAACAGCGTTTATCATCTCACTTAAACGTTCATCTACGACATTCTAGACTTTTGAATAAAGGTTTCGAATTCTGTTTACAGACCATAACTGTGTGGCGCTAAAGAATGTTACATCGACTCAAATCAATCTGCTTTTCTTCGCTCGAAATAAGGCAATTGAGTCCGATGAAGAGTCCTGCTGCTCAAAATGACTTTCCTTCGATGTTTTTGTTATTGAGATTTTTATGATGATCGCTTTTTGACACATTTCTTGGTCATGAGTAGCGCAAAATCTATTAATGTTCATTTTGAAATAAACGAAGAACGCGTGTTCGAACGTTCAGTTTATATTCGGTAAGTAACAGTCGTTTCCGACACGTTTATTTCCATTGATTGTAGACATTCAATAAAGAAGTTAATTCGAAGTTTCACAAGTTTTGAATGTTTCTGTCGAGCACTCGTCGGTTTCTTTCCAATTCTCCAGTTGTTATCGCAATACCAATGGAAGAAGGTGAGTTAACGATTCCTTTTGTTTCAAACTATTCGCAGGACTTTCTATCCGATTTAATGGCTGGAGTAACAGTCGGCGCAGTTCTCGTACCTCAAGGTTTGTTTTTTTGTTGATATTCGTAGTAAATTTGAATGCTTAGGTTTGGCATATGCATTTTTATCGGGTACTCCAGCAGTCAACGGTTTGCATTCGTCGTTGTTTTCGACCTTTTTCTATCTTGTTTTCGGAGAGATAGCGCACGTATCGCGTGGTAAGTACACAGGTCTAATAATGGACATGAGAATACTTCAGGTCCAAGCTCGGTTCTAGGTATTCTTTGTCAAATCTCTAATGATGCGATTCAAGACAAAGCGCGACAACAGAACATGACCGCCGATCCAACGATAGTTGCTGCAACCTTAACGTTTACAGTTGGTATTATACACGTACGTTTGAAAGCATTTAGTCATGAGTAAATGCATTTCAGATACTGATGGCGATTCTGCATTTTGAGTTTCTTTCAAGCTTCTTTTCCGAATCACTGGTCAGTGGATTTGTTTGTGCTGCAGTCATTCACACGATCGTGTCACAGCTCCCAAGCTTATTCGGCGTTCACGCCCGACACTTCAATGGTCCGTTTGGTTTATTTCTGGTAAGTAAACAAGTTGTGTAGCATAAATGTCTAAGTTTCAGCGACTATGGGACCTACTATTGGCGTGGCCTGATTTCAACTGGAAAGTCATTGTGATCTCCATTTGTACATTGTTTTTGTTGTTGTTTGCCAAAATCCAATTTTCGCAGTGTTTCAAACTTTCGGTGCCCTACGAACTCATGATAATGGCAGTCACTGCAACTTTGTCATTACAATTTCGATGGAGAAAAGATATCGCGATAGTCGGTGAAGTTCCCAACGGGTTAGTTTTGTCGAACCATCAAAACCATTCGAGTTTTTCAGATTCCCATCTCCCCAATTACCAGCTTTTAATTTGCTCTTCGATTGTCTTCCACATGCATTTGCTATTTCGGTTGTTACGTTAGCGATGCATTTGTCGATGTACATCACATAAGCGACTGTCTTTGAACCAAAATTTCAGGATTAAAGTTTTCATGCGCAAATACAAGTATTCTGTGAATCCTCGTCAAGAAATCTACGCAATTGGGATGAACTCCTTTCTTTCCGGCTTCTTTCCAGTCTTTCCAACCTCCACAGCATTAGCTCGTTCTACAGTATTGGCGTCTAGTGGAGTACGAACTACCGTATGTTTTCATTACTAACAGCCGTTGATTTCTGCGTTTGCAGTTGGCTAATGGTGTGACAGCGATAATGATTTTGTTTGTCATTCTTTTTGTTGGACCACTTTTCGAACCATTACCACAGGTTTGTAATAAACTTTAGTTTTCCAAATACAACCAATGAGTTCAGTGCATTCTATCGGTCATTATTGTTGTTTCGTTGCGTACGGTTTTGCTGAAATTCAACGATCCAATCAAGCTATGGTTTACTGACAAACTAGACTTCGTAAGTAAACGCCGCAAATGCTGATAATCGTGAGTTTAGACGATTTGGATCGTTTCATTTTTGAGCACATTGTTTACGAACGTTGTTACCGGACTTGCAGTCGGGATTTCATACTCACTAATCACAATTGTTGTACGAATTCAATGGTAAGATGTCGAAAGTTAGGGATCCCAATTGTTTTAAGGCCCTCGTGGAATTATGTTTTCATCCCGGACAACTTGTGTGATGTATGCATTTTTCATTTTGATGGTCCGCTTTTGTTTGCAAATGCCGAATTCTTTGGTGCAGCAGTACGAAAAATTATTCATGCATTTGATGTAAAATGTCAACAAAGAAGCGTGGAATCATCTCTAGAATCAAACCGGATAAACGTGTTCGTATTTGATTGCTCATCATTGACTCAAATCGACTCCATGGGTGTGAATGCGATCCATGACGGTGTGGAAAACGTGCAACGAATTGGTCTCCGAGTGCAATTTCGCAATGTGCATCGTAAGTCTTTTCAACATTCAAGTCGAAGTCTCAATTCTTCAGTGCCACTGTTGAATGCAATCGATTTGAAACGCCTCGAAGAGCTGGGAGTTGAGGTTCGACTCGCGTCGACTTGTTACAATTGAGAGTTCTTGTTCGCGAATTTAACATGTTTGCTTCATTCCAATAACAATTGATATTTTGCACCAAAATGCCTCCTCCTCATGTACAAACAAATAAATATATCAATTCGTACATTTGTGCTTCAGTGATTAAAAATCGAAAATAAAAAATTCCGGTCCTTTCATGGAGGAGTGAATGAGTTCCGAGAAGTGTGACAAAATGTTTTAAGCGAATAGAAAAAGTGCAAATACAAAAGATTTGGGAATGTGCAAATTATCTTTTCAGTCAACTGACTAGACGCTTACAATGTAGACAATGAATACAATTTGAAACATGATTTCAATCGAGTATCACAAGGTTGATGGTGCAGTTGACGGCGAGATTAGTTGTTCTGCATGTAATACAACGATGGATCCATCTCGTTTGTTTGTTGCAAAAGTTTGGCAATCGAAAGACGTTGCGGTTTGGGTCGAAACGGCTGCTCGAGGGCGGCGAGTTCTAGTCGATTGGGTAGAGTTTGCGCATCGTTGCCTGAAAATATCATAAATGTAAACAAAACCGTTAAACGAAATGTTGGATTCTTGACTCATAGCTTTTTATGGCCATCGAGTTGAATGAGAAATTCACTTCAAGATTCTTTCGGTCATAAGTTCGATGTTACGATTGAGTATTGCGGTTTTCTGGCTTTTGACAAAAAGTGAGTGAAATCGCTCTTCGAAGCTTATTTTTACGTTTAGCTGTGGAATCGCTTTCATGCGTCGACTGCGGTGTTTTGGATTTGCCTTCCAATATCTGTGATAGAAACCGCGAGTGCTACAACGGCTACTGTACCTACTGTAGGTCTTCAAAGTTTGAATACAATGAATGAAGTTTCAGATAATGTAACCGTTCAAAATCGTGCGAGTATTAACTTCCGATGTTCATCGGTTGGTCAGTTGAATGGTCCCGGTGGTTCCGTTTTTAGTACACTTAATAAGTGTATCACCTTGCGGGATGGCGACACTTATTACCGTATGAAAATATGCAATGACCGTGATTTATGCAATTCAGAATGCAATTCGTCACATCGACTCGTTTCAGTCTTTGTTTTCCCTTTTGTTCTTACCACGCTTCGTTTTTTAATCGGAAAGTAAAATAAAAAAAACAGCAATTTGCCGTGTGGATTAGCAAACACGTGGTTGTTATTTTGATACGCAAACCATAGGGTCAATGAGTAATCCGCTACATCATTTCTTTTTTATGGATTTACGAATCGTGTGGGTGAACGGCTTTTGTTGTTTTGTTGGGTTTCTTGAGTTGAATTTCGACATAAAGTTTGTTTGGTTTCCATTGCAAGAAGCAAACGAAATTGAAGACTTTTGACGTTTATAGAAATCTGATCGAATTTCTATTAGGGTTTCCACAAATTAAAGTTCGGAAACATTTGCGAATTTGCATTTCGAATTTTGTCCAATGAACTCACCTAATGATCGTTTCATTCCGTAGTTGAAGCCACCAAGACCGAAGTCTTCAGTCTCAATTCTATCGAATGCGCGACGAACTCGTTGTTGATTCACGGATTTCTTTCGACGATAGACCGGAAACACTTCATCGTCTTCGTTGTAACGCTTGGAAAATGCACCAAAACTGAATGGATTCTGGTCGAATCGATCAAAACTGCGCTTGTTCATGTTCATTGGCATCAATCCATTTGAACGCAAATTGGACTCATCATTGACTGCAGTTGATCTAAACGTTTTCATGTTATTCTTGTTTCTATCATCATCCTGAATTACCTATGAGTGTTGGGGTCTTGGAGAACGACAACCGCAGGATGAGCGTAAGCAACAGAACCAATGAAATTGTGAACCAAATGTAAGAAACAAATCGAAAAGACTGTAATTAAGGATCGCATGTGGACGGTGTTTTGCGTGTGCTCTTGTGTACCCCTGAAAGTTGAGGGGATGAAGAAAGTGAAGACAAGAATACGCGTCAGCTTTTACTCTCGATTCAAATATCACGTAAGCAACAAATAGCTGAAAATCGAACATCACCAAACCGTAATCTAATCGTAGCTGAATGACGTGAATTCTGAGAGGGAGAAACGCGGAAGAACTCGTAGTGTAGTCGCGCGTCTAAGCAACAGAAAAGAAACAAACTACAATGGAATACAATATTTAGATTAAGTCTAGGAGTTCCGTTCGTACCGAGAAAGCATCACTTATTCCTATTTCGATTATCGACGTTTGAACGCGTTGGACTTATTCTACGGCACGTAAACTGTTGAAACATTGACCCGCGTTGATCTATCCGATTACTGAAAATTGAGCGGCCTTCGAATGGCTACTTACAAGGCTTGAGACCAACAGAGGCGTGGTTTCGTAGAGCATCAACACATTTATTTAATTGAATACAATGGTCACTGACCCCTGTCGTAAATTTTGATTCATGAAACGTCCACGTTTCCTTAGCAAATAACTCGATTCCCAATGGAGACTTTGAAATCAACGGTCATGTTAGGAAATTTCGTGTTTGCTCGCAGTTCGCGGGTTAGAGAATAGACGTGCAAAAGTGAAATGGCCGTGAACTGAAGTTTAATCGAATTCATCATCAGCAGGTCTGTGAAATTCCAATTTCCTAAGGGCATCTGTGGACAAAACACGAAAAACCCGTTCGTTTGCTTTTTGTTCCGCAACTTCAAATTCTCAGACAAACCGTAACATCCGAAGATTCTGGAGGTTCGGAGTGCAAAAGAAAAGTGGAAATCCGCTTTTCACGCCGCGTAATCGCTTCTAATCGCCAGTTTTGTTCTACGCAATCATGCCTCTATTTTCTCTGCACTTAACAGGAAGATGATAAGAAGAATCCTTTTCTACGTTCCCTCCAACACAACCGAACACTCTTCCACTAACTTGTCTTTTCATTAACCCTCAAAAACAACAAATGTTCTAGTTCTACGGTAAAAAGAGACTTCCGTTCAACGAGCAAACTGAACGTTTGCAGAAAAGAAATTTCACTCAAATACCATCTTCCAAATACTCGTGCAAAACACAACGGAGTTTCTTCCTGTAGCACATTTGACCGTTACAGGTTCCCAATGAACAAGTGTGGGTAGAGAATTTCGACCGAAAAGCTCCGCCCATTTTTCTTGTTCATCCCAACGTTTTGTGACATTTAATTCCGAACCCTTATGTCAACAAAGTCGAAAGAAATGGAACACCAGTTCACAAAAAACTCGTCTTCTGTGGTTTAACCGATGGTCATCCCGAGAGACTAAGCCGTCCGAATCACGATATATATGAAGTCGAACGTACCGAGTATTAATCGAAGCAAAGAACGTACCGCTAAACACTATGCGCTCATTACTAATAATCCAAGAACAACGTCAAACAACCCATTCGGTTGGCCGCTTTGATTTAGTTGACGTTTACTGTAAGAAGAAAAAAAACAAGCGAAAGAAAAGTATTTATGTTTGCCAATCAAAATGTCCGGCTTCATGACATTTAAACGTCTTCAAACTTGACGCGTGTTAAAATATCGGGAAAGTTAAGAGTGCAACTTTAGAAAATGTCCTCCATTTATATTCATTATTTCTCCATTTCCACCCACGTCTCACTTTTCGGACACAAAACTCAAGTGTTCGTTTAAAGCTGCGGGTGGTGACAAATTCGTCTTGTTAAGTGGTCAAAATTGGCAATGACGAGAACCCCTCCAGTTGTTAAACAAACGCTTTGGGCCGCTCAACTAAACGAAAGAATACTTTTGTTCACCTATTAAGGAAACGGACTGCGTGACGTTTACGTTTCTCGAATCGTACTGCCGCCTGTTCGGGCGCAGTGACGTAAATTGAAGCACGAGGAAAACAACAAATTTCTCGTTGGAATGCCGCTCCTACTTACTGTATGGCCTGAGGGCAAAGCCGGAAATGAAGTCGAAGCATTCGGAGATCAAATACAACGTGACGAAGAAACTTTTCGCCACAAAAAGGCAAACTGTCGAATGTTGGTCAGCCATCGTAGTTATGATGACTACCAGCGACATGGATGCACTATTGAACAAAGAAGCGGACATTAGGTTCTCAATGATCAAATTAACTCCGCCCACATTCTACCGGAAACCCGAAGGCCAAGTTTTCAGAAGGAAACGCAGCTGTTCGTACAAAAATACGCGAATTTGATTTGCACAAAAGGTCTCTGTCCATGAATTAGTTATATGATTTGATATTTGCTACGATTACGAAAAGAGTGAGTAAAAATAAACATTTCTAATCTTGTAGCTTTTTTGCCTTTGGGCCGATGCGGAATTTCAAGTTGAATTAGCAGCTTGAATCTGCGTAGATTATCAGAAAAGTTCAATGATGTTATTTGAAACGGAAGTTCGCAAACCGCAGCCTACAAAAGCGGAAGTACGAGAGAGAAAAAATGAACGATACGGTCATCGAAGGAATTAGCGAAATGGTAATCTACCAGACGGCCGTGAAGATCGAAAAAGCCGTTCGAGCATAAAATTAGGTAAATCCAGGAAATTTTAAACCCTCATGTTCTTATGGTTATTGATCAGCGATGGGTATTAGATAAAAGGGCGTTCGTAATCACTCGTAAATGTTTGATTAGCCCAATGAAGATTTGAGGGAAGTTTTCGTCGAACGGTTCGTAAAGAACACAAATGTTTCATGTCGAGTGGACATTTTTGGAGTGAAATCATCAATCCGAGAAAACGCGTTGGCACTCGACGGCTTTAGAATTCGCGGGCTCGTATCACCACTTACATCGTGATTTCTATAATAGGTAAATAACTTCGAGTTTATCGCCACTTACCGTATGGCTAGAGCGATCAACGAACTTTTCCAAATCCAATAAAAGGAATCAAAAATTTGTTTTGAATAACAAAAACAAACAGAAACTTGTTTTCTGTTGAACGATCGGACAATTGGTTATGTATGTCGAAAGAATGCGTTTCGAAAAGCAACGTGCAGTGGCAAATTGAAATTATCGTTTTACGCGTCAAAGATTAGTCGCGTAAATGTCCGAATTTCATCGAAGTAAATGGCTAGTTTTTTTCGTAAGAACTCAATTAATCAACTTACCGAATGGACAACCGAGTCGGTGGCACGGAATTAATGCCGTTACGCTAACAATAAACTCACGAAGCCCTCTTTTGATACCAACCGGTGAAATGTTTCAACCCTAAACTCATGTGCACTTTGCAAATTCCTAGTCGTTTAATCTCGTGGAACAAGTGCAATGAACTGGGCAGTCATAAAAATTTCATTGAGAAGACCAACAATCGACAAATTTTGGCAACAAATTGTTGGCTTCTGAACTCGAGTTTGCAAAAGCAATTCGGAATAATCGAACTTCCAATTGGTAGACTAAACAACTGAAATTCGAAGGATTTGAATTGCGATTCGATTACACATACGTGAGTTTTTCAACTAAAACTCACAAATAAACTTGAGTCTTAATAACAGAATTTACGGCGCAATACGAAACAACATCTGATGGAAATTGGACGACTAGTGGAACGACAGCACGGCTTGAAAACTTTTGTATTCACCACAAATCCAATTACCATTGGCTGTGAATTGTGAAACCCGGGCATCAAGCGACAATTTAAATCAGTGGAGCGGACTGTTGGTCGATGTCCACGCGTCCTCATAGCTGACATTTTTGGCACGTTTAGTGAAGTTCTTAGAATCTGGTCGCCTCACTGGTCTTAATGTACGACTACAATTAAGGGCAAAATAGGTCTCCAAACAATGTAATCGGAAAGAATACAAACAGTAAATCGAAATCATATGTCAATCGGTTAAATTTGAAATTTCACTCATCTTTTAATCAAGAACAAAGTCTTTGTGATAGCCAACTTCACTCAGGAACTACATTACCAATGGTTACCGAGCTTCAATCTCAGGAGTATTTCTGTTAAACAAATTTTCATTGGAAACGGAACTTAATTCACTGTCTGTAAACACTATAATGATATCATTGATTGTGAGAAAATGAAGGTGGCAATGACGATATTGCGAGTGTATCGTTCCGGTTAGAACAAGTGTGAGAACTGCATCCATTTTCCGCTATTTACAGAAAACCGGAAGTTGTTGGTACAATCTTGATCATTAGTCTTTATGAGTGATCAATTTGGCTAATTTATAAGCTAATCAAACTTTGCACTTTTACTTAAAGAACTTGACGTTTCGAACAACACATTAACGTAATTCTATGACATCCTTTAGATCGAAATTCTTATCCCCTGTGTAATTCACTTCGTTTAATGAGCAACCGGGGATTCTGGAGATGAGCCAATAAAGTGGTCGTTTCCCCGGCAACCGTAAGGTTATCTGCTTTTGCCCTTAACTCTTCTATTCGTCTAGCCCACTGTTTCGGACTCCGGAATCTAAGTGTGCGAACTCACAGCATGGACCGAAACCAAGAGTTTCGCCATCGTCTAGATGGTCAATGGGTAGGTAATTAACAAGAAACAAGCCATGGGTAGTAGTTGGGTTAACTTCATGGAACAAGAATGCCCATTTTTCGGAGCTTTAAATCGAAATTCCAGAGACAAGCTCGAACACGACCGTTGGACTTCGATGGCGATTCCTCGCTTTCCGAATATGGCGATGGACTCTCGGTGTCTTCTATTCCATCATCAGTTCCACCGATGTCTCATCATTCTCGAACATCAGAATCCAGAGAAGCGCGCGAATCGACCGCGGAATATCAGGAGCCAAAAGTTGTGATCCACGAGCCGCCGCCTTCAAACTCGCCGAGATCAATAGATAGTCCGAAATCAATTGAGGGAGAAGATCGTTTGCATACCGGACGAGACACCGATATCTCCTCACGACTATCGTTCATTGTAAAAGAGAAGTTACACGAATTCGCCAAAGATCTACGACGTCGCACTTCACAAGTTCGTGACGATGTTGTACGCGAACTAACTCCTGAAGCAACCGAAGAAGTCAGTGACACGGGTTCCAATCGTATAGCCGAAAATACATCGTTGATGTCGTTGATCGGTTTTGAGGTTGCAAACGAAGAAGATGCACCAAAATGGTTGTTGTCTTCAGCAATTGATCCATTCAGTGAGAATCTCTTTTTGTTTCTGCTCAACAGATCCACTTTCAGGTCACACGTATCTTTTTTGGTTGTGTTTCGTAGTCGCTGCTTTTCTGTACAACGCGTTAGCAATACCATTGAGAAGTACATATCCCTATCAAACGGAAGAAAATGCAAGAACAAAACTCTCGTTTTAAACCGATGTTATTCAGGTGCTCTACTGGATGATTTGTGATTACGTTTGTGATTTCATTTATGTTCTCGATCTGTTGGCTGTAAAACCAAGACTCACATTTATGCGTGGTGGAATTACTGTGGTATATTGGAAAGAAGAAACTATCATGAAAATTTACGTTTAGAAAGACAGCAAAGAAATGCGATCGCATTACTTGCATAGCAACTTATTCAAACTCGATTTGATTAGTCTTATTCCAACTGATTTGGCTTATTTCTACACTGGACCGGTAGCTGCTTGGCGAGCAGTGAGATTGTTGAAGGTTTGTCTGAAGATCCGATTATTTCTTACACAGCGTTTAGTTACCTTCATTTTGGGAGTTTTTCGATCTTTTGGATTCGTCCTTTTCGAATCCATATGTTGTTCGGTATTTGAATTCATACAACCGTCAATGCAAAAGTGTAGTTTAGAATTACAAAAACGTTCAGCTACATGATTTACATCATTCACTGCAACAGTTGTGTTTATTACATGCTAAGTGCGTGGCAGGCATTTGGACAGATTGCTTATCGTTATCGAAACCAATGGTACTTGAACAAGTGGGTGTACAATAATCAGGGTAAGTTCAGGGAAATGTACAAAATACAAGAGTTTTAGGAAACGCTTACATTCGCTGTTTTTATTTCACTTCAGCCGTTGCAACATCCACTGGAAACAATCCGGCACCGACAAATGTAATAGAGTATATTTACATGACATTTTCGTAAAATCTCAAGTCCAGAAACTGAAAGTTCATTTCAATGTTTTAGTTGGATGATGGGGGTCTTCGTTTTTGCGTTGCTTCTTGGTCAAGTAAGTAAGTGGTTGTTAGGCTGACATTCGTTTTAACAGATTCGTGATATTGTCTCAAATGCCAACAAAAACAACGAAGAGTTTCGAACCACAATGGACAAAGCACTGGGCGAATGCAAACGTTTGGAGTTACCCGAACAGTTAACTTCGCGTGTCAGAGCTTGGTTTTTGTACACGTGGGAACAACAAAAGACATTAGGTATCTTATCGTCAATAATATCAAATGTAAATATAGATTTTAGATGAAAAGAAATTAGTCAAACGACTTCCGTTAAAATTACAAACCGATTTGGCTCTTTCAGTTCACTTTAACACACTCTCCAAAGTTCAACTTTTTCAAGTAACTTCTAAATGTGAATTTGAGGTCAACGAAAACTTTTAGGACGCTGATCGTGCCTTACTGCGAGATCTTGTGCTGAAACTTCAACCAGTCATTTTCTTGCCCGGTGATATGGTTTGTCGAAAAGGGGATGTGGGAAAAGAGATGTACATCGTGAATCAAGGAATCTTGGAGGTTGTTGGCGGTGAGAACAATACTCAGGTATTTGCCACTTTGGTTGAGGGATCAGTTTTTGGGGAAATCAGGTGAATCGCATACAAAGAAAGCTTAATGAAATGGTCGTTTAGTTTGCTAGCAATTGGTGGAAACAATCGACGAACAGCGAACATTCGATCCAAAGGCTACTCAACGCTTTTCGTTTTGTCCAAAGAAGATCTCAACGACGTTATTCGTGACTATCCAGATGCCCAGCAATTGCTGAAACGAAAAGCTCGGTATGTTTTTTTGTATTCAGTTTGTCTGATGTCAATTGCAGAAAAATGCTGAAAAAAGACGAGAAGAAGGACGATGTTGATCCGAAACAAGCACGCCAAGAACTGAAGGAAAAATGTCGTGTTTCCGCTGATATTCGAACACCGAAAATGCTCGAAGCCGTTGCAAAGATTTTGCCGGCTAACTCGAAGACCAAAAAACAGTTGGAAATTGCGATGAAACGTAAGTTGTTTACCATTATCATTGGTTGTTATTGCCACTTCAGAGAAAGCAAGACCACCGTTGAAACGATGGTCTACGATTCCAATCGATGAGTTTTCCGATATTTCCGACGTTGAAATGCCCGGAAGTATAACAACTCGATCGTTGAATTAACATCAACCAACGACACATGTTTTTCTAAGTTTTTTGTTTACATTTTTGTGATTGTTTACTCGAAATTTCACTTGTAGAACACCCACTGAGTTTCGGGAATTTGAAACCGAAAGTTAATTTAAAAGAATTCGATTCTTTGTTCCGGTAATCTGCGTGTTTTCGCACAGTCGTCTGCTTTTCAACGTGCTAGCTAGTGATCGTTCACTTGTTTTATGCTGAAAGTACAATAAAGTATTAAAGACATAACAGATTACCGGCTAACTGAAATCACTATAAGAGTGGCGAGCGGAAAACTAAACAAAATGAATCGAACTTGTGAGTGAGTTCTCACACAAAAACAAGTCGGTGAACGATAAGAACTGTTGTCTATTTGTTGAGGTAGTCCTCGTCAGTCACAAGTGAGTGTTCATTCTTTCATTGAACTTTTTAGAAGGCTTCCGGTTTGAAGACTTAGCTCTGTGTGATTGAGAAGAACATGAGCACGATATTGACAGTTATCATTTGTTACTTCCTCAATTCACGAAGATTTCGAAATGTGAATCAAAATGTCAATCGAGAGGTGTTTAGTGGAAGGTCGATTGTAAGGAAATAAAGTGAACGTATGACATTTATGTGGATTGCCGCACTTATTGCAATCGTTTGGGGTCTTTATGTGCCGGCGGCGATGATGTTACTGAAAACTTGTCGGATGTAACAAGACCAGTCGAGAATGATTGCAAACTGCCGCGGGCATCGTGTTCCTATATCTTCGATTGGCGTTTGTATTGATTGTTTTTTCACGTCGAGAGTTTTTCTGAAGACGAGTTGTAATGTTTTCGACGTGAAGCATGAGAGTAACGTCAATGATGGCATCGTTCGAGCAGAGTTGAATGAGATCTGCGCGACTAGAAATGAAGACTTCAACGACAAAATGCTGGCGGATCTCTTTTATCACGTCGCTATCGCCAACTCACAAATCAGCTGAAGGCACATAGCATCAGGACACGGAAGATCGATTATGATGCGAACAGCCGCTGCAGTTGTGCAGCTTCTCGTATTCTTCGGTTGTTTTTTATCCACATTGCAAATTCCGATTCCAAACGGTCAAATTGGTAAGTGAAAATAAACGGAACGAAGATCGACAACATCTTTTAGGAAAAGTGGAAGTTGAGTGCGGTGAAGATACGATTGAAGCTGTTTTCCTGACTGAGGTTTGTAATGTCTTAGTTTCTTTTAATCACAATTATGTAAACAGGACGTTTTTCAAGGTCGTGTGTTTGTGCCCGGATTCGCCAATGACACCGCTTGTGTATCTCGTGAAACTGGACGTCGCACAACGTCAATTACTATTCGAAAAGATCAATGCGGTGTCACGACGACTCGTTCTGTATTGTTTCAATTAACTATTCAAATTGCATTTACCAAATTGCAGGTCAATCCACCAGGACTTTTCGTTAACTTCAAGATTTTGATTTCATTTCACGATGAGGTGAGTTTTGAACAACAAACAAGGGCTGATAGATTTCTTTCAGTTTATTACAAAGATTGATCGAGGATACGAAATCTCGTGCTTTTTCATGGAAGCCGATAAGACGGTCACATACCCACTAACTGTTTCTGCCAACAGTCTTCAACCGTTGACTGAACTGGCTGAGATGCCGCGTTGTCGGTTAGCGATTGAAGTTGAATTGTGTTTGAATGCCTGCTTTAGTTATGAAGTGGTTGATCCGATAACCATGGATCCCGTTTCGGTTGTTGTCATAGGACAAAAACTTCTCCATAAGTGGACTTGTGATTCAACGGCACCAAGTAAATGCACTCAGTAATTATGATTCTAACTACTTTTTTTAGATCTTTGGTGTTTCAAGGTAAGATTCATAGATTTTTACAGTGTTCTACGTCAGAAAATAACTGTGAACCAATAACAGAAATCGAATCATCTACTTCTACGATGCTTTTATTCTCTTCTTTTAAGGTGCATAGCTGTTTTATCGAAGATGGCGGTGGAACGGAAATAGTGATCATCAACGATGACGGTTGTGCAATTGATCGGTTAGTTTTTCACGTATTTTTAACGTAAATTATTTACATAATTAATCTCTCCACCCTACAAGAAGTTCTCTTCAGATACTTGCTCGACAATTTGGAGTACGGTCCAGTAAGTTGATTGACTCAATTGGTTTCTAGCACTAATCAAATGATGTACACGACCTTTTTTGACTGTTGCATTCTAGGGACCACTTCACGCACAAAAAGAAGCGCATGCAATTAAATTTGCTGGTAATTGTTTTGTAGAACTTTGAATACAGGAGTTTTAATTCAGATCGCGTCGTCGTAAACTTCCAATGCAGCATTCGACTCGATATTAAAGACGGAGAATGTCCGGTAAGCTCTCACTTATTGCACTTCACTACGAAAAGTTTAGATTCCAAAATGTCCCGATTTGACGAATCAAAAGCCTCGATTAAACAAACGATCACATCACGAGATACCGCCCGTTTCCGATGCCGTCGAAGTCGATGTTCGTACACCACAAATCAATGTACTCGATCCGCAATTTAGTCAGTCGATTGGCGGACAATCAGAAGCCTTTTCACGATTACACTTCACAACCTCCGATTCGCGTTGTGTTTCAGTCGACACACTGGTTATTCCGGCCGGTTTGTGTTTGAGCACAATACTGTCGATGTTCGTTATTATCGTGTATTTGATGCGTCAATCACGGTCCTTCAAAATGTAAATTCTGTTTACTTGGACTTAATTTATAAACAATCGTTTTCGAATTCAATAAATTTAACGTTTCGCCAAGAATCGATTGATAGTGTCGTCCAATTCCGCTTCGATGGCTTCGTTTGTGTTTCTAATCTTTTGAACTAACTCTCGTGACCAATCGACATACTCTCGAACGTGCCTCCAACCGAACAGAGTGGCACGTTCCAAATCACGCAAATTGTACAACTTGTCAGCCAACTGAATTACACGAGCCTGGAAAATGGGCATTCCATTCGATGGTAGATTCATTAACCGACCTTTGACGACAATTGATCTGCTTTTTCGACTGCGATCTTCTTTCGTTGTTCGCGTGGTAAAGTTTTGTCTTCGGTCAATTCAGTGACAATCGAACGCACTTCTGCTCCAAATTCCCGCTCAATTTCTTCTTCGGTGGTTTTCGTATCTTCAACTGTATCGTGCAGTAGCGCGGCTACAAGAGTCACGGGATCTTGTACGCCTCCAATGGCGGTAAGAATGTGTGCAACTCCTGAAAATCGACATTATAAAATGATTTGAAAAAAACATGCCAATCGGATGGTTGATGTACGGTGTTTGCTTCACGTCTTTTCGTTTTTGTAGTCGATGTCGTCTTGCGGCAAAATCGGCCGCTTTCAACACCAACGCCAAGTCGTCAGTTTCAGTCATCGTAACAGTCGGTTTTACAACTTCCTCATACGCTGGAGGATCATCGTCGACGAGCGTTGGATAAACTTTCTCTGTCAACGCGTCGAATGGATTGGACATCTTGAACGGAACGTGAGAAGCGAAGAAAAACTCACAGTCCGGAAGTCGACGTCTTTTAACCGAAAGATTCTTTTTCAGGTGCCCTCGTTCCTAACTCAAGTCTGAAAGTGCGGTGAGCTGAAACGACCTCGGTGACGCTTTTCACAACAACAACCTGTCGTAGTTCCGATGGTCACGCTTTTGAAATCGATTTGCGGAAAGCGATTGCTGACGTTGACTTAACAGCGGAACCAAGTTTTTATTTCACGCTAAAACCATTACAATAACGTTATTTGTATAAAAACGCGATGAGTTGCATCAATTAGATTTTGAAATTAGAGTAAAAGACTAAAAGATTACAAACTACAAAAAATAATCTAAAATCAATGATCGATTTTAAATGAGTGGGCTATCGTTGCGAATAGGGTGCAGTTGAATAGTTTCCGTTGTTGTTACTGTTGTAAAGGTTGGAAGTACTCGGCGGATATTGGACGACTGGAGTTGGTGATGGTTGTGGATGTTGAGCAGTCGGAACGTTGGGCCGACTCGTTGAGGTTGTTGGTGGAGCGTGAGGGGAATGTGAACTTGTCGGCTGTCCTGTTTGTTCGTTGTCGTAGTTGCTTAGCATACCCTGAAACACAATATTCGATTAAAAATAGAAAAGGGTTGTAATGTACGTCTAAATCCAAATCCCATTGATCTCCGATTAACCCACGACAATTCTCAATTGACTGGTCCATTCCGCTCAAGTAGTCGGCCACATCGTTAGCTGAAATTCCAAGACCCGAACTTGATGCCGGTGCTTCGTCTGTAACATCTGAGACAATTGGGCCGCTATTGATTTGCCGGAGACTCATGTTTTGAATGGGAACATTGTTGACATTTGGCATTCCATTCGACGTGTATTCGCGCATCAATCGATCCAATACTTCGCCGGCGTTATGATATTGAATTGCTTGCAAGTTTTGTTGATCAAGTGATTCATTCGAGTTTCGAGCTCGTTTCGGTTGGTATTCATCGATCGCTAGAATGTTTCTTTTTCCCAAACGTTTCGTCGGGTGAATTAACGCAACGATGAACTGAACCAATTTCGTTACAATTTGTTGTTGTTTGACATGCGAAGCTCGAGCGGCACCCATCTCTTGCCACAACAAACCGTTTTCACTAGAATTCGCATCTTTTTTCGTTTAAAACACAAAAACTCACTGACTCAGCTCGCTCATTTTTGTTTCCATTTCTTTTTGTCGATCACGTAGACGTTGTATTTCGTCGAACACTGATGACAGGTCTTTGGATCCAACGCTAACCGCCGCATCGGTTGGCTGACGAGCAGTCGAAGCTTTTCGTTTGATGTTCACCAGCAGCTCCGGATGATCACGAACGAAAGACGGATGCGAGAACTCCAAATGATCCTGATCGGATTCTGCACGTGCTAGACTCGTTCGTTCGATCGGAGTCATTTTACGGAATCCATCTGTAAAACACACATAGAAACCGACAAACAAACAATAGAAGGACTTACACATATTCAACTGTCGAATCAAACTGTTCATGTTGTTGTGTTTGAAGTATTGAGGCAGAACATTGCGGCAGAAGCTGTATGGATCGAGAATATGAAACGAGTAACCGGACTAAAAAAGTTCAGAATAGAAAAATCTAATTTACAATCTTATACCTCGTCCCATCGAATCGTTTCGTAGTAACTCGGATCTTCAACGATATTCCAAAGTTTCACCAAAAAAAGTGGGATTTTTTCGTCGTCTTTCAACATGTTGGACGATTGTTGGACTTTAAAGTTTGTTGGATCAGAATACGAAGAGGACATTGATCCAAACGAAATGCTTGCAATTGCGACAAACGAAACAAAATCACGGTGTCTAAAATTAAAATGAGCAAAACATGCTGTCCGGCTTCATCGCTCAACCAAAAGCTCTCTCGTTAATAACAACTCGACCACACTAAAAGCATTAGCCAAAGACGAAAATTCACGAAGCACACTAAACCCAATCCCCGCTGCTCCGCATTACCAAATTTTTGCCCAGCGTTACCCTGACAACTGTGATAAAAAGTTAAAATCGTTATGCAAATAAGATGGTGATTATTGAAAAAATTCAATTAAGCTCCATTTCACAGCGATCAATTAGCCAAAATGAACGTGAAATGAAGAAAACAATGAAATTGATTTCAATGTCCGCTCAGATCGCATCCACGAGATTGGCGATCGACGGTTCGCAGAAAAAGTTTGAATTTCTTGCTCGACATCAAAATTCAATCAAAAACTCAACAACAACAATCCCCGTATCTTCTCGCCCAACACAAACTCCAATGTGGTCAATCGATAGCCGAAGATCGCACGATCGAAACTCAACGATCAAGTGATCAGTTCGGATCAAGAGACGAGAAACACGCGCAACGTTCGGCACAAAATATTTCCACTACAAACATCATAATAAGACAGCATCTCGCTCTGGCCCGAAAGTCTTCGCCCAGCACTCCGACATTGACGCAAACACTCGACCGCTGTTCCATCACGGGAAAGGAGCGCACCGCCACTCACTGATTTTGCGAATAACCGCGCTTTTCAAACGTTCATTTCCGTTCTATTATACTGTCGAACTCGAATGTTGAAAACTTTTGGTATCACAAGTCATTGATATTAACAAGAGCTGGAAATTACGAGCACAACTTTCTGAAATGGCCTTAACCGGTGGTCCACGAACAGTAGAAGCCAATTACATCGGACAATCCGCAAATTTTCGCCATTCAGTCGATGAACACGCGTATTGGACGCACACGCAAAGAAACCTTAGTCATTGGCTTATAATCAAAAGGGCAATTGAACGTCAATAATCGTCTACATGCAATATACCAAGACGTAAACAACGTTGTGAAGTTGTTCGTATCGATTAAGCGCTCGATGAAGCAAATAAACTCGTGGACTTCATTTCGACAATCATTTTCTTGTTCATTTTCTCTCGGGTATTTCGTGTTCTCGTTCATTTTTTGCTCAATCAAACTTCGATATGTCGTCCGGTTTCTCACTCAGTGGTTGGTTTTGTTTCCGATGAAAAGACCTTATTGTTTAGATTACATTCGTGACATCAACATGGAAATTTCCGAGAAATTTCTGCCCTTACCAGTGATCAACATTCCGGACACGCGAACTGCTTTACGGATACCAAAATACGAAGTGAGTTGCATGAGAGATCTTCTGTTATTTTCGTTGTTATTTCAGTACTCATTCAACACAGAGAAAACGTTTTTGGAGAAACTCGCCACAATCTCCGCATTTCCCAATTTTGTCGAAACAGAACGTCGAGAAGTGAAATCGGCGACACCGCCGACAGTCGTCGCATCTAAAGAAATGCCGTCGTCGAGTTCGGAGAATCGAGTTTTCCACGATCTGAAGGTCCAGAAACCGTCACCACTAATCCAGAAGCCGACGATTCAGTCTCGAACTGTTTCTGCCCAATCCAGCAGCTACGGATTCGAAGAGTTCGAGAGTGGAAAGAACGTTTTCGACCTTGTTCAGTTGAAATCCATCGACGAAAAAGCCGAACTGGAAAAGATACTTTGTTCGATGAGTATGACGAATAAAAAGTAATTATCCGTTCGGTTTCTTGTGTTCAAGTGTTCTTTCGATATCGCAAACGCAATTAATCTCTGTTGAATCGAACTGCACGTGCGATTTCGGTTGTAAATTTGATTCGAAAAACTCTTGGAAGAAGTGACTTGTGGATGTGCAAAACGGAAAACGAGTACCAATAAAAACGCGAAGACGAAGCGGACTTCGTTGTCGTCTCCGTTTGGCCTTGTCGTGGTGGTGAGCAGTTCGCTCCATTCGCCTCAGCTCGTCGCCGTCCACTTGCTCGGCAGACTGACCGAACGGATTGAACCGCGCGCTGCTCAAGCCATGAGTCAAGAAAACTGAGAGATCAGAAAATGTTGTGGGCATTCTTCGTTCTTTTCATCGTGCAGCTCATCACGGCTGTGCGAATTCATCCAGGTTGATCGCAGAATTGATTATTAATAAACTACTGGCTTTTTAGACAACACTTTTTCCTTGGGAAAATTGAATTATCGGACTTTGCTTGTGGATCCCAAGTCCACGTCGTTGTACGTGGGAGCTCGAGGACAACTCTTCAAACTTTGGTTGTACAATGTGAATGACACTTCCAGTCCAAACTTGGTGAGTTTGATTTGTTCTACGTGTTCAATTTCTTTAGTTTAATAAACGAAATTTGGAATCGAAACCCGAAGAACGTGATGAGTGCATTCAAATGGGACATTCGACTGAGAATTGTGACAGCTGGGTTCGTGAAACGTTTGTCAAATCGAACGGTCAGTTGTTGGTGTGTTCGAGTGATGCCGTAAAGCCACGACTTCATACTCTCGATGGTTCGACTCTTGCCGATAGTGAATATCCGAAAACGATCATTGGAATTTGCTCACCACAAGCTGATTTGAATTCGACCGCCGTGTTTGTGGAATTTGGGAATCCGGACGACATTCCATCGGTTTACTCCGGAATTCGTACCGGGCTTTCATTGGAGAACCATCTGATTTATCGACCTCCGTTGGTGTTCAACAACAAAGAACAACATCCCGCGTTGCGAACCGTTTACACGGATTTCAAATGGCTTAACGGTATGATTGAAAGCTGTTTCAGTAGTTTGGTTTACCAATTTAGAACCACAATTTGTCGGATCGTTTAGTGTTGGCCAATACGTCTACTTTTTCTTTCGTGAAATCGCAGTTGAGGCGGAATCTTGTGGTCGAAACATTTATTCTCGAGTTGCACGAATTTGCAAAGTAAGTCTACGGATTCATTAGCTGTCTATACAATATTGTTTTAGAATGATTTGGGTGGGAAAAATGTGCTAAGACAAGTATGGAGCTCGTATGTGAAAGCACGTTTGAATTGCTCAATGCCATCACAACCGCAGTTCCATTTCAATTTCATTCAGTCGGTTAGCATGGCTGAAGTCGAAGCCGAAACGTTGTTCTACGCGACCTTTACATCCTCGGAAGTTCACTTTCAGTCCTCTGCTATTTGTGCATTCAGTTTAGCGAGTATCAATCAGGTAACCAGCTAAACCGTTGATAATCCTTACAATTATATTTAAGATCTTTGACGGAGGTGTGTTTTTGGAACAGCCGACAGTAAATTCGATTTGGACACCAATTTCTCCCGATCGTGTTCCTGCTCATCGCCCCGGAACTTGTTCTTCCAATTCGCAGAAGTTGAGTGACGAGGAACTTCATTTCGCAAAATCTCATCTTCTGCTCGCTGATTCGATTCCTAGTGCAGGACCAATCTTTACGTTAAGTAATGAGCCGCTAACGACGATTCTAACGGACGTCAAAGGCAATGATGTTGTAATCTTTGCTCTTAATCCCTACACACAAACACTCTACAAGATTATTCATTGGCGTGAACAACGAGAGGGTCGACATATTGCTTCCTATCAACTGGATCGTGAGGAAAAAGTTCGAAAGTTGGCGATCCTACCGGGAGAATACATTTTTGTTGCTGATGATAGTCGAGTGTCACAATTTCGAGTTGGACAATGTCCGTTACATCAACTCTGTCAAAGCTGTGCGTCCGATCCTTATTGTTCGTGGAGTATTGCGCGAGCAGAATGGTAATATGCGTTTTCTTGTTCTCATCTTCTTTCAGTTTTGCTCGTGATTCAATTCATTCAACAGCTGTGGGTTGGATAACAAACGTTCAAAACTCTCATCGTTGTGAATCTTACGTCAAGTCAAAAACAATTACGTTGTACCCTAGTGATGCCGTTTTTCTGGCTTGTCCAGTTAGCATACGCTCCGAATGGCTCGTTGATCGAAAAGCTGTAGCCGAGGATTCCGATCATATTCAAAGGACAATCAATGGAGGACTCGTACTCTTAAATGTGTGTTGTCTATTCTTTTTACTAACTAAATGCACATTTCAAGGTCACTACTGAGTATTCTGGAACTTATCAATGTCTACAGAACAACGTCGTCGTAGCTGAGTACTCGGTTATTGTCGATGACAGTAGGTCTCAAATGATATTGTTGTTATTGTTTTGTTCTTTTAGAAGACTGCAGTCGACCAAAAACGGTTCAACAGTTCCATTCGGTTCAACGAGAATGGTGCAAGAAGTACGATCATTACAAACAAAATTTGTCCAAATGGAAAAATTGGTACAACGAGAATGTAAGTTCTTTATAGTTTATTTTTTGTTTATTTGGAACTTTAGAGCGAATGTCCACGACTACCAAATCAGTTGAAAGTCGGCGAGAAAGAATCGGTTAAATTCATTTGAAGTGCACAATTGAACTAATCTCAAGTATTTTCTCATTCCTGCCTATATGTTGCCTTTGTAAATACTTGCATTATTTTTTATTTAGTTTGATAAACTTAACAACCAAACGAGTAGCTAAGATCTAAATAGCGGCACTACAACGATTGCAAAGGTGATCGGTTGAATTTCGATTATGTTTACGACATCGGATACAATGAGCATAATCGGTGGAAACACGCTGAATTTGTAGTTGATTCCCTTTGATCAATTCAACCGATGAAACACCAAGAAGTTCAACGAGATCGGAAGCAACGGAAAAGAAGTCATTTTGTAGCGATTCAATCAATTTAGAGTTCTCGGCGTCGTATTCAATCTTTACTGCCTGGAAGTTGTGGTCTTTCGACTGTTCAATGAGTAGTTAGCAACATACAGTTTTGGGAAAGTCGAGTTTACCGGTCGTCTGTTCTGCAAGTTGAGAGCGCAATCGTTGAGTTAGTGCAACGACTTCAACAACGGGTCGATCAGGAACAATCACCGAATTGTCTAATTGAAACCGAAATAATTTGCGAAATTCATCTGCCAAGTTATCTTTCAGATTGTAGTGATGAGAAACGAATTCAGCTGCCAAATGAGGCATCAACGGCGCCAACAAACTGACCAGTCCACAACCGACTTCATTCAACGTGAATCGTGCCGCCTGATGAGCAGGCGCATTGATACGATCGCAATAGAGCCGATCACGTATGAGATTCTAAAACTTTTGTTCAATTCCAATAAACTGAATGCTACCAACCAGATAAATGGAGCTAAAGGGTCCCTGCATAAACTTCAGAATCTCGTTGATTGCTGCACGAAAATGGAAAGCATCGTACAACCGACGAACTTTCTGTTGTAATCCATAAAACTCATGAAGTATAAACTAAAGACGTTAATAAATTACTCAAACAAAGCAACAATCAACCTCATCCAAAACAGTGAGCTTCTTGGGCAGCGATTTGTTGTATCCTTCCAAAGCTCCCAAAATGAAACGAAGTGGCAGTCGAATCTGATGCATTCGCTGTTTCAGTTCTTCGATGACAGCTGGTCCGAGTTTCACGTCTTTTGCACTTTCACAGGCATAAATTGCAACCCAAAGTCGAAGACCATCAACTCCCAACGCCGATTGACTGAGATTTCCATCGGTTATCTGAAACACACATAAAATTGATTATTCGCCTTCAATCTTCTACCGTTGACGGATCAACCACATTTCCTTCTGATTTAGACATTTTTCGATTCTTTTCATCAACAGCAAATCCGTGTACGAGAATTTGTTTAAAAGGAACCGTTTGGCGGCTCAACATCGAAGTTAAAAGCAACGACTGAAACCATCCACGAAACTGATCATGTCCTTCCAATATCAAGTCAGCTGAAAACGTTTCATTCTCTAGAGTTTGCCACGCAAATCCACTGTCTATCCACACGTCCATGATGTCCATTGATTTTGTCCAATTGCTTAGATCGTTTGGCTCAATTTTAAGTTCTTTCATCATCTGAAAAAACTAGAAGTCAATGGATTAAAATGCAAAATTTACCTTTTCATCAACGAAAAACGGAACGTCTTCTTTCCACCAACAATCCGCGTTTTGATTTCTTTCGAAAACATCGGCAACATGTTGAATAAACTGACTGGAGGTACGTACTTCTCCGCTTTCTTCATTCATCAATGCGGGAATTGGAACTCCCCAAGCGCGTTGACGAGAAATACACCAATCAGGTCGATGGACGAGCAAACTGTTTAATCCCGAAGACATATCTAAACGATCATAAGTGAGGATATAAAAAAGAAAGGGTTTACCGTAATCTCCACAGCCAATTTGTATCTTCTGAGCTTTCAATTCTTCCACAGCTTCAGGTCCAACTGATCCAACATTCAAAAACCACTGAGGTGAACTGCGTACGATAACCGGCTAGAAGCGAAGTACAATACAAAGGGTTCTTGACTCACTTGTTTTGTTCTCCAATCATAGGGATAAGAGTGAGTATACTTGAAAACGTGTAAAATATGTTTTTTGAATTTTTGTAACGCAATCGAATTTCCTTCTTTCAAAACATCTTTGTCGTAGAACTCGGGTCCCACATCGCGCGTATATTTTCCATGTTCGTCGACATAACATCGAACATCGCGATTGTTTTGAAGCGCAACTTTGTAGTCGTCAAAACCGTGAGAAAAACTGGCATGTACAAGTCCCGTTCCCGATTTGTTCGTAACATTTGGTGATGCATAAAATGGAAGTGCAATATCGCTATGTTGAATGCAACGATAGTAGAGACCATTCAATTCCGAGCCTTTGAACGTAACGAAAACGTGCAGTTCGTCATTGAGTTCTGCACGAACTTGACTCAACAAATCATGACAAACGATATAGAGTTCATTCACAGCATTTCTAAAACCAATGAAACTAACAATTGACAGCTAATGACTTACCCTTTGTCATTAGAACGTCGCACAAGCGCATAATCGAGTTGTTCGTTGAATAAAATCGCGTTGTTCATCGGTAATGTCCATGGTGTTGTGGTCCAAATTAGCGCAAAAACACGAATCGGACGTTTGGCAGTAGACGTTTGAGCGGCAAGAAACTCTTTTTGTTGATGATTTATGATCTGAAAAAGTACTTGAAATAGAGTTGGCATAAAAGAACCAACTTGAAATCGAACAAACGCCGATGTCGATTTGTGTTTGTTGTTGTATTCCAGTTCAGATTCGGCTAATGCTGTTTTTGAACTTGGCGACCTGAAACCGACGATACGAAGTTTTGGCAGAGTTACGAACGAACCAATAAACCGGTTTAAATGCACGATAAACATAACCCCTTTCGTACAAACGAGCAAACTTCCGAAGCTCAGCAGCCACATAGCTAACATCCATTGTACAATAAGGTCGTTCCCAATCGGCTGTAATTGCCCAACGTTTGAATGTGCTCATTTGTGTTTGCATGCAATTTCGTGCGTGTTCGAATGCTAGTTTACGGATTGACTGTGCATCTAGTTCCTGGAATGAAACCGAATTGTCGCTAAAACAACTTGAAAGTACAAACCTTATTTGATTTCCGTATTGTCAGTTCAATGGGCAAACCGTGACAATCCCAACCGGCTTGAAAGCGAACTCGTTGACCAGCGGCAATTCTACTTTTTACCACAAAATCTTTCATTATTTTGTTTATCGCATGTCCAATATGCGGAGCACCATTGGCTAAAAACTGCAGTTCATTAGCTCGATTATTCGATCAAATTTACCATATGGAGGGCCATCCAAAAGCACGAATGGCGGCTTGTTTGAATCTCCGTTTTCTTTTTGCCATTCGTAGAAATGATTCATTTTGCAATGCGAGTAGAGTTGTTGATCCAAACGTGATCGTTCGGTTGATTTCACGATCGCTTGAAATGTGGCTTTTGGTAGGAAGACTGTTTTCTTGACATTCACTCCTTTCGGAGCTTCTACGCAAAGATTACGACTGATAGTGGAAGAAAGAAGCGGTCCACTTCTGTGCTCCCACGTCAAAGGCATCCAGTACTTCACGTAGAAAGTCTTCATTCTCGATCTGCTCTATTCCCAAAAGCAAACGAACGGGTTTGTTGTCGAAGTGAAAACGACAGAGTAAAACGGCTAATCGATTTACAAACAAATTGTAAACACCCTGTAAAATCACTGTATGATGTATTCTCGAGTACTTTACTTACCGTATCGGGACCAAACACAACTTTTGTTTCGTAATCCACGCGATGATATCCGATGGTTGCGAGTTCGGCGTAGACGGACGGGAAGAAAATATCGAGAACGTGGCCAACTTTTCCAAGATCCGAGATCACAATCACGTAACGATCGGCGAACTTCGACACTGTCAATCCAACTTTTCGACCCGTTTTGGATTCAAAAGAGAAGTCGGCAGAACGAACGACCGTCGTCCCACTCATCAGCTGCAAGACAACAAACGTCTTCAAAGATTCTTTTTCGTTCAAGTAGCCCATAGGTTTTAAACAACTTGAAAACACAAGACTTGAATTCAAGGAAACAATTTTATTTCAAATAACAAGAAACAACAAACAAAATTTCTAGGTATCGTAGGGATCGTTATAGACGGGTAGCTCTTTGTTTTTTCTTTGTTCCGATCTTTCTTTGTAATATTTCTCACGAGCATCCCGATTACGTTTGTGTAGTTCCTCCACGGTTATCATAATCGTGCTTCCATCTTTATTAAAATCGTGGAGCAAGTTGTTGAAAATCATGTAACCAACGAAACACCAAGTAGGAAAAAAGATACCGAACGTCATAATAACTTTTTTACGAATAAACTAAAACAATGAAAATCATATTCAACTTTCGATCAATGAACTTACTTGATTATAAAGCTGTTTGGAGGGGAGAGGTTTCCTGTATCGCAAATATTGACGCCATCGACGACGCAGCTCAAATACGTACATTTAGTACTTTTGGCTGTTGGGCGTGGGCAACAAATTGAAACGTTTCTTGATCGCCAAACGATATTTCGAGTTCTTGTCGGCCTCAGAGAAACGGGCCGGATGAGCAGAGAACGTGTGTTGGCCGTTGGGATCGCGTTTCTAGACCACATTTATCGATCGATTATCTTTCGAATTTACCTGTAGAGTATAGACGCGCTTTCCCTCGTCGTCCAAATAGTATTGAAGGTACATTCGGGTCTGTGAACAAGTGAAACAATAACAAACAAACGTATCAGCACTGATCCTCACAAGCGTCCGCTGCGAATGAGTGCAACGACAAGCAAACGGAAGGGAAGACTGCGGCCTTCAAATCGAGACCCATCGGCTTTCGGACAGGGAAAAATAATGCGTTTTGGCGGGCGCCCACCAAACTTTTGACAAAAGAACGATTTTTGGTCTTTTTCGATACGGTCAACATTTTGTGTTTGATTTTGCAAGCTCTTCATTCATACAATAGATGGATGAAATAGAGCCGTAAACAAAAACATGTGAACTTGTTGAATACGTGCAGCAAAAGGTGAATTGTGGGCTGAACAAATAAGTTGCTAAGCGATCTTATCTCTTTGTGGTTTTTTTCGACCACTTAAACTACACGCGGAGCACATCCGAGCGCACCAATTCGTCTTCTTTCAGCGACTTCACATTCCAACTTTCGATCCCCCGACGGGCATGTTGATTTTGCTCCAACATGGTGAGCAATTGTTCGATTTCTTCTTAATACTTGTGAATTATCTTAGGGTGAGGAAAAATCTTTATTGTTTACGGTCGATGGAAAACTCTACGATGTTAACGAATTTGCTCACAAGCATCCGGGTGGCGAGAAGATCTTACGACTGGTGGCCGGATCGGATGCAACGAAATACATGCAGGGATTAGAGCGCATTAAAGGAGTCAAACACGAGCACTCGAAAGCTGCCTACGACATTTTGGAGCGTTATGCTGTTGATCATCGAATTGAAGTGGGTTTCATTCGTTTTTTATTCAACATAAAATGTTTCCAGAAAGACACATTACTGGACGACAAGAATCCAATCCTTTGGAAAGTTGGGAATTTGAAAAGTCGCTATTGGACATGGATTCATCAACCGTACGAAGGATCATTACGACTATTCGATGTAAGTGTTGAGACTTTTCGTTTTTGCATTTGTTTTCAGTCTGATTTTCTTGAAAATTTGACAAGAACAAAATGGTGGGTTGTGCCGTTGGTTTGGATGCCGTTGGTGGCATTTTTTGCGCTTAGTGGAGTTTTCTCTTTCACTCGTCTTTTTGGTAGGAAGGTAAACTAATGACTCTTGAGAATGTTCGATTCTAGGTCTTACAAAAGGAACGATAGTTGCCGGTTTGGCTTTTTTTGTTGGCGCATTAGCTTGGACGTTGCTCGAATACACACTGCATCGAACTGTTTTTCATTGGAAACCCGATCCCAAGTCGTACAATCAGATCACACTGCACTTTCTGTTGCATGGGCTTCATCATAAAACACCGATGGACGGGGATCGTTTGGTCTTTCCGCCGGTACCCGCCTTGTTGATCATTGGATTTTTCTATGCAATCTACAAAACCTTTCTTCCCGATCCTCTTTTTTGTTGTTTTGCTAGTGGAAAGCTGTTCGGATACATTTGTTATGATCTTAGTCACTACTATTTGCATCACGGTTCTCCAGAACCTCACTCCAATATGCATTACCGTAAAGTCTATCACCACAACCACCATTTCAAAGACCACGATCAAGGTTTCGGCATTTCAACGGTGCTGTGGGATCACGTTTTTGGAACGGTTGGAAGTGGTCCGTTATAAAAAATTACACCGATGTCTCGTTATCTCAATCTTCAATCAGCTTGGGCATTTCAGTAAGTAGTTTTACATTTCTAATTCTTGTCAATAAATTTATAACCAACATCTGCGAAACGTTCGAACAAAACTAGAAGCCTACAAATTTTTAAGAATGTCAATCACTACGATTTGTTGATTGATGGGTTAGGTTCTCAATTACGAAGAAAACGATTAATAACTCTATTGCTATCTCATGCAAGAACAATAAAAACCAATAGATGACGTTTTCAATTAAACATATAACCGGAATAAACAATCGATATGACTAGCCATGACTAGCAGTTTACAACAAACAATGAAAGAGATCATAATTGAAAGCTACAAACCGATCAAAAGAAAAAAGTCAGCACATTTAAAGCAAATCAATTGGTCACAAATCCAATCGTGCATTTTGAACAGGTGTTTCTGTCCAATTTCAGATGTTCACGTCGACGAGTTTGAACGTTTGTTTTTTTCGATGTGCGGCGTTTAATTCATAATTTCTTAACGCCTCCAATGCTTCTTTTTGCACAGACCGTTTTACACGTCTGTAGCGAAGTATTGATAGCCCGATTAAAAGTCCAAAAAGACCGACGGATAAAGAAGCGGAGGCGATGAAAAACGTTCTAAACGAATCATACGTGTGCTCGCACCCAAACGGACAATCAACCGGCGGTATGTTTGATTGATAGCTTTCATAAACGCTCTAAACAAGAAGCAAATGTTCGATTATTGATTTATTTTAACCTTTGAATTGTCTATTAGTGCGTCGACAACCTTTCGATAAACCTCTTCATCGGTAATTCCATTTTCGTCTTCGATATCTGGAGGGTTATCGTTAAGCATATGTTTCACTGTCGATGAAGACATCTGGTCCCAATCCACGTGTTTTCCTTGAGTTCGTGTCCACATCGCAATATTTGCCTACAATAACTTGACGTTCTTCTGGTTGTCAAGAACCAAACGTACTTCTGTTAAAATGTAAGCACGAATTTGTCCGAGAAGTATTTGGCTAAAAAAATCTAATGTTTGGTTCCAACATTTCATAGCTCCTATATCCGCCAGAGTGCAATGTGAAGAGCATCCGGCTACTAAATCACCGGCTTTCGTTTCATTGATTTTCATCAATAGAAGAATTAGAGTTATTATGAGAACCAATCTCAAGCCCATCGGGGCGATTGTTGTGAACTGAAACACAAAATGACATTCAGAAATTGGTGACTGAAAAGAGAAACACGATCGAGAGAACTTTATGTTTTGGAACTCAACGAAAATAAATGTACGAGGTTTATTGGAGCGCATGTTTGATTCTACAGAGTCTCGTTCACTGTTTCCCATTACTCTCGTCAGTTTTTTGCTTTCAATCGACAAATACAGACGTCGAAGTGAGCCCATAAGTCAACGAACAACCGCGTTATGATCACGTCATACAAAAAAGTGCAATTCAGTTTTGTAAATCAAACAAAACCCAAACTGATTCGACATAACCAAAAAAGACTTCAAAACATGAACCTTCAAAATAACGTTATAATAAAACGTGCGTGAGAAGTGAAAACGTTAAAGTTTGTAAAGAATGTTCAACATTGATACCACCGAAAAATGATCCGTTTGTTATCACTATTGTCGTTCCGCTTGTCGAGCGTTTTTGTTCGTTTTTATTGATTGAGAACAGAGACAATTGATTGGAATTTATGTAAAACCGTCAAGGGCGCAAGAATTGTTTACCATCATTCAGTGGTCTTTACAGAAAAATGCACTTCAATATGCGATATTTTTGAGAGTCGATCGTTGTAAAGTGTGATGCTCTAACTGGATTATAACTGATGAGCTATTAAAATCATTTCATTAAGATGTTTTTCAATCTTTAAGTGTTCAAATTGCAAAATTTTTTTACAAAATACTGAAGTCCCTCTTATTTACTTTACTCACAGAGAAGTACTCAAGTATGTGTAAATGAACATAAAAATTGAACAGAAATTGCTTGTAAAAATGTAAGTGATTATAAATTCATATGTTACATTTTTCTTTTGGATCTTATTAATTTAAGAGATTAGTTCCAGCAGCCATTTCTTTGCGCATTCCTGTTTTTCCCGTTCACCGATCTTGCTCGTTTCTACAGGATTAGGTCGCGCTTATAAGCAGTGGGCTCCACTCGAATGCCAATCAGTTGACTTGAGAGTGTAACGTTCAGTCCACTCTTCGTTGAATGAATTCGCGAGCTTTTCGTACAGCTTTCAGCGCCTATCACTTATGTTAAGAGTTATTAGTGTCTTGTCCGTTATTCCTCCTCATTGAAACTCGCCACGCAATAAACTCTTTTTACAGGGTGTCTCTCCACAAACTGACGATTTCAAACGCTCACTAAAAATCCATTTCTTAACCGATTCTCATGCAATTTTTTTAATCGATAGAAAAAAAGCGGAATCTTTGTTCAGCATCTCGAAATTTGCCAAATTCGACGGCACAACCGAGAAATTTGCATACTGGCAAAATGCGTTAATTTTTCCAAAAATTTGCACACAGTTAAGGGAATGCGTGTGGTCTTTTCTTTTTTTCAAAAACATGAGTTGGTCTGCCGAACAAAAGGCGTTCTGTGTTATCGAATATGCGAAGACAAGAAGTCCGGTCATGGTCATACGAGCATTTAGACGACATTACGGATTGAATCAACGTGCTCCTGTTCCTAGCACTTCGAATTTTTCGATTTGGTTTGATAAGTTTTTGGAACGAGGACATTGCAACAAAAAACAACGAATTCATGAGAAGTTTCTTGCAATTTTGTTTCTTCACTCATTTGCTTTCTCAGAACGGCCCAAACACCTGAAGTTGTGGCCGAAGTTCTTCGTTTGATTGCTGCTGATCCGAATCAATCAGTTCGGTCGCTTGCAAATCTTGAAACAACACCGTCAAGGTCAACAGTCCACCGAATTTTGAAGGCAAATTTCCTTTTTTGTTCAAATCGTTAATGAAACGTGAATTCAGAACGAAAATCATCACCCCTACAAAATGAATTTGGTTCATGAAATGAAACCTGAGCATTGCTTGACTCGACGTTCTTTTGCTCAATCTCAATTGACGCTTATCCAAAATTCGCCCGAATTTCTTTCAAGTGTGGTTTTCTCTGACGAAGCTCATTTTTCGATTAATGGTGATGTTAATCACCACAATTTTCGTTACTGGAATGATACCAATCCAAAATGGTATGAGAAAACAAAAACCCAAAAAATCTTTCAATGCCAGGCATCGCGAAAAGCCCCTTCATTCCCCAAGATTAACCGTATGGGCAGCAATTGGAAAAATTGGCGTCATTGGTCCGTTTTTTACACGCGAAAACATCACCGGAGATTCGTATCTTCAAATGTTGCAAAATCGTGTGTTTCCGTCGCTTCAAGCCACTACTCTCGAAGAGTTTGTCACATTCATGCACGACGGTGCACCACCTCATTTCACAATTCGCGTGCGACAATGGCTAAACGAAAACTTTCCTGGACGATGGATGGGCCGCGGCGGTGGTGAATTGATTGCTCCTTATCCATGGCCACCATACAGTCCTGATCTCACTCCGTGCGACTTTTTTTTATGGGGTTACATCAAAGAACGCGTGTACCGACCGTACCGGAAAACCTCGATGAGTTGGAAGCTCGAATTGAAGTTGAGTTTGCAAATTTGAGTCAAGAATTCATTGATCGTTCAATCGACGGTTACGCTCGTCGTCTCCAAAAAGTGATTGAAAATGGTGGAAAACACGTCGAACTTTGAACGATAAAAATGTTGAAAAAAAGAAAAGACCACACGCATTCCCTTAACTGTGTGCAAATTTTTGGAAAAATTGACGCATTTTGCCAGTATGCAAATTTCTCGGTTGTGCCGTCGAATTTAGCAAATTTCGAGATGCTGAACAAAGATTCCGCTTTTTTTCTATCGATTAAAAAAAATTGCATGAGAATCGGTTAAGAAATGGATTTTTAGTGAGCGTTTGAAATCGTCAGTTTGTGGAGAGACACCCTGTATATTTCCGTTGTTGAACTCTATAAATGTTAACATTTAGAAATTCCAAGAACGATGGCCCAAAATGATGTTCCAGCAAACGACCAACATTAGATGAGTGAATATGTGCCATCACCTCCTGAGTTCCACAATACTCTTGAAGGGCGATTTGTGTTTTCGAACACGCTGGAAAACATAATGATCGTCGACTTGTACCACTCAAAAGCCATGTAAGATTACAAACCAGATTCTTTAACTAGTTATTTAGGAAATTTGCTCTTGACTTTTCATTGGCAACACTTAACGGAAATCCATTAGAAGAATGCGATCATTACAAGATCGATAAGTCTACGCACTGAACTCAACTACGGTAATCGTACGGTTTTATTGCTTCTCCCCGAATGGTCCATATTTGGGAGTTGCAATACCTGATCTTGAACGTTCAGTGATGATCGTTCAAAAAACCGTTCTTTTGGACATCGAGGCTTCGATCGACCAGTGCATTTTCTTCCGGCAATCCGATACGCCGACCCTAGACGAAGGGTTAATCATATGGATGTCGGAGCATTTTTCTCAACGAGGCGACTACTTTCTGCTCCGAATAGAAGATGACGAGCAGCTTCGATTATCTTCGATAGATGTCTCCGTTGAAATGAAACCATTCGGATGTTTCAACGGCTACTTATATGGATTGTCTGTCGACAGATGGGGGGAAGTCAATCTTCCAAAACCCATCGATTTGGTCAAAGTTTCGCTTTCAACTGGCGAACATACCCTGGAGCGTACGTCAAATTATGAGATTGCACCGGAAATAACATTGCTAAATTGTTATTTTCAATACAATAATTAACCGGTTAAATTTAGAATGACACGATTGGTTTACCACATCGCATGTGCTGCGTTGGACGAGCACTTTTTGTTGAAAATTATTTTGGAGACGAAGAAGATGAGAGGACGATAATGTTGGACTTGGAAAAATTGGAGTGGAAGAAGAGTGTAACGATTTCCTTATATTTGGCAACATCAATTGGCACTGATAGGAAAAACGCGCTTATTCTCACTACTTCACCTAGTTATACACCACAAACTGTTCGTCGGCATGTTTTCAAGTAGGTTCAAGAAGTAGCTGACCATTGAAAAAAAAATTTTCAGTCAACCCGACAAACTTACTGATTCGGCTTGGTTGAAATTGAAAGAGATCTTCGATGCTCAATCGTCGTCCCACAAGTTCATTCTCAGTCAACTGCCCGCCAACTACGACCCCAGTTGTCCATTTCCACAGTCGTAACTTCCAACTCCCTTTTGTTTGTAAAGTTTAGCATAATTCTATCCTTATTGTCTGACATCCATTAACCAATTGTTTCTTTTTCGTAATCGATGTTGTATATGATTGTATAGAAAAAATAAAGAGTACGGTGTAAAGCGCGGGATCACTTGAACTCGATTCAATTAGAAATCAGTTTTAAAGCTTTAAAATCATATGTTTGGTAGCTAATTGAAGTCAAATGACACGTAAAGAAAAAATAGTCAACTTGGATTCGACAACAAACTCAAGTAACGGAAATCGTCGCAGCGGCGCGAAAAAGAAAATGGAATTTTGCTGGTGGATTAATCCAACAAAACGACAAGCGCTGGTCAAGATCGCTCACTTTTTGGACTCCGCCAACCAAACGAATTCAAGTTGATGGCCGACCGAGATAAGAATATTCAATTTAGAAACACGTTAGGCAAAAGCGCATCAAAGACTAATCACGATTGAATCAACGATGCAAGTGAAAAGCAAAGATGGAATCAACTTGGACGTACATTCGCGGCTCCGATGAAAGCAAAATAACAACGAGATCAAGATGCGCGAACACGAAATTTTATTGTATCCGTAGATTTGGGAAATAAATTGTGAAAAATGAAGCGTGATCAGTTGCTGAGATCAAACAAGGCAAAGATGCAAGTAATCAAAAATCAAAGGTGTAGTAACCTCCACCTTTTGATATGGGACTACTAACGAAAATGACTGAGTTTATATAACCGCAAACTTCGGTTATAAACCTTTTGTTCAGTGACCGCGAGTAATCACGATACCACAATGTGACCTTAAGGGTCATTGGAGGTCAACGAACAGATAGATGACTTAAGGGCTCGGAAAAATTTACAGGGTGTCCCAGCCGAAAGTGACAATTTGAAACTCTCCGCACAATTCGAGTTCTTCACCGATTTTCATTCGGTTTTTTGATTACGGTAGATAAAACTGGGAATTTTTGTTCTGCGTCTTAAGATTTCCAGAATTTTGTATGGCAATGGGGGAATCTGCATTTTGGCGAAATGTTTGGTTTTCGATCGAAAAATTCGCGTGCAAATGAGCTGTGTGTGGTCTTTTCGTTTCCTTCGTCAGGAAAGGTCTTCGACTTTTTTTTCAAAGTTTATCCAACAATCAAAGTTCCACACTTCTGCCTTCTTTGTCGATGACCTTTTGGAGTCGTCTGGCGTAGTCGTCGATGGCACGGTCGATTTCGACGGCATTCTTTCAAGGCTTGCGAGTGCTCGGACTAATTGATTGGGATCGTCCCGAATCAAACGGAAAATTTCCGCCATCATCTCCGGGGTTCTCGCGGTCCTTAACAAGAACAAATGGAAACTCGAAGACCATTTCCCAACCTTTCCTCCACTCCATGTCGCCTGTGGACATCCCCTCGCTCCAAGAACTTGTCCAACCAAATCGAGAAATTTGTTGTGCTGGGAACGGCTGCGCGTGGACGGAGATTGAAGTGGCGACGAAAGGCACGTTGAACGGCAATCGGGCTCCTTGATTTCGCGTATTCGATTACGCAGAAGGCTTTTTCTTCGGGCGACCAACTCATTTTTGTTACGGTTACAAAATGAAGAAGACCACACACAGCTCATTTTGCACGCAATTTTTACCGGTGAAAACCGATCACTTCGCCAAAATGCACATTTCGTATGATTCTGAATCAAAATCCGGAAATCTTGAGACGCAGAACAAAAATTCCCAGTTTTATCTACCGTAATCAAAAAACCGCATGAAAATCGGTGAAGAACTCGAATTGTGCGGAGAGTTTCAAATCGTCACTTTCGGCTGGGACACCCTGTAAAACAACAATACGAAGGAAGGAAGATGACCTACGATTCAAGTCGTAGCCGTAGAACAAAAACTGGAAGACATTCGGAGAAACCGTTTGGCGGCCACCGAACGCTTTTGGGCAAACGAGAGAGGCGCACATTTCAATCAGCAACAATTTAAGCGATTTGGTGGTTTTGTTCGCGTTCTGACGCAACAAAGGGTTGATGGAAGGAAGAACTGGCTTCTTCCAAGAACCTGTGAATTCAACCATATTTCTTACAGGTATAAATTGAGAACAATCGTATAGATAGACAGTTCAACACAAGAGCATCGGAGAGTTAGTCAAACGATGAACGAACTCCAATGATCAAGACAACTCGATTCTCCTAATCTTACAACCCAAAGGGCGTAGATCGACGTGACTAGAAATCGTCGGCTAACATATTTTTGTGTAAAATTTTTATCGCTTTCAAATAATTGGAAAAAAGTAGAGGAAACTAAACTTCCTGTTTAATTGGCTTACAACCAACTGTTGAATCAAGAAACTGATTGCTTTCTAAAGCAACATTACTTTACTGATATTGCGCAGATGACTGTAAATTCGACATTGTCGTTGACTATTCATTTTCACTTTTGGATAGTATTAGTTTAAGAGATTAGTTCCAGCAGTCATTTCTTTGCGCATTCCTGTTTTTCCCGTTTACCGATCTGGGTCGTTTCGGCGGGATAAAGTTGCACTCATTGGCATTTGGGCCGATTCGAACGTTAATCCGTTGGCTTGGAAATGCGACGTTCAGTCCATGGTTTGTCGAAAGGACCGCAAGCTTTCAGCGCTCACCACTTCTTAGCGCATTCCTGATCGGCCCTTCTTCGTTCACCGATCTGGGTCGTTTCTACAGGATTAGGTCGCGCTCATTGGCATTTGGACCGATTCGAACGTTAATCCGTTGGCTTGGGAATGCGACGTTCAGTCCCATGGTTTGTCGAAAGGACCGCAAGCTTTCAGCGCTCACCACTTCTTAGCGCATTCCTGATCGGCCCTTCTTCGTTCACCGATCTGGGTCGTTTCTACAGGATTAGGTCGCGCTCATTGGCATTTGGACCGATTCGAACGTTAATCCGTTGGCTTGGGAATGCGACGTTCCGCCCATGTTTTGTCCAAAAGATCACAAGCTTTCTGTACAGCTTCGGCGCGCACCACTTTTTAGCGCATTCCTGATCGCTCCTCCTCCCGCGTTTTGGCAGAATTCGGTCGCGCTTATAAGCAGTGGGCTCCACTCGAATGCCAATCAGTTGACTTGAGAGTGTAACGTTCAGTCCACTCTTCGTTGAATGAATTCGCGAGCTTTTCGTACAGCTTTCAGCGCCTATCACTTATGTTAAGAGTTATTAGTGTCTTGTCCGTTATTCCTCCTCATTGAAACTCGCCACGCAATAAACTCTTTTTATTTTAATTTCTGCATTTCTATTTTCCGCTCGATTTTTTCATCTCTATTTAGTTTTTTGAGTCCAATTGTGTTGAAAGCATATCATTGGGTGCAAAGCGGTCGCTTCTCTGACAAGAAAACTTACTTTTGTTACCGCTTGCTGTTTACGCATATTTTATATCAAAATGTGCAGTTTCAAAAGCTGCCGACCGCTTTTGGCAAAAATCTACTCGTCATGAAGATACGGTCCACGCAAAAAAATGACCTTTGGCTATTTGCGCATCGCTTTTTAGCAAAAGGGCACAAAAGTTGACGCAACTGTTTTTTGGAAGAAGGCGCGCCTCCGGCAGATAAAGTTTAACGAGCGAACTTACGTTTGTTACCGCGGGCTATTTGCGCATATTTTAAATCAAAATGTGTCGTTTCAAAAGTTGCATTGACAGCTGCCGGCCGCCTTTGGCAAAAATCTACTCGTCATGAAGATACGGTCCACGCAAAAAAGTGACCTTTGGCTATTTGCGCAACGCTTTTTAGCAAAAGGGCACAAAAGTTGACGCAACTGTTTTTTGGAAGAAGGCGCGCCTCCGGCAGATAAAGTTTAACGAGCGAACTTACGTTTGTTACCGCGGGCTATTTGCGCATATTTTAAATCAAAATGTGTCGTTTCAAAAGTTGCATTGACAGCTGCCGGCCGCCTTTGGCAAAAATCTACTCGTCATGAAGATACGGTCCACGCAAAAAAGTGACCTTTGGCTATTTGCGCATTCCTGTTTTTCCCGTTTACCGATCTGGGTCGTTTCGGCGGGATAAAGTTGCACTCATTGGCATTTGGGCCGATTCGAACGTTAATCCGTTGGCTTGGAAATGCGACGTTCAGTCCATGGTTTGTCGAAAGGACCGCAAGCTTTCAGCGCTCACCACTTCTTAGCGCATTCCTGATCGGCCCTTCTTCGTTCACCGATCTGGGTCGTTTCTACAGGATTAGGTCGCGCTCATTGGCATTTGGGCCGATTCGAACGTTAATCCGTTGGCTTGGGAATGCGACGTTCCGCCCATGTTTTGTCCAAAAGATCACAAGCTTTCTGTACAGCTTCGGCGCGCACCACTTTTTAGCGCATTCCTGATCGCTCCTCCTCCCGCGTTTTGGCAGAATTCGGTCGCGCTTATAAGCAGTGGGCTCCACTCGAATGCCAATCAGTTGACTTGAGAGTGTAACGTTCAGTCCACTCTTCGTTGAATGAATTCGCGAGCTTTTCGTACAGCTTTCAGCGCCTATCACTTATGTTAAGAGTTATTAGTGCCTTGTCCGTTATTCCTCCTCATTGAAACTCGACACGCAATAAACTCTTTTTATTTTAATTTCTGCATTTCTATTTTCCGCTCGATTTTTTCATCTCTATTTAGTTTTTTGAGTCCAATTGTGTTGAAAGCATATCATTGGGTGCAAAGCGGTCGCTTCTCTGACAAGAAAACTTACTTTTGTTACCGCTTGCTGTTTACGCATATTTTATATCAAAATGTGCAGTTTCAAAAGCTGCCGACCGCTTTTGGCAAAAATCTACTCGTCATGAAGATACGGTCCACGCAAAAAAGTGACCTTTGGCTATTTGCGCAACGCTTTTTAGCAAAAGGGCACAAAAGTTGACGCAACTGTTTTTTGGAAGAAGGCGCGCCTCCGGCAGATAAAGTTTAACGAGCGAACTTACGTTTGTTACCGCGGGCTATTTGCGCATATTTTAAATCAAAATGTGTCGTTTCAAAAGTTGCATTGACAGCTGCCGGCCGCCTTTGGCAAAAATTTACTCGTCATGAAGATACGGTCCACGCAATTTTCACGCAAAAAAGTGACCTTTGGCTATTTGCGCGACGTCGTCACATTGTGTATATTTCCGTTGTTGAACCCTATAAATTTTAACATTTAGACATTCCAACAACGATGGCGCAAAATGATGTCCCAATCAACGACGGATTTTATATGGGCCAATTCGACATGTCGCGCACTTCTTTTTGCGACACGCTTGAAGGACGATTTGTAGTGTCAAACACTCACAAGAACATATCGATCTTCGATTTGTTCCACTCGAAAACCACGTAAGTTTAAAAACCACATTCTTCATCTTGTTGTTTAGGAAACTTGGTGTTGATTATTCATCGGCAACAATTGATGGGATTCCGATGGAAGCATGCAAGCAACATCGGATCGTTCAAGTCTATGCATTGGACTCATATTCAATGCTTGTACGGTTTCGTTGCTCCTCTCCTGATGGTTCTTATATGGGAGTTGCAACACTTGACCTTGAACGTCCATTGATGATCGTCCAACAAACTATTTCGTTGTCTATCGATTATGGGGACTCTCACTCTAGTTTCATTCCACTGTCCCACTCCCGAAGCTTGCACGAAGGGTTGATCTTACAACCGTCGATGTTGAAGCCATTCCACTATTTTCTACTGAAAATGGAAAGAGGCAATCAACTCAGCGCAACTCGCATCAACGTTCCTGTGAAGATGAGGCCATTTGGATGTTTCAACGGCGTCTTATATGGTTTGGTCGATAGTGTAGTAGGAACTACTGGCGGCGAAGAATTAAAAGTCTTCGATTTGGCTAAACTTTCGCTTTCAAACGGCGAATATGTTCAGAAAAGCACGTCAAATTTTGAGTTATTAAAACTTCCAAATCATGTAAGTTCTAATTCTAAACACAATTATCAACATGTTTTAATTTAGTTTTATCCATTTAAAATACCAAACAACATGTGTTGTGTTGGTAACAAGCTTTTTGTTTATAACACTTGTCTACAAGAAAACAAGATGTTATCGCTGGATTTGGTGACATTAAAGTGGAAAAGTGAGATGATTCCCGCGAAGTCAGTACAACTACTTGGTACTGATGGGAAACGAAGTCTCATTGTTTTTGGCGGTGGTAATTTAATCAAGCCAAATGTTTGTCGACATGTTGTCAAGTAGGTTTAAGAGTAGCTGACCATTAAAAAAACATTTTCAGTCAACCCGACAAACTTATCGATTTGGCTTGGTTCCAATTGAAACGAATCTTCGACGATCGACCGTCCTCCTACGAGTTCATTGCGCGTCAACTGCCCTACACCTTCAAACGCAAAAATCCCTTTCCACATTTGTAACTTCCAACTCCCTTTTGTTTGTAAAGTTTAGCATAATTCTATCCTTATTGTCTGACATTCATTAGCCAATTGTTTCTTTTTCGTAATCAATGTTGTATATGATTGTATAGAAAAAATAAAGAGTACGGTGTAAAGCGCGGGATCACTTGAACTCGATTCAATTAGAAATCAGTTTTAAAGCTTTAAAATCATGTTTGGTAGCTAATTGAAGTCAAATGACACGTAAAGAAAAAATAGTCAACTTGGATTCGACAACAAACTCAAGTAACGGAAATCGTCGCAGCGGCGCGAAAAAGAAAATGGAATTTTGCTGGTGGATTAATCCAACAAAACGACAAGCGCTGGTCAAGATCGCTCACTTTTTGGACTCCACCAACCAAACGAATTCAAGTTGATGGCCGACCGAGATAAGAATATTCAATTTAGAAACACGTTAGGCAAAAGCGCATCAAAGACTAATCACGATTGAATCAACGATGTAAGTGAAAAGCAAAGATGGAATCAACTTGGACGTACATTCGCGGCTCCGATGAAAGCAAAATAACAACGAGATCAAGATGCGCGAACACGAAATTTTATTGTATCCGTAGATTTGGGAAATAAATTGTGAAAAATGAAGCGTGATCAGTTGCTGAGATCAAACAAGGCAAAGATGCGAGTAATCAAAAATCAAAGGTGTAGTAACCTCCACCTTTTGATATGGGACTACTAACGAAAATGACTGAGTTTATATAACCGCAAACTTCGGTTATAAACCTTTTGTTCAGTGACCGCGAGTAATCACGATATCACAATGTGACCTTAAGGGTCATTGGAGGTCAACGAACAGATAGATGACTTAAGGGCTCGGAAAAAATTTAAAAGAACAATACGAAAGAAAGAAGATGACCTACGATTCAAGTCGTATCTGTAGAACAAAAACTGGAAGACATTCGGAGAAACCGTTTGGCGGCCACCGAACGCTTTTGGGCAAACGAGAGAGGCGCACATTTCAATCAGCAACAATTTAAGCGATTTGGTGGTTTTGTTCGCGTTCTGACGCAACAAAGGGTTGATGGAAGGAAGAACTGGCTTCTTCCAAGAACCTGTGAATTCAACCATATTTCTTACAGGTATAAATTGAGAACAATCGTATAGATAGACAGTTCAACACAAGAGCATCGGAGAGTTAGTCAAACGATGAACGAACTCCAATGATCAAGACAACTCGATTCTCCTAATCTTACAACCCAAAGGGCGTGGATCAACGTGATTAAAAATCGCTGACTGGAGTATTTTGCGTACAAATGTAATTGCTGATCAGTTACCGTAAACCCTGAAAACCTGTTTGCTAAAGAATAATCGATAGTCGTATACAGCGGTTTCATAGATGACCAAAAAAGCCGGGCCACACGATCTGTTTGTCGTTCAGTTGAATTAGAAATGTTTATTGGCGTTTCTTAGTCGTCTATTTATTCCAACAAAATGACCGCACTGTTCGCTATTTCGTGTTTTGCCATCGCCTTCACTCCGGCACTTGCTATTTTTGTTAAGATTGTGGCCAAAGATCCACTGCGTGTTATTTTGTTCTTTTTGGGGTAGTTGTTTTTATCATTTGCTGAATGGATTCAATTGACGTTTTAGTGCGTTCTTCTGGTTGCTTTCTGTCTTGATCTCCGGACTATTCGCGTGGCCATTCTCGGCCAACATTCTGCCAATTATCTTCATATCGGCTTTGATTCAAGAAGCTGCTCGAGTTGGCTGTTTTTCGCTTTTACATCGCGCACAAAAGGACCTTGAAAAAGTGGCAGCAAACGGAGTCGAAGTCTCCAGTTTACGTTTGTCGTTTGCTTCACGTCACGTTTTGGCGGTGGTTTGTGGCTTGGGTATTGGAGTTATTTCGGCGCTGTTCATACTCGTCAATGTTCTGGCTGATTACTCCAGCGAAGGCGTCGTCGGGTTGCCGGCATCAATTTCAAAGGTAGTTCGAGCTTTTCATGTTGTTATTGTTCTGAGGCTTGCAGGATTCGAAGTATTTGAGCGTCGATCAGGCCTCATTCCCGATATTTTATTCCGTCAGCAACTGCTTGTTGGTTCTGGACCATGTTGCTTGGACGATCATTCTTTGGGACGCGTGTCACAACTACGTTTATCGTCTGCAATCGCGTTGGTGGATGGGAGCGATAGTTCCGATTATCGCTCATTTGCTCAACAATTTATTTGTAAGTTCAACTGCTGCATCTTTTCATTCACATTGTTTCAGTCGACCTTTGCTGAACAACAGAAATCGATTGCTTTGGTTGGTCAAGCGATGGTATTTACCCTCTCGTCAATTCATTGCTACTTGATTCTCCGCAAACCGACTCGTTTTCGTGCAATTTCCCAACGTCTGGGCATCAACGTAACTTCCGCTAATCATTCATGAGATCTCGCATTCTTAGCTCGTTCTGTGTGCGGATAATCGACACATAAATGAATTCAATGATTAGACGTTTTATTCGTGTTCATATCTGACACAGTTTGTTTGTACGACAAATCACAAATTTGGGAAGAAAAAGCAGACACCGTTTCAGGACGATACTACAGTACAATTTCAAAATGGGGAAAAATATTAAAGCTCGAAAGAACAAAACGTTATCATGCACAAACGGAGAGAATAATTACAACGCCCGCTAAGAATTAGAATGTACGAAGAAGCCCGTAGATTGAACAATTCAATTCGTTCTTGTCAATTCACTTTCGCATATGACGGTGGTGAGAACTTTCGTCGAAGGAACTTGATCACGTAGAGTGGAGCACAGGAAATCAGTGTGATCGCCGTAGTTTTCGTAATAAAAACCCAAGACAAAACGAACTGACGATCGAAGAACTTGTCCAACACCACCAACGAAACCGCGTATAAACCCAAAGACAAAACTTGAGCCACAAGCATCGCCCAATGCCTGAAAATCAACAACTCAAGAGCCTCTTCAACGATCACTGACCACGTATGAATAGTCATTGCCACCATAATCAACTCGGTTACAATCAACGCAGAGAAACTGATCGAAACGACGTAAATGAAATCCGAATTAAATGCCACCAATGCCCAATATGTGATAGGCGAACCAATTTGAATTGCTAAATCAAAAACTCATTTGTTCGATTTTCAAATTCGGTTGTTTTAGACGGTTGCTCTCTGGGATCTTCGCAACTTGAAGTTGAAGTTGCACTCGTTTGAATCGCATAAAGACGAGATCTTCCAAGTTCAATGGTCGCCACATAACGAAACCATTTTAGCATCGAGTGGAACCGACCGTCGACTTCACATCTGGGACTTGAGCAAAATCGGCGAAGAACAAAGCCCCGAAGATGCGGAAGATGGACCACCAGAACTGTTGTTTATTCATGGCGGACACACCGCCAAGATCTCAGATTTCTCGTGGAATCCGAACGAACCGTGGTATGTTTGAAGTTGAAGAGAATTGAGCAATGAGAAATTTAGGGTGATCTGCTCGGTTTCTGAAGACAACATCGCAATGGTGAGTGACCAAAAGACAATAGAAAATGACTGATTGTTATGTAGATATTGCAATTGAAGGCAAACTAAAAAAGTGGTCATTCTGAAGCTGAAGTCGATATTCGTATGATATGAACGGTCCAACAATTATTTCAGTCAATAAACTCGAAGCTCAAACATTTTTTGTTTACTCTTGTTTTATCGTTGTATGCCCAAGTTTTCGAAATTGGGTTGCCGATTAAGGGGTAAGCGAAAATAAATGTGTTTCATCGATGATAATTCAAACTTACAGACATCAAAGGAAGGAAACAATTGACTAAAATCTGCGAAAATCAATGAGCCAACTGTTCGTCAAGTTCTCGTTTGCGAAAACTTGTCACAACAGAACTCGAGGAAGTTGGTTCGTCTTTTATTGAGCCGACATTCTAATAAACAGATCGAAATGCTCTCCGGTGTCTTGATTCGACGATTCGTGGCTACGAGTTCGAATCAAGTTCCCAAGTCCACAGCGGAAACTGTTGCCAATGAAAAGATCGAAGCGACCAAGAAAATCAAAATCCGGTAAGAGATGGATTTCCAGTCACTTTAATTGCTTCTTTTTTAGATTGAATGAACAACATCAGACGTTGCTTGAAAATCAAATTCCACCGATGAGCTACGAAGAAGCGAAAGGAAAAACGGTTTTGGGCGAACGATTCGGAATGCATGGTCTGAAATCGGCTGTCGACATTCGACGATTGTGGCCAACAGTTGAAGTAAAAAAGCGTTGATGTTCAAATGATATTCCAATTTTAGGAGATCGAAAGAACAAATCAAATGAAACTGCGACGAACTGCCGATGAAGCAAAACGTTTGGCGAAGAAGATCGAATCAACAAAAGTCGAAGCGTTGGCAAAACGGTTAATTTTGATCTTGTTTTCATGTTTGATTGTTTTATTTCAGCGAACAAGAAGTGGATGAGAACTACAAAAAATGGGTGGAATCATTGAAAAACCAAGCGATGGTCCCTGTCAAAGAAACGAAGCCAACTCTCGAAGCGGAAGTTGAAGAAACGAATCCAAGAAAAGTTCGCGGAAGGAAACGATAGATAGACCGTCTATTGTTGCTGTTTGTTAGATTTGTTTTTCAATAAAACTTTTATTCTCGTTTATTGAACGAACTCAAGGCGTCATAGCTGCGCTTACATATATTTTCTGTTTTTTGCTCATGACATCGACTTTAGTGCTTCAGACACGATGGATTGGCTGCTTAACGAATCGTTGGTTCAGGTAAAAACTGTTCCAACTGTTAAACAGATTCTTGTTTTTAGCTAATTGGAATGTCTTCAAGAAAATCTCAAACCAGTTGCGGGTACTGCAAGCAGTTAACAAATTCAAGTGAAGAAGGTTGTTGTCCAGGATTCAACAATTTGTGTTAACTGTAATTTAGATACAACCAATGACGATGAAGAGACTTCGAACAGCTCATCCGATCTGAATTCGGAGGAACGTCGATCGGTTTGTCTCGGTAGGTTGAAGTTTCCAAACAAGTCGCCTCTGGAGTTTGGGAGCTAAAGCATTCCGATTGCAGGAATCGGTGGTATTCGGGTCTATACTGAACATGTGCAAGCTCTAGTCGATATAGGATGGAATTGGTATTATTTTCGATTCTTAAAAAATTAAATGCGTACAATGCGAAAGCTCCCAATACTCCAGAGGTGCCGTTAATCGAACTCTTTTCTACGCCCTTTTTCAGGTATTTGGGGCTTTCGCTTGTCCGCATCGCAATATCTCCAATTGTGTGATCGTAATTGGAGACGGTTCGTAGTGTATGATGAATCCGATTGATGTGTTTGTATTCAGGAGCGGACGTTATCTCTACAAACCTATCATGGAAAAGACCTGCTGTCCACTCTACACCATTCGATTGGATGCCGATGCAGTTCAGTTAACACGTTCGCAAAAACGGGTATTACGTGTATGGCACGAGTTTCTCAAATATGATAAACGACCGGCTGTACGTGGAAATGTGACAAGTCGTGTTTCGTCAACTCCTTTTCAATCGCCAACAAAACTCAAGAAACAGGCAAATCCGACAACAGCAAAAACCGATAAGAGTAGAAAGAAAAAGACTCAACGAGTCGAACGTGCACTAGAACGTCTGAGATCCAAAAACATTGATATTCAAGAGGTAAAGATATAGGTTTTGTTTTATGATCATTCTTCAACTTTAGTATCAAAAAAGACGACGAGAAAAAGAAAAGAATCGACAACGCACTCTTGAGTCGTATTTGGTCGATTTTGATCCGTCATTCAAGCACAAATTAGAAGTGAATTGAACACATTTTCCCATTGTGATGACTGCTTTCAGGTTCGAACAGTTCGTGTTGGAAGTGCAGAATTCGAAGCTTCGGAAAAAGAATCATTTGCTGTTTATCAGAAATACCAACAAATAGTTCACGATGATCATCGCTGCAGTCATCGAGGATTTCGTTCGTTTCTTGTTGACAGCCCATTTCTAGCTTCAGATCCAGACAATCAAGAAGGATCGTATCATCAACAATATCTTATTGATGGCCGAATTATTGCTGTTGGCGTTGTCGATTTGTTGCCGTACTGTCTCTCGAGTGCGTATTTCTACTATGACCCAGGTAGTTGTGTGCTCTTTCTCATTCTTGGAATTTCGTTTCAGATTATGCGTTTTTGAATTTGGGAACATATTCTGCGCTAAGGTCGGTCAAATGATCCAAATTTCCTCTAATTATATGATTTTAGAGAAATAGCTTTTGTCCGTGGAATCTCTAAAACACATCCGCAGTGTCATTACTACTATATGGGCTATTACGTTCATGCTTGTCGCAAAATGCGGTAAATCACAAAATATTTCGATTAGTAACTTACTCTCGCCTTTAGCTATAAGGGATCTTTTCGTCCGAGCGAATTGCTTTGTGAACGATCGCACGAATGGGTAAACAGAAGAAACTAACCGATCGATATAACTTCTGTTTTAGGTTCCTTTGCCCGAGTGTATTGAGATGATCGAGAAGAACGATGGTCGTTTCACTGTTTTTCGACCGTTGTCTCCTCCAGCACCATCGGGAAATGAATGGAATTGTCGACCGTTGAAGTATTTTAATGAAAATGCGCATTTCGAGCGAGTGACGGTAAACGATGAAGTCGCAAAGATCTTAACAAAATTCGGTATTTAAAGCTTTTTCTTGGGTTTCAATAACATTGTTTCCTTTGTAGCAAAGTATTTTGGTCCACTCTGCCACGAAGTCTACGTGGTCATTTGATCGTCCGGTGTCAATAACGTTGTCTAATCACAAAACTGATGGAATTTTTTAATAGCGTTGTAAATGCTTTGAGAAGTCTTTCTATAAACATCAATGTATAAGCACGAAAACCAATCAAATTTGATGCACCACAAAACGTTCCTGTTTGTTGTCATGAATTGAACATAACCAAAATGTCTATGATAGAACTAGGAAAATTTGTAGCACGAGAAGTCCAACAAGCGGATTAACGATTTAAGTTGAAAGCCCACTAGCATATCTGTGCAATTGACGTATTTGGAGGATTGCACAAATTTTCTATATTCTTTTTCACAATCTCAATTAAACATAATTAGCACAAAAGGGGTTTTCGTCCACGTTGCTAATAGAATTCAGCAATCAATGAACGAATATTCCGTTTCTTTTGACTCGTACAAGTAGTGCCGCGTGTAACTTTTGCAGACTCCTTTGTTGTATCGTTTTGATTGGTAGTTCGATACAATGGAGCTAAAAACACGGATTTGGCTGCTCATTTTAACGTTATTGAATCTTCAATTAACTGCTGCTCAAGCTCCGAATGAGATCTTTAGACGTTTTCTCTACAAGCACAGGTAACCTGAGACGTTTGAGTGAATTCGGAGTAATGAACGCAATTTTTTAGTTTTCGAGCACCCAACCTTGCTCAACGTGATGGCTCGATTCCATACTTCGTGGTGACTGGCGATGCAATTGCTTCAAATGAGCAACTTCGTTTAGCCCCGTCAATTCGATCAAAGTAAGTGGACGACAATGCATTCAATGTTTATGTTCCAATGTTTAGAAAGGGAATTGCTTGGAATAAACGAGCATTCACAGAGTCCGAGAATTTTGAACTGGACGTTGCCTTCAAAGTGACTGGACAATCGCGTATTGGAGCTGACGGTTTGGCTATTTGGTACACGCAACAACAAGGAACATTAGGTTCGTATTTGTCAGTTGACTCTTTTGTATAATTTTGTAAATTGAACTGTAAAAGAACGCACAGTTGTAGAATGATTGAATGCAAAATCTGTTTTCAGGTCCCGTTTATGGTGCTAACGACTACTGGAATGGCATGGCCGTTATTTTTGGTAAGGGCATTCCAAATGTTTCTCTTGTAACCTCTTTTGTAGATTCTTTTGATAACGACGGCCAAAGAAACAATCCGTTTATTTCCGTCATGATCAATGATGGTGCGTGAAAAATTTCAGGTTCAATTTGGAATCAAATGATTTTAGGTACTCGCAGCTACTCACATCAAACCGATGGATCATCCCAAATTCTCGGAGGTTCGTTCGTGTTTTCTTGTATAGTGAATGTTGTTATTTTAAGGTTGCCAACGTGACTTCCGCAACAAACCATATCCCGTTCGTGCTCGTATTCATTACCTCAACAGTGTGCTTACTATCGAAATTTCTGATGGTCTGACACCTCAACCTCGTTACGAAGCTTGTATTCGTGCTGAAAACGTCTTTCTTCCACGAAACGGTTATTTCGGAGTTTCGGCAGCTACTGGTGGATTGGCCGACGATCATGACATTGTCGATTTTAGCGTCTACTCATTGTCGACTCAAGCTCAACGAGTAGCTAACGCAATTCCTCAAGTTTGTATTCCAATAAGCTCTTAATCTGAAGTTCGATTCTTTAGGATGAACGTCAAAAATACGACGCCGAGTTCGAACGTCAAATGAACGAGTTCGAAGAAGAACGAAAGAAATTTAAGAAGGAGCATCCCGAGAAAGTGAGTAATCGATTAGAAGCTTAGGGTTACAATATGAATGAAATTAGGCCAAAGATGAAGACGAGGATGATCCAAGTCGCTACTACGAAGATGCTCAAGCTCGTGAATTGCGGTTGATTCATGAAAGTCAAGGACAAATTTACACAATCTTGCAACAAATGGATCAAAAGTTGTCGCAAATTCAACAGCCGGGTGCTATTCAATCCGGTGGTCAACAACAAAATCAACCGATTGCTGCTGGCGGTACGTTCGAACGAAACATCGAGATACCACATCGTCTTTTAGGATTCCAACAACACGAAAAGTCGGAAGTCATTCAATCACTTCGCGATTTAACTGCGTCGATTCGCGACATGAAATCGTACGTAAATGAAATTTACACTCGATCGCACAACATCGAACAACGTTTGAATCAAGGCGCTGGAGGAGGATCGCCAGTTGCTTCAGCCGGAAGTCAGGGAATGGACGCAGCAGTTCGCAGTTATTTGGATGGAATCCAAAATGAAGTTCGACAGATCCGTTCAACTCAACTCTCACAGACCGGCGGAAACACGCTCAGCGACTGTCCTGCTTGCTTTTCGAGTAGCGTCTTTATTGTTGTGATTTTCGTTCAAACGTTTGTAATTCTTGGATTCGTCTTCTTAAGGTAACGTTTTTATCTTCTGGAAAATGTACAAGAACCCAAATTTTAGGAGTAAACAAGACAAAGCCAAGTTCTATTGATTGAAATACAAAGTGGATAACGAAGATAGTTAAATTATTCTTTCGCTTTTAAATGATTGTTACCCTGTTAAACTACGACTTGCAATAAATACCAACAAACTACAACGTCAGTTTTATGAGTACAGGCCCGCATCAGATGCGAATAGTGAGTGAGATTGGAGCATGGTCGCTGCATCGAATTTTTCGATGAATTTCGCATTCTTCCACATTCTCGAAAATACGCTCCGAGATAACATAATAGTCAAGACGCCAACCCATGTTCTTACTGTAGGCATTCGACCTGTAGCCCCTTGAAACTGAATGGTCAAATTAACTGTATGATTGAAACATACCAGTAGGTGTATCCCACGGTATCTGGATTTCGTTTTCGCCAAACATCAACAAAACCCGAATCAAGAAGACGTCCGAAGTACTCACGTTCTTGATCCGTGAAACCGGCCGTTTTGTTTCGGTTTGTGTCCGGATTTTTGAGATCTACAAACAACAACATAGTTTCATTCTACTTTGCAGCAAATTTACCGATCTCATTGTGAGCCACGTTCAAGTCTCCACCGTAAATGACCGGCTTCTTTTTATCAAGTTCGATCATCTTCTCTCGAACCATGTCATCCCACTCCTTACGTAATGGCAAGTTCTTCAATCCAGCACCACTGTTCAAAACATACGCTGTGAGCAAGTGAAAGTCTTCGTATTCGGCGTGAATGAAACGACTAAAAGAGATAATTGAACTTCTACGCATCTCGGACATACCCATGATTGTCAAATCGCTCGTCTCCGATTCCGAGCTTGCATTTCAACGGTTTTTCTTTTGCTAACATTGCAACTCCCGCGTATCCACCTTTTTGTTCTTTGCCAAAACACAAACGTTTGTACGGATACATGTCAAGACGCATGATTTCTGGCGGAAATTCGGTACATTTGGTTTCTTGAAGCAGAACAATATCGGCACCACTATTCATGATCGCATCTGCAGCACCCTTCTGAAAGCCATTGACGATAAAAACACACAAAAAACTATTGAATTTACTTTCACTGCAGCTCTCAAGCCCGCGACATTCCACGACCTGAAAATATACAACGATTACCGAGATTTTGTTTTCGTTCACTTACCAGATTTTCAACGGTTCTCCACGTGAACGTTTCGACGAGGAAGTTTCGCTTTTGTCTTCGGGATTATTGAAGATCGGAAACAAGCGTTTGGTCATGACCAATGTGCGACGTTTGTAAATGGACGCTAATCGCCAAATGAAATTGAGATCCAGAATAAACTCTTTGAGCGATGTGTTGTCGTTGTTTTCGACTGTTTAAACGGGAGTTTGCGCCAAAAGTCGATCTCCGACAAAATGGAATGAGAACGAAGAAATTCGAATTGATCACTTATTGTTAAGCGATTCGCTTCTTGTTTTGTTTCCGAGTATCTGACATCCACTGATTACTTTTGTTGTCTTCAGAATGCGGTTGGCTCTGCGACTTCTACGCCCGGCGCCAAATCAGAACATTCGATCGCCCAAATTGTGGCAGGATCCGGTTCTTGGTTATTGGGAAACGCACGGAAAAACCGAATTCTTGGCCGGTGAACAATACAATTTGTCGGATGAGGAAAAGAAGGCGGTTCTATGGCGTTACAGAGTCAAAGAAATTCTGAAGAAAGAGTATTTGCGTCGTGAGTTTGATCCGAACAACTACAAGTACAAGGTTGGTTTTCGATTTGGATTTTGTTTTATTTTCTTTTTTAGGAAGGTGTTGTGATGGATCCGGCAATGTTTCGTTGGTATGCTGCCGGTAAGTGAACATAAAGACAAGAGTTAAGCCTTGAATGTTTTAGATATGACTCAATCTGAGTATTTCCGTGCCACTCCCAAGTCGGTGTTATTGTACGTTGGAGGAGCGATTTTGGCTTTCTACGTTTATACTCGTATTTTCGTTACACTGGTGGTATGCTCATTTGTTTAATGTTTTGCTCATTCGTAATTCAGGAGCTGAACAACGAAGAGTGTATGGATGCGAATATTCTTTGGTGGGATCGTCAAAATGGCCGCAGTATCTTCCTTGCTGGCGATGGTGCTCAAGACTGTTCGGGCGCCATCAACATCTCTCTCGATGCAATTTAATTTTACGAATTCGATTGCCTGTTTTGGGCCGAGAATGATTGTGTATAATTGTAGGCTTTTGATTCAAAAATAAACCGTTTTCTTTGGGTTTAATTCTGCTATTTCTCTTATGTTTGTTTCTATAACTATTGCACTTAGTGGAGACTATAAGCATTGTTGTTATTTAGTTCTTGAACATGTTGACACTAAAGAAAGCGGCAGTGCAGGACATCAATCGAGGAAATTTGGACAAAGCTGTTGAGAAGCTGCAAAAATTGGTGCGAATATCCGCATCAAAAGGAACGGCGGCCGATGCCGCAGCCACCGTGCCCGTTTGGTCGTTTTTGGCCGAGGTTTGTATTCGCAGCTACAAATAAACGAGATTCTTTCAGGCGTATAAACAAAAAGGAAACTTGCCATCAGCCATTCGAGTTAACCGAACGATTTTGGAAATTGCACCGGACTCCTATTCGGCACGACTTCAGGTATCGTTCTACTAAATAATTACATTGTTAACAGTTAATTTTAAGTTGATTGAGATCTTTCGTTCTATGGGTCGCTACGAGGACTCAGTTACACACGCACGACTTCTAACTGAATCCAACAACTGTCCCGAGAATTTGCGTTCATTTCTCGCTCTTCATTTCGTTCACTCATTAGTCTTGTACGTTCAAAGTATTTCTATGTTCGAAAGGAAACTCGAGCTCCTTTCTGAAGCAACTCCATTGCTGAACACACTTCTGAAGACCAATTCTTCTGTTCTTCTGCACAAAATCTACGCGATATTTCTTGGAATTGTACAAAAGTAAGTACGAAGAATAAAGATTGTGATTGAATCTCAGTTTAGAATGAGCCTTACGACCTTTCCAGTTGTTTGTCAGAAGTTGGCTTTAAGTCAATTGGGTATTTCGAATCGAAGTCAATTGATTGAGAAGCGATTATCGGCGCTGTCATTTGTTTTGAAAGCCAATTCGGAGTACGCAGATTCGTGGAACGACATAGCAATGGCATTAATGGATATGTACGAGTTGAATAACGACGAAAATATTTTAGAACGGTTAGATTGACCATTGAATTTCAATTTGAAATCGAGGATTTTAGAGCCGAAAGTTGTTTGAAACGTGCAATTTCTCTTCCATCATCTACTCAACGACGTTCTGTTTACTGGCTAAATTTGGGTCTTTTACAAGTAAAGAAGTTGCAGTTAAAACGAGCAGCTCATTGTTTCATTCGTTCACTGCAATCGAATCAACGAAACGATCGTGCTTGGTGTTCGCTTGCGACTGTTTGTCTCCGCTCTGGAAATGTTAGTTTTTGGGTTTTTATGGATTTATACTTTCAATTTAATAGACGGACGATGCAATGTTCTTCATGAGAACGGCACAACAAATCGATTCGGACTTAATGGAAACATGGTGTGCTCATGTAAGATACTGATTTCTGTAAGAAGTTATTTACTTGCTTTAGGCGATTCACGCCGAAATGACCGGTCACTACGATGCTATGGATCTTTATCGTCATGCCACTGTTCTTCGTCCGAACGTATACTATCTTCCTAAAACGCTGTAAAGCCTATGTTTTAGCGCTTTACTGTGGTTAAATACGCGTATTTTATTACTCAAAATTTGATGAACAAAAAGTCTATGGACGAGGTTACAATGCTTGAGTTGGAACGTGTGTTAGATTTGCAGCGTATGTTTAGATTGTTTGTCTCTCACGAAGTTAACCTTTTTTAGACTCAAATACAACCGACGAAACGTTGATTCTCAGTCTTGCTATTTTGGCCGAACGCTTTTGGGATCTGAGTTCAGCCAAAGAATTTGCATCGAAATTGGATCGGTCGAAACCACAGAACAAAGCCCATTATTCGCGTATTTTACTGTGAGTTATTTCTGCTTCCGGTAACTAATGAATGTTCTGTAGAAAATCGCAACACGGAGATCCAACTTGTTTGAAAGAAGTGGATGTGAATGATGTCTTCGTTCAACGTTTACTTACACTCTATCAGTATTCAAACGATGATCTGATTCGTAGGTTCCACTAAATTATCAGCCTCTCTACCCGTTCTTTAGAGTTGTTAATGAACATTCCGACTTACCAACGTCTGTTGAATGCAATCGACAATCAAGATGCCATTGCATTTCGTTTTGTGTACACCCCGTCGTTGTTTCCAATGGTTGCTCTCTATTCGATTTTGTTCGGGAAAGTAAGCAAAATACTTTACGATAATTACTCTGTGATTTAGCTTTTGCCTCGAAACATCATTGGAGTGATCGAAGATGTTCGACCGCTACATCGTTTGGCTGAGGCGTTCCCTCAAATTCGAAAACCCGAAGAGTTGAATCTTCAAGTGCAAGAAACTGAGCACGTGGTGGTTCGTGATCATCGTTTAACTCACGTTAGTTGTGGTTAGTTGCTTTTGCGACAAGATGGTTTTTAGGAACTATCTGCTCTTATCATCAAACTAAACGAAATCCAACCGATGTTCATTGAAGACGAACAGATTCCCGAAGCCGGTGACCAGATTGAACGTCAAGAAGACTTATTGAACGAGGAAGAGGAATACGATGAGTAGTTGTTAGCGTTGTTTATTGAATAAACATTATGAAATTAAAATGCGACAGAGCTTCTTTAGTGCACCATTAGACTTAAGACAAGATTGTGAAAATAGTTGAGCAATTGGAAGATACAGAATCGTTTAACGCGGTGTCATTAGATTACGACCGCCGTCTTGGAAAAGCAAATGTCCAGTTGTAAACGATGATTCTTTTGACGCCAAGAAGTAGATTCCATTGGCAACTTCATCGGATGTTCCAACGCGACCCAACGCGTGAGTTCGTTTTCCTTTTTCCAAGAACTAAACAATCTGTGTTCAAAGAATAAGAACTCCATTTTCACCTCTTTGTATTCCGCATCGTTCATTCCGGCTCGTTTGTGAATGTTCGAAACAATGACACCGGGACTGAAGTAATTTTCACGTAAAAAGTTGTCTTCATTAACTTACTTAACCGAATTAACACGAACGTTATGTGGTGCCAACTCCAAGCTGAGACATTTTGTGAACTGATCGAGTGCCGCTTTGCTCATGCAGTAAAATGCTACATCGGCAAACGGACGAGGACCAGCTACAGAGCTGACGTTCACAATAGCTCCTTGTTGTTTGATGATGTGCGGAATCGCAAATTTGGTCAATTGAATCACACTAAAACGAGAATTAACTATTCAATCAAATACAAACATACCTTCGTACGTTGACATCGAAAACTTTGTCGTAGTTTTTCATGTCACACTCTTCGACCGATCCAGTGACTAAGATACCGGCTGAATTCACAAGCACATCTAATTGACCGAATTCTTTGATTGTATGTTCAACTAAATCGCGTGCCACCGATGAATCTCGCAAATCTCCTATCGTTGTTGTCACCTGAATTTAAAACTAAACTTCAAAATATGCAACTTCGACTCACGGCTTGGGCACCCGCGACTTCGCATTCCTTCACAACTTCGGCAAGCGCATCTTCGTTACGACCAGACAACGAGATTCGATAGTGATGTTGAGCGAACTCTAAAACAGAAGGCTAAAATGAAGAAGGAAATCAAGAAAATTCAACTAATTGCCGTGGCTTTTCCGATTCCCGAGCTACTGCCGGTTACGACGACCACTGGCGAGTTATTCATAGCTGAAATACGCACACCAATGAACATAATTGTTTTTGGTAATCACGCAAACGATCCTCGACCATCAAAGATACGGTAGTGTTCATTTCCAACGAAGAACTCGGTATTCGAATGTTTGTGAAAGAAGTGCATTTTACGAAAGTGATGGTACTTCGTGGGACAAAAACTTGTGATACCGGTCGCCGTCGACGGTTTAAGAACGCTTATGGTTTTTTCTAGAATAAGATCGCTTATGAACGTTAAGCCAAAAATCGGTTCTGAATCTCGCAACTCAAATGATTTTGCTGACAAAAAATTTTTGGCTTCAAATTTGTGATTTTACTGTTCAATTGAAGCAATTTGTTACGACCAAAGACCTGTTGAAATGGTGAGTTTATTTGTTTCATCGTTTTCGAAATTTGGCTCAAATCTCAGGCGCGTCGTTACGATTCCCGAACCACGATCTTCAGTCCGGAAGGACGTTTGTATCAGGTTGAATATGCGATGGAAGCGATCAGTCATGCGGGTACCTGTCTCGGTATTCTGGCAACCGATGGCATTTTGATTGCGGCGGAGAAGCGCAACGTTCACAAGCTTTTGGACGACGAGGTTCTGGCCGAGAAGATCTATCACGTGAGTTTTTTGTTCAAAAATTTCGACAAAAACGATGATTACAGATCTCTGAAAACATCGCTTGTACTGTGGCAGGAATCACGGCCGATGCGAACATCTTGATTAGTCGTCTGCGTTATTGGGCTGCGGATTATAAGTTCAATTACGGCGAGCCGATTCCCGTCGAAGAGCTCGTCCAATCGTTGTGCAACGAAAAACAACGATACACACAAATCGGAGGTTGGAGAGGCTGCTGACTGCTCAGATTTTGGGTTTCAGGAAAACGTCCGTTTGGTGTGAGTTTACTGTACGCTGGTTGGGATCAGCACTACGGTTTTCAACTCTATCAATCGGATCCGAGCGGAAATTACACCGGTTGGAAGGCGACTTGCATTGGCAACAATCATCAAGTAGGTGCTTTGAGTACTCCACTTTCATGTCCGCGTAATTTCAGGCAGCGGTTTCTTTGTTGAAGCAGGAGTACAAGAGCATGAACTTGGAAGAAGCGACGAAGTTGGCAATGAAAGTTTTGTCGAAGAGTTTGGACGTGAAATTGTCGGCGGACAAAGTTGAAATGTCCATCTTGATTCGTCGTGATGGCAAGACGGTGGTCAACGAGCTTACGAACAATGAAGTCACACAATTGATTAAAGACCACGAGGAACGTGAGAAAGAAGCCGAACAACGTGCCGCCGAATGATCTTGTGTTCTTGTTTGTTATTTATCTTATGGTTATTATCATAAATACAGTGATCTGATAATCTCATGTTTGTCATTAGATGTTGAATGCATTAACTAATACCGTTGGATTCTAAGATTCTCATAACAGAACATTTAGTTAGATGGGCATTTCGGATGAAGAATTAAACTTTCAACGGCTACTCGTCAGAAGTCGCAAACTGTGTCGCGATGACTTGGCTGGAAATTTGCCACGACTTCGCAAAGCAATAGAACGACTCCAATTGTCGTTTATTCAAATGCAAGGAGATCGGTAAGCTGAGATTGAACGGTTTGATATTATGCTTTTTCTTTAGGACAATAGACAATGATTTGATCATGCAATATGGTCGAGATCTACAACAACTGAAGATCATCATCGAAGCAGAAGGAAAAGTGAGTGATTAGATTGTGATCTGGTTTTGAAATCTAAAGTTAAGAAAACAACTCAAGAAAAACTGGCTGCGATGGATCGAATTCCGAAACATTTCGCCATTCCAACTGAAGGGTTACGACGACGAAGAGGTGAGTTTGAAGCTGAAAACGGATAACAAAGATCTTAGCTTCGGAGGAAGATGCAATCGGCATTTCAACGTCATTTATTGCGGCTGAAGCTGGAGCCGTAAGTTTGGACATTATCCTACGATTCATCTTACTTGTTTTTAGGTTTATCGTGCAGATTTGAGAAAACAACTTTTGGGCGGAGATATAGATGAATCGAATAAAACAGTTGAAGAACACGAGTTGGATCAAGAGAATCTGACCAAAGAGCTTTTACGTCTCACCACCGAAATGAAACGAAATTTCACAGTTGCCGGCACGATTATTCGCGACGATAATGAGGTAATTGATCTCCAGATATGACTGGTTTCGTAACTGATCTTTTAGGCCTTAAGTGAAATGCAATCGACAACCGAGAACAACAAAGCGAATTTGGCACGGGAATCGAAACGTCTCGAACATCACGCTTACAAATCGTGCTTCGACTGTATGATGATTCTGATTGTGGTTCTGGTTGTTTGGTCCTTCATTGGAATGGTTTTGATCATGCGGGTATTTCCGAAAAGAATGTAAACATAATCGCACGAATAAACATGTCTATCAACTGCAAATAGAAAATAAACAACTACATTATGCTAATTACAAATCTTCTCTCTTCAACTGCTCTCAAAGTCTTCAGTTGAGTGGTTACTCAAAAAGTTTTGGTGATTTTTTTTCTCATCTAATACGCAACAATGCAACAGGTTTACAACGTTTGCTCGTCGGTTTGGTCGAATGTTTTGGACGTCATTTCGTTGACATTGGCCTTTGCAACAAGTGCAGTTCGTGAGTTCTTAGATTCAACCCACATATTTACCTCCTGTTTAGATGAGGTCTACGATCGTTACGTTCGTTTGAAATATTTGGTTTACGAATGTATCCAATTGAGTCGAACAATTTTGGGCATTGAAGCGGCACAAATGGAAATTCAACGCGTCGGCTGTGAAGCGGCGGTTACATCCGATCTGTTCAACCGTCTTCAAGCCAACGAGCTATCGATGAGCAGATCAAAAACAGAACATCAATTTGTCACCGAAAAAATGTACAAAACTAAGGACATGGCCAAGAAGTTGAAAGCCGAATACAACGAGAAAAGTCTTGGTATTCAACGAATGAAACCGGAAATTTGGTTGTCACTGAGACGTGTGATGGCTGCGTAAGTCAACAAACAAATGGTCGCAAAGTAGTGAGTTTAAGAGCCGCAATTTTGGGTTTGATTCGCAGCGCCCCACCGTTGGTTAACGTTTTGAAAGCCGAAGAAGAGAAACCAACTGTCTATTATGTCGATCCAGCAGAAGCTAAGAAGACGAGCTCCGCAACTTCGTTGAAATCCGAGAAAGTAATCAACCGAAGTAATTAGTTTAAATACCCAATGTTAACTTCCAGAAATCGTCTCCGTTACGTCTGACACAAAATGAACACAACGAAACGGTTAAATCGGAATACGCTATGGGATAGCTCGTTTCAATCTCTTCTTTGTGTCGTAGAAAATAAAAATACACTACAATTTTGTTTTGATCCAGAACTAATAACTAGTGTATTCGAAATCAAATACGTATTATCATTCCATGCACTAGTGTTTGAACAAAAATGAGTCAATGTTGAGATTTCGGTATTATTGACTGAGTGTCCAATTTGGAAGTACGCTCGACTTTCGAAAGGTCTTGTTCTCCTTCGGAAATCGGTGCCAAATTTGTCAGGTCTTTCCATTCATAACTGAAGTTACACGCCTGTTTACCTCTTTTTTCTTATACAACTTACATTTGAAGGAATTTGAGTGGAGCACCTGTTGTGCCAGAATCTTTGAGTGTGTCGGCGAATAGCTGGTCGGCAATTAACGGCTTTTGTCCTTCTTGCGTTATTGCATTTGGCAACATAATCATTTGACTGTTCGGAACGTTTAATCCTCCCTGATCGTTCAAATTCACCTCTCGTAACTTGCAACCCGTTTTCATTTGTCGAGCATTCAACATATAGAGATCGTTGGTACTGAATCCTTTCGGGTCGAAAACGATCGCATTCAACGGAACTTGTTTCTTGGAGGTTATTTGATCGTAAAACTGAATTCACGTTTAATTCTCATTAAATGATCACTTACGTATACAACGATAGGCACCACAACAATGACAAGCACGAGCGTTGTAATGATAAGAATAAGCGGAATGCTAAAAGTAGCGAGCCAAGAGTTTTGCGGCGCATCAGACAATGGTGGAACGATGGTATTTGAAGCAGTCATTTAAGATGACGTTTAAACAAAAATCCGAAAATGAAACTTCAAAAAATTCCATTTTTGTTTTTAATTGATTGTCATGCAAATTCATTTAGCAATATAATCTTTTCTCTGTTCCCTAGAACTGACGCCTATCATCTTACACTACTACCGTATAACTCTTGGAATGTCAATTTAGAAAGTGCAACTAAAATTAGTTCCGTTTCGAAACTGTGCGTTTCACATGTTCCGACATGTCAATTTTGATCGGCGGCAACAGTTGTTTAAATGCGTGAATATCCGTTCATCATCCGCGGGTCTTCCTTTCGGTTTAACGGAATGCGAGTCGTCCATGTGTTTGTGCACGTGAAGAGGACGTGTAAACGGCCAATGGGCGGATGTGGGACTTCTCCGCGAAAGTGTACTAAACGACGGGACTTGGATTTCGTTTTTTGACCTTGGAATTTGGTATTGTTCCTGGTTTAGTCATCAGTCTTCATCTACACTTTGACCCTCCGTTGTCCGTCAGAAATAAATAAATAGAGACGGAAAGTCTAAAAGTTGGGGACAAATTCTCGGGCGTGAATGTTCGTTGCCCGATTACTGTGCAAACAGTCTGCTAAGGCCGATTCCCGTGAGTTCATCATTGGTCTCGATGTCGAGTACTGAGTCATGTTATTGTGAATCAGCGTCTTTATGTTCGATGTCGTAAGTTGGAGTGTCTGGACGAGCCGATCAACAAGCCCACCACCATTTCATATCAGTTGTTTGCGTGCGAGCGAGTGTGACTGATCAGTTATGACGTGAACAATTTGAGTGCACATTTTGCAATTAATCGGAAGCTCAAATTTGTCTTCGTCTGAATCTCCCGGTCGATGTGAGGGGATTCACGTGAAAGGAACGAGATTCGGATTTGCGCTCGCCGATGATGCAAAACTTCTCATCAAACATCTCCATTCGATGTGTACAAAGGACGTTCGTGAAATTGTCAATCAACCGCTTTAAGTTCGTTAACAGTCCCGTTGTTTGCAAAAAACGTCTTTTTTTCGTGAAAACTCGTCGACTGAAATTCACGTGCTCTTCAGCAGCTTCAGTCGTGTGCTCAAATGGCGAGTGCGTTTCGTCGCGCCCCTAAAACCTCTGCGGCTTTTTCGTGCTCACTCTCAGGACGCCGCCTCGGAAATATTTCGGCCTGTCGTTCCAAGAGCCCCCGCAAAGAATCGGAGAACAGTTGATGTCCGGTCGTTCCTCGAGACTCACCGCGGATCTCTTCGAAAACTTCCGGAGTTGATCGCCGGAATCAACGAGCATTCGTGTCGATACGAGAAGAACGAAGGTTTATTGGGGCGCATGACGATCGACAGACGACGAAGGCACGTGCACGAACGGAAAACAACAACCGAGACGAGTGCACGTGTTTGTCCCTTCTTATCATTTTGGTTGCTGTAAACTGTTGTTCTTTTGGGCTTTGATGCCGACGAGAAGTTTATTTTTAATTCGGGCATCAATTCACGCGTTCTGCACGTTCATGAAAATCAACTCTCAATGATCGTTTTCACATGTCGACGCCATTTGGGGTTTGTTTTTGTTTTGTCCTTTGCGTGTTTTCAAGGACGACGCGACAACCCGAATTTGAGTGTTTTTGTGTAATCACTGGATGCTTGATAAACACACACTGATCGATTTCTGATGCTCAATTAATTTCGAGGTCTGAGCGAACGGGACGGCGGGGAAACGGTAGAAAAGCGAGTCGTGAGCTGCCAATTGATGACAACAGTTGGCGGATCCAAAAAACCAACAAGACTTTGGACCATGGATTTCGACCCGCAGTTGTTGATCGTCTTCGGCCCCCCAATTGGACGTTCAATAGTTTAGGACTACGTGATTATCGGCGTTTCGAAGTTGCAATCGAATTTCGTGAAAAATGCGAACGTGTCTGAACGCAAATTCGACGAAACGCGTGCCGTACACGAACACGTGATTCGAAATTCAACTTGATTGACATTTAACTGTTCATTTCAATGGCACCATTTAGTTGCAGTTGATTGGGTTCAATTGCGCACTCAAGTGCGATCGTTCGATTTGAACGTCAATCACACATCAGCTGTCCAAATTGATTAAACTTTTCGTATTTCCGGAACGCCCATCCACGTTCGTTTTTTCATAGTTGGTCGGTCATTTAGTCTCGTCGGTTGCATTCTCGTTGTTTCGGTTCGTGCAAGATAAGGTTCTCGACAGGTGTGGCCGTCGTTTTGCACGCATTCGAAGTCCTCGACGCGGTACAAAGGTCCTTTTGTGTTTTTTGAACTTTCTCCCAATGTTTGCAGTTTAAAAGACCGACGGAGTCGAGTATCAATCATACAAGACTGAACACTAATAGATTGATTTTATTATTAGGCTTCTGGTCAGTTATGTTTAACTTTTGGTCCTAAACAAATTGACCTTTTTGGTTCATGGGTGCTCTTACATCGATGTGATCAGTCGGAGGGGCGGTTTTGACTAACGATTTTCGCGCGTTCTCTTAATCGATCACTAATGTTGTCTGCTAATGGACGAGCGTATGCCAATTAATTACAAATAATCGTGATGTTGCCGAATGTTGTCGTTTATCAGCTTCATTGACAACTTAACACTTTTAAGCACGAGTTGCGGCCGTCGGGAAGGTCATAAAATCGGGCTATTGAACGTGCCTTGTGTCTGTCCTCAGTCATTTGTGTAAACATTCATTGCTTGTAGAACTCTACCGAGTGGTGCGCCCAAACAAAATGCCGAGTTTCCAAGTTAATCCCGAATACGCTCAAATATCCGAGCTGACTCCCGGTCTCTTCATTTGCGGTGTCAGTGCGTTGACTCCGGCCAACATGAAGGTAAACAAGTCCAGAGCAACGTGTAACATAATCATCATGTTAAGGCCTTTAAAATCCGTTTGATTGTTAACGCAACAAAAGAAGTCCCAAATGCCAAGGCTTTGGGTGAAATTCAACGAATGAAATTGTGGTGTGACGACACCTCCGACGAAGATCTCATGCCTTCATTTGACATGGTTGCCGACAATATTCATGCTGTGATTCAGGACGGTGGAAATGTTCTTGTCCATTGTGTTGCCGGTGTTTCTCGAAGCGCTGCGATCTGCTTGGCTTAGTAAGACGTCATAAGATAACAACATCTTTACAGCTTATTTTTAGTTTACTCAAATACCAATTCCGAAATCTGCGAGCCGCTTATCATTTCATGACCACACGTCGACCGATGGTTCGTCCAAACATCGGTTTTTGGCGTCAACTAATTCACTACGAACAGCTGACCAAAGGAAATGCTGGTTCAGTTCGCATCGTAAGAGACGAAGCACAACCAGACAAACTGCTTCCCGTAAGTTTTCCGACTCAAATGTTCATTGATGAGATTCATTATAGGACGTGTATTTGAAGAGCGTGGTTCCTGATCGTGAAGAGATTCGAACTCCATCTCCCGATCCAAAAGAAGCAGCCGCACAAGAACAAAAGCCCGAACCTAAACAACACAATTCACGTCGTCAGAAGTATCTGCCAGTTCTCGAACCGTTGATTGAGTTCAACGAAGTGTTGACTGAGGCCGTTGCGTCTGCTTGACTTGTCAACAAAACGTCTTGAATCCGTTCATTTTGCTGCCAAACTCACTTAAATCATTCTCGCCGTTCTACTGTTCATTCTCGGTGATTTGCTAAATGCGTGCCAGCGGTTTTCTTAACGGATATCGGTTTTTAATTATTTTGATTTTCATCTACGGGTCTCTGTTTATAATCTTTTCATTACCTATCCGTTAAGTGCATTTTCTACGTTATAGTTGTTTTGAATTCCCATTGTACATAGAATTGAAGCAATGTATCTAGTGCTTTTGTTGATAGTTCTCTTACGGTTACTCTCCGAATGAATAAATTTAAACGCAAACTGCAATCCATGAATTTCGATCAACGGTCATGTTTACATTCCCGATGAGACTGATAACGAAGCGATTAAACAACCGCTGGAAAGCAAAACACGTGGTGTCTTTCCGAAACAGTGGAAGAGTGTCGCAAATTCGAAGAATCGAATTATAATTCGAACAGACTTCCTGTTTGTTTCTAATATTAAACATACGAAAACGAATTTAAATTGCAGTAACAGGCATCGATGCGTGTGATGAAGAGAACGCGCAAGTCGTTTGAAAGCGAACAAATTGGACACACAGCAAAATATGGTTCAATATTTGCATAACGAATGGCATCATTCAAACTGCTGTTCATTAACGAGACTGCAGAGTGGTGGTTTCGCGCACTAATCGAAGATTTTTGTCTTCTCCATCCCTTTAATTTCCGGACACCGGTCGCTAGGCCACGATGGTCATAAGTAGTCGGAGAAATGGGCACTGCTTGACCGATTATTAGCCCCGGTCATTCCAAAGGCTACAGCGTTAATCACCTGACTTTCTCGATTTCATACCTCGTCAACTTCACCTGTTTCGGTCCGTAACAACCGAATCGTAGTTTTGTGCTGACCGTTGCGCAACAAAACGAGATCCAAATGTCGGAGTAGTAAACTTCTGGTTCAACCTCCAAATACTGTGGCTCTTTGAAAGTAAAACAAACGAAAAAAGGTCTTGAGGTCGTTAGTTAAAATTGCAACAACTTTCCGCTCTTCATTTCCTTGTTTCCATTGACACCCGTTTGAGATCTTAAAGTTGTCGTCGATGTCTGTGGTCATTTCTTACGAGAAAAACGTAAAAAGGTTTCGTTTTTTGTTGTTTGCGTGTTTGAAAGTTGTGAGAAACATTGCGAGCAAATTGAATCCAACTGCAAAATTGCTCCCCCAATTAGCAGCCGGTTTTGACAGCAAGCAAGAAACTGATCCCGCTCTTAATCAAAATGGCAGATGCATTCGACTAATCTAATTGACTTGATCGCGCGAATAAACAACAAGAAAGTTGCGGAGTGACAGTCGGCTATTGTTTTTGTTTTATCGGATCGTCTTCTGATTTATGGGCCAACAGGCAAACGTGTGAGAAGACGATATCGAATCTCCGAGTCATAAAATAACTCGGATCCGATCGGCATTTCCTTTGTGCGCAACGAGTAGTAGATTAACGGAACAGTCGAGTTCATATCGTTGACATCAATAAACGGGACTTTCGCTTGCAAAAACCATATCATTCAGCCGACGTGCTCATCGTCCATTTCGTGCCACGAGTGGTTTAATCATTCAAATTCAACGAAATGCCTTCGGACTCAGTGTCCAATTCGAATTGTTTTTTCCTTAAGCATCATGCCCATAACTCGACCGCTCTATTTGACTGTCGAGTATTGGAAGCGCTAAAGTAAGGGGAGTAGCTTAAAAAGAAGTGGGTCGACTTTTTTGCCTCAAATTCTAATTCATTACGAAACAGTACGCATTGGCCTCGGAGTTTTTGGCCTAACCGTTTCCGGTCTTTTCATTACCCTATCAGAATTGACCGCTTCTTTCTGGCATCGGAAACCGACATTCGGGGTTTCATTATGTCAATTCTTTCAGCGATATGTGGACCAACGCAAACATTCGACCAATTGGTCATTTGCCATTTACCGTAAGAGCAACATTATCAAAACTTGCCAAAGTCATTAAACGGTTTTATCGCTTTTTCTTAGAATCTGCGGTGTTTATCGAATAACGTAAACTGCAATGTTTACCTTCATCAATTATTTTTGGCTCCCAACTGTCCACCTCACAGGGAGCATTATTATTAATCGCATCGATCAGCCGTGTGTTGCGTATTATCCGCTGTGAAAACTTTTACGGCACTTTCGTTGCTTTCTAATCCAATTTTATTACAAACATCCACCAGTTTTGTTCTTTTGTATTCATTCAAATTAAGCGCCCATAAAAAGGAGTATGGACATGCCAAGTGGACAGCAGGAGGCGGCGGGCAGCTTTAATCGGGACCCTGTCAGTTTTGTTCGCTGCTCCGCCTATTTGAAGGAGATTGAGCCAAAATGACCGTGTGTAAAGGCGGCGCCAATTCTACAAAAAACGAGCCAAATGGTCATCAGAAGTCCGCGTTTCAATTCTTCAGATGCTGCGCGACGTGAACGTTTCTATTCTTGACTTTTATTTACATGATCGTGTTTTCATTCCAGTTGTTTAATCCTGCGGTCATGAAAAACGGTTGAACCAAATGTTGTCTATGCATTTTGTTTTCGTCTTCTCACTGACTTTATGGTCAACATATGCAGTGAAGGTAGTTGACCTTATGTTCTTCTATTCAAATATTCTTTAGATTTACCGAGTACGATACGATGCCCCGGTTGACTGGTTAGTTGGAGATCTTCTATTCGATCGTGTTTCTACATCCGATGAACAACTGAGTCCTCAGTTTTCTGCTGATTCCACGAGACTTTTTCGTTTGTCTAATCATTCGATTCTTGTCGCCCAGAACCTCCGTTCGTTTGCCAATCGACCGTTTCGTTTGGAAATTTTGGCTGTTCGGGGTTCCTATCGTCGGGTTATTGTCGTCTATGCAGAAATCACTAATAGGTAAATTTCCAACAACAATTCAATAGCAACTAGCAGTTTCAGCAGTTCATCTCGGTTTTATTTGAATGAATACGAGACGACCATCTCTGATGCAATCAAACCGGGAAAAGCAATCGAATTCAAACAACCGATTTCGTTAAGAAGCTTGAGAGCGAACCCTCGAATTCGTTATGCTTTCATTTCTCGTGTATCTTCTCATTTGAAACTGACAACTGAAAATGGTGAAGCAAAGGTAAGTATGATGAGTGAATGTAGTTTCGTATTCTAGACTTTTAGCTGATTGTTGATAGACCACTAAACGACACGTCAAATTTCGATTTCTATGTTGGAGCATTTGATGGTGAATCTCAGTTATCGACGGCCCGTATCAAGATTGAACTCACAAGTCTTGAAGCTCCACGCTTTCAACAATTGACTTATTTTCTTCGTCGTAGAATGATTCCTGCACACAAAACTTTGCTTCGATTAAATGCGAGGTTTGTTATTGCATAGTGATTGATACTAAGGTTTGTTTAAGAACAAATCATGGAGTTGTTGTATACAGTGTTGAACCCGAAAATGTGCCTTTCGATATTACTCCGTTGGCCGGTGATCTCTTTCCCACTCAAACACTTCGAACCGGTCACTTTTCATTCACAGTTCGTGCTCTGAACTCAATAGGAAAAGTGAGTACTCATTCCACCTATTAACAGTTTTTCTTGTCAGACATCTCGTGCGACAGTCAACATTATCGTCGGTGAACAAACAACAACCCGAAGACCAACCAGACCTCCAATGTCTTCAATACGAAATAGCCGATCACTTCGTTCTGGTTATTTGCCGATGCAAAGACGAGAAACCGATGATTTTGCGGTTTTGCTGCGCGAAGACAAACCGTTGGGTGTATTGGACATAAAATTGCCGCTGCTCGAAGGCGAATTTATACCTCAACCTGCAGAGTTCGAGAACACCGTGCGAGTACTAGAGAACGGATCCTTCGAGCTCATTCGATCGTTGAACTTCGAATCCTCATCTCAACTTCAATTCAACGTTCAAATTGCGAATGTCGACTCGAAGAGCACAAGTAAGTGGCAAACGCGTCAATTTTCATAAGATTTCCGGCATTCATCTCGAGATGTCCGGCTGAATTGCTTGCGCGCGGAAATGATGCGCATCTGATGGCCGTAAAATTGGCGTTTTAATCGAATTGCATTACTTCTTTCCAATCTGTGAGACGGATAATCGCGCAACTGCCAAAATGCATCGTGGCTTCGAGGCCAACGAGAGCTGGAGACCTCAAGGTCATGCGCGGATGCGGTGAAAGGAAGCCGCTCTCAACTTGACAAATTCCACAACCCACTCGACAAACGTGCCGAAATGTCCGCCGTTGAATTGTTCATCGGCGAATGCCAACATCTCAACGGCGTTTGTTTACATTGACAAAGAATTTAATTTGGGTCCAAATTTCAATTACATTTCCCGAAACCAGCAGTCAACAGCTGACACTACGGTCGAACCTAAATGAGCGTTTAGTGTCGACAGGTTCATGCTGTGATTTGCTGGTCTGTTTTTTGCTCAATTGTTCTCATCAGCCAATTATAACTCGACGGTTGTTGATTGAGCACACCGGCGGACCGTTGCATTCAATGGACAATCAAATCGAAGTCTATTCATGGACTAACGGGGTCGTTTTGCATCTGCTCAGACCGGCGCCATATGGACGAAGGTCGGGAGACGAATGAAATTCGTAAATTTTTTGTTTTATTAACCATAACAGTGCGGAGCACGTGTCTTTCGTAAAACACAATTGAGCGTGTGAAATAGAAGAGTCGTCAAGTTCATTAAGCAGCAGTTAATTATTGGCTCGAAAAAGGGAGCGGAAGCAAAAACAAGAAAATGCAATTGAGATTCCCGGCTGCTAATCCCTTGCGCCCTCAAACGATTGTAATTGAGTGGCCAGCGGCTGTTTACTCGTTCGTTTGAACGATGTAGAGGGAAAAACTAAGAAATAAAGAAAACAAAGCCAATTGGATATTTTAGTTCGAGATCAAAAAGTTCGAATCATATTGGAAGATGTCGATGAACCGCCAGCATTCTTGAACAAACCTCGACCGTTTCTTGCGGTTGTACCTCCCGAGCCACCAATTGGAATGTTGGTCTATCAGTTTAAAGCCAGAGACGAGAATGGTTACGGAAATACTAACGTTGAGTTCCGACTGATTAACACGGACCGTAAGAATAAAGACCTGCTACTTAAAACCAATGGATTGTGTTTAGCTGCCGATGCGTTTATTGTCGAGAGTTTGACAGGAGCTGTTCGTACGAGTTTGGAGAGCTACGATCCGAATGTCACTTATCGTGTTTATGCGCATGCAATTGATCAGGGTCGTCGTGAATCGGAAATCGCCGTTCTTGAGGTGGTGCCTCGAGATCTTGGACCGCAGTTCATGGAACAGTCCTACGATGTTACCATCGAAGAGAATTTGCCACCGGGTCACAGGTAAACCACTCATTTGTAATGTTTTGTAACTTGTTCGTAGTGTTTTGAAATTGAAAGCAGCAAGTTTTCCGGCTATTCGTGAAGGAGCAACCAAACTTCCGATAAAGTATGGTCTTTATGTTGACAGCAATCTTGCTCGTGAATCGCCGTACTTTTTGGTCGATGGAAAAGACGGAATAGTGACAATTCGGCGGCTAATCGACTACGATGATCCGAAAACTCCGAAAGTTTTTGAGTTGTTTGGTGAGTTTGTTATTCAAACAGCGGAAACAATTAAAATCGAGAGTAAGAATGGTGTCCAATTTGCATCACAATGTGTTTTGAGTGTGAGGCCTAAGGGGACGATAAATTTAAACACAAACAACTAACCATTACAATTAACTTAAAGTGGAAAATTTCAGCAACTGCTGATGATGGAATACGCAGCTTTGTTCCAATAACCGTTCGTTTGTCGGATGTTAACGACAAGAAACCGCAGTTTTGCAAAGAAGTTTTCGAAGCTCGAGTACCGGAAACAAGTGAGTTGTAATCGATAGCAACTCATCACTAACCTGTTCGTTTAGCCGGAATCGATTCGGCAGTTATGTCGATTACGGCGTGCAGTAAAGAACCGTCAGATGTTTTTACTTTTGATTTGTCTCCAGCAGAAGACAATGAAAATGGTGTCGAGTACTTCTACGTTACAACCGAACAGTTGAGCACAAACTCATCGGTTGGAATTGTTCGAGTTAAACAGGTTGGTTATAGAACAGCAATCCGGGGGCTCAATTAATTGTGCGGAATCGAGATTCATTCTCTTCATAATCACTTTCATCTTTAAATTTGAGTTCAAAGCTTTTGAACTAAACAAAAAGGTCTTCCATTCAAACTATTAGTTCTTTTGTTTTTCTGTTCAATTGCGTTCACTTGTGCTCAGTTCTTATCTCTTGACGACAAGCGCATTTTGGAGTGTTGGCGACTGTCCGCTGTTTGTGATGTGTTTTAGCCGTAAAGTAAAAAGTAATATGTTGTTGCTTTTTGCTTTTAAATTTGTTAACTCGGAAACTAAATTGAAAGCCTTCAGCGAGTTTGGTGGTCACTGCTTTTAGTTCATTTGCTGTTTCCCGTCCATCAGCCATTCGCTCTCACACACGACCTGTTCGTCGACTTTGGCAAAGTTTGTTTGTGAAGACCGCGCAGAGCTGTAATCTGTGGGCATTGCGGCGGTGCTTTCCAATTTCATTTGTTTACACGATGTGGAACGTCGGTCAAATCGCGCAGTCGGACAAGAAGAGGGTCCAATTGGGTCTTCCAAATTAGCGGCATTGCTCAGATTTGGGACCACGATTGCACTTGCTCTTTGAATTAGCGTACTCACCAATTTCCTGAAACTCCAAACATTCTTCATCGCAAATTTCTCTTCCAAAGACTGTCGGTCAGAGGCGTTGAAATCGGTCGCGGAGAATTTTCGTGCGTTGGCGCGGATCGTATATTGAACGTGACTCATTCCACTCTCAAGAAAATCGTCCGAGCGAAACGCTCACCAATCGAGTTTTCCATCTTTCTATTATGCCACAGGTGTGCCCTTTTAATGATTCAGGGCCCCTTAGGCTGCGGTCATTTCTTGTGGCGGCGTAGCGGAAGTCTTGAACAACGTGTGGCCATCCGCCGTTTTGTACACAAACTCGTAGTAAACGGCCACTCAACCGTCGACGGGCCGTCTATTCACCCTCGAATGGCTGACCTTCCTTCGCCGTTTGGCCGGAAGTTCGCTCTCCTGTTTGGTGAGAAAAAGTAAAAAGACTGACAAATGTTGGACATGAAAGCGGCAAGTTTGGAGTGTTGCGCAGCTTCGCGCTCCTCAAGGGAGTTTTTAAGACGAACTGTCCACTCGCGAATGTTGGTCGCCAATTGATGATCTGCTGGATCGGAGGACATTTGCCAGACGATTGTCGTTAGCAATAACGCCGTTTTTTACGACCCTTCTTTTTTGCCAAACCAACGGACGAAAATGACCACGAGCGAGCGGAAACGCCGGTTTGTTGAACGCGATCGTTTGGGTTGTAAAATCGAACGCCGCCGCGCAGCTTCTTTGTTGACGACGATGTGAAAGCGCCAAAGACGTCGTTCAATGGTGCATCACAATTGTCGTCGCTTGTTCGCGTAATCGAGCTGCACACCCCAAAAAAAGACAAACGTTACTTTCTTAACGGACGCGCGTTTCCCATCAGTTTTGGACCGATTAGCTTTTTTTCGACGTCGCGCTTTGTTTTCGTTTTCGAAATGTGGATAATCAAGTTGTGGCTAATCAATCGGCCTCCATCCCATTTCACACCTTTTCGTTGTGTGGAGACTGCGACCGCGCGATTTCTGTTGTGGAGTGTGTTTTCAAGTGCTCGCGACTTTTCAACACTCCGGACATGCAAAAACTTTGTCCGCCCCAAATTGCTGTCCATCCGATCGAACGAAAACTGCGACCAAGAACTGCGTGATTTGGCCAATTGAAAGATTGCCCGCAGGTGAAGTTCCGAGTCGTCAGTTGTTTCCGTTTGGATGTTGCGTTGAGTGATGGATCTGAATCGGGTTGTGGCTGCCACCAATTTTCTTTTTCCTCATGTTGCGCCATCTTCGAGTAAAAAGTGGTCGCTGGGGTGTGTTTCTGGAAGTCCAATTCATTTGCCATCGTCTGCCCAAGCGAATGGTCATTTTTAAGTGGCTTGAGAATATGCAAAAGAATGGTATGCGCGAGTGTAATTTTCTCAAAACCTTAACGACTTGGCACTTGAACTCGGGGATCTTAAAGTCTTTGGCTGCGTGCCAATACGCATCGCTTCGGGCAACTTGTGGGCTCATTCGATGCACCCAATTTCGTGTATTCGTTCCACTATTGCGATCGTCTTTCACTTGTGTCGAGTAATTATCCGCAGCGATCGAATGCACAGTTGAGGCGATTTCTCGCATTTTTTTCGCTGTCGGCAGCTTATTTTCGCCTTCTGGCGCTTTACTTCAATTGGTTCCTTTGTTATGATCCATTGTTGTTTCGGTTGTGATCGACCGATTTTTCACGAGTTCCATTCTTGTGGACCGCTTCTTTTGAGCGCGTTGGCACGGGAATCTGCGTGTTCTGTCGGTTTGCGGTCATTTCATTTGCGTGCGTTTGTGTGTGACCTGCTGGACTTGTCGTGCATTAGCGAATGGTCAGAGAAATCGCCGCACTCAAGAAACTCTTCGTCTTTTACAACAAAACGAGCAAGTTGGGGAGAAAAACGCGAGCGCTGAAATCAGCCCATGAACGACGCACCTGCGCGACAGAATGGACGACGGTCGAAACGCGTTGTGTGTGTATGTTTTCGACTTGCGCACTGACTGTCGAGCGCTCTGTTTAGACATTCCGCACTGGTCGTTCGATACGTGGCTCTCTTTTTAAATGACCTTCGTCCACTACGAGAGTCACCGGCCGGCATATCGGGATTTGGTCTGACGCGAAATCCGAAGGCGCGAACCATCTCCCCGCTACAAACAAGCCCTTTGCGTGGTCAGATCCCCGTTTGCGTGTCCCTAAACGAGAATAAACGTGCAAAGAGCGCGTTTTTTGTCCAAAAATGCCGTCGGTCATTTCGTATGTGTGAGAGGATGTCCAACTAAATTTTCTGTTGTCTCGACTTGTCGCAGCGCAAAAACCATTTACGAGGAAGTACAGTAAAAAAACAAACTCGTCCTTTTCGACCTCGTGCCGTCGAGCTGCACGTCGTTTCGGTTTTCGTTTTTTCGGTTTGACCTCGACGCCCTCGCTTTCCCTCCGCTTTGTTTGTATGCGAGGGTACCCTCGTTCGTGTGTACCCGCTCTTGTAACAATTTATTCTTGCCAAAGTCGTCATTCTCACCTTCTGCTGTTTATCTTTGTATGAGTCAGAAGACGCGCGTTTATCTCTTCTGTCGGTTCATTGATGAATCACGGCTTCGAACGTTCACGTATCAATGCAAAGAAGACGGAAAGTGACTGCAGTCGAAGTGGTGTTTAATTTTTAAACATTTTTTCTTGTCCACTCGAAAGAAATTTGAGGAGTTCGAAACATTTCGTCCTTTTTTTGCTTCGACCAATTGCTGTTTTATGCGAAAGGTCCATTCGAGAAATTTCATTTAATACACGACTTCCGTTTCCACTTCTCTGATTCGCATATTTCGAACGAAAGTCGCCCGCTGGTTGGAGATGTTTTTTAGCGGAAAACAAATGCCAAAACGATCGTTGCAACGTGTAAGGTGGACGACGACGACGGAAGGTCGTTGGAATGAAGAGTCGTTGGCCTTGGGCACTCGAGGGGGGTCTGTTGAATCATAGCGTTGTGATGAGCGACCGTTTGGTGACTCCCGTCGTGTTATCTCGCGCGAATTCTCTCGTTGCAACCACCTGCGGCGTTTTGCTCCAGAAATTGCCGTCCGTCGAGCTGAATTATTCGTGCCATTATACTCGTATTAATCAACCGTTGTCGTTTTAGCTCTCAATCGGTCCTTCGACCACACTCTCGATTTCCGCACAATTATTCTTGAATTAGCCCCGGGGAGCAGAAATAATTGAAATAGCCGTTTCGTCTTTCTAAGCCGTGAATTTAGCCCCTTGACTACGAAGACCCGCGTCAGCGGGATGGATTTCTCTTGGGAGTTCGCGTGTTCGACGGTCGATTCTATGCCACGGCCAAAGTTCGACTTCAACTCGAAGATCGTAACGACAATCCGCCCCGAATCCACGGACCACAAACCCTGCGGATCTCGGAAGACGTCAAAATTCACGAACAAATCGCCGTCTTTACGGCAACTGATGAAGACGTCGGCGACACAATCAAGTACGTACAAAAATGAATTCACGGCTTTCTGCTCCTCGGGCTCCTGGTTCCTCCTTCCATTCCTCGTTGTTTTTGTATTGTGCGGGAATCCGTGTGTGGCTCAGCCTCACATGTCACTACCATTCGAAACGGGCGTTCCACATCGCTTCCTCAGTTATTCGAATAACAAAAGTCCACGGGATATTCTGCTAAGTGTTGTCAAGAATATTTCTGAAAACGTTCAACCCGGCGAGGTTCTGTTCAATTTCCGAGCCGAAGACAAAAACAATCCAACGTACAACATCTCGTAAGTTTCGGGTGCAAAACAAAACTTGTTGATTGGAAACTTAATCTCCATTTTCAATTGTTGTCGTTGTGATGAACTTGACTGCTTATTTAGATACCGAATCAATCGTGAATCCGATCCGAAACGACAGTTCAGTATCGATCAGAACGGAGCACTGCGTGTGGCGGCACCTGTTGATCGCGAGGACATCGCTTTCTACAATCTGCGAATTGAAGCCTTCGATACGAATGGAAACATCGGAACTCAGTTTGTGGACATCTATTTGGACGATGTGAACGACAACGCTCCAATTCCGTACACCGTTCCACATCCGTGTGTTTTCATGGAAAACACTACTCCCGACTACAATCGACCAATCTGCGAAATTCGGGCATATGATCGTGATTCTCGAGCATTTGGACCACCATTTCACATGGAAGTTGCCGACAGCTTCAAATATGCCGATCAACTTCGTTTGGAGTTCGTTCCTGATGGCGATTCTGGAAACGGATTGATGAACATTTTTGCATTGAAAACATTCGATCGCGAGACAACCAAACGCATTGAAATTCCGATTATCATCACCGATAAAGACGGTAATCGAGCAACTCGAACTGTCTACGTGATCATTGGTGATGTGGTAAGTTTTTGTATTGAAGCTGCTTTTTTTTATCATTCTTATATTTAGAATGACAGTCCAATGCACGACGGCCAAATGAACATTAATGTCTACAGTTACATGGGTCATTTGAAACGTACGAATATTGGTCGTGTTTACGTGAGTTTTGGTATCAATTTTATATTCATTAGAACTTTTAGGTCGATGATGCAGATGATTGGGATTTACCGGATAAAGTTTTTACAGCCAATTCACCACCTCGTTACTTCACGGTTAGTAACAGCGGATCGGTGAGTTTTAATTGCTAAGAAGATTATAAGCTGTGAATTTTAGATTACAATGGAAGCTGATACTCCACCGGGAACGTACAACTTTGCTGTTGATGTTGTTGACAACGCGCGTAATGAGAAAGCTACGGGAACGGTGACCGTGAACGTCTTCAGTTTCCCACAAGTTGCTTTTGATAATCAAGCAGCAATTCGAATTTCAATGGACAGTGCAGGATACGAAGATTCCTCTGCTTTTCTTCGCGACGCTAATGGTCGCAGTTCACCAAAAGATGCGTTCGAATCGTTGCTCAAAGAGAAGCTCAGTTCCGACATGGGAATTCGAAATGATCCGTCGGTTGATGTCTTCTCCATCAAACCATCGCTCTACGACGGCACTTTCGATGTTCGATTTACGGTTCTTCACGGGAACACTTACCTCAGCAAGACCTCAGTTGAGGGCATCATTGCTGCTTATTTGAGTGAATTCGAAAAGGCCATTGGCGGTTACATCAAAGCTGTGGGTATTGATATGTGCCAAATTACGCGATGTGATAACGGCTGTAATACCGTTCACAAAGCTGATTATGTAAGTAAATTCATTGGGACGTTTTTGATAAAATGACCATTTCAGGACGGTCTCGTGGTTGCAGCGAATCAAACGGTTCTCGTTGGAGTTAATGCGACCGCTTATGATGATTGTGTTTGTCCTATTCAAACGGCTGCATCTGCTTGTTCTGGCGGCTATTGGTAAGTATTTGAATGGCAAATACACAAATACAATCAAATGTTTTAGTTACAACAATGGTATTTGCCACAACTTGTCTCCTGGAGCAGTTTGTGAATGCTCGGTAAGTTCTATTCGAACCGTCGAGTGAATATTCCCGGGTTGTTTAGAAACATTTACCCGGTTTTCGGTGTCAAGGAACAACTCGATCGTTTGATGGTGACGATGCATTCGCGTGGTTCAAAACAGTTCCTGCTTGCACTTCACTCAACATCTCATTCAGTTTTGCAACAACGTGGGTTTTTTATTTTGAGATTAACTGTCAACTGTTTATTCTAGTCAATTGGATGGTATTCTTTTGTACACTGGTCCAATTCATGCGAACGTCGACGACGATCATCACCAACTGTACACCGATTTCCTCTACGCGGGATTGGAACAAGGCTCATTAGTTGTTCGACAGTTGAATGGTCACACTCCAGTTAATATTTCGCTTTCTGGAATCACTCCACTCAATGATGGGAAATTTCACAAGATACTGATTGTTCAAACGAACAAGAAATTGGAAGTTTTCATCGACGATTGCCGCCTAAAACTGAACGGCGAATGTTATCAAATTGCAAGTAAGTGAACAGCAAGAACACCAACCATGACATAAGCAATCGTATCTTTGGACCATTGAGTAAACTTTGCTTTCAGTTGCCGATGATGATGAGAGGTTAAATGTCGTGAATCCATTGCAATTGGGTGGCGTGTTTCGAGGTGACGGTGGAGTCCATCCGCTTCTACGAAACAAAATCTCCTTGAAAGGATGTATGAGAAATCTAATGGTTAATGGAGATGTTAGTTCGATTTTGTCTTCAAACAATCTATGGTTTTCTTTAGTTATACGACATGGAAACTCCCGAGTTGTCGCGTGGATCGACGGCCGGTTGTAATTCGCTTTGGAACAATGCTTGTACGGGAGCAAATGGTGGAAGTTTTTGCGAACGTGGTGAATGTTATGCCAACGATTTGAATGAGCCACGAACGTCAATGTGTGATTGTCCGCCGGGCTACATCGGAGAAAAGTGCAACGAAAAAGCGCCGTGGATTGAATTCAAAAGTCCGTCGAGTTTCCTTAAATTCGTTACACCCGTACGATTTGACAACAGTCGGGACTTGGAAACTCTTTTTGTTTTGCCACCAAACAGCCGAACAAATGTCGGACAAGTTGCTGGAGTGTTGTCATCAAATAGTGATGTAAGGAGATGTAGCAAACAATCCTTAATTTATAGCTTGATTATAGGCAAGTATGGACATTCACGTGCAAGATGGTCAACCACAAGCAACGTCGCAATTTCCACGTTCCACGCCTCCCGAGTTGACTTTGCAGTTCGAACACTTGAAGCTTAACTCCGGAGTTCCGTATTTTGCTCAATTCCATGTCGATCCATATGTTTCGTCGTTTTCTCTTGATCACTCAACTCACACATCAAAGATTCGAACCCACTCACCAGCTGAACTTCTTGACCCCAACTCGATCATTGCTGGCAGTCAAAATGGAATTTCCGATGGTTTCAATGGATGCATGAACATTCTGCGTTTTAATGGCGAATTTCTTAATTTGGCATCAGCGATCGCAAACACCGAGAATACAGCGCAAGAAACGAATCGAATCGAAGAAACGAATGGCGGTGTTATTCCGTATTCTGATCAACACGACATCGTTTCCGGTTGCTCTCATTTGGCTACTTGTCAATCTCTCGGACCGTCGTTCTGTCCTTCTGGAATGGTTTGTCAAGACTTGTGGAAAGGACCGGTTTGTACGTGTCCTGATGGTGCTACTGCACTTCTCGATGCTGATGGATTACTTTCGCATTGCAATGAAGTTGCTGCTGTCAGCTCGTTGGGAATTTCGAGTTCAGCCGTGATTTTGATTCTTGTTTGCTTGGTGCTGCTTATTGGTAAGCTACCTTCTTGCTACTTAAATTAATTGTAAATTATAGCTATTGTTCTGATGATGGTCACTTATACTCGAAGACGAAAGGCACCATTTGAACCCGTTGGTGGACCTGAGGACTTTAAACGAGACAATTTGCGAACTTATGGTGTGGAAGGCGGCGGTGAAGCGGACAACAGTCGACATAACATTTCGAATCTTCGAAAGCCTGTAATGCCACTGGAAGGCAACGGTCTTGGTGGACCGAAGGTTTACCCGCAAAAACCCGGTACTTTTTTCCTTCTCATATTCAATTCATTTGACGAAATTTTAGATGACGGTTTGAATGCTCAAGTCGACGATATGGATCGTGATCCAAATACTGGTCCGTACGATGAACTTCGAATGTACAATGTTGAAGGAGATAACCAATCGACATTGTCCTTGGAATCTCTGGATTCAGCCGTCAATATTTCAAACATGGACAATCGCGATGTAAATCTTTGAGCAGCCAATTTTGAAACTAATCTCTTGATTATAGTTGCGTCGTGATTGGGGTGGAGCACGGTAACCCACATAGACACTACTAAACTTACGGGTCCCGACTTAGAATACAAAATGAAGGATTTTAAGTTATTTGTTTTTATTTGCTATTTCTTGCCATATTTTTAACCCAATTTGCAGAGATTTATTGTTAGATTTTTCGCCTTCTCTTGCATCAATCATTTTGCCATATAAGTTGTGTTGTTTGTCTTCGAAGTCGCAGTCGTTACGATTTCGACTTCTGTCTGTAATCAATGTCTCTAAGTTTGTTACTGCCCTTGTGTTGGATTGCTCATTTCTCTTCACATTTCTTTCGTTTCGACCTGCCACGCCCAGTTTGATTGTGCATTTACTTTGAATTTCGGTTGTAGTATCTAGCTTTATTGATCTTTTCTTCTTCTGCATTTCAATTGCGGTGTTTGGCCGTGACTTTTATTTGCCTCAATTTGACTCATAACTCAGGAATTGATTCCTGAACAAAATTGCGCCTTTCATTCAGTTCTAACAATCTGCCTATCTCTGTTTTGTCCTAATACTTTGTCGACTATTTGCTTCACTTCGAATAATAGAAAAAAGATAAACATTAAAAATTTGAACGACAAACAGTTTATGACAACCCGTTTTAACAATTCAGTTTACAAGTGCTGATTCACATTTACGAATGGGACGCCGGAAGAGAGTCGTGCGTCATCGAAGGTTTCCAAATATCTTCGGGTGTTTGCAGCCAAAACACAGCAAATTCGAAATGCCTCCCGACAGTAATCGGCTTCCTCCTGAGATGATGCAGTTGTTGGGTAAAATAACGATCAGAAACTTACTTGTTTACCCCAGTTACTTTCAATAGCTCGACTGAGCGTCGAAGACAACCGACGACCATCGGCCATCAACATCGATTCGATGGATTTTACTCTGTTTTTGTGCGGCTGATCTAAGAGTTCTTGATGCGGTCCACTCACGGTAACTAGTTGCTCCAAAATAAATAAAACTCTCTAATCATTCAAATTAAAAGCAATTAGTCGAAGAGCCTACTTCAACGTTGTTAATCAGTTCCTCACGAGTTTTTTCGAATGAATGACTCAATTCACCGGTGGCTTGTAGAAGTTCGGTTGCGGACTTATGAATTGGATCATTAGATCGAAAAGGAAACTCATCGTGAATTCTAATCGACGCATGCGGCAAATCGCCAACAGATCTTTCTTTCTCTAACTGTAAACAAAAGCCATTGAATTGCGAGATTGCCACGAATTACTTCTAACTCTTGTTCTCTTAGCCACTGGTCATCGGCATTTCCTTGCGCTCGTTGTTCTGCCAGAGTCTTCCTCAGCACGACAGCTTCCAGTTGTGCAATGTCGACTTTGAATGGCGTTGCAGAGATTTTAGGAGTCTAAAAAAGCGTATGCGGACTTGATAAGAGCTTACCTCTTCACTCATTAATGTCAGTTTATCTGCTGGAACCTCACTTTCAATTTGTTTTACAAACGATTGAAGTGCTGTTCTGATCTCGCTGATTTTCGGTCTTTTTTCTGCTTTTAATTTCCACATTCGCAAAAGAAGATTATAAACGGCATTTGGACATCTTTCTGGTTGGGACAAAACGTCGCCGTTTTCGAGTTTTGTTACGATCTCGTGATTCCTGACGCCTTGCCACGGCTTCTCGCCTAGGCTTAGTATCTCCCAAAAGCAGACTCCCAACTGATACACATCGCTGCGAGTGGTGAATTTACGTTCATTCAACGACTCAACCGGCAACCATTTGAGCGGAAGTTTTGTGTTTGTAGCTGGAAACAAACTTATTGCAGCAATAAATGTCGACTTACAAGTATACAGATCACCTTCTAGAAAACGACTCATTCCGAAATCCGAGAGTTTAACAGATTTTGGATTTACCACCAAAACATTACGAGCCGCTAGGTCCCTGTGCACGTACTGATGAGAATGAAGATATTCTACAGCGGAAGCAATTTGACGTGAAAACAAAAGCAACGTAGACAATTCGAGTGTTTCACGTTCTCTTTTCAAATATTGTCGTAGCTCTCCCAATTCGGCCAACTCAAGAACAACCCAAACGGCTTTTCGACACACCACACCGATTAACCTAATTATGTTTTCATGATCGAATCTTGACATTGTATCTACAACAGAATACTCTTAATTCGTTTTCTTTTGTTGTCGACATACACGCTTCTTCCAATAAAAGTCGATCAGCGACAATTGCTTCTTCGCCGGCAACATCTGTCTTTCCAACCTTAACTGCCACATGCTTCCTTTTTCCGTTACGACTGTAGAGTCCACGATAAACTAGGAATAAACATAAGAAACGTTGAGTTCCGATACCCACCATTTCCGTACTGTCCACTTCCCAATAGTTCTTCCAAGTAAACAGAAGTTGGATCAAGATGTAAAGTTTCAGCTGAAAACGCTTTGAATTTGATTCGACAATTGTCTTTTACCTAAGGTAGTACTTTCGATATCAACTCGTGGCGTTGGATCCGGTTGTGCAACGATACGACGCCGAACCACTGGTGAAAGAGTTTCAGATTTCTTGCGCGGAACTTCAAGGTTATTAGTCGACATTCTCAAGTCTAAACATAATCGACATGAATCTTAATTACAATCGTAACTACCAGTCCAACACCAAACTGATGCCTGTTGACTTAGAAGCATCTGATATCCATCCAACAAGTGTGCTAAGCTTTCGGCCATTGAAATTGTTGGTATTGTTATAATCTACAAGAGGCACAATGATTGCTTTCAGTCAATTAATGAGTACCATCGGTGTTGCGCATCCAGAAATTTTGACTCGCAAAGCACAATGTTCAGTTCGAGAATCTAAACGTCGTAGAGACAAATCGATTACACTTCGCAAGTCGCATAAAGTTACTGGCTAAACATTGCAACTAATCCATTTTCATTCGAATAACCGACCTCTTTAGTGTTCTCGTTCTTGTATGCGATTCCGAAATGAGGTCCAATGAAAAGCTCAACCGGTTTGTGCCACGTATTACCGATAGAAACGCGAAAAACCTCAGTATCAAATCGAGTAATCGAACGAAGTTGTTTCATGAAATGGGAAACGCATTCTAATTCACTCAAATGAGCAATCTTTCGAACCGCAGCAATCAGTTGCTTTTGAAGTTGCTTCTTCTAAAAATATTCGATTGTTAGAAAACTAGATCTTGAAATCACCTTTGAAGCAACAACAAGTGATTCGGGTAAATAGCGAAGAAGACCGCCTTCAGCGTCAATGACAGTAAAGTCGAGACGTTTTTCAACATTTTGACTAAAAACCAACTTACTGTACGTCTCTTGTTTAGTTCATACCTTGTGAGAGTGGGAAATCGTTTACGAATAGCAATAGCAGCCATTGCAATGGCTTTTTCGTTGTCAACTCGCCAAGCTATTCGACGAACATAATCGTTGAGCAATTGATCCCACAGGAACAGATACCTTAAAAGCTCCAATTGACACACTATACCTTCAGAAGTATTCTTCTAATTGACGCACTCTCCATAATCCAAAAATACAAATTGTAACTGAAGGTTTTTGTTTTTAAATCTTTTGCGAATTGTGGAGAGATTGAAAATTAGACGCACTACGCGTCAATCAGAGCTTTTACGGTACGCGACAAGTTGAGTTTGCATCATTTCATGTAAACCTCTAGGCAAAAAACGCAAACGAAGTTCGAATCGCAGTTGTTGTCCGTTAGCTTGCGGTTGAATGTAATGGCGATCTAAAAGAGCCTTAAACAACCGAACCAGTACTTTCACTACCGATTTGAGGTTTTCGAAGTGAGTAATGTAACCAATTGCTGTCTTCTTCGGTGCTTCCCGGACCACCACTACCGACCGTACAAAGTCGAAGAGCAAAGTTGCCGAATGAAAGACGATCTACGCCAATACCCTCAAGGACAACGTGAAGAATTCGCTAAATTGCGAAATCAAACATAGAGTTCTTTTTGTTCAAACTCACTTGTACTGTCGTAAACGAATCGACTCGAACGTTTTTGGCCGATCCATCAGCCAAATAAATTTGAATGATTTGCGTTGACATTTCAGTTACATCGAATACGATAAAGAAAAAGACCTAACAACCAAGTGGAATCCGCTTGCAACAAAATTGGTACTTATCAAACGACAACAGACGACCGTTATCACGTAGTGACGGCGTTTGTTCTTGATCCAGCTCGGACGATTAATCTCCCTTATCCATGAAGAAAATTGGAACAGGCTGTCCAATGAGCTGAAGACGCGAACAAGCGAAAAGTCCGTGGAAAGGTTTTTGGAATGAACTAAAACACGCCGAACAAGAATCGTGGTGGACAAAAAGCGGAGAGCCGATCGGCCATTTTGTTGAAAATACCCGACTGCTGCATCGTTTATGTTCCGTCCATTTGACCACAGAAACCTGTCGTGATGACGCATCAAACGGCATGCGCATTCACCTCACCGGCAACATCATCATCAAGTCGTTCGTTTTATGAGAGCAGAAAGAACGGGCAGTTTGGTTCGCATGAAGCACGTGCTAACCGTCTAATTAATGGCCTGCAACGGCGATTCTGACAAAACGAATTGTTCGGATTTCATGTTTCCAATTCAAATTTACACACCAACTCATCAGTTTGTTAGAATAACTACAAGTTTCCATTTCCGCAGATGTCAGTTGATTCGCAGTGAAATTCAATGCGCTTTGTTTGGTTGTTTGGTATCAGATGGCTGCGTCTTTTCAGCAGCGAATCCTGAGTCTCGACTTGAAAACACTCCACAAAGAGCAATAATCGAAACTAACGAAAAGCCAACGACCACCGACCGACTCGGTTGGTTTTCGCTCTGCCGCCAACTTAACGTTATTGAAGCAGTTGATTTGCGCTAGAAATGTCTGAATTCTTCTTTAACATTGATCACGGATATTTGGAGGCGTTGATTCGCGGCTTCAAGAGTGGACTTTTGACTTCGACCGACTACTCCAATTTGGTTCAATGCGAGACTTTGGAAGGTGAGGAAAACAAATTTCAATCAACTTTTCGTTTCAGATCTGAAGTTGCACATTCAGTCCACGGACTACGGCAATTTTTTGGCCAATGAGCCGGGAAACATTACCGTTCAGGTAATCGATGAGCGGCTCAAAGAGAAGTTGGTCACCGAATTCACGCATTTGCGAAACAATTCTCTTGAACCACTTTCCACATTCCTTGATTATATCACGTGAGTTCTATAGATTCGATTAATGAACTCGTGTGTTGCAGTTATTCGTACATGATTGACAACATTATTTTGTTGATCACTGGCACTTTGCATCAACGGCCAATCAATGAGCTGATTTCCAAATGTCATCCGCTCGGTTCGTTCGAACAAATGGAGGCAATTCACATCGCGTCGACTCCTGCTGAGCTCTACAACGCGGTTCTTGTTGACACACCGTTGGGTAAGTGGAATTGAATCAAATCATTGTATCGGTTTTTAGCTCCGTATTTTGTTGACTGCATCAATGAGCAGGATTTGGACGAAATGAACGTGGAGATCATTCGAAACACACTCTACAAGGCGTATCTCGAAGACTTCTACAAATTTTGTAAGAAGTTGGGAGGTACAACCGCCGAAGTGATGTGCGAGATTTTGGCTGTGAGTTGGAGCGTAAAAGCTCTAACCAATGGTGCTTTTTAGTTTGAGGCTGATCGAAGAGCTATCATCATCACAATCAACAGTTTCGGTACCGAGTTGGCGAAAGAAGATCGCAGCAAATTGTATCCGAAATGCGGAAAATTGTATCCGGAGGGTTTGATGGGTCTGGTACGCACCGAAGAATACGAGCAAGTGAAGCAAGTTTGCGAATACTATTCCGAGTACAAATCACTCTTCGAAAACAGCGGAATTAATCCGGGTGAAAAGACGTTGGAGGATAAGTTCTTTGAGTACGAGGTTAGAGAATTTTTTATTCGTTTTCTGATGCTATTGTTCAGGTGAAATTGAATGTGCAATCGTATTTGCATCAATTTCATTTCGGAGTCTTCTATGCGTTCATCAAATTAAAGGAACAGGAGATGCGCAACATCATTTGGATTGCTGAGTGTATTTCTCAACGACATCGCAACAAAATCGACAACTACATCCCAATTTTGTAAACATGAGCTTTCGGTGCGATAAGAGAGAGATAAAAAGTTCTGACATCCGATTTCTAATTCCACTCCTATTTGCTATGCTCCTCTATTCTGGATATTGTTCTTGTAATATTCTCGTTTGTACGCAGTCAACTGAAAACGAACACGTTTGATCGCTTTTCTGACAACAAACTTTCACGACAAATTCGCCCGCCCAGTTTATTCAACGTGGCCTATCACTTTATGCTTCTGTCTTCATTTGTAGATTGTGTCTTAGTCGGAATAAAATATTAAGAACGCAATCATTACTTTAACTTTATAATCGCAACAAAAATAACAACAAACGAACACATTACTTCAAGGGGATGAAACGAGAGCTGTGAGTTGCACCAATACCCGGACGACCGTGCTTCACAGGCTTGTAGGTGATCGAAAACTCACCCAAGTAGTGACCGATCATTTCAGCGCGAATTTCGACCTAAAGAACCGAATAGATGCAAGTTTAACGTCGTTGACTTACTTGGTTGTAAGCACGTCCGCTATGGATTCCAACAACGCAACCGACCATTTCGGGCAAAATGATCATATCGCGAAGATGAGTTTTGATGCACGTTGGTTTCTCCAACTCCTTGGCGTTCTTCTTCGCCTTAACCAGACGTTGCAACAACGAGCGGTGTTTCTTCAACAATCCGCGTTCCAAGCGTCGGCGTGCGCGACAATGCAAAAGTTTGGCAAACTGTGGACTAAAAAGCGAAATCACAAGACTGCCAATCGAAATCTCACCGGTCCATGTCCAACAGTTGATCCAAATCGACACCGCGATAACTGAACTTACGGAACGTACGCTTCTTCTTCTCGGCGTCGGCCATTTTCAATCACGAAGTTTTTTGTGTTGAAACCTGGAACAATCGAAATAACAAAAACTCGAGTAAAAGCCACGAATATCACGAACCCGAAAGCAAAAATCGGAGCGAACAGAAAACGAGGCTCAACAGCGAGAGCTAGCGATTACTGTGTGGCATTCGAACAGGCGAAATCGGCTCGAGACCACTCAGAGGTTTGAGATGCAGTTTTCCGATGTGACTTATTGAACGTCGAAAATTGAAACTCCAAAATGGGATGAACGGCATTACAGACCGCCAATGAACTCGGTCAATATTATGCTAATCATGCGTTTTACATGTAGTTTATGTTTTGGTATTTTTCTGTCGAAGTGATGCGCCGATTTACTGCTTTGGTTTTTGTTGTTATGGACAACAAGTTGGTTGATATCTTCAATTGATAACAGACATGATGGGAAAGTTTTGAAATCACGAAGCAGATCGTCGTTTATTGTCGTTGTGTGCAATTCATATTTGTGTCTGATTGGAGATTAGCGACTCTTCCGGCCTGAGGAACCGTTTCCGATGGGTGTGTCGATTAAATGACAAGCGTCTAAGGTAAGCATAGAGTTTGCACAGCTGACGTATTTTCGCACAATCCCAATTTACGATGATGAGTGCTCTCGTTAACGAGTTATTAGCTCATTCAGCTTTGCGAAGTCCCAGAACTGCAAGTGTGAATTCGAAACTTCAAGCAGAAACTTTTAATGAACTGCGGCGTGCGCAATGGATGCACTTGTGTTGTTTTTTGTTGTCACGGAAACTGCCCCCAGCTGATAATTGTATTTTCAGAGTTTTGTATTCGTCAAATGAGATTTTCGAACTCGTTACTGATTCATTCCGCGTCTATTTGCTTGGCAGATTGATACCAGGCATTTTATTGGCCATCTCACACCGTAATGTTGTCGGTGTGGCGACAGTTCCTGCTCTTGCTATGGAAAGCGTATATAATTAAGCGAAAACAGAAGGTTGAATGAACTTTGTGTAGTTAACTGATTAAGTTACACAATTTAGATTCTTGTTTTTATCGAAATTCTGATACCAACCCTTTTGTTTTTATTGGTTGTTCTTATTCGAACTCGTAATTTTGATGTCGATGCACCAGTTTGTAAGAAAACTAAAATAAAAGACAGTTATGAGACAATTTTTAAGGCCACTATGATTCTAAACCTTTTCCTTCTGCTGGAGTGTTGCCTTTTGCTCACGGTTTCTTTTGTTCCTACATGAACAACTGTAATCAGGCTCCGACGACAGGAGACGAAAAGATTGTGATCAACAATTCGACTCGTGAATCGAGGTAGATTTAATAGTAAGCTCGAATACAACTATAAATTTAGTGCCGTTAATGGTATTCGTTGGCTTACCGATCTTTTCTATTATCTTGGCTATCAAACTGAAGCGTGGAGTGTGATTTTCGATCAGATTGCCTTTTGGGTACGCACGATATCTGAAGCTCAAAATGACCCTGATTCTCGCAAACGATATCCCTTTCATTTGCTCTTCGCATCGGAATCGGATATGGACGAAGTTCTACGTGAAGGCCTAGAATACGATGATGAGGATGTCGAGAAGTTTAACAACCTTTATCTCACTCCACTGTTTCCAATTTGTGTTTATGATGCAGTAAGTCGAGTTCTTAAGGAATTAATCTTGTTTAGTATACACAATACCAAAAATCAGATCCATTGACCATGTGGAGTTCGCCAATTGACACCCTTTGCGATTCAAACAAATTGAATTTGTGCTTCGAAGGCGAAGGTTTCAATGTGACCGATTTGGATTTGTGTAAGATCTCATTCTCGTATTTGACTCTTGCATATGCGGGCTATGCTGAAAACTTCGACATTAATAACTTATCTATTCGCTTTTTTGAGGTTGACCTACAAAGCTAATTGCTCTTTACTGTACCATATCATTTAGCATAATCGACCCAACTTTATGTCAAACATTCCCGAACATATTCAACCGAGCTTCACAACAAATGGTCTTTCGATCCTGTTCACTCATTTTCCTTTGCCTCATTTTCTTCGTGGCTACAATCAATCTTCGATGTTGGACGCTCTTTTTTGCGGAACCTTTAAAGGTTTACATAATTGTGTAATTCAGTGTTTACAAACAACTTGTAGAAGTTCTCAACAATGAAAACAACAAGTTTGGACTCGTCTTCAATCCAAATTCGGTGCTCGTGAGCATTAAACGGAAGCTCATGGATTTTATACAAGATGCTATTCCTTCGGAAACGCGTTCTGGCAAAGAAGTCTGTGGAAATATTACGGTTCATGAATGTAAGTAAGTCTGTCGGTATAAACTAACGATTGGTACAGTGAATCACTGTTCGCACAACATTTTGAACTTCAAAATGGCACGATCGATGATTCAAGGATACATACTTGTTAGTCCCGATACTCCTCTTGTTCGATCCATTATCGAACCGCTCAATGAACCGTTTCGTTATCTGAGCCTTCTTCGTGACATGACAGTCGATCTGAACAATTTAGCTTTTGATCTTCAAGACGAAATGGCTGCAAGTAATTTGAGTGTTGCTGCTGAAGTAAGAGCTTTTTCTGTGCTCTAATTTGAATTTATCGTTTAGAATTTGGCAAAAAATCTTTTTGATTATGGACTGATCGACAATGAAACCGCTTCGACATTGGAACACGCTTTTGGAAGCTCAACAGACAAACGATCGCTTTTCCCGCAAATTAAAGGGATTTTGGATACGATTGTGAATGCAACATCTGTTTGTTTGTCTCTGTTGATTTGTGATTCTTATGAGATTTTAGTGCATTCGCTTGAATCGTTTCATTTTTGTCGATGACGAACATGAGTTGGAGAAGTTGGCGATATGTTTGGGCGACTACAGCGAATACTTTACGAGCATTGTGTTTCCGGACTTGAATTTAACGGTCGACAAACTACCACCAATGGTCAAATACAAAATTCGACATCAACCACGATTGGTTGATTGTAAGTTTAGAAAAGCAGTTGGTTTTTATAAGAAATCGTTGTTTAGCAACCGGTGCAATATCCGATATGTGGAGTGTTATTGCCCGGGACAATCCATTGATTGATCTTAAATACTTGACATTTGGTTTTGTTTTCCTTCAAGAACAACTGGAGAGTCGAATCGTCGAACATGTAACCAATTCAACATTAAGAGTCGGAGTCTACGCACAACAAGAACGTAAGTGTTGATCACCATCTTATTAAGTGGGTATATGATGTTTCAGCTTACCCGTGTACAAAATCCGATTCGTAAGAGTCTGCTCGTTTAGTTTTTTTAGTTGAACGATTTCAGATTTAACATTACGATCTTCCTCTCGTTGTTTGTAATGTTGTCGTGGATGACTCCAGCAGCTTTGTTGGTTAAAAACATTGTATACGAAAAAGAAATGCGATTGAAAGAAATGATGCGAATTATGGGTCTTGGCGATGTTATACACTGGTTGGCTTGGGCTTTTCAAACCATTGTATTCAACATCGTTTCGATTTTGATTATTTCAACGTTGCTTAAGGTAAACAGTTGCAAATGAATGGCAATTAATTACGAACTTTAGTACGGCCGAATTTTACCACATACAGACTTGAGCTTACTGATGGTTATTCTCTTTCTATTTTCTTTTGCATGTGCTGCTCAATGTGTCTATTTGTCGACGTTCTTCTCTCGTGCCAATTTAGCTACTGCATGCACGGCTCTATTCTTCTTTCTAATGTTCATTCCATTTCAATTGTCTATTCGATCCAACAACTTTACGTTCACGATGTTAACTGTAAGTTTATTAGCCGTCAAGTTGTTTGAACTCAAATTTTTTAGTTGATTCTTCCACAAAGCGCCATCGGTTATGGTTTCACGATGATCGCATATGCAGAAGATGGAAAGATGGCAAAATGGGCGACTTTGGATCAAATTGGATTAGAAGGTTGTTGAAAGAAATTTCCATTTATTTCTATTTCAGAATATCACGTTAAATTTGTACACGTATTGGTCGCTTTGATAATCGACGTAGTGATATACAGCATTCTTGCTTGGTATATCAGTGCGGTTTTCCCCGGAGCTTATGGTGTTAGCCAGCCTTTCTACTTTTGTTTCACACGTTCTTATTGGCGTGGAATCGGATCGAATCCACTTGAAGGGCTTCGATCATCGGGTTGTATATTTTCCGAGAGTACGACTTCATACATGATAACATTCACTTATAATTTTCTAGCATCCAGTGATATCGAGCCAATGCCTCCGTCGCAAAAGATGGCCGTTGAAATTCGCGATATGGTAAAAATTTACGATAACAACACAAAAGCATTGGATTCTTTGAACGTGCGTTTCTATGAAAATCAAATCACTGGATTTCGTAAGTTAAGTGATAAATCAAGTAACACACGACTATTTAGTTGGACATAATGGCGCTGGAAAGACAACTACAATGTGAGTTAAAAGCTTTGCTTCTAAACTAGAAATTTTTAGGTCGATTCTATGCGGACTCTATTCTCCTACAAGTGGTACGGCATTAGTATACGGTAAAGATATACGACGTGATATGCCCGCTATTCGTGACCATTTGGGAGTTTGTCCACAACACAACATTCTTTTTGACAACATGACCGTTGAAGAACAGGTACTTACATCTATTCGTACTGTTATGTTTCTTGTTTAGTTACAATTCTACGGTCGTTTAAAAGGAGTTCCAAATTCGCAACTCAATCACGAAGTAGAATTGTTTCTAAAAGATATTGGACTTACTGATAAGCGATACGCCCTCTCCAATCAGTTGTCAGGTGAGTAAGATCGTTTGCAATTGGATCTTATGTTGTAGGTGGAATGAAAAGAAAGCTATGCATTGGGATCGCATTGATTGGTGGTAGCAAATTGGTTATATTGGACGAACCAACGGCAGGAATCGACGCGCACGCTCGTCGAGGAATCTGGTCTTTGTTGATTAAACACAAAGAAAGTAAACTGCAGTTGCTGAATGCTTTGTTTTTAATTAACATCTTTAGATCGAACGATACTCCTCTCTACACATCATATGGACGAAGCAGACGTTCTTTCCGATCGAATTGCCATCATATCTGAAGGTCAACTGAAAACCGCCGGCTCATCGATGTTTTTGAAGAAACGATTTGGCAAAGGATTTTGTTTATCTGTTGTCAAATCACCATCTGTGTTCAATTTGGAACGTAGACAAAGTACTCAGTCGACTCGAAACAATTCGAATGTTGAGACAGTACGCTCAAAAATGGACTCATTTCTTGTTACTCACCGATACAATGAAATCAAGTTAATCGAAGATTTGGGCGTTGAATTGGAGTACTTGATACCGTTGGATTTGTCGACGAATCGATTGACCGGATTCTTCGAAAATTTGGAATCCTCGAAACAACAATTAGGAATCGAATCTTACGGCTTTTCGGCTCCATCTCTTCAACAAGTTTGTTCAATCACTCAGCCACGTATTGTAAATTCTTGTTTAGATCTTCTTAACTATTGCTCCACATCGTGAAATCATTCTCAAAAAGTATCCGGGCATTTTAACGCGATTAAAACGTTGGTGTTGCTGTTGGGGTCGATCGCGTAACTACGTTGCAACGGACATCATAAAGACCGCAAATGCGGTAGACATCGATTCCAATGAACTTGTAAAAGAAGATGAGGAAGAAGGCAAGTAGTGACTTTAACCGAAGATTCGATTGACATCTTTAGATATCGTTCATCCACCGATGTCATTTGTTAAGTCACTGTTGGTGCTACGGTCACAACAAACTCGCGCTTTATTCCTCAAACGAATTCATATATCACGTCGAAATTTGGTGCCAATTTTTGTGGAGGTAAAGACATCATCCGGAAGCGAATATTCTAGACTGTCATTTTAGTTGTTGTTACCGATTATTGTTCTTTTCATTGCGGAGATTTATGCAAAAACGCAAATTGAGAATCGAGATACGAAGTTTATGGTCGCTCAGAAACCATTGGATTTGACATCTGCGTTGTACGGAAACGGTACAACCTATTACACAGCTGTGTGGAACCAAAACTCTTCATCGGCTATGAACTACTACAACGCGTTGACTAGCAATCCCGGACCGGGAATACGATGCGTCGAGAATGCGAATTTAAAGTCACATTCCGGACGTCCGATGGATTGTGTTGACGGATCGGCTACACAAATGTTAAACTTCACAGTGGACCGTAATGTTACTTATAATGTTCCACAAACATGCGGATGCGTGGATACTATTGGTTGGAACTGCACGACCAAAAACGACTTTCCGATTGATAGTCTCCAGAAAACAATCTTTAACACAACCGATCGTTTGTACGATTTGAATGGTCGGAACATTTCGCAATTTCGTCTAATCACGTTTGATAACACAACCGAAATGAAACCTGCGTTGTTGGGTGGTTGGACGTTCGGACATCGAAATCAACATGGTTTGACGGAAGAGGATTTGAAATTCATCAAAAAAGGATTTCGAGCTTCGTGGTCGATTTTCACAAATCTTTCAACGTCTTTGTCCTTCGATTGGCAAAAGGTTTTGAACGAAACGCCATTGGTTACTGAGAACGACACGTTTGTACCAAACAATCCAACAGTTATCGATTCAATTGAGCAAATCTTCGACTATTTGGATATCGAAGAAGGAGTCAAAGTAAAACCAAATGTAATCAAGTTACTTCAAGTTTCTTAAGGTTTGGTTCAACAACAAAGCGTGGGCAGCGTTGCCAGTTAACGTCAACTCGTTTTACAATGCTGCTCTACGATCTCGTCTGCGTCCTGATCAATCGCCTAACCAATTTGGTATCTATGCAATCAATCATCCTATGAACGACACAGCCGAAAACATATTGAATTCAGCTGCTATGTGAGTTTTTTCATATGCTTTGTGATTTGGATTTTCATTTAGTCAAAAGAGTGGAACTTTTCGAGTCGTTTTGATGACTCTAGCACTGTGCGTAATCACCGCTCGTTTTTCGGTCTTTTTGGTAAACGAAAACTCATCACGAAGTAAACATCTACAGCGGGTTTTTGGCATCAATCCGTGGCTTTATCACACCGTCAACTTTATCTACGATTTTGTAAGATCTAAAGCTCCAGAACACACTTAATGTGGACATTTAGACTTTCTACTTTGCGTGCGTTATTCTCATGATCTTTATGTATTGGTCAATTGGAACTGAATTGTTTACGTTTACTTTTGAAGCCTTGGTGACATCAGTGATTATGTTCATTGTCTACGGGTAACTCGCAGAAGCTTCACAAGAAATTTATTGTCGTTTCAGATTATGTATTTTGCCTTTTATATACATCTGTCAAATGTTCTTTTCTGTTCCATCGATGGCGTTCGCAATTATAAGTATCGGACTGTTTCTCTTTGGAGTTGTGTCCACAACTTCGGTCATCTTGTTGGAGAATTTGCAAACCTCGGATGAAGGACTGGAAATTGCAAACAATATTTGCTCCATCGTTTTTCTGATCATTCCACCGTACAATCTTGGGATGGCAATCAATCGGCTTTCCTTCATTCACAACCTTCGCATTTTTGGAACCAAGTTTTTGGGTTTGTTTTGCGTTTGTCATGCGAACTGGTCGTGTATTGTTTAAGAAAACATTGGACGATCTGATTTGGCTCATAAACTGCCAATACCGTTGATGAGTGAATGGGAACTCATGGGCAAACATATTTCTTGTTTGTGTTTCTCTGCCATCTTTTACCTAATTGTTTTGATGATTATTGAGTATCGAGATGTTCTTTTCAAATTCATGCGGTAGAGATCCTTTTGTCTTACTTTTCGATTGTCAAAGTTTTTAGGGTGTTCGAGAAGAAGAGGACTATACAATTGTACGAAGAGCAAGTGAACAGCAGTATGTTGGATGAAGATGTAAAAACGGAACAACGAATGGTCGAAGAAATGGACGAGTATGATGGTTATGGTGTTGTAGTTAAAAAGCTGTGCAAGGTTCTTTAGTTCATTTGACTTTAATCAAAAGAGAAGATTTAGACATACAACAAGCAGGATCTGGTAGTCAAAGGGATCACATTTTCTGTTGCTAATGGCGAATGTTTCGGATTGCTTGGTAAGTTATCAAGAACATTAACTTTGTATTTACTGCGTGATTACAAACAAATATTTGCAACTTAAACCTTTCAGGAGTTAATGGAGCTGGTAAAACAACCACATTTAGTATGTTGACTGGAAGTCTATCAATTGGCAGTGGTGATGTAGTGGTTTGTGGATCAAGGTGACCACTTACTTATCATATCATTCTATTCAATCTGTTTAGTATCGTTAAAAACAACTTTCTTTCCTTACGCGACATTGGTTATTGTCCTCAGTTCGATGCTCTGAATATGAAATTGACGGTTCGTGAGCATTTGATATTTTATGCTCGAATTCGTGGCGTTTGTGAGATCGACATCGATGAGACGGTTCAATGGGCGATTGGACACATGAAGTTGAAACCGTACGCCAACGAGACCGCAGAATCACTTTCGGGCGGAAACAAACGAAAATTGTCGGCCGCAATTGCTCTGATTTCCGATCCACCGGTTGTTTTACTCGATGGTAAGCTGCCGATTATCTTCTAACAACATTCGATGATTTAGAACCGAGTGCGGGGATGGATCCAAGTAGTCAACAGTTCATGTGGAATCTAATTTTGCAGTTACGACGCACTGGTCGCACTGTTATAATCACAAGTCATAGTATGGAAGAATGTGAAGCACTTTGTACTCGTACAGCAATTATGGTCGAAGGACAATTTCAGTGCATTGGATCGATCACCCATTTAAAAGAAAAGTGCGAATTGTTCTACGAATTGAATTTATCAACGAGTTTCAGATTCGGCGACGGATATACGTTGACAATCAAAGCCGCAAAACAAAAGGACATCGATGCCATCAAAGAGAAGTTGTCTGAAATACTTCCAAAAGCAGAGGTATGTTTACCAATTGGACGAGAGAACGACGAGTATATTGCAGTTGATTTCCATTCATATGCACACATTTTTCTATCGAGTTCGTGGTAGTAGTACCGTTTTGCCGTCCTTATTCAAGGGTATTGCACTGGTAAGAACAAACGATGGTCGGATTCTAATCGAAATTTTCAGTTGCAAGAGCTTTACACAATCGAAGATTACTCGATTACTCAGGTTTGTGTTAATCGTTGGGGTGTCGTACGTTGAAATGTTGCAGACTTCGCTCGACGATGTGTTTGTGTCATTTGCAGCCGCCTCATCGAACACGGAAACGTCGAATGAAATGAAGAATGGGAAAACCAACGAAGCAACAACCGAGGAAACGGGAACGATGGAACGAACGACGCTTTAAATTCTCTTTAACAATTGCAATAGAACTTTGATTTCGGGTAGTTTCTCCAATTATTCGGTTGAATTTCAAGAGCTTTAAGCAGGAATAAATAGTGTTTTGTTGTGTTTGCACACAAACCGCCGAGTTTTGGTGTTATTGCAAATTGTGAAAATTGATTACTGCGAAGTTGGAGATGTGAAAGTTGCTGGCGCGTAACGTTTGGACGTGATTTATCGACGACATTACAGCGAACAGAAGATGCACGATGATCAAACGAATAGGCATGTACTTGAGCGAATGGCAACGTGCAACTTAAGAAGACCTCCGAACTTACGCTTCTTATCAGCGGTGTAATAAAACGAATCCAACAGTTTACAGTCAGGCAATTAATGAACGTTGTCAATTGATTGGAAAGAAGTGATAAAATTAGCGATACATTTTCGTTTGCTAGAAACAGGGTGCAAAGGGCAATCGAAGGTCGTCTGTTTTGTGCGCAAACAACCTTTAAAAAACGAACAGAAAAGAGGACGAAGACGACTTTTGTCCTCGAGTTCATGTTTGGACTGCTGGGTTATCACTAAACCCTGAAGGATTGAATCAAAGCGGTCCGTCCGGCTAAAGTTCATTGTTACAGCCAAGAATTGCCACTAATGCAAAGAGGACGAATGGAATCAAAAGTACAAAATACAACCAACAATTGACTGATTCTATTTTGAAGACGCGCAACAACGACAACGAAAAGATCATCTTGAACAAAGGTTCCGTCTAATCGACAAACGTTTTCGAGAAGAACTTTCGGTTAATGGAAGTTAGTGAAGGCGATCTGATTTTATGATTATTAGCGATGTAAAAGTTGATCAACTCAAAGAACAAAATAAACGGCGTTTTGTAGCTTCTCGGTTTCGAGCAAAGGAAATGTTATCATGCATACAAAGATAAAAAGAAATTCCCGCCCAGTAGGATGAATATTGTTTTGATTATTTGAGGGATCGTGCATTGTACGAAGAGCTGAGAGTTTTGTACCGCCCAGTTTGCTCATATTCTTTTAGTACAGTGAATATAAGTCGCTAGTTCGATTGGAAACGCTCATTTGAGCGGGTGAGTTCGTTTGGTGTGTCGACTAAACGTCTTGTTGACAATCAAAATGTTGGACGAATATCTCGTGTGGTTAGTCGTCATTGGAATCACGTTCGCAACCATTCAATACGCTGCTTTCTACATTATTGCTGCATGGACTGTTTATTTCTTTGCTTGTCGGCTTTTGGAGCGAATTCCAATCTCACGTCTCGATGATAAAGCGGTTGTGATTTCCGGGTGAGTCTTTGAATTTTAATATTCGAATGATCCAGCTTGCAGCTGTGATTCCGGTTTTGGTCATGACTTGGCAATCAAGTGCATCAAGAATGGAATGGCTGTTTTCGCTGGTTGCTTAACAGATGCTGGAATCAAAGGAATTCTCGAAGAGGCAAAGCAGTTTCCAAATGGCGAGAATCTTATGCAACCATTTTCGTTGAATCTGCGAGATCCCGAGTCTGTCAAGCGTGCACGTGAATTCGTGGACGAACGTTTAGGAAACAAAAAGCTTTGGGGTAAGTGATTCTGGGTTGTTAGTCGTAATATCGTTGATTGGAGGAATCGTCAATAACGCCGGAATTGGCGACAATCGTGCTTGGGACGAATGGCAGACACCTGAAATGTAAGTTTAACGGAATCTCTGAATGCATTAATGTCTCATAGCCGTCAACTTTCATAGTATTTTCCAATCGAGTTAACCCAAAAGTCGACGGTTGACGAATTTTACAAATCTAAGATATTCTCATATCAATTCTTTGGTTACATCGTATGTAAACATTGGTTTTCAGGTATCAAAGATTCTGGGATATCAACACCTTGGGACATATTCGTGTTACACATGCATTCATGGATTTGGTCAAAAAAGCTCAAGGCCGAATTGTGTCGGTTTCCAGCATCTGCGCCAAGGTATGTTTCTATTCTATATTTAAGGTTTGCATAAGCGATGTTTAGATTTGCCCACCAACTGGCGGACCGTACAACGTTTCCAAGCACGCGATTGCTGCTTATTGTGATACAATTCGCGTTGAGCTCGCGCAATGGGGCGTTCATGTCTCTGTATTAGAGGTTAGAAGTAACAAGATTCTGTTCACTTGTTTCATTGCAGCCCGGATTCTTCACTTCACCTCAAGCAAACCCGTTGGCAGCTGCTGATGACGTCAAAATGGTTTGGGATCGTCTGCCTGAGAGGCTTAAAGAAGAATACGGTGAACATTACTTGAAGTAAGCTGACGTTCAAAAGCCTTTATTCTTATGGTTGTTTTCAGATTCACTCAAAATCTTGTTGCTGGTTATTTGAAATACAAATGTCAAGGCGGATCTTATCGAGTCATTGACGCTTATTACAGCGCTCTAACGTCCAAATTCCCACGTCGTCGTTATCAAAGTGAGTGACGAAGATTCGTTCTTACAATAATTGTACTTTTAGTTGGATACGATTCAATGTAAGCAAACAGCATTATAATGTCAAATGTCGTTTTAAATAATTAGCGATGTTTGTTAAAATAACTAACAATTGAGAGCCGAAAATATTCGCTCTAAATGTGCGACCTTTAAAAGAGATTACTATTTCGATTAATTGAAATGGGTTAACAAACTTCACTTTTAGGTTCCAATTCACACCACTCGCTTACTTGTCCACTCGAATTCAACAGCAAGTCTTCTACGCTTACTTGAAGTACTGGGAAGGTCTACCCAAGCCAGCGCACATGCCGGTTGCAAACTAAGCGATCAGATCCTTAAATCCCGTTACACATCGACCGAATATCATTGCCCATCATTGTACGGTTTAAATTCTTTGTTTCCATTCCTTATAGGATCAACTGTCAGATGTAAACTTGTAGATTGAACAGAAGTTTTGTTGTTAAAAGATCTGAGTAATAAGTTCGAATTGGATAAACGTATTGAAAACACTACAATACAAATATGAGTTATTTGCTCTGTTCGAAACCAATTTGAAAAATGTGAATCGAATAAATGAACACATTTTTCAATTATAAATCAACAGTATTTGTTTTCAGCAGTCATAGATTTACAGCCGAATTTCACATTAATGTCCAGTAAAAAGGAAGGTTTATTGTATCGTAAAGGTAGAAAAGGTTTAAATTCGTTAGAGAGAGTTGATCGAGGGCGGAGGAGGTCCTTTTATAGTTTCGATCAATGGGGAGAGGAGGGTTAAAAATTCGGTCCATAAATTAACGGGGAGGTTTATGTCCGTTTTATGGTTTTTTTAAAGATTTGAACTTTCCGGAACGTTCTCCTAGATTCTTTGACAATAATCACCGATACGTCTTAATTAAAAAGCCTTTTTATTAAAAACAGATTTAAAAGTACCTTTCAGCAGTTTTCCAGCCAACTTCGAGTTTTGCATCCAGAAATCGATTGCCAAATTTCAGATGTAAATTTGCTGCCTAAAGAATGGATTAACTTTTATGAAAATTTAATAAATTAAAACTCGTCAGCCATAGATTTCACTGCACATTTCTTCGCGTCATGAGATGCCAATTTCACGCCTAAGCACAGACTGAACTTCTTGACAGAAAAGCTAGCAACAGCCCAAAGTTTCTCATGCGCTTGTACAGGATCACAGGAATTGAAGTGCTCATTTGCCTTCCGAAGAAAGGACTCCTCGTTGTACTTTGCCTAAATTATACAAGTATTAAAAGATATAAACTAGTGAAACTCACCAAAGTAACGTCAATCCAATCTTCCTCCAATTCAGCCACTAGTCCGTTTGCTGTGAACAGAGTCATCTGAAAAATGTTTGTTAATTGAAAAAACGATCAAATGAAATGTTGCCAGGTCTTCAGGCGAACCATCAAATTCTTTCACAACAACTTTACGATCCATAATAATGAGCACAACATTGCAATTTGATAGTAGAGTATTTCTCCGACAATACAAATAAAACGATGACACGTGCGAAATATTCGAAAAAAAGTATATAACACGCGCGCGAATACGAAAAATCTGAATGAGAAAATCAACTCATGAGCCAAGCAAAAATCAGCGAATATCGCTTCGCGAAAAGCAAACACTCCGCGTGAGAAAAATTTGCGTTTGTATGAAAGTTTTGGTGCAGGAAGATTTCTCAGATTGGGACGAATGTATTTTTGAATTTGAAACGTTGATAGTTCAATTTGTAAATTTTAATTCTAAGGGAGGATCCAATCCAAATGAATTAAAATAATAACAACTATTATTATTTTTATAATAACATACCTAATGAGTACCATTATTCTTACTTATATCCAGATTAAAATACCACATTCTATCTTATTAACCTCTTGAGTACTCACTTAAATCACTATTCATTATCCACATGCATATCATTTCATTTAAACGTTCAGCAAATTAATTCCCTTATTTCTTTTCTTGGCAAAATTAAGTTCCGTCATATGTCACAAAAAAGAGTTTATTTCCCGAAACACGACAACAACTCATACAATCGACAATAGAACACGAACATAAATCATTTCGATAGCTTGAGCTTCTTCTCCAAAATTGATCCGATGCTTCCACTTTTGCGCTTGACCGTTGGTGATTTTGTGGCTGCGAGGAGAGCATCCAATCCTTTTTTCTCACCTTTTCGTTCTTCGATGTGTTTCATCAATTCGATACTCAAGCTCAAAACGCCTGAAACACAACATTTTGCATTTTTATCAAATGGAAACTCACTATTATTGGCCACCAATCGATCCGACACCGTCACTGGCGACCCTTCTTTGAAGCCAGTGCATTCTCCGGCTTCCTTGATCTTGATCTTCAGCGATGTGTCGTTCTTGAAGATCGTTCCCACCATGTAACCATGTGTATCATTTTTGTTGTTAACGGAGATCGAGCCCATAAAACAATCAACGATTTCTGAAACACAAAGATCAACTAAAAACAACGACAACAAAACCTACTGATCGTCGACTCCAGCCCAACGCCATCGAGTTCATTCATACCCAACGGCTCAAAAGATTCTTCCGGTAACTTGTGCGACGGCGGATCACAGGATTCCATCAACTGAAAAGCGGCGAATGTTGGGTTCGCATGCAACTCAATCGAAAGATCTCCTGAGTTGAAATGACGTTTCGAGTCTGGCACTGGGACCGCGAGTACATTTTTTGCAATGATGACCTGCAAACGCATATTTGGTATCTTCGGATCACATCATTCATCTTCACCTAATGTTCTTGCGGCTTTAGGTTGTCCAATTCCTGCGCAGCTTGGCGCCACGCAGTGAGCTGCACGTCTACCCCATCCTTCGTACGTAACAACAATGTACAGGGTGGCGCAAAATGAACTGTCAATTCGTTTTCCGAAAAAAATTTTTTGGAATGAAAAAATCGGTCTGTTTTCATTTTGAGATCAAATTTATTAATCGTAATGCGTTCATCGGATTTCCACTTGTCCCGCTTGTCGATCGAGGCAGGTTTGAAGTCGCCGATGGTAGTTGGCCATGACTCGTTCGCGCATTGGTCGATCTTGTCTTAATTGGTCGGCGACTTCTACAATTGCCGTCCTCAACTCGTCGAGCGTTCTGGGACGCTGATCTGTGTTGAATATTCGGCCTTTCATGTAACCCCAAAGCCAGAAATCACATGGTGTGAGATCTGGAGATCGAGGTGGCCAAGCCGCGAGTGATGGATGGGCACGGGTTCCTCTTCCAATCCACCGCCTCGGGAATTCACGATCGAGCAAAGTCAGAACGTTGTTCCCAATATGGCACGGGGCGCCATCTTGTTGGAACAAGATGTTGTGAAAATTGGGCCAACGCCCATCCACACCGTCACTTTCGGGAAGGGAAAACGCCGGGTATCGAACCAATGCGCGTTGAAATCTGCCCACATGATCCAATCGTGCCGATTCACACCCCCATCCAAATGAAAGTGGGCTTCATCGGCAAACAAAAGAACAAAATTTGCCTTTTCCTGATCACTGTAGCTCATGACGAAACAACAAAAAAACGATTTCGGCCTTTTTCCAGAGAACTCCTCTTCCAGAAAATGTTCTCCCCCGCGTAAGCAAAAATCAAAAGCAATTTCTTTCCAAAGCCCCGATTTTTCCATTTTTTCATTCCAAAAAATTTTTTCCGGAAAACGAATTGACAGTTCATTTTTGCGCTACCCTATATAACGGTGGGTGACGGTTTGTCCGAAATCGAAGTTCATTCGGATGATAACACCGCTGACCGTAAAGATGCTTTCTTTCGTTGCGGATTCCAAATCGGCACTCAACAAAAGCGGGGTGTTCTTGTTGTCCATCTTTTATCTGAAAATTGCCCGAGATCATCATGCACATTTCAACGAAATCCACCACACGGTTGATCGACAAATTGGTCCAAACAACGAGAATTGAAGCGGAAACAGAAAGGCGTTGGAGTTTGGAGTTTATTTCACACTTCGCAACAATGAACAAAGAAGGAAGAAACCGGGGGCGCCGGAGTGTTGCGGTGATTGTCACATGAGGTTAGTGGCGGCGACGTCGGAATTTCAGCGGTCGTGCAAACGTCCATTCCATCTGTTTCCATCTTCTTGGATCCCGGGCGGCGTTCGTCCATGAACGGTGGGTTGCTGCTCGTGGGACGCCGTTGTGTTTGCGGACGTCGTCTTCCCATCGGGTTGGCGGCCGTCCTCGTGGTCGGCTGGTTGTTGGTGTCCACACCGTTAGTTGCTTCGTCCAGCGACCATCGGTTCGGCTGAGCGTCTTCAGAGCAAACCGCCATTTGCGCCGTTTTGCGGCCACCACCACGTCGCGGAGTTTCGTGGTGCTGCGGATCCAGCTTGCTCGTTTGCCGTCGCGAAGTCGGAGTCCAAGCATTTGTCGCTCCATTGCGCGCTGAGTTCGCAGGATCCGAAGAAGGTTCGTTTTTGTGGTCGCCCATGTTTCGCATCCGTACAGAAGTGATGGCATGATGCAGGTGTGGAAGTAGCGTCGTTTAAGATGAACTGCCACACTTCTGTTCGTCAGCAGTGTCCGTGCTCGCCCGAATGCGCCCCATGCCGCTCCAATGCGTCTTCCGATCTCGTGGCCGTGGTCTCGCGGGAATTGGATGAGTTGGCCGAGGTACACGAAGGATGTTGTTTGGTTGATTGTTGAACCGTTGATTGTGATCGTGCTGTTGCTCGGGCCACCATGCCGGTCGCACGTCATCCATTCGCATTTTCGGGCGTTGATTTCGAGGCCGGTTGGTTTGCATGCATCTACGAGTTTTGTCGTCATTCGCTCGAGTTCTTCGGTGTTTGCAGCTATCAAGACCACGTCATCGGCGTACGCAAGATAGCGAAGTTGGCGGCCATCTACGTTGATTCCATCGTTTTCCCAATCGATGTGGTCGAGAGCGTATTGAAGGCAGACGATGAAGATGAGTGGCGAAAGGGCGTCTCCTTGTCGGACTCCTCGTTGGACTTCAAAGGGTGCAGATGCATGCGCAATTTGTATTGAGGAGGAGCCGTTGAGGTAGAGCTTCTTGACCATCTTGATCGTGTCATCGTCCACTCCGTAGTGGTTGAGTGCTCGCCAAATTGCTGCGTACTCCACGCTGTCGAAAGCCTTCTTGAAGTCGATGAACATCAGGAAGGTGGCGGTTGATTGCCTCGGAGATGAGTATTCGTAGGACTTCTCAAGGAGTTGGTTGATTGCTTGGATGTGGTCGCTGGTTGAGAAGCCCCGTCGGAATCCTGCTTGCTCCACTGGCAGATGCTGTTGGACGGCGTCTTCGATGCGTTGGGCCAGAGCTCGAGTGACGACTTTGTAGAGCGATGGGAGGAGCGAAATTGGCCGGTAGTTGGAGACATCGGTACGGTCGCCCTTCTTGTAGAGTAGGATCGTGTTTGCATGTGCGAAGCCGTTCGGTATGTCGTCCGACTCGAACATAAGGTTGGCCGCCGATGCGAGTTGGCTGGCGATGATCGGAACGCCGAATTCCGCTGCTTTTGACCGAATTCCGTCTGCTCCCGGTGCCGTATTCCCTCGTATCCGTTTGGCAGCCGCGTTGAGTTCGGTTGCCAAAATCGGTCGGTTGATTGGTGAGTTGGTTTCGTCATCGGGCGGACCATTGATTGACGAGTAGAGTTCCGAATAGAAGTTGGCGGCGACTTCGGCAGCTTCTGCAGGGGTCGTGGTTAGCGATCCGTCTTCTCGTTGGAATTGCGAGATCGTTGTTCTTTTGTGCGCCAGCTCGATTCTTCCGCGTTTCAGTCGGTTCTTCTCGAGTGCTCGCTTGAGGACGTCGATTCGGTGGTTGTGGAGGTCGCTCTTCAAAGCACATCGGATCATCTTGTTGAGCTCGGCGTATTGGATGAGGGCTTGTGCTCGCTGGGCCGCTGGGAATGTCGGGGACGCGATGCCGAATTTGAGATCTCGTCTTTGTCGTAATAGGTCGAGCGTTTGGTTGGAGATTCTTGGGCGTATTTCCCATCGCTTTTCGGCGGCCGCAGCGGCATCTTTGAGAGCGCCTTGGAGTTGCTTGCTGCCACTTGCTTGATCCACTTCGCCCATCGCTTTGGTCGTTTGTGCGTCCATCGAGAAGGAGTGCGGTCTTCAAGCGAAGTTCGTCGTAGTCCGGCGGAAGACGTCGGGGTGTTGGTCGTTTGCTTCGCATCTTCTTCATTTGCACTTTGGCTCGGATGAGGCGATGGTCGCTTCCGGCGTTGAAGCGGTTGAGAACTTGGACGTCGGTTGTTGATCTTCGGTTGCGGGCGAGGACGTAGTCGATCTCATTGAGCGTGGCTCCATTTGGCGACCTCCAAGTCCATCGTCGTCCGGTCGGTTTTTGGAAGAACGAGTTGAGGATGTAGTAGCCCGCGGATTCCGCAAAGTCGACCATCTTCTGTCCTCGAACGTTTCGTTGGCCCGAGCAGAAGGCGCCGACGTGTTGTTGGGTCGGCTGGTCGCTTCCCACACGCGCATTGAAGTCGCCGATGATGAGATCTTCGGTAGACGTTCCGGGAGGAGTGGCATTTCGGAGGTCGTCTATGAACGTGTCGTAGTCTTCGTCGTGGCAGGGAGCATGAACTTGCGTAACGCGCATCTTTCGTCCATGTGGGTTGGTGTACACGAGTTGGATGATTCGTTCCGAGATGTTGAGAACGTTGATGTGCCGGTCGGCTTCGGCCGTAACGATGAATCCAACTCCCGCATTTGTTCGTTGGCCGTCGGTCCGTCCGGAGTTGTAGAGAATGACGGCCGATGCCGGGTTGAGGTCGTGCTCGATGCGGTCGATTCCCGAGCGTCGGGTTTCACTCAATCCAATAACGTCAAATCGGAGGTGGCGGAGCTCTTCGGTCAGGTTGGCCAGGCGGGCGTCGGCGGCGATTGAACGGACGTTGTAGCTGCACAAGTTGAACGCGCCTTGTCGCCTTCGTTTCCTCGTGTGACGTTTAGCGCCATTGGGCCCAGCCACGGGTTGCTCCCAATGTCTGTCTACGGCAAAGAGCGGCCGTAAACAGAGAAAAAACCTTCCGGTGGCGGGAGAGAAAAAATTCAACCGACCGGCCTGAGCGAGTGATTTTCGCGAATCCAGAAAGGCGTTGGACAAACGAAATTCGATGCTTTTATACCGAATTCAATGTTATGCAAATTTCGATGCATAAGTGAGTTAGTAAATTTCGATGCGTAATTAAACTTGCAAATATCCATCCGACCGTCATTTAACTGTTTTATTTCAATGAAAATCAAATGCGAGAGCAGGTCGACAACGCAATTTTGTTGAGTGTTAGAAATGCGTTTTTATTGATGAGATCAGCAAAACATATGCGTGTGAAAGTAATCATCGAATTTGAGAACACGAAAGAAACCGAAATGTGTTAGCCAGCAGGAAGACTGGTGATTTCGAGAAGATCTGCAAGCAAGACAAATATTACCATCAATTTCTATTCGATTTCCTCACTTACGAAAGTTTGCGCCAATACGGCAATAGCGGACGTTGCACAGATTGCTCGAACGGGAAGCAGATCGAAAAACAAATCTGAAACAAACTCAAACGTATAATAACGATGAATCATAACATACCAATTATCTGATAGCGTTAGCGATGTTTGTTGAAATAATTAACAATTGAGAGCCGAAAATATTCGCTCTAAATGTGCGACCTTTAAAAGAGATTACTATTTCGATTAATTGAAATGGGTTAACAAACTTCACTTCTAGGTTCCAATTCACACCACTCGCTTACTTGTCCACTCGAATTCAACAGCAAGTCTTCTACGCTTACTTGAAGTACTGGGAAGGTCTACCCAAGCCAGCGCACATGCCGGTTGCAAACTAAGCGATCAGATCCTTAAATCCCGTTACACATCGACCGAATATCATTGCCCATCATTGTACGGTTTAAATTCTTTGTTTCCATTCCTTATAGGATCAACTGTCAGATGTAAACTTGTAGATTGAACAGAAGTTTTGTTGTTAAAAGATCTGAGTAATAAGTTCGAATTGGATAAACGTATTGAAAACACTACAATACAAATATGAGTTATTTGCTCTGTTCGAAACCAATTCGAAAAATGTGAATCGAATCAATGAACACTCCGCTCAAAGGTCGTTGATGACATTTGGTCAGACGTGTTGTCTAATCTTTAAAGATCAAACTGAACAATGAATTCATTCACTGATTACTAGCCGTCTTCTATTGCAATGCAAACGGGATTAAAGAACGTTCAATTTTTGAGCAATCTAAAAGCAATAAAAAGATTGAGTTCACAGTCATCAGTAATGTCAATGGAGATTACAGGTAATGAAAAGCTTGTACTAAAATTCGGTTACATTTTAATGGTGACAGTTTTGTGAGTACTTCGTGCCCTGAAGAATCAACAAGTTTCGTGGTTCTGGTTTCATCGTTTTATTCTTATCAGATTTACACTTTTTTTGTTCATAAAGTCACGAATGACAGCCGTCTCGTCGCATTTATCACACTCAGTCCAAAAGTTCAACGTGCTTCACAGTCGCTGTGATCACAAAAATGGAGCAAAACGTTCGCTTACAGCCGGCAATAAACGTGCGAGAAGTTGATTGATAAGATGAAGTAGAATGACGGCCTTCAACTGTTCCTCCTGGTCCGCAGTTTACACAACGAAATTGGCAACAACTGCAAAAGCAAATCGAAATCTGAAATCGATGGGCGGGAGAGTTAGCGAGACGACTTAATAACCAGAAGCTTTATAGCCGTTGGATTGCAAATAAAAATTACTTTTGGCGTCGATGTGAAACACGAAACTTTGGCTGCAAATATTCTGATTTGTATGTAAAGTTTCTGTCGTTCCCGTCGTTTTATTAGCATTTTCGAGTGCTCCTTGAAAGCGGCCGATTGTCCTTCGTCGGTCTCATGATTGATTCAGTTGAAATAAAAATACCAGCGACTTAAACTTTTGCTCTTATTTGAACAGCCACCGACTTTTTTGGTGTTTATTTTCAAGAACATGTGCATTGGAATTGAAAAACATTCGCTTTTTGTTTGCCAATCGGATTGCACTGCCGAGAATGTGAAATAACGAAAAATGATCCAATTCGTCTATTTGTTCTTTCAGATTGGGTGATCTTCTTCATCGACATCCAAAATGTTGGACGAACTCGCGATCTGGTCGGTTAATTCCCGATGAATAGTGGTTGGAAACAAGCGATACTTACAGGTTGATTCCAATTAGTGTTGGCATTTTTTTGATCCAAAACTTTGCTTGGTACCTGGTCGGAGCCTACATTATTTACTTTCTCGTTGTTCGTGTAAGTTATACAACCAAACTTGTTGGTTAATGGAACACGAACATTCAGACGTTGGAAAAAGTGTCGGTCGGCAATTTGCAAGACAAAGCCGTCTTGATTACTGGTAACATTAGAATGAGCATTCGAATAACCGGTAGTTTAATACTTCAGGTTGTGATTCGGGTTTTGGCTGGGGATTAACGTTGAAATGTTTGCGAAACGGTATGCCCGTCTTTTCTGCGTGCTTTGACGAAAATGTAAGTTAGAGAAAGTTGAACAACATAACTGTGCTTCATAGGGTGCAAAACGTCTTCGTGATGAAGCGAGCAAAATCAAAAACGGATCCGACCTCTTGACGACTTTCACGCTCGATGTTCGAAACGATGAATCGGTCAATAAAGCCCGTGAATTGGTTGAAAGCAAACTTCAAGGCAGTAGAGGACTGTGGGGAATCGTCAATAACGCAGGAATCGGAGACATGCGGTAAATTTGCACGATTCGACAATTTCAGTCACGAGCTTTCTAGTGGTTGGGATTTTTGGCAAACTCCCGCTGTTTACGACAGATTCTGGCAGGTCAATGCGTTAGGTGTTATTCGTACGACACACGCGTTCAGAGATTTGGTCGAACGTACCAAAGGTCGTATTGTCAACGTTACCAGCATCTGTGGCAAATTCCCAACTCCAACACTTGGTCCTTACTCGACTTCAAAGATGGCTGTCGGCGGTTATTCGGATGTGTTGAGAGCAGAAATGGCGCTGTTAGGAGTGAAAGTTTGCATTTTGGAGCCCGGATTCTTCAAGACTCCTCAAGCGAACCCGCAAGTTTCCATCGATGATCACGAACGTGTTTGGAATCGCGTTCCACAAGCAACAAAGGATCGTTATGGCGAGAAATTCTACAAATGGTCATCGAAATTAATCAGTGAATACTTGGAATACAAATGCAAACCCGGTGCTGAATTCGTGGTCGACGCCTATTTCAACGCGTTGACATCCGTTTTCCCACGTTGTCGCTATCAAAGTGAGTGATGAAGATTCGTTCTTATAATAATTGCATTTTTAGTTGGATACGATTCAATGTAAGGAAACAAAACTATGATGCATTAACGATTTCTGTTGGAATAACCAATTTGAAGTCTTTCGCTCTAAATGTTTCAACTTTAAAAGAGATTACTATTTCGATGCATTGAAATGAGTTTATGGACTTTAATTTTCAGATTCCAATTCACTCCGCTTTCGTACCTGCCAACGCGTTGGCAAGACTGGTTGCTTCGCGGATACTTCACTTTCGTTGATGCTCCACCACCATTGGCTGTTCAATACTAATTAGTTTTTTCTTCTGTTTGTGAATTTGTTTCTAATCAAATGAAATAAATAACGATTTTATAAATAGGATTGTCGTTGCTTCGGGAACCGTCTGCAAACAAGTTGACACAAATACCAAATGATTTTGTTATCAGCACTTTATTTGCACCACCTTGTATTCTCGATCTCTTCCCTTCAAATGTGTTCACTGGTTTAGTAGAAGATAACAAAAATAAGAATTTGAGGTGCTAAAAAGCTAAAACGCTGTCGTGAAATCAAACAAACTTAAAACTACTAGCGATCACTTCCGGAGATAAGGTATTAGACAAAACTTTTCTATACATGAACATAACATTGAATACGATTATAGATAAAAAATAGTGAAAAATTAATCGACTTCAAGATTTACGGAAACGTTTCGAAGCGCTCCAACGCTCATCATGACGATGAGGTTCGTCGGACGATTTTCGAGTTCGTGAGTTGTCGTGAAATCGACCTTCTCGAGAGTGTTTGTCATTACGATGAGATCGAGAATCTGAAGAGTGATGTTTGTGATGAGTTGGGGATGAGCGAGGAAATGAATTACTGAACTTCTTTTTGGGCGAATATTGATTTTGTGGCACGTAAAACTGCGAGCCATATGGTTGTTGTACTTCGTTTAAAGGGACGTTGTAGTTATGATAATTGATATCCAACTTTCGTAAATCCATATCGTTCGTAACGTTTTGAATTTGAAGAGCAGCGTCCTTAAGAATAAATTTACCGATTTAAGTCATTTGAAACTTACTATATGTGGCGGTGGAGCTGTTGGGTCGAACATCGGATAAACGATTGAAGGTGGAGGCTGAGACAGAAAACTTGGTAGAGCTACACCAGGAGGTATATTGGTTGGAACTTGTGGAATATTGGAGGCCAATAATCGAGCTCTGCGCGGATCGGCCTCGTTATTTGAAACACTTGAAGAAGGCTATAAAATAGAATCCAGTCGATTGAAACAAATAGTTCAACTTACCTGATATATTTTTGTCGGACTGTAATTAAGTGATGGTACATAATCTTTTGGCGCTACAAAAGAAGATTTGGCGTTACTGTTTGCTAAAATAAGACCCAAATAAAAAGTTTGAATTCGTAGTTGTTTACCTGGTTTATCTTCTTCGTCTATTTCCATGTCGTCTTCGGCCGATTCATTTAACGAGTTTCCACGATCTTTCGACGAAGAAGCATCAAGAGATGATTGACCGGGTAGAACAGAGGTGCGAACGATCGTTTCCAAGACCGATAAAGACCCTTCGATTCCCTTCGAAAAACGATCATAAGCCTCGTGCACAACTCCAACATCTTTCAGTTGAGTCGAATAGTGAAAAATCGCTTTGCGAGTCAACAAATGCATTTTTGTAGTTCGTGTGCATTGTGTTTTAATGCTTGAAATGAAAGTCTCCAACTTCTCGATCATTACGTCAACTTCCTTCTCTGATTTGGAAGGTCCATTGCTACCTGAACACACGGATTACTGTTACAATTGGAATGAGCTTACTGTTGACTTGATTGTCGTCAAAATCGACGTCGAAATTGATCGAATCCAATATCGTTCGCGCTTTGTCAATCGCATTGCATGCACTCGAATAGCTGCTTAGTTTTTCGGTAAAGAGATCGGGATCCAATACCGTTCCGTCATCCAAAAACTCTTCTGCTGTTTCCGTTGACTGCTCACCATCTAAACAATTTGTTGACTCTATTATCAGGTAAAGTGGTCGTACCCAATGCCGCTTGCATCTCGTCAATAACGTGTTTTGGAAAGATGTGACGTTCTCGGAAGATCTCCAGACATCGATTAATTGGTTTTTTGACATCGTCACTGGCCAAGGCAATTGCGTTCACAACATACGGATGAAAAGCAATGGAGACGCTCGAATCCTTCTTCAGCTTTGCCGTTTGAACCGCATCATTCATGACGTAAATTAAAGCTATACGAAGCTCATCCGATGCTAAATTCACGTTTGTTTAGAATAAAAAAAAACAACTAGTCACCATGTTGGTATACTTCAAACCAAGTTCTCGTGATTATATCAATATCGTTCTTCAGCTCAAGAATCCATTTGGAGGTGGATTGAACTGACGGGCATGTGCTGTTCACTTTCTCCAGTCTTCTGCGCACCACGTCTGCGCTGATCGGCATCTGGCAACAAAAATGGAAGTTAAAACTTCAAAAATCCAACAAAATTGCAATATTTTCCACATTCTCACATCAGCTCTTTTTCTGGTTGGCGCATTGACGTTTATCGATTTGTCTATCGACCGCTAATTCTCCCAACAGTGATCTCAATCTTTTCAGTATGTCTTCTAATAATTCAAGATGGTTAATGAAACATCAAAACTGCGTCTAGACTTCAAATTTTTAAAGCATTAGAACCAAATATCAGTTACAAAAATGGTTTTCTAATGACATATAAAGCATTCGATTAGGGGATTTGGATTCTTGACGATCGTTGTATTGAATAAACCTCGACATCGAATCGGAATCCACTTCTACGCTTTGACCACTTACAAATCAATCATCTTTTCTTGTTGATATCATTGTGTTCTTACTTGTAACATTCTTCCGTAAGTATCGCTTACTGTCCCGCTGATTCCATTCTATCAAATCTTCTGAGCCATCATATTTGAAGTTCGTCTTGTCGTCATATTGAATCTCAGCGAAACACGGCTCAGAAAGTCTTTTAATACGTAAAAATCCAATTGACATAAATGGTGTTATTCACACTATCGTATTCCTATTTTGGTCCTTAAAGACTTGTCAACGTAATCATAGTTTGCTTATTTCCTTATGAATTGACCAACGAGCATTTTGGACACGCAGTTTTGAACAAACTTTGATCGATTAACTCGAGTATTTTACTTGAAACCGATAAAAAAAGTTTGCGTTTTCTTCTTGAATTCCTCAATAAGCCGATGAAGAAGGTCGACGAGAAAAGAACGCTTCTCTCAAGGGATGGACGGAAACGGAAGGCGTTTGGTCGATTTCCAAAGAGAACAACAGAACTTGAGGCAAAACGGCAAATTTAAAATCCACTGAACTCGTCCACCGACAAGACCGCAGAACTTCGATTTGGATAGCCGACTACACTCTCGGCTATTGGGTTTTGTCGACGAAATGATGCATTGGGTTTGGATGGCTTAGTCCATCATTTTCCCTTGAGTCTTGTTCATGAGGTTTGGCGGATCGTATGACTTTTGACCGATGTTTTTTTATACTGTGTAATTATGCGCGAACGGAAAACGGATTGTTCGTACAAAACAATTTCGTTCAACCCCTATAGTCCTCACTTGTCATCTGAGTAACAGTCTGTTCTTGTACAAAAATAAATTTACGACCAGTCAAGATTGCGAAGATACCCGCACGTTTTCTCAGCAACCGTCTTGAGTCATTTTGGTTGAGAGGATAACGGACCAACAAAAAAGCTTTTGTCTTTCGGGTCATCTTCTGCATGACCTCCACTATTGTTTGACAACACGCAAAGTCGACGGTAAATCCTCGGTTTTTTACGAATTCCCGCCTTTTTTCGGTGAGAATTGAAATTTGGTTTTTGTTGTTTGGACATTTGACCGTTTTTCGATTTGCAACCACGAGCTCAACAAACTGAATCGTCTGGTTTTGCAGTTTTGGAAAAGAGATCTAAACGATAGCTGTGGGCCAATAGAAACTTCGAACGCTGTTCATTGGAACGAAATGCACAGTTTATTAGATAATCGATGATGTCAAGAGATTGTGCGACGGTCTTTGATTTCGTAAATGAAATTTACAAGCTTCATAGTTCTGATTGCTATACCTGTAAGTCTACGATTGTAGAGCTCAGTAAAGAATTTCATTTAGTCTTCGATTACGATAAGCACGGAGAGACAGATCGAGGATGATGAATCGTACTCGTTTCTGGGATTTGCAAGTTGGTCCGAATGGTCGAAATGCTCAAAAACAGTAAGATTGCTTTATTAGAAAATATGAAGAGAAACCATTTGAAGTGTGGACATGGAGTTGAGTATGCATTGAGAAGGTGTTTGGATCTCCGATGCTCTGGACCATCTAGTCGGTATCGGGTTTGTAGCGGAACACAAACGGGTCATCAGCCTTTTACCACTTATTCTCAAACGAAAATATGCCCAACTGGTCAATCAGATGCTGAAGTCGCATGCAATCGCGCAGGTGCTCAGCTTCAAGCCCGATGGCATTTTGTTGCTTGGAAAGCAAGTCAGGAAGTTGACAGTGTAAATGCAAACTACCAAACAGTGCAATTTGCTCGATATTTAGTGCACAGTACATTGCAAAGCGTCGTCGAATCATGCAGTACCTCAAATCCAAGCTCAGGCAGATGATGGAGCAGAATGTCGGAGATCGGATGGACGCAATGGAACGTGTTTAGGCGGTCGTTGTCTGGTATTAATTGTAAGTATTCAAATTGGAAATCGTTTTTTCAGCCAGTTGGTTGCGACTCAATAATCGGGTCTTCATTGGTTTTCGATCAATGCGGCATTTGTGGAGGAGACGGAAAAGCGTGTACAAAGAAGCTGTTTGCTTGGAGACAAACTGGTCAATTCAGCAGTTGCAATCGAACGTGTGGATCTGATGGTTAAAATAGTTGAATACGATAGCAAACTAGTTCGTTTCAGCGCGTCAAGTCTCGATTAGTGTGTGTATCAATGTTGCTACTGATCGAATTGTTCCCGAACGTTTGTGTGCCGATCAAGTGCGACCTCGACCGGAAATTCGAAACTGCTCGGTAGTTTGTGCAACAAAGTAAGTTCAGCATTTAAAAATAGTGATTACACTCACAAACGAAAACATCATTCTTATCATCTCGGGTTTATTTAGTTCTTTTTCATATCAAGATTATGAGTAAGTAGATTTGCGTATAATTTTTGAATTAGTTTCGGCTTTTTTTGTTTCTTTCTCATCTTTTGTGTTTCCCGATACCCGGCGGTTTGCTGTGATCAACTAATAGCTTCGCATTTCTTTGCCTACTAACTCTTTTGCTAGTTTACCGCCAACCTTTAATTATCCAATTAATATACGCTTCATTTGTTGCTTTCAGATATCGCTATGGCCCTTGGTCCAAATGTTCGTGTGAAGGAACGCAAACTCGACCGGTTTTCTGCGTTGAAACCTCGGACTCTGCATCAAGCACATCTAAGGAACGCAAAGTTGAAGATCAATATTGTTGGAACGTTCGTAAACCGGAAACAACTAGACGATGTGTTTCATCCGAATGTCCGAAACCGAAATGGAAAACAGGAAAATTCGGGTCGTGCTCAGCGAAATGTGGACGAGGAATCAGAAGACGATTGGTATTCAACTTTAAATTGACGTGAAAGTTTGTTCTTTGCAGGTTGAATGCCGTCAAAATGGACGACGACTTGGAAACTCGTTTTGTGATTCCGAAGCAAAACCACCGGTTGTCGAACACTGTTCCACTGAAATTGCATGTTATAAGAACAAAGGTAAAAGATTGTAGGGTTGAGAGATTAGATTTCTACAGATGGAATAGATTCGAACAACTCGGAAAGCTCCAACTTCTCATCCACATCTGACACCACATATCGGTAAGTGAGTCAATTGGGTTTATGGGTCAAAAGTGTTCGATTTGTTTCGATTATTGGACCCAATGGATTTGAATTGTACGATGTCGATTTCTCTTTGTTGTGAGATTCCTTGAGAGGCTCTTGCAAGCTCTAATGCCGTGCAAAAACTTGAACTAAACTTTTCGTCCAATCAAACTCCCAGTGGACACGTTGAAGCAAAAAGCGTCCACACAAAACAACGAGTCCGTCGAGGTCCAACCCCTTCACTTCGATTCTCCATCTCTTTCTCGTCTGCTCCCCCATTCTTATGAAAACGCTCGACTATCGCGCGTTTTCGACAATTTCTTTGACCTTTTGCCGCAACCCATTTGCACTGGTCATTACCGTAATCGTCTAAGCTCAATCGGTTTTCCAACAACTAAATGGCAGTTTGATCGATTGACACCATGAATTGCCGGCACAAAATGCAACCTGTGATCTTCTTTTTCCTCATCTTAACTTTTAATTTATCTTGTGCCGATCTTCCATCGAATCCGTAAGTTTTCGATAACTAAAAAGCTGAAAACTAACAGCTTTCATAATGTTATTGCTATTCTCGTGTTTGCGCAGTGGTTTATTTTGTTTCTGTTCTCCGATTAATGCGATTAAAAGAAATGGAAACATCGAGTGAAGGCAACAAAAGAGCTTGTAAAGTTATGCGGATACCAAAATCGCATAAACAACAACCTTTTGGTGCTCAGTCTTATTACTTTGATTGAATGACTTTTGCTGCAATGAAAGTTGCTTTCAGCCACTAAATCGTAATAACTTGACCACAAGGTTTTCACTAGATCTGAACTTCGAAGAGTGGCCAATGGAATGGCCGCCCGTTAAGGACCGTCAATTTCCGTCGTACAGAAGACCGAGGGTTTTTGTTCTGCGCTTCAAAATCTTAATCCCTGCAACTGCTTTCGCTCTTTATTAAAAAAGGTCATCCATCGTTTGAAAGCACCGCGTTTATGCCGCAAATGCTCATGGATGAGCCTTTGCATTGTGTTGTCCAACGTCTTGAATCGGACCATTCAAGCAGATGGCCAGCGGCAAATTATCGCCTCTTTTCAAAACTAATCGCCATGACAAGTTGGACAAACAAATCGCACAGTTTGGCACGCGCAATTCATCAAAAACTGTCGCAAACAATCGTAACCTTTAAGCCCCTTTGTTGTACATCGTAAAGTCGTCCAATTGAGAGCAAATTAAAAATAAACAATGAAAGCGAATGATCATAATGAGAACAATTTAGATTTGCCGAGGGCTCATCATTCTCCCACTGGTCAAGTGAGGGCTTCGGACACGATAGCACTTCGTCAGTGGGATTTGCAGCCAAAGACTACTTCTCGAATGGAGACTCGAGTATTAAATCGAAACCTCGGTATGCAGAAACAAACAATCGAATAACGAAACAAACTGCTTTAGATTTGTTCCTGGACAATGGAGTGATTGTTCGAAGACGTGCGGCTCAGGTGGCATCCGAACACGAATTGTTCATTGCGTTGGAACCGGTGTTACGGGCGAACGAGTCGATTTGCCAGCTTTTGAATGCGACGGACAACAACGACCGACGTTATTTCAACCATGCGATTTAGCGCCTTGTACTAAAAATGATTTCAAAATCGGGGTAACCAAAAGCAAAGGCGGCTCGAACTCACAATACCGTTGGGAGTACGGTGATTGGGGACCATGTTCAGTTGGAGATCAAGTATAGAAAAAAGATTGAAAACGAAGAAACTCGTTTATTTAGGAAGTTCAATGTTTGGGTGGAAAACAGAAGTCGACTTTGAAATGCGTGGACATCGTACAAAACATTGCCGTTCCCTGGTCCAACTGTCGTTCTAAACCTCGACCAGTCGATCTCACACGAGCGTGCAATCTCAAACCATGTGCTCCACAATGGTCTGCAAGTCAATGGTCTGAGTGTTCGCATTCGTGCGGTGGAGGTTCTCGATCGCGGAATGTTCGTTGTATTCAACGAATCGCACCGGAAACCGCCACTGATTCACAACTCATTTTGCCGGATGCTCAATGTGCTGAACAAAAACCGACCGAAACAGAAGCATGTGGAGTAGTGGATTGTGAAGTTAACTGGAGAATCGGTCAGTGGACTAGTTGTTCAACAAGTTGTGGTCCTGGTGAACAACGTCGAGAGATTGTGTGCGAGCAAAGAGATCGAAACGGAATGTTGCGAACGTTCAATCCACCAATTCAATGTCTCGGGCTTCCGCGACCACCAACTCTGCAGTTGTGCAATTTGGGAGTATGTGAATACAACGAACCAAATTTTCATTACGAGACCTCGAATACGATCGGCGAACGAGCGTTACCCGAACCATTAGCTCAATTGTCCGATCGATCAGCAACTGACGATAACCGAGTACGTAGTCGCTTCGATTCTCCATCAACAGTTTACGAATCGCGTCCAGAACATCGAAAATTGACTTTGAATATTGGTGGTTCTGCAAATTTGTATGAAGGAACGTAAGTGTATATTGTAACCCCTGTTTATTGCCAACGAAGAAATGATTCACAATTGAGTTCATTGCAGTTCGATCAAAGTGAAATGCCCGGTGCGTAATTTTGCTCGTAATCGAATCACGTGGACAAAAAATGGCCGTCAAATCGAGAATAATGGTATCATTAAGGACACTTGTTATCTACGATAACCTTCCAATTTTTAGCTCACATTAAAGTGAGTAGTAACGGTGCTCTTCGAATTTTCCATGCACGTCAAGAAGATGCCGGCACATACGAATGTCCGGCCGGAAGTGTGAGATTGCGATTTAAACCGCGAGAAATTGGAAAATCGGAAATCAAAGACAACCTGGAGACGACTCATGAGCTTGACGATGTGGACGAACCAACTTCTGCTAACGACGTTGATGCTCAGTTGCTACAAGTAATTTTCGGAAGAACGAATGTAACGAACGCCGGTTTAGAAGATTCGCGAATCATTGATTCGACTTGGTGAACGACGAGCACTCGATGAAATGCGGGACATTCGAGAGCCTGGAAAACTGAAAGTCGACTTCTTGAGTGGTGATTGGAGCCTTTGCACTCAAACACGATGCGGAGAACCCGATGGTACACAAATTCGTCTGTTGCGTTGTCGAATTTTAATCAAACAAACGACCGCATTTGTTGACGACGAAATATGTGAACAAGTAAGTGGAACAACTGAAATATCGAACTCGTTTGATTTGCAGTTTGGGATCGTTAGACCACCGGCAACACAAACTTGTCATGCAAATGGCTGTCCACATTGGGAGGTAAGTTTGAAGTGAAATTCTTGTTGTAATTTCGATTACTTAAGGCGACAGATTGGACGGAGGTCTGAATACGAAAAGCCGTTGGAATTTTATTATTTTGATTCTTTCAGTGTTCTATTTCTCGATGCATGCAACAGGGTTTAAGCGTTGCAAGACGTGAAATTCGCTGTCAGTACTCAAATGGCACGATGGCCGATTTCTCGTTGTGTGATCGACGAACGAGACCAAAAATCAAGAAGGAAAGCAACTCTTTAGCTTTAATCAATAATCGTGTGAATTCAGGAGTGTCCAAATGTCAATTGCACGGCCGAGTGGAAGGCTTCCATTTGGGGAAAATGTAGCAAAGATTGTGGAGATGGTGGTAAGAGAAAATTGGATGCGTAGTTATCGAAATTGCAGGCGTTCAAATGCGACTGTTGAGATGCGTTTGGCGCGGAACGAAGAAACCGGCCGGTGGAAACTGTGAGCCCAGTTTACGTCCGGCGGCCATAAAGTCGTGTTCTATACCTGATCTTCCCGAATGCTCGTCGGAGAGCAAACTGTGGCCCATGGATTCACAAAGTAATGACTCGATCAGTCGATTGGAAGAACAAAAAGACGAACGACCGACTGAATTACCGCAACAAACTCCTCCACGCGATTTAGCTGTTCAGCCATTTAATAACTGGCAACAGTGGCGTGGATGGAGACAGTACAATTTGGCGTTACCTTCGAATCTTCGTCGTTTAAATACGATGAAGAAGCTCTAAGAGTCGTTCGTCTCAAACCTTTTCATTTGATTGAGTTCGCTTATTTCTGTTTTCTTTTATGTTCTTTGAGTTCTTTCATTTATAACCTCTAATTTCTTGCCAACTTTGTTTCTCACTTTTCTTCATTGCAGAGCTCTCGGCCCTATCGGTTGCAGCTGATTGTATCGACCGAAGTAGGTACTGCAATATTCTCACATTCTTTCCATCGTATGTCTACTCAATTCTAACGCCTTTACTTTTTTATTCTTTTAGTTGTAACGAAGAACGAATTCGCCAAAAATGCTGTCGCACTTGTTGGAATTCTGTTTCACATCGATCGTTCTAACTTCCTTTGCAATTACGTTTTTTCAAATAAACTGCCATCTCTATGAAAACATTTATTGAGCATAGTCGATTCAGATGAGATCAACCAACAATTTGAGTTAACTCACGATTCCGAGCGTTGGCACTTGGAAGTGTTTCTTTGTAAAACAAGTGACCGTTTTTCTTGCCCACGTTGCGAAATCGAGAGTGTTTTCTAAATAAAAAGATGATCTTGATTTTCATATATTGGAACGTACAAGTGATTTAGAGCAACATCTGCGGGGCACTTTGGTTCTATTGCCTTATTTCTTTCTTGAAAATCGGTTTTGTGAGTCGTGACATCGTCGAACTTCTCAGTTGGAGCCACACGTTCTTCATGAGGTCGTTGATTTTGTGCTTTTTCAGCTGAAAATATCCAATTACAAAAACAGGAGTTTCACAACTTTGTTTATGCGTATAACCCAGTCGATAGGTCGTGTTTCCATCCAACGGCTCCGGGTTCCTTTCGATTTCAACAACCGGTCTTGTGACACGATTAAATTCACCTTTTTGTCCTCGGAACTTCTCTCGATTTTCAGTTGTTGCCTAAAAAGTTACTTTCGACATCTGATTCCGTGAGTATTTACATCAAAGGGCGCGTCGCTCAGGTAACGACTTGTGGCCGGTCGATAAGAAGTGCGTTGGCGATGAACTCCGTCGAAGACTCGATAATCTTGTTGTTGGATTGTAGTTTCGTTGAATGGTTGGTTGGATCGATACAAGATGCTTTCGGGTCGTAATGCTCTCATTCGTTCGGCATTTTTACCCGTAAAATCGACTCGATTTGTTGTCTGATGATCGAAAGCCGAATAGTCACGACGATCGGTTGATGTCGGTCGTGTTGCTCGAATGAATTCGCCCTTTTTACCGGTGAAATCACTATGATGAGTGGTTTCATCATTGAACGCTCCAATCGGACCCTTAAAATTGTTTGCTTGTGTTTCGTGTTCATCTACTTACACTGTAACTGTTACTTGGACGAAATGCAGTTGGACGTCGATTTCCGCTCCATTCTTGATAATCAGCTAAATCCGAATAACATTCTGCTAAGATCTTGTGTTTACCTAAATGTGTGGTACTTTTCTCCATTTCTCCCTGTTGTCCAAGACTCGTATGAAGTGGTCTTTCGGCACGTTGTCGTTGCGCATCTTTTTGAACATATCTGGAGCCATATTCCGTACTTTCGAATGGCACTCCATCGGTTCCAATTAAATGACCGTTATTCTCGTGTGGACATCGGTGATTACTAGAAACAACGAAAGTTACTTGACCGCTTCCTTTCCAACTACCCGCATTCGCAGATTTGGCAAATGCACTTCTCCGAACCAGTCGAAGCGTGAGATCCTTGACGTGACATTTGACTTAAGTGAACCGAGAACTATGTAAAGTAATCGAATTGAAGTTCGGTTTAATTGAATTGGCGAATTCAGGTTGCCAAAACCGATCAAACGTGGGGATTCGGTTGTTAAATTAAGAACTCGGAAGTCGAGCTCTGAAGTGAAAAAACGGTTGTCCGATTTAAGCTATGAATTAACGTTCCGTTGCCATCTAACTGTTTTTTCGTGACAACCACATACACACTTTCGGTCTTATTCGCACAGGTTTCTTCACGTCCCTGACGACCGTTAGTCTAAGAACTACATTTCTGTTTGTCACCGAATCGTTTTTCTTCATCTACGGAAATTGGTTTCAACACATTTAGGAGAGAAAGTTGGTAGCATTCAAGTGAACAACAAAATTTACGTATAACATTAATAACAAGAATTGACAATCCACGGTATTTGCATGTTCCTTGATAGATGAGTAATTTGACAGCAACTGAATTATTCGTTCTCATTTTGGCTCGGCCATCAATTTGCATTAAACGGTGGCATTTCATTTCGTCGACGCCGCGGTGGACTTGAACGACAGAAAACGACCTACTGGAATGCCGAAGAGAAAACAAACGCAAAGTCCAAATAATTTCGCCGCATCTCTCCACAGCACGTAACCCAATTAGCTGGTTGCCGTAAATTCGACGAATGTCGGTCGTGCCGTGCCAAAACCAAACCGTCTGACCGTTTCGGTCACCCGCAAATTTCCGGTTTGTCGAAGATCGTCTTCATTTGTTCAAATAACGTCGAGCTACGAATCCGAAACGCCATTTGAAAGTGGGAAACAACAGTCAATATCGTGGCAGTTACATTTCCTTAATCTTCAACCTTCGAATGGGCGTTGTTCGCATTGGAAGGTCGTGAAGTTTGAGGTATCAATAAAAAATGTCGACATCAGCGATTTTTGACTTCTAAGTAAAAGTCTCGAGGTCTCATCTCAAAATCGGGTATTAGTCGAATCATGCGAAATACAAATGTAGGCGGGAGTGTAATAACCGCTCTGTGCGCACGCGACTACTTCTACTCGGCCGTTATATGTAATCGTCGTTTTGAGATTTTCAGAATTTCTTCCTTCCCTTTTCTTTATTCTTCACACGTTCGTCTGACGCACAAAAAGAACGAAACTATTTAAGAATTCGAATACCTTTTATCTTTTTTTCGGTCTTTTACTCTGCCGGTTTGGTATCGAGGCTAAAGGACTTCCGTTTGTTCACTGTATCGTTGAGTCGACGTGCAACTTGCAAACTGTATCTATTCTTTTCAGTTCGTCTATCCCTTCGCCCTCAACCTTTGATGTTCAGTTTGCACGAGTTGTCTAAACGCTTTTGTTCTTTGACATCTATCCGGATTTTATGAACCAACTACTTTTCCTACAACTTGGCCTCTTGTTTGGTATGGTGACTGCGTTGAGAAGACGGTATTGCGACTAATCATTGAACTAATAGAAAGAGGAGTTGCAGAAACGTCGACGAGTCTTCGTTTGATCCTCTGATCTTCGATCCATGTTCGTATCCGAATTTGGTCGACAATTTTCGATGTGGTATCTACGGTAATCATTTTGCTCAGGGTCGGGTTTGCGATCCGGTAAGAAGTGTGCATTGACAATTTCAACAATCAGCTATTTAGTATAATTTGTTGTCTGTTTTCGAATTGAAATTGGTTAGTGGAGCAATGAATGAACTTGAAAAGAAGAGCGAAGACATTACAACGGTAAGTTTGAACATGAGATCGTAAATAAGCACACTTTCAGGGTAGTCAATGTCATTTTCGATTTGGACTTGCGTTGTTGAATGAAATTCGTGCTTATCCGAATCGATCATTATCAGAATTTGGGTGAGAAGATTGGTTGATGGCCACGGAAATTCGTTTTTCAGTTCTCTTTATTGTCCTCAAATTCAGTTTGCACAACACACATTGAGATTTAAGCGAAGAAACGAAAAGTAAGCTGACTATAAAAACTCCAGTTCAACTGTCTACACTTGAAGCAACGAACTGAATAAGTTTGCCCAAAACTATGCTCGGATTATTCGTGAGAGAGGAATGCGAACGGACGATTGTGATGATGGGCTTTTGATATTGCTCGTGAAAGAGCCATTCAACGATGAAACTCATCGACCAGTAAACAGACGGGTTCAATGATACTATTATATCGACAATTTTAGCGCGTTTTTCTTTCTTATGGTTCGCTGATAAGTGAGTATTTTGCCTACAACAGTCAACTGGTTTTGAACAATATTGTCAACGAAACGAATGTTGAACTTCAAGCCGGTTATCCGCGTTCCACCGCGATTACTCGTCTAATGACGAACATAGCAGACGCAATAAAAGAACGTATTCAAATGCCACAGCCCAAGAATCACGTTCCATTTTGGGCGCATGCAACGTTTGCTGTCTGCTTCTTGCTGATGGCGATTATGTTTGTGATTCTGTTCTTTTTACGAACTAATCACGGTCGTGTTCGTTCCAAGTTTCACGGCGCCGATCCGGCAAGACGTTGGAAAGCCGGTGGTTTCGTCGGAGGTTTGTGGTTTTTGTTCGTTCGATTGTTTTGCACTTTTTCCTAATTTATCCACTTCCTCTGTTTTTGTCATTTGTATCCATTTTGTAGAAGACAGTCAGCCAATGACCTACGTGAATTTGGTCCAGATGTTAATGCCACACAAACAACAAATTCCGGCAAACGTTCAACAGGTCGTCTAAAAGGTATTCGATACAATCGATTCGCCCTCTTGTCAATTATCCCTGCACGAAAGTTGATATGATGTGAACACGGTCATTTCAGCATTACTGAATCCTGGGATAACGATGCGTATGGAATCGAATATGTTGAACGAATGATAGCCACACAAATTTTACTTCCGTGTACACTAATAAACAAAAGCTTCTTGAAGGCATTCAAAGAATTAGGGCCAAAAGTTACGCGTAAACTTTGAGTTGTTTGATGCGACAAAGAGACAAAACAATGTTTTCAAACAAAGTGGACTATTCATTGTTGAGCAAATGGCAATAAAACAATTTATCTAAAGAGCCAAAGTAATTTACAAAATTGTAATGAATGAAACATGTTGGCATTGGAAAAATGATTTGAGGTTTGTATTTTCGTTTCTTCGCCTTCAACTTTCTCCCTGACCAGAATCTTCGTCATTCGGATCAAAGTCCTCGTCGTCATCTAAATTTTAAAGCCCAATAATTGTCTTCATGATATTCATAACAAACCCGAATCCGGATCTTCGTAATCGTCGTAATAGTCGAAATCGCACATATCGATATCGTCATGCTGATTCTTCGGTTTCGCTTTGATGCAATAGTCTTCAACTGTTTCTGGAACCGTAACTCCATCTTTTGCGGCTTCCAACTTCGATGCTTCGACTTGTTTTCTAAACATTTCAGATCATTGATGACTATAAGAATCGATGAACTCACCTGATTACTTTGACATACTCATCCTCCTTTTCACCGTTTTCTTTCCATTTTCGATATGAGACTGAAGCATCGACATTTGCTGGAGACGAAGTGTTCGGTTCGTTCAGAAGCGAAATAACACTCAACAAGATTGTGCGCACATTTTGAGTCGGATTCCATCGTTCTACAGTTTAATGCTAATGGTGAATTAAATACGAAAACATACCGCATGGCATTTCGCCGGAATGTGGATCATCTGCTGGTGGATGCAAAATGCTGATGCAAAGATCTCCGTTCTCGTAAACGTTCGGATGCCAGAATTTACAGACGAAACGAAAATGTGGTGGTTCGTAGGGCTAAAACACATAGAACAAAAATCAGATTGACGTATGCAATCAACTTACATAGTTGTGTGGAAAAGACAACTTTGCTTTGAAATATCCGCCCTGATAGAGAGTCGACGGCGGTCCGAAGATGCCCACGGTCCATTTGAAAAGATTCTGCTCATCACAATTAACTGTAAAACCCTCGACCGGATTCGAGTTCAGATCGCGTAGTTCCATTTGAAGCACACGCATCGCTCCCTTCGGATCAACAGTACTCTTCGACATCACGGCGTCTAAATGGGACTTCAAAAAACAAAAAACGAATTGATTTTTTCCATCCAACCCAACCCACCGTTTTCAATGTATAGCGAGATCAAATAAACCAAATCTACCAAATAGCCGACAGATCACCGTGTTCGCAAAACTCCCCGATGCCCGTATGTAACAGAAAAGAAAGAACCTGAAAAAAAACCGTCGACGTTACCAATCGTTAGTCACGCGGTTAGAAATTTGATGATAAACGTGGGGAGGGGATTCGCGGAAAACGGAGATCCTTTTCGTCGAGACAATGGGGTTGTTTTGGCTATGTCAAATCATCGAACGGCTTTTAATTACCCAAATTGAAAAAAAAGAATAATTGTGCCCAGCACCAACGGTCGTTCGTCTTCTTAACCTCATGACAGAGGCCGCGTGCTCACCAGCCGACTGCTGCGGTGCATTTCGCCCCGTCTGTGGAGCGAAAGAGCAGGCGGAAGTATGTAGAAAGAAGAACAGACACCAACATCTGACGTCTGTCTCCGAATTCTTCGTACCGAACGCGCGTATCGTCATACTCAGCACACGTTTCCCGATTAAATATTAAGTCAAACATTTGCAGCAACGAACAGCTAAAAATAACACGAAAATTCTCCCCACCCGACTTTCTTGTGCAACCGCAAGTCCACGAAATCATCGACTTAGAAAAGAAAGTCGCCGTTGAAACACGGAACACCTGTTTCGAGTGATTTCAGTTTGAACGGCGAGAGAAAAAACAAGGATTTCGAAATCACATTGGCGTCGAAACAACGCAGCATTAGGACTGCAGCTTGGAAGAAAATGCACAAAGCCACTACCAACCCAACACCCTAAGTCCCTTGCTTCTCTATATGACTCGCTAAAGTCTTCCCATTGAAACAAGCTGATCTGTCAGCTTTCCGCCTTCTGCACAATTGCGCCTTGGAAACGCGCAGATCCCTTGACTATAGGGACATTCGTTCGTCTGATCGAATTACTGCAAATTTATTTTCATTTCAATTGACTACGTGAAATGAAATTGTTTCGTTTGGGAATTTTTATGCGTGGATTATTGCCACATTGGTGTAATTAACTTTAGAGCCATAAGGTTACAATCAAAATACAAAGGGTATGAATGAATAATAAAATGAATGAGTATCAGTATTCAACAATGTTAATGTGTTATGTCAATGTCCTCCAGTTCTTCGGCCGTTCCAACGAGCAGTTCTCCGTTGTCGCGCGGTTGTTTACGATTGCGACCGACGACAATACACTTGCGAATATCGTAGCCGGGAGGTTCGGCTTCGGCCGGTTTCGTACGCTTCATTGCTTCGTTTGCAAGGCGCCAATTTTCACGCAAACGTCGTCCATGTTCCATTAATTTGTTGTACTCTAGAACAGCACATTGAATTACACAGAAACAAACGATCATTCGTACCTGGTGTATTGGGTTGACCACGTTTCAATTTGTGCTCAACTTCAAAAAGCTCGTTCTCAATCTGGAAACACGGGTCCTCTTCTATGTATGAATAGTTGTGCATTGGTGCAACGGTTAACGTGTGAATTGCAGCACTGAAATGCCGGTTATTGAAATCGCAACCTTCTGAACCCACCATGTAGCAAAAACACGTTTGGACATTCCACGAAGCGCATCGTGCGGATTTGCCATTCGTGACATTGCGATGCTCACCGGCGGATTCAACATGTGAATATCGCGTCTCATTGAGCGCTGAAGCAAATCGTCAGGATCAAGCTTGTTATGCATTTTCATGAACGGTTGAAGTCCTTCACGTCTGATTTCCAGGTTGTGTTTCAGAACACTGATCGCTTCATTCCGATGCTCGTCCTGAAAACGGCGATAACTCAATTTAGTCAACAGCTAAATGTACCCATGATTTTCCATAATCTTTACAGTAGAGTTTCGCCCAACGTTCCTCGCACATGACACCCATTTTGCACAGTTTTTTGAACCCTAAAATGCGGAATGTTTTTCGACCAAACGAATCCACTTACGATCGTTGTCCAATTCGTTCGCCAAGTCACTTTCCAACTGAATCAACCTCTTCTCCAAAACATCATATTCGCTCTCGGGGAACACGGCTTTCTGCGGTGCGATTGTCGGCTCTTCGACTGTCAAGTTGGTAACAGCTTTGCGTTTTGCTGAAAAACACAGGAAACAGTTGGAATCGTAAGCTTCGCTTCTCACCGGTCTTCGTCGAACGTTTACTGGAACGTTTTTGAGATGAACGTGAATTTGAAGCGTCGCCGTCTTTGTTGAAACCATTTTCGACGTCCGAGTAGTCTTCGAGACCATTTTCCGTCGCGTCGATCTCCTCAATCGTCTCTTCCAACGCGTCGTCCGATTGTCGTGAATCGACTTCCAATTTCAGCGCAAACGCCGCGTCGTCGTGTTGCAATTCGCTAACGCGATGCGTGCATCCGCTGCAAAGTTGAACTTCGTTGGCGGACGTGGTCTACAAGAAAAGAATTCGCGTCTTCAAATTGGGCCAAAAAATCGGAACCAACCTCGACGATCGTAATTCGAAATTTACTCGAAGGCGCCGAACTTTGTTGTTGCGTCGCTGCGCGTTCCGCACGACGCCGCGTGAGCATGATTTCCGTGGATGATAGTTTTCGACTTGGAAAAATTAGTCAATAACGAGAAATACGCAGCACCTAAACCGAAAAAGACGCCAAAGCTTTGCACTGCGTAGGGTTTGTACGTCGAGTACAATCGTTGCGAGATTCTCCGTGCTCGTCGTTTGTGTTTGCTGAAGTTTTCGTGTTTTATTTTCTTCTCTTTCTTACTCTGCCAACAAATTCAAGTCAACACTTGGAGTTCAATTTTATTTTCGTGAGATTCGGAAGTTTAAACGAAGGTTTCTTTGTTTCAGAGACTTCTGAATTCGAACTTCTCGACGTGTCATTGCGATGGACCTTTTGATTCAGGTATTTTGATGACATCGAATAAGCTTAAGAAGTGATGTTTAGATGTTGCCGGAAAGACTTCGTTCGTTCAGTACGCACCACGATTTTCAAGGTAAACTCGGCCTCTGGTTGTTCGTTCAATTCACTCGTTTCAGGACAAAAGAAGTCCGAACGTTTACTTCAGGTTCCTATGCTTTGTATTTGATTTTATGCTCGTTATCTTCAGATTATTCTTGTGATTCACGGAGTAGTTGGCTTTCTTCTCGGCTATTTCTTTGAAAGAATGTCGTTTGTTATTGGAATTATTTTGTTTGGTGCAGTTGTTGCATCGATTGTCGTCTTACCGCCGTGGCCCGTCTTTCGACGACATCCGTTGCACGTATGTTTTTGTCCTCTACATTTCGACGAAATTTCTTTTTAGTGGCAACCGAAGATTGCCCAATCGGACACTTCGTCTGGAGCGACAGTCAACGAAAGCGGAGCGACCAAAAGTGCCGATGAGAAGCCGAAGAAAAACACGAAGAAACACAAGTGATTATACGTGTGTCTATGAATGTAAATCGATAATGTGATAACATAAATTATTTTTCTTGTCGTATTTCGATTATCGTGTTTAAACTGAGGTATTCGGCCTTTTTCGATACCTTGCCCGTTCTACTTAACAATCCTTTATTAGCCTGATCGCAGATGAGCCTTGTGTCAAGGCGACTGTTAGCTCAGATTATTCGTTTGCGTGTTGTTGGTTCTGTGAATCGAATTACAACTGTTCCATTGGCCTTAACTCGACATCAGCAATTGAACAACGTCCCTCTTGTGTATTTACAACGTCGATTCTTCAGCAACTCACGTAACGATGATGAAGGATCAACCAACGATATTCACATCGAAGAAGAGGATCCGACGATTTCAGACGCTCATCCGCCCGATCCGTTTCAACAAGTTCGTTCGGTTACCCACTCATTTCTCTACTTTATGTTTAGTCTCCATCAACGGTTACCGTTCCCGATTTCTTTCCAAATGTGCCAATCATTGCCATTAATCGATTTCCGTTGTTTCCCGGTTTTATCAAGAAAGTTGACGTGAGTTCCGGAAATCTTGTCTGCTTCATTTGACGACTTCTAGATCGTAAAAAGCGATGCGTTGAAGGAGTTGATTCGACGAAAAGTGGCAATGCGTCAAGGATTCGTTGGAGTTTTCGTGAAGAAAAACGACGAGTAAGCTCTTGGTTATTTTAACTAAACTGATTTTGCATTAACTTCAGGAATCAGAGCGAAACTGTCTCGTCACTTAACGATCTTCATAATGTCGGAACGTTTGCTCAGATTCTCGAGATGCGTGATCATGGAAACATTCTGGAACTTGTGCTCAATGCTCAACGACGAATTCGACTACTCGAACGATTGGACGAATCAAATGATGAAGATGCCAAGAAGAACTACTCGAAACTGAATGGTCGTCGAACTCGTCGTTCAACTCGCGAAGAAAAAGGAGCGAAGCGAAAACAAGAAGACAATGAGACACCAGAGAAGCAAAGCGTAGAGCCTCAGATTATTTATGGCAAAACTGAAAATCTAGTTATGGAATCGGTGGAACGGACGGTCGAATTGAAGGTTCGTCAATTGAATGAGATCGAACAAACAGTTTTAGGCACAAATGCAAGCAATCGTTCAATCAATTCGAGATATCGTTCAATACTCAAACCTCTTCGCTCAACAAATCAATTTACTTCTGCATCCCTCTCAGAACGTTGTCGATAATCCGGTGTATTTATGCGATCTCGTGGCGACTTTGGTTCAAACTGCCGAAACGGCCGATCTTCAGCAGATGATGGAAGAAACAAAGACCATGCGACGTTGTTCGTTGGCGTTGGAATTGTTGGAAAAAGAGAAGACTGTTGCCAAGTTGAAACATGACATTAACAAGGATGTCGAGAAGAAAGTGCAGGAACAAGTAAGCGAATCGGTCGATTCTTTGATATTTCTTTCTTTAGCATCGAAAGTATCTTCTCAACGAACAGGTTGGTTGTAATTACTGGACTAGCAACAAATGGATTTTCAGTTGAAAGCTATAAAGAAAGAGCTTGGAATCGAGAAGGATGATAAACAAACGATTATCGAGAAGTTGGAAGACAAGATAAAGGATCTGAAAATACCGGAATACGCGTTGAAAGTGATAAAAGAAGAACAAAACAAACTCAACTTTCTCGATCCACATTCCAGTGAATTTAGTGTTTCACGGTAATTCTTCCTTGCAAACTCTCATTATCAGACTGCTTACAGAAACTATTTGGATTGGCTTTGCAATGTTCCTTGGGGCAAAACTTCGGAAGAGAACTTGGATCTTCACAAAGCAGAAACAATTCTCAACGAAGATCACTACGGAATGAAAGACGTGAAAGACCGAATTTTGGAGTTTATTGCTGTTGCAAGTTTGAAGAAAGCAGCCGGTGGTAAAATTCTTTGTTTCCACGGTCCTCCAGGTGTTGGTAAAACATCGATTGCTCGATCAATTGCGCGTGCGTTGAATAGACAGGTTGATGGTTTGTTTAATCGAGTGATTCAATTCAACCTTTCAGTATTTCCGATTTTCTGTTGGTGGAATGGTCGATGTAGCCGAAATCAAAGGACATCGACGAACGTAAATTGCACTGCTTGTGCTGGCCACATGTTTCATTTAGGTATATTGGGGCGATGCCCGGCAAAATGGTACAGTGCCTGAAGAAGGTGCAAACCGAAAACCCACTAGTGCTTATCGATGAAGTCGACAAAATCGGAGGTGCTGGTTATCACGGTATTTGAAAGTTAAATAACTTAGTTATGAGTTTTTGTTTAGGGGATCCTGCTTCTGCATTACTTGAGGTTGAGATTTATTTTTTTACTTTTATTCACTTTGTTTATTAGCTTTTGGATCCCGAACAAAATGCGAATTTCATGGACCACTTTTTGGATGTTCCAATCGATCTCTCTAAAGTTCTGTTCATTTGTACGGCCAATGTAATCGACACAATACCCGGTGCGTTGCGTGATCGAATGGAGCTTATCGAAGTCAGTGGATATGTGGCAGAAGAAAAGTTGAATATCGCTCAAAAATACCTTATTCCTCAATGTCGCGAGAATTGGTAATCTGGTTCTTTGTTGTTTTTTAAAAGTTTGGTTTAAGTGCACTCACCGAAAACGAGTTGGAAATCAGAGATGATGCGTTGGACACATTGATCAAACATTACTGCCGTGAATCGGGTGTTCGTAACCTACAAAAACATATCGAAAAGGTTGGCTATTTGAACAACCATATTGTATGTGTAGATTTAGATTTTCCGTAAAGCAGCATATCAGTTGATCAAAGATCGTGAAGAAGAAAAGAAGATCGATTCTGTTATTTCGGTGCATAACGACAATCTGCGAGATTATGTCGGCCGTGAGAAGTTCACTAGTGATCGTCTTTACGATGTTACGCCGCCCGGTGTAATTATGGGTCTGGCATGGACGGCGATGGGCGGATCGGCACTGTACATCGAAGCATCGCTGAGACGACGTTTTGATTCAAAATCCAAATCTGATGTGGTTACTGAAAACGGAAAACAACATCGACCGGAGGGTTCACTTGAAGCAACCGGACATTTGGGAGATGTGATGAAAGAATCGATGCGAACTGCTTATACGGTTGCCAAAAATCAAATGTCCAAACGTTTTCCCGATAACGAGGTTCTTGAATTAGGTCACGTTCATGTTCACGTACCTGAAGGAGCAACACCAAAAGACGGCCCATCTGCGGGTGAGTACGAATTACAGCGGAATTATTGTTCCTAAGTTATTACGTCCTAATCAATCTGTTTTAGGTTGCACAATTGTAAGTGCTTTATTGTCGTTGGGACTAAATCATCCGGCAAAACAAAACATCGCAATGACTGGCGAGATCTCTTTGACTGGTTTGTTATCATCTATTACGGCAGTTGATCAACGGTTTCAGGCAAAGTTATGCCAGTCGGTGGTATTCGAGAAAAGATCATTGCAGCTAAACGCTCCGGTGTCAATACGATCATCTTGCCAGCGGAAAACAAAAAGGAATTCGACGATCTGGCAGATTTCATCAAAGCCGATGTGACAGTTCACTTCGTGAATCACTACGATGAAGTTTTCGACATTGTTTTCCCAGACGTTGCTGAATCTTTGAATTAACTCTTAGGATTGTTGTTTTTGTTGATAAATACTATTGCATTCTCACATCGAAATGTTTTCATGGTTTCGTAACCACAGAGTTTCTTCGTGTCCAATTGAATTGATTAGCTTGTTTTACAGATTTGTGGACATGAAACCGGGCGAAGAACTCGATTCGGCCACCACTGATGTTGAACACGATGAGAAGGTCACAGAGAATGGAGATGAGGAAAAAGAGAAAACCGTCGAAGACGAACGACAAACTCGTGAAGACGCGATGGACGATTCCGAATTAGCTCAACTACAGGAAACTGCGACGAAAATCAAAACAGACGGAAATCAAAAATTTGCTGAAGGCGACTACAAAAACGCAGTGATCCTCTACACCGAAGCTCTAGACACGTGTCCGTTAAAATACAAAGACGATCGATCGATTCTGTTGAGTAATCGAGCAGCCGCAAACATTAAACTCGAGGACTGGAAGGCGGCCGTCGACGATGCAACGGCTTCCATTGAACTTGGAGCTAAGAACGAGAAAGCTCTTGAAAGACGTGCGTTCGCTTATGCTCAAAAAGACGAAACGATCGAAAAGTCCTTGGAAGACTACAATTCACTTCATAAACAGTTTCCCGATCGTTCACGTTACACCCAACAGATCGCGTCCTTGACCGAACGACAGAAAGTTCGAAACGAAAAACTCCAAAAGGAAATGATCGATCAGCTCAAGAATCTCGGCAACGTGTAAGTTTGTATCATAAGATTAGACAACAAATTGTATCCAATTGTAGAGTACTACGTCCTTTCGGTCTCTCAACCGATTCTTTTCAAATGGTCGAGCAGCCTGGAGGCGGTTATTCGATTCAGATGAAAAAGTAATTCGGTTTGATCTATGGTTTTTTGTATAAAATATTTTCAATAAACTTTTATTGTCAATAGCTTTTATTTGAAAACAATTGAAATGGCTAACTGTTGTGTAGACATATCAACAACCACTTCCTTTGCTTCCATTCGATTTTCTCCGCAAATGTGCCAACATCTCCGGTTCTAAAATCGAATACGATGGGGTTTGCGTGCAATACAAACCAATTTGTGATGCCAAGATCAGTGATTGTCGACGATCTTGTAGGCGATTATACGCAATCGTATATCGAATTGCTTGAACGATTAGATAGATCGTGTAGAAAACTGCAGCACAGACAACCAGCATAAAGAATACGAGACCAATCAATCGCAGTGCTATGGATGGTTCTTCCTAGAAGAGATTTGGGTGAAATTGAACATAAGGTTTTTTGGTTACCCGATCGTTAAAACCTTTTCGTGGTGCAACATGATCGTGTCGAAGCAAAAACCTGCTGACTCCAAATGCCTGAAAATGACGTTTACACTCAACGACGAATCTTTTTTCTTACCGAAATAAAAATAAGAAACATAGTTCGAACAAAAATCGTAAAATACATTAATTTGATTTGGTACAACTGTAGACCAATAACGAGCATAACATTTCCGATTAGCATCAGAACACACATTGTCAAGAGTCCGAAATCAAAGATTAGTTCCGTGTTCTAAATCGATAAATGAGCAAAATCACTATCATCTACGAATAACCTCAACCTTGGTCTTCAGACCTTCATGACAAGTTAAAACGAGAAGAACGGTAAAAATTGCGCTCAAAATAATCTCGAAAGATGCCCAAATTTTCAGACCCGTAACTATACGACAACATGCAAATTGCCATTTTTTGTGGTCCGGATCGAAATCCATAGCCGCCGAGAAGTGTGATCAATGACACGAACTCTGACCCACTAGTTGTTTCATTGACTAATTAACAGCCTGTGAAATCAGACGTCTGTCTTGTCGTGATCCTTTTAAATGGAAGAGCGCCCGCAATCTACTCAATTGCTCGTGGGCCAATATGAGCAGGTGGCGACTGATTGATGTACAAATCATGTTCTCCACCCGTCTCTTCTTCTTCCTCCTTAGTGAGAGCCACCGGGACCACAACCTCGTTTTTATTTGGAATCCGATTTCTTATGTTTGGCACAACCACTTGATGACATCTCACCACCGGAACAAAAGTGCCGCCAACTCATACATTTTGATTTAACGAGCTTTTGCCTCACTCTTTGTTTGTTACCAAGCGTTGCGAAACAAAGCCGGTTATTGGCGTCTGAACGCGATTGAATAAAAGTTTTTATGTCTAATTTCAATTTCGACAAGATGTACAAAAATTGCAAACAGGTTGGAGGGGCGGATGAGAAGAAACAAGAAAATTCTGAAAATTGATAATGACGCTTAAGTTAAAACAAACGAAGAAGGCCAATTAGGCGCGGAAATCGCAAAGCATTAACCGAAAGCGATACAGGATAAGCCTAAAAAACAAAGTAAAGACCCGTGTAGCGTATAAGAAAACAACAAAATCGAGCGATAGGCATTATACATTTGGATTCTCTGACTGTGAACTTGATTACCCGCCGGTCCTGGAGATTGGCGACGGAACAGACGGCGGAGCATCAATCAAGAGAACTAGGCGTATGGTTTACATGATGAAAACGAAAGTTTAGCGCCGAAAATTCAGAAGATCAGGGCAGCTTAGAGTAGTTCGTATTGTCTGAGCTGAAACATCGGACAATCAAAAAGTTTAGAACTTCACTTCAACTCACATGAATACGTTGGATGATGTCGCGGCAGTCGTTGAAGACACGTTTAATGTTCTCCGTGTCGACGGCTGCAATGAGAGTAATTAGCTCAGTTAAATTGACAAAGAAGTTCAAATGAGTTGTTGCAAAAAAAAATCACTCCAACACGATGAACATCAACAACTTACCGCACGTAAAATGCGGATAACAGTGGTGTCGATTGTCACCGGAAGCAGTAGATATCCTCTGAAAACAATGCCATTTAGTTAATGAACATCAACAGAGCAATGGGCTAACGAAAGGAACAGAATAGAAACTGATTATGAGATGAATGGTTTCAAGATAATTAACAGATTTGTGACTTAAACCCTGAGCTTCCACGTCCGTCGAATAGGAGGACCTCGTTGAGTTCTGCTTTCAATTTAACGTCGTGTATTGACCGTAAAAATGATTAATCTTGTGCCAATTAATCTATTTCCATCTTTGACATTTAGATTTTCAATCAAGGAGTGTAAGATTCCGCAATTTCCGTGTTTTGTTCGCAGTTTCATTTCATCGTCTCTCAACGTTGGTGCACGTTTTGCGAAATTTGTTCTCCATTCAGAGCGGACGAAAACCTCCGTCGCTCTCGAAGTCCAAATTTAGTCGTGCGTCTCAACCCATTGGCAAAAAGGAATGGCTATTTTTAGTTCGCGTCTATTTTTAGTCTTCCGTCTTTGCACGACCGACAACGTGACTCGCCATTTGGTGTAAGTCGAATTCAGCAACAAGATTCAAGATTGCAAGAAGCGCGGCTTCTCGTAAAGAAAATGATTCAGAACGAAAATGAATTTCAATTCGCACTAATTAACCAAATGAAAACATACCAGAAATTCGCCACGAATAAAATATTTCGCTTTCACCACATTCACATCTTCGGACGGACCGTAAACTGCGTCGGGCGGAAGCTGATAGTTGGCGAAATCGGGGAAGAAGGTCTCCAATCGATGTCGTCCGGCTTTGATCTTCTCGGCCAAAAGATCCTGTTTGTTCTAAATTGCTCGCAAATTAATTATCCTTAGGACCCAGTCGCCGTTGGACGTATGTCAATTAGCTTAAACCATTTAAAACCCGAAAAACTTTGCTTTTCCAGTCCACACAACGAAACTAATTTGCTGGGAACTAATCCACTTACAAGGAAGAGGATGACAGAAATTGTTTTCAACCATCGATTATTCCAAATGTTTTTGAAGAGCGAAAGAGATTCTTTGAGTCGGTTCTGCGTCGCGTCCTCCCACAGTACGAGATTATAAGAGGACGAGGCACAAACGAAAATGATTGCGGTCACATCATTAAAGCACTGAATCCATTTACGCCGTTCATCTCGCTGACCGCCAACATCAAACATGCTAAAGAGCGATTGATTACGAAACAAACGATATGATAAACTCACTGAAATCGAACTTTGTCGACTTCGAATTTGGTCTCGAAAATACCCGTGGTCATAACACGACACCTCAAGATATCCTACAAACGTACAATTGAGAATGTCATGATAACTTCGACACACCTGTTCAGATGGGTTGTAATCGGGTTGTCTGACTTCGGCAATTTTATCCAGGAAACTAAAACACTTCGATTAAAAAGAGCAAACAGTTCAATAGCAAGAATAAGAGAGGTCCAAGAAACTCACTATTTTGCGCAATCGATTAATTGATATTCATTGGAGCGTTCGAAGCACGTCTGAACACCTCGATCGGCCCAACATTTGGCGGCGTGATCGTAAAAGACCTAAAAATACCGAACTCAATGAAAACAAATGCAAATCGAATGATTTCAAATAACTACGCAATGAAATGAAACAAAGAACCTACTTGAGGATAATCAAAATCAACTTTATTGGCAACATCAAGGATATACGCTTTGCTTGGTTCATTTGCGGGATTATCCAAACGAACCGGCGGGTCGATTTCGTCCATTGATTTCAAAATCACCTTAAGCCAATTGATTACCAGACGTAAGAAAGAACTTACGGCGATTGAGTCTCGAACATTTCGACGAATTTCAACGATTTTTTCGCGTTTCTCGGCTTCGTTGAAACCGTTGATGTGCAGAATTCGCATCTGTTTGACGATTGTTGATTTTCCGGATTCACCAGCACCCAACAGCAATAGTCGATGAGTGGCTCTGAGTACCTGCTTCTCCTTTTGAAGCTGTTCGTCGATTTGCTTGTTGACTTTTCGTTGTTCTCGTTCTTCTTCACCTAAAGCACCGGAACGCGCTACACAAGACATCAAACGCATCTTTTTGCCGCTGCCCGGCACAGCTTCCGTTGACAACACGTTGATGGAGCAGATGAGTGGGTGAGTTGATTAACGGACGATACGAAAGAAGAGAAGACGAGTAGACTGCACACTGATTGCTCTAACGCTTCAATGATTGTTCTTCAGCAGATGGACCGATGGAAGTGTTCAGTAGCGATGTCGGCGAACTGTTCGACTGCTCGAAGACGACATCAAGTCGACTGCCAAAGGTGCGTCGATGGGGTTGTCGAGCTGAAATGAGGAAAATTCGTTGGGCGGGAGTCGAGACGTTTCGCACCAAAATGGAAAACGAGCAAACGACAGCGCGGCGTTTTGTTTTAATCAGCGACGAGCTAAATTTGGAAACAGCCGATGACTGAAAGCAGCCTTCGGGTCTTTTTCCCGCCGAATCAACGGCCGAGTCACGTCGTTTTCACGCTTATCGGACGCAGGAAACTGGAAATCGGGCGCGGCAACGGATCAAAAGGGCCAAAAAACAGTGGAGCGGACTGAAGATTGTGCGCGAGAAAACTGACGAAGAACACGAGATTCGATCGGTGTAGTGGCGGGTCGAGGAAAATGAGGGCAATAAAAACACCCAAAAAAAAGTTTTATTTGACATGAGCGCTCAAACAACATTGCGGAGCGACGACAACAAGGCGGCCAGGCAGGCGGTCGAAAGAGGCCCAGGAAAAATTAAATTGGAAGTCTGACCACTGGCGCGATCTACGCGCAAAACACTCTGACGGTTTTCGTTGAGTCATGAGGCGCTGTTTAAGAGATTCTGTGGCGTCGAATGGAGGGAGAAACAGCGTGCTGATTGGAACCACAATCATCTCCAACGTTTTGCCCAAAACTTTTAAAACTAATTGAACACGTCAAAGTCGACCTTTCGCTGGTTTCGAAAACACGAATTCGAGCGAAATCACGTAGTTGATTTTGAGTTGCAAATGACAAGCAACATTTCCGTCTCATTGCCAAAGATTCCGTTATATGGACTACAAAAAGAAAAGGCGACAAAAAGTTGGGCAACAAAAGAGGAGCCGAAAAGTGCGGAGGTGGAATCAACGGGTTCAATTGGCCAAGAGTTCAGTGTTGATACGATCACGCGCAATCAGCGAACGTCCCACCGATGTGAAAACGTTTTGGCGAGTGCCGAGTTTTCTCGATGCGATTTGAGGACAAAAAAGACGAAAAAGTGGCGGCGACTGACGGAGAAGAAAATCAATGGGCGGAAGGCAACGAAGAGGAGGAAAGGACGAACACGAAAGCAGGCCAAACCCTACGGCCCAGCAAAAAGAGAGAACAGGCCAAGCAGTGAGTCGTAACATCCACAACGAGAATCAGTCGACCGACTGCCACACGTCGGAGCCACAACAGACAGGAAATTTGGCAAAAAGAACGAGACTCTCGGACGTTTTCGATCCAAAAAAAAGCGCGAGAGACCTCAAAGTCGAAAACGAAAATTGCCAAGAGTGCACCACAAAAAAAATTTTCGCGCTCTTCAGCAATGGCGTCCAACAATGTCCACACAGAACGGCAAAATCCAAACGTCCAAAAAACTGCAAGAGCAAAAGACTTGGGAGTTATTTTCAGAATCCACAAATTGTGCGGACTGCCAAAGAAAAGTTTCCGAATCGTCTAAAACGTCACTTCTTTTTTTCTCATTTCGATTCGTTCACTCAATCACCGGTCCGTGTTCAAAACAACCCGACGATGCTCGTGTTAGCAATCATTTCAATTAGCAAATTTGTTTACTTCGATCACTCCACCTCGTAGATTATCCACTTGCGCCGCGAACCGACCGACTATCTGCTTAATGGTTTGTATAGAAACCGTTTAATTGGAAGATTAGCAACGATGAAAACGATTCAATCGAGCGTTCGAGTCAATTGCTACAGTAATTCCAAAGTGTTTCATTTTGTAGCTTCAAAGAAGACAGTTGCTGTTGCGTAGTGAAAGACGAACGTAAAGTTGCGTTGAGAACTTTATTTGCTTATGATCATTTCCATTTTGCTATGCACATGGAATTTAAAAAAGATGAGAACATACCCAGTGGTAATAGAAGGAATAATAGTATTGAAACAAGAAACGTATAAGTAAAATCAAAAGAACCGTCTTAAAGAGATCTGCTTTTTAATTGATTTTCAACGGAGTCATTAGATTAAGGAAAGATTAAGAAGTGAAAGCAGTTGAATTGGGTGCCGGTTGTCCGTTTGCATGAAGTGAATGATATTGCGATGGTTGAGGATCATTGAAGAGACCGTTGTAACGACTATCCAACAGTTTGAACGTTTCGTTGAGTTGATCGACACCCGACAAGTTTTGTTTCAGTTCGCGGAACTTTTCGCGACATGCCAACAACGAATCGACGCCGCAATCCGAAGTAATCGGTTTTGCCGTCTGAAATGAGTTTACTGATTAGGTGAATCGAGTATTTTGAGTCACCTTCACCAACCCTTCGACCAACTCATTTGGTTTGGCAAGTTCAGGATAGGCGTCTTTGAGTCTGTTCGGCAAACGTTCTCCGATATCGTTGAATGCAACCTTCAATAGAAGGAGCGAAATTCCTTCGCTGTTGTCCATTCCAAAGTCGGTGAGTTTGTCGATCCACATTCGATCATTCGACGATGTTTTGTCAGCGTTGAGTTTTGCCAATTCACGCAACGCTAAAAATAGATCGTAGTCGAGAAGATAAGATCGAACTTACTCGTGACAAAAGCTCGTTGAGCAGGATTGAGACTACTCATGTTTAAAGTGTTACGAGTACGTTCGTATTCTTCCCAAGCTATCAAGCGATCTTCTTCGCTCAACTCTTCGCTTTGATCGTTTTGAAGTAAACTGTCGTGCGGCCAACAATCAGCCACGGCTTGTGGAACTGTACGGAAAACTTCAGCCAACAAACGATCACGCGGTGGAGCGTATTTGGCATTTTCTCTTTCGTCGTATTGTTCCGTTGGCACAACGAACAACTCTTCCAAATCTGCATTGGTATAATGACGCTAAAACAACGAGTATTTATGAGCTATTATTGATGAATTACCTTGATCTGTTGTCCGTCAATTACACGTTGAGCAATCGATTGCTTCCTAAAGAGTATCTTATAAGTTCCCGGTTTAACAAACAGAATATACGTGATCTGACGATTGTAGATGTTCGATTCGATTCCAATAGAAACCAGTCGGTAAACTGCAATGGAGATACTGATAATCGAACAAAACGCTCGAACTCACCATAAACCGGCTTTACTTGGCCAAAACGATAAGCACGAAACAGCGCTTGCTGAAAGACAGTCATCAGTAAATACGTTTAAATGCGACAAAGTCTTCTTAAACTATTGAAATACCTGATCGATAGTTGGATTCCATGAAGCGTCGAAAAGAACCACTCGATTTGCACCAACAAAATTCGTTCCCAACGAGCCGGCTTTTGTGCTGATGAGACAAAGACGAGCACGTGGATTTGACGGATTGTTGAACTGTTTTTGGTACGATTCGCGGTTTTCTACGCTCACATTTCCGGTAATAAGCTAAACCAAATATAAAAACTTCCTATTAAGAACCAACCATATAATCTTTATCCTTTCGCCATTCCCAACGTTCATTTAACGGTTTCAAAACTTCGCGGCCATTGAACCAATTTGCAGCCGACTGTCTGAGTGCTCGTTGAATAAGCTCGAGACAGGGAAGTGATTGGGAAAACACCAAAAGCTGAAACGAAAAGTCAAGTTGATTGCTTGGAAAATTGTCTTTTACTTTATCGCCAATTTCTTCGCATTTCTTGATGATTTCTAATAAGACCATAAGTTTCAGGCTAAGTTCAAAATTGTCACGATCGTCTTCCGAAACCAATCCGGTTGCTGAAAACCAATCACCCGGAGATGACGGTTGTTGGTCAAGATCAATATCATGGTCTTGATTTGCGTTACTAGAATACTCGGTTAATAGAATTCGATTATTGGTATCTTACCTCTCAACATCGTCATCCGAATCCACGTCAGCCACAAAGTTATCTAACTTGTTTGCGTCCTTGCGTTCTTTTTCCTGTTGATGTTCAATCATGAGATATGGGTGTGTTGTAAAACGATTAATGATGTGATGGGCCTGAAGATTTAAAATCAGTTTGCTTGCTTCACGTTTACAAATACCTGGATGATTTTCAAATTCGGTTTCTCCTCATTTTTCAGAAAAACTTCTTCGATGTAGTACTTGTACAACGCGAGTTGCTGTTCGGTCATGTAACAACTGACAACATACTCCTGTTTCTCCGGCATAGCCTCAACAAGAATGTTGTAGTCTTTTCTCTAAAACAAGTATGATAAATATTGTTGACAAGTGCAAAGAAATTACGTCTACAAATCTGCTGAGTTTCTTGTACAAACTAAAATAAGATAATAACCGATTGAATAAGGATAAAAACATACATAAAGCCCATCCGTTTCGAAATATTGACTTCCGAAGGACTGGCGTCTTTCGTTTTTCCTTTCTCAATTGGCTTATGGAATTTTTCCTAGAAATGGTAGTAGTTAACGCGATTAAAACGCGAATTGAGACAAACCGCGAATTCTTTTTGGGTTCCGAGGAGGTTCTCTTTGATGAAGTCGATCATCGTATGCAATTCCTTGAGATTGTTTTGGATTGCTGTACCCGTCAGAGCGATTCGACGTGCTGTTTTAATGCCCGCCATTGTTACAGTCAAACCAGACTTTGGATTCTTCAAGATATGAGCTTAAAAACGCAGTTAGTATCAGAACTTTTGGTTTCGAAGCATTTAAATAAGTGCGCAGAATCTCGATCTCTATTTGCTGTCTATTTACATGCCGAACAGAAGCTCGGTAGTGATTCAATTGGTGTCTGAGACATTTGCATCTTCTCTTACCTTCATCAAGAACAACGATATCAGCGCCTGAAATTGAAGTGTTACGGTAGACATAAAAATGAAAAGATACCCGGACATTTCAACAAACTTCGAAACTCTTTCTGAACTCGAAGGATATTTTTCTGATTGTTAGTCAGTTTTTTCGGCTCGCCGCTTTTGAGTTTGAGTGGGTAGTCTTGGACAATATTTCTAAATTCAAAGACTAACGTCTAGTAAACAATTAATTGAACTTGCCGATACATCTCGTAGTTGATAATCATAACCGCTGGTCCTTTGTGGCTTTTCCAGTTGCGCAGTAGTTGCAAACGTTCAATCAGATTCTTTCCTTCATTGATATGATTGACTTTCATCTTTTTCATTGAGCGGTCGTTGCTTCCAAGCCATTTGTCGAATTCATTGTACCTAAAATGTTGATTAGTTCAATCTTCCGTTACTTCTCACCAATTCAAAAGAACGTTCTTCGGCGCAAAAATCAAACCCTTATTGATGTGTTTTGTAATTTTTGGATGGGTCATAATGGTGTGTAAGAAAGCGATCGTTTGGAACGTTTTGCCCAAACCCATCACATGACTCAGAAGTGCACCGCTACCCGGATGTTCCACTCGATCAACATCTTCAATAGTCGCGTCGTAGAGAAACTTGATTCCTTCAGCTTGATGAGGTTTCAGATGACGAACCAACGAAGGATGAACTCGAACCGGTTCAGGAGTATCTGACTTTGAGTCCAAATCCAACGTGATTTCTTTCACTTGTTGTGTTACGACTATTTGACCTGAGGATTGTGAATGAAATTGGAGTTTTGAAGGATTCTGATACAAGACAGTGGTAGGAATGCAATATAAAAACAATCGTAAAATGGTTTCAAGTCCAAGAGATTTGATGTTGGAATATGCATTTCACCACCGTCTAGTATGCACAAGACAAGAAATTTGCACTTACTGTATGCTTCAGTTGCATTTTTGACTTTATCGTTCAACACAATACCATTGAAGTCTTTCTGTTTCTCAGCAAGTCGAATGAGTCGTTGACGTTCTTCTCTTTCGGCCTGAATGGTCGTAAGCGCCTTATTTGGCTTCTTCTGTGTTTCCGAACGAGAAATTTCCTTCACGTTTTCTTCTTCGTCTTCCGAATCGATTGTGATCAATTCGTGTTGGTTGTCAGAATCTTGAACACGAGGAATTTTCTTACGTGGTCGTAGCGGGTTTGGATTCTGCACTGGACCACGATTTCGCAACTGAAAACCAAAGACATCATGAGTACTATTCATTTCTTTTACCTGGTAACTGTGAGTTGAAGACACACTCACGAAGTCATCGTCATCAGAATCTTCAAAATGTAACCGTTTTCGTCTGAATGTATCATTAAATAGCGTCTGAAATAGTGAAACAAACTCAGGTTTTGAGACCAAATTCGCTGTGCGTCGTGTATCCGAAGTCTTCATAGTTGGATTAAACGAAAGCAGATCATCCTCCTAAATTCGATTGCTACATTTGAATTTGAATGACAAACTCACATCTGAGATTTCAACACAGGAATAGTCGCTTTGCTCGTTCTCCTCTTCAGGATCCGAGTCGTTGCTATCTGATTCGTTTTTATCACTCGATTTTTTGCCATTTGATTGTCGCTCTTCATTTTGTGTTTTCTTGGAGTTCCCCTCAGAATCTTCGTCGTCGGACAACATACAATTGCGCTTTCCACCGGATCGATGCGGCACAATCGATTCGTCGTCGTCCGATTCTTGTTGTTTGTTCGAGTCCTGCTTGTTCGGATTGGAACGGGAAGTTGAGGGCTGTTGATCTTCGATGTTTATCAACTCCTCTTCTTCAGCCTCTTCAAGATCGATAGCATCCAAGTCGACATTGAGAATTCGATTCGTGTGAGCAGCGAACTTCTCTCCTTCTGTAAGCGACCGTTTGTTTGGACGTTTTTTCACACTTTCGAATTGTTCCTGAAAACCCAATAAACAACGTGTAATAACGTTTAAAGATATTTTGACTTTTTTAAATAAAAAAGTTTAAATCGATGGGCACTGAAAGCGCCGATTTCACTCACAGATTCTGGTATGACAACACGAGAATCCTGATTAACGAATAATCGGTATTCCTCGGGGACTACTGTATTTTGATTGACATCAGCGCAGAAGTTCACCTGTTCATGAGTGTCCACTTTTGCTTGCGAATCCAAATCTTCTGCCTGTTCGTTGACCCGCACGGTTGGGTTCAACGATTTGCTTTGCGGAGGAGCGAATTCACTACCAAGTCTCGCTTCCGAATTGCCAATCGACGCGCCAAATTGGATTCGCAAAGATGTTTCGGCGTTTTGAAACTCGGCGTCCTGTTGTTCCTCGTCTATGTCGAAGGGATCAGGAGTTCCGATTTGGTCCACGGTGTCAAGAACCGTTGAGGTAATCTGTGGTTCATTTTCGCGCTCAGAAGGTCCCAAAATTGGCGGTTGTCCGTTTGACGGTAATGGCACTTGATCGAAGTACTGTTCCTTAAAGCCACAAACATTCAACAGAACAATTGAAAGTCACTTACCCAGACAGATTGATTCGAATCTTCGTTTATGTTAAGGTCTTCAACTTGTTGATTTTCGGAAAGCGGTGATTGTGACAGAATATCCGTCGAGTCGTAGACTTCTTTCAGTCGAAAAGCGGCGACGATCAACCGCTCGTGGGCGGATTTGAGATCTTCAACGTCCTCAGCGTTTTTTTGTTTTACGATTTTTTCCACCTGAAAACTTGAGAATAAAAAATCGATTGAAAAGACAACCATATACCGCGTTTTCGAGCAACGTAAGTCCCTTGTACAGATCGCCTGTCGCCGTTTTCTTCATCGTACAGAAGTTGAACCGATCTACGGTTAACCTTAAACAAATCGAACTTGAAAGGCGGAGAATCAGAATAAAAAACGCCTTTGCGACATGCCACGATTCAAAGAATAGGATTCTCGCTTTGGGACATTTTTGGTCATATGTCCATTTTTGCACATCGAAGCCCATCGACTTCGTTCAGCCAACAGAATCGTTGGGATCTTTCTTGCTACAAACGTAAGTCCCAAAAAAATGTCCCTCAAGTAACGAGCGACGCAAACATTGGAACTTCCCCTATGGTAATTGCGATTCAACCCCTCGAGGTGGTCTGTGATAGGTCAACGATCTTATCGACCAACAAACAAACGATCACAAGTACGAAAAATCCTCAATTCACAATCGCATTTTGAGACCGCTACGCCAAGCTCGGAGCAGATGAAATGTTTTTCGTAGTCACCAGCCACAATTGTTGTTTATTGATTTGTGCAAGGGATTCCAGTCGATGTACAGATTCTCCAGACTACAAATTTATTTCGAGCAATAAACCGTCGAATACAAAATGACCGTATAATACAATGAAGTTTCTTTGTGTGGGTACGTAAACTTTTAAAAACTGTTTTTGTGGAATTCAACTACAAGATAACCACAATTCTTTTTACATTCGACATCGTAAATGAATGTGACCGTTCTACTTTCTTTCCTTTAACATTTTAGTGAACTTTTCGAACAGACTTGTGGGACTTAAGTTCGTGCATTTGGCATCCATATCGACAACTGCGGCGCCCATTTGTCGTTTTTTACGTTGCGAAAAACGACGAATCGCGGCATGAAAAGCTTCGTCCGGTTTCTGTTCATCGGGAATGGTCTCGGAATCGGCCTGTAATCAGATAGTAAACTCAACTGAAAGCTGATACTTACAGCAATCGGTCGATTCTCATCAGGTACAATCGGAGTTTTGAAGGATTCCTTGATCTCGGCTACAATTCCAATCAACAAATCATCAACATCGTGATTTAGTGCTACGGAAATCTCGAAATGTGCAACACCATAAGTAGATCCAACATTCTTGACATCTATAAACGAAAGTGTCATTCAATTGGAGAATTTTATGTTCTTTACCGTTCAATTGAACTGCACGTTTTCTTTCCAAGTCGACTTTGTTTCCCGCCAAAATTACGGGAATACGATTCCCTTCTTGTCGGAGATCCTCAAGTACGTTTGTTACCGTACGGAAAGTTGATTTGCGATCAATACTGTAGACGAGAACATACGCTTGAACGTCTATGGTCTTCCATTCGTCGCCCTTTAATATTCAAATTACGATTTCTGCGCCGAATAACATACGATTGTTGGATCGGCTTCGAAGAAAATTAAATCGCACTCCTGACCACCGATGTTAATTGAAACTGTATTCTCGTAGTCTTCTGAAAGTTGTTCAATTTAGTTCTTGTGTATTAGTTGAAACGAACCGATTTCATCAGCAAATGCGTTCCGATACTCCGAGGTTATGAACTGACTAATCAAAGAAGATTTTCCAGCACCGGTTGCTCCGAGAACGTAAATCTAAAATCATGGAATGAGCAGAGTCTTTTACAGCCGCTTCGAACTTTGTAACATGTATGCGAAGTGGATGGTCGATTTGAGTCAGTTGGCTGAGATTTGAACATTGAAAGATCCGAATCCACGGATGTGCTTCGTGACTCCGATGGCGGAACACTTTCCGGATCACTGGTCGGAAATGGTGACAAACTCGCTTCTGCTGAAAAGTAAACAGTTGAAGTCGTTGTTCTGCTCGAACTTACGTTTTCGATTAGCATTCTGATTTGCTGCTGCTCGTTTACGGCGAAACGAATCTCCTCGCGATACAACCGCACCTTTGGCATCGATGCGAAACTGACGCACTCGTGTGTAATCTTCGCTATCCGGAAGACGTAAGAAACGTTCTTCGATTTCACTCATCGGTTTCGCTTCGGGCCAAACGTCTGTACGCTGAACGTCTTGACGTGACCTAGAAACGCTTGTGACGTGTGAGAATGCGGAAGAAAATTGAAGAGTTATCAGAACAGAAGTCAGCGAATTGCCTTCGGGCAACTCAATTTGCATTTTGCCGCCAATTGACAAACCAGCAATGGGATTTGCGTCCGGTCAGTTCGCGAACTTGTGTCTTCAAACTCTCGACAATTGAACTCACTTCTGTAGCGAACCGCGACGGCTCACCGTTGGAGTCGAACGGCGACGTTCAGAATTCACTTCCTCCAATGCGTAACGTCGTAGTTCCAATTGTGGACGCGCACGATGGCGAAATGACTGTGAACGTAGTGGTGGTTGTCGCATTGGGTCGTTGGCGGTGCTGAAAACGGAAACTTTCGGTGTTGAGTGGCGTGTGCGCGAATTGAGTGAAGACAAATTGCGAATTAAAAGAACGGCACGATGAAAAGGAGCAGCAAAACAGACGGACACGAATCTCGTCGGTGTGAGTCCCTATGAAAAGCGACGACATTTGGCGGTTGAAATTTTGGCCATTAGATAAAAACGTCACAACGGTCGAACTCGCAGCTGCTAACCGGCGATTTCGCTTGTCATTGATACGCGTTGGGCTTCGGGACTCCGATTTCAAGCTTTGCATTACGAATCGGACGGAACGAGTGACCACGAAGCCGCCATCCGCAATCGACTCTCCGTTCCTCGCAGCTGTGCGATTTGCAATCCTGTGGACATTCAGCAGAAGACGCTTATAACCGCAACAAATGTTTGATTTTGAAATGTGCTAACGACAGAATGGACGAGTGAGCGCAACAAATCCACAATCGAACACGCTTTCACGAGCTCAAAATAACCTTCGTTCCTACAACTTTTCCAATCAATCGGATGTGATTTCCGACATCCCGAGGCTTTCGATTCGATTTGCAGCTCCGCGAATTAAAAGTAATTCGAACGGATTGCTCAACAACAATCGCGAGATCAATTGAAATCAAATCTTCGACAAACATCGATTCTGTTCAGTACTTGCAAAATTACCGCCAGACGAAAATCGAGAGTTTTGCTTACAAGAATTCGCGTGACGCTGTGGTTGGCATCTTCCGGAAACGTCAACAACGAAAGAAACCGTTGGAATGTGCGGAAAGACTGCGCTTAAATGAACATACGGAAAGACCAAATCTTTAAACAAATGCTCCGCTCCAACTTAACCATCGAGTTGGTTGCTTTTGTGGTCGTTAGTCATTGCGCATTGCAGCAACCAACTTATGACAAAACATGATTCTCGACCCACCGAATGGAACCGCTTTTCCAAAACATCCTCAGTGTTACCGTCAAGCGGATTTCCGTTTGCTCCAAACGGCCCTCAAAACCTCAACAACAAAAAAACCAGACGTCCGATTATTTCGTTTTGAATTGAGCGTTAAAAATGAGCCTCGAAGACAACAAAGAAGGTGCAGGAACGTCGTCGTAACTCGACGTAAGGATTCGCCGCGAACGTTAATTCGATTCTGATTTAACTATGCTATCAAACTAATCAACTTATTCTGACGAACTTTTAAAACATTTAAACTTCATTTGTCAGTTCATCTCACCGCGTTCGACTCAAATCGTCAAAATTTGCTGCTCACTTGTCACTCAAAAATGTCGCTATTTGTGGGAGCAATACGAAATCAACACGATTCTCTCACCTTCCATACTCGTCAGCCATTAAACAAGCGTAAATTTTTCGATGTAAAAGAGCGCTATGGCTACGAACTCGCTGAACGGCTTCGTCCATATCAATCGTTTCTTGCTCCTGAAAATGATCGTTTGTCAACTTGAAAATTCTAATTTGCTTCTCATGAAAACAAAACGTGGGAATCTTAGCAACGCTATTCCACCATAAACGACTGACCTGAAAAGCTGATGGTGGCGGTGTTTGAGTCGGAATCTGAGGTAAAAGGCGTCTGTGTACTGGAGATGGTGATGCCATCGAATGAAGAGATATGAAGTTTACTAAAACAAGAATAGTAATATGATTATGTCGAAATCGTCATTCTTTCAGCGCGACGTCGATAAGCCTTGACAACTCGTTGAGAAGCGAATGTACGGTCGAACCGAATGGGTACGAAGCATTTGCGCGATGATGAGACTCAAGGGGGATGAGTAGAAGAATGAAGTCGGAGAATGCGGTCTTGTTATTAAATTTACAGCAGCCGAATAATTTTGTGTGGAGTCTACGAAACGGACATCTTTTGACATATGTTCTTCCGTTCCAGGAAAATGATAAGCTCATATTCACACTCGTAAATCGACAAACAGCTGGGACCAAATGCATTTAACTGCGTGAAAGCTGTTGTTTGAGCGCAAACTTGGATGTTGAGAACTCATAAGAGCATTGGGTCAAGTCCCACGTTGTTTTCAGGACGAGATAGGATAAGGAACGAGGCTTTTTGAGCAAACAATTCGGTTTCCGGAACAAGTCGAAGACCGATGGGTCGGAAAGAAGATGCACGCGACTGTTGCCTGGACCGTTGATGAAATTAAAACAAAAAGTGTGAATATCAGCCATTTCAATTTCGCTCATGTGCGTCTGCCTCTAATTCCTGCTAATCAAGAATTCTATACGCTTCAGCGAAGACATTAATTGTTCTTATCGGCAAATTGCGCAAGAAGCCAAAGGCAACGTATTTCAATTTCTTTCATTTAACATTGCGAAAGCAACATGCCGTAAAATAGCGCGCGAATATCCCTCCCGCCGATGCTATTCGACCGTACAACACTCGAAGATTGTTGTTCCAGGTCTCAAATTCGGGAATAAGCGCAATTTCCAAGCAAACACGGAAATTAAACGAGCTGACGGACTGTTAAAACAAACGACGATTTTGGCCGTTGCGCGAATAAGCACCGTGAAAAGGGAACCATAAGTCTTTCACACACCAACCCGGGCTCTCAATGTGCCAAATTAAATGGTCGTTTATTGAATCAGGCGGCCACGTCGATTTTTGTCGTCTCAAAAACTTTCTCGCTCTTAGCGCAAACGGTGAAGGAACGACACAAAGCCGCAAACGTGAATGAGCAGTCGGTCGTTTTTGTTTTCACCTGTTGCTCCTTCACCTGTTGTTTGGTCCTTTCATTTGGCCATGATCTTTATTGCCAACTGACCTCCCGAAATATTATCACACTTCATGTTTCGTTCTTTTCAAATCGCCGTCGAAGGACGCAAAAACGTGACAGAAGTATGAAGAACGACAAGTGTCAAAGCAGATCGGAATGTTTTTTCTTGAAATTACCAACCCATTGCCATTGTTCTCTTGTCTTAAGTAAACACGGGAAAAACATGTCAACAGAAAGAATACCACAAATTCCATTGGAGTCAAAGACCGACATCACGATGAAATCGATTACGGTAGTGGAGAACACGTGGTTTTGCGAAACTTTCAACCGATTCGAAATTTGAACACTCGAAAACTCAGAACAACCGCACTCGTTTGCACCGTATGATTCTGATTCAGAAGCCGAGTACTCGAAGTCAATTGACACTCGAGGCGGAAGGGAGAATCGGTGATCTCGAATCGTCCACGAGGTAAACAGTCGTGCACTGCGCTTATTTTTGCACTCTTGGTTCCGTTCGATTGGCCGTTAAGTTGCAAAGTCAATTAGGCGAAAGTCTTGTGACTTCCATCATTTCAGCTCGTAGCATCTGAATACGATTTCAATCTTAATACAAAACGACTTTCTTCAAAAGTACTTTGTGCAGCTTTCTAGTTCATTTTAAAGAGGAATCAGAATTCGTACTGCAATGGTGAAGTCAACGACCTTCAACAGAATCGTTCAAGACGTTTATTCGTCGACCAAGAGCTCGATTTCACAGAAAACGAAAATTGCTCTTCAAATCTGCGGCGTTAATTCACAGCGCAGTTGGCGTTGCAACGTTCAATAGTGAGCTTTCGAACTGCGCCCAAACTTCCAAACGAGCAGTCGGTTTTAGGCTCACAATCAGCCGAGAGGATTCGCGGCAAAGTTTTGGTCAATTCCACGCGTTTAACCAATTGGTTTGGAAGTTTTGAGGAGCTCTGACTGTTGCGCTCAACAGGTCGATTCTTTTCGTTCGCGATGCTTCTGACAAACAAATTTGATGAGCAATCGAATTTGCAGGTTTTTCCAAAATGATTTACAACAAATTCGTGGAGATTGGCCGAGTTGCATTCATTGCCAAGGGCAAGAACGAGAGCCAGTTGGCCGTCGTCGTTGATGTTGTCGATGGAAACAAGGTGAGAGGATTGAGTAAGAGTGTTCGTCGAGAATGGATTTTTAGGTTTTGGTCGACGGTCCATCGAGTGGTGTGCCGCGTGGAGTCCGAAACTTGAAGGATCTTCATTTGACCAAGTACAAGATTCCAATTCGTGTTGGTCAACGCACCAAGAACGTTCAAAAGGCCTACGACGAGGCGAAGATCAACGACGCGTGGAAGAATAGCGCGTGGTCTCAAAAGTTGGAGAAGCGCAAGATTGTGAGTTCATCATTTCGATTGTTTTTGATCGTTAGTTTCAGCGTGCCAATCTCACCGATTTTGAGCGCTTCAAAGTCTCCCGCGTCAAACAACTGCGAAACCGCTTGATTCGCGCTGAAGCCGGAAAACTCCGCAAAGCCTCCAAGAAGCAGTAAGCTCGTTTGGTTGTTATTGTTTATGTTCGTCAATAAACTGTTAATGTTTGTTCTGTGGAAGACGAGTTTATTTGGAACAAAATCTTAATGTACAACTGATTTGATATTCGAAGCTCATTGACCACCAGTTTTATAGTAATGAATTAGACGTTCAAGTTCTTTTTGTTGGTCGACTGAAACAAATTTTTTCAATAGTGTGTTTGATTGTACCTCCAGTGAAGACGTGTGGAGCCGAAAAGATGATTCCTAAAGAGCAGATTCATAACACAGCCCATTTCGACGTTTACCAATTGTTCCGCCAGCCGTAATGCCGAAAAATACGAGAAGCAAAAGCCTATCAATGACCATCGAAACGTATTTCCATTCTTCTTTGATCTAAAAAGTTTTCGTATTCTGAAGTTTTGATCCGATGGCTACCAATTTTCGCTCTTCTCCTTTTTTCAAGTGTTCTGTAATGTACTCGACCGAGTCCATTGCACGCATTGCATCGGGAGTTAGCGGATAGAGACTTGATAAGCCTTGAGTCGGACCATCGCCCTTCGGTTGCGATCTTAAGGCAAATTTAATGATCGATCTTTTTAGTGCAATGCTTACGGTAAATCAGCAGATGGACAATGTGGATGATGTGAGTTCGTGAAATTACCAAGACCCGCGAGATTCATAAGTCCATTCTTAATCTGCGGATTCTTTTGTAACATCTTTTGCATCATTGGTTTTGGTCGTCGCATACACAGCAAACGAGGCATAAGCTGCAATAAAATCTGTTATTTAACACGTGTGTTCGTATACTACTTTTAAGAACAAGATCTTAACCCATCGAGGCATTCGATGAGTTGTCGGTCCTCGAAAATAAACATTGATGATTATCTGCAAATGAACGTTGATTATACAAGAACTGAGAATACCACCAGAAACTTACCACAGTGACAAGAATAGTAATAACGTTCTGGGAATACTAACTTTATTGTAAGACTTTGAATCAACTTACCAAAACCATAGTCAACAATAAATATTTAGCCATGAGTGGAATCGTCGAAGATGTCGGTGGTAGAATCTTACTTACAAGAAGAAGGAAGACGACAATAGACAACAAAACAGAAATAGTTAACGTCATCTTTTCTCCACTGTCCGTCGGCAAGAAAAACACCGCCATACTGTGTTAACGTGGATTATTAGCTTGAAAACAGGTTTGCAATCTACCTCAGAAAGGCCATCAAAACTGTTGGAATAATTAAGACCTGAAAAAGTTTATTGGGCCAATCATATCAATGAAAGTTACCACTGTGTAGAACAAGGTTTTGCGACGTATTCTCAGTTGGAACTCGACACGAGATCGCTTTTTGACTAAGGCAGCTGGAGCTCCGATCACATCCCAGATTGCACCTAAAATTGAAGCGTTTTGATATTGAATCGTGAACTTACTTGGTGCGTACTCTGAGAGATCCATTACATCCGCTTGTTCGAATTCCAATTTGATTTCATTTTCGTTGTACTTGAATTCCAATAATCAAAATTCACATATTTAAATTGAAACTCACAGTCCACGATCCAAATATCAGATGACAAGTTTGTTCATCGAACTAAAACAACAGCTCATGCTTTGGCAATCAAGATTACCGGAAAGAAATCAACGCTAATGATACAACTGCTTTTAAAGATGGCTGGGGGCACCTAAAAAACAATTGCCTTGAAATAAACAACGCAAAGATACCCAAAGCATATCGCCTTTATGACCGATCACAACGTTGCACATGAAACTGACTTCGTAGTTACCATCAGCACTAAATTCAAATTATCTTACTTAAAAGTCTACAAACTCACTTGTTGAACAGCACGATATCTGAAATGGAACTCATCAGAAAAGTACACAATCACGACTTACCAGGCAGCCAAACCTGAACTTCTTCATTAGAATCCTGATCTCTTATCTAATCTTATTAATTGATCAAATCAGTTTCTTTCTGTAGCTAATGATTGCATACAAACTCAAATTGATTTTAAAAATCAAACTGTTTGACTAATCAATTTGAGAAATCAGAATTCTAATAGAAGTAACCTTATCCGGTGAAACGCGAATTTCTTTCAAACCGCCATAGTGTGTTGGATTCCAAGTCATCTGAAAGGTTTACGTGTGTTATCGTTCGTGAATTAACTCACTTGAAAGTCTGTCCATTTCAATGTCAACCAAACATTAGTCTAAACATCTTTCCAAAACCAAATTTTACGAACATACGTGCATGATTTGATCTTTTTCGTCGACATTGATCAACAAAACCAATTGCAATGCTATTTTGACGATAATTGGTGTGTCGTTTATGTGCTTCACCGGTTGGATTAGTGAGTTGTAGCCACGAAATTTATCCACCAACAACTTCTCTTCGTCATCAGACGCAATGACATGACCTAAAGAACAGTATTCGTTGTTGCGTTCAGTTTCTTACCTGGTTGTGTAAAAACTAAAAGCACAAAAACAGCAGAATATCCAACCCACTGCATTCTCGTGTTTGCATCCCCGATCAGTTTCAGTTCATCTAAAGACAATCTGAGTGAAACGATTGATTGCCTTTAGATATTGGCAAATGAATTGAAGTGCAAAGCTTTGGCCTTAAATTACTGACTACTTAAAATTCCTTTTCTATTGCAAAGGCCCAATAGACAAGCGTGGTCTTCGATTATTAAAATCTTCTGAAAGGATGAAGAAAATGGGAAACACGAGTGAAAATTGTCAATTCCCGCTCGTCTTTAAACTTTTTAGTTGGACCCCAAAGACGCCGAAACACATTTCGTCCGTAAGCCGAAGTGATCCTGTCGATTTGCTTTTCTCTTTTTGCCGATCGCAAAGCCACTGAAACGAGAAAAAGTCGAAAGTCAGTATCTAAGTATTTATTTCGTTTCTTTTGTTAACAAAATCCAATTAACTGGCCACTTCAGCTGCTGCCGATTTCATAAGTTCCTGAATGATTTGAGTTTGATTCGTGGTTCTGCAATCGAATTCTGATTAGCGATCTCATTCACGATCTTACTCGAAGACATTCGGAGCGGACAACAAGATTCCGAGTGTTCCTGAAGACTTGATTGTAAGCTGCAATCTTCTACCAACAATTTACCTCCCAGCGTAATACCAAAGAAGACGTACAGTAAAAGTCTGTCGATTACCATGCTGATGTATTTCCATTCCTCTTTGATCTAAAAAAACATCTTGTGCGAGTGCAACGTTCAAAACAAACTTTTTTGTAGCGATTCAGGTTTTTAATATGCTCGGTTATGTAATCAACAGCATCAATTGCTCGTTGTGCTTCGGGACCGAGAAGTGAGTTGATTTTCTCTTTGATATCTGTCTGTCGATAACGACTGGTCGTAGAGTGCGTATTCCGTGGACACATGTGATGATGAACCTGCAATTGACTTGTCGACAAACTCTTTGGTGCTTATCAACTTGTTCTTCTTGCATCGGGATAAATGCGTTAATTGGATAGCGTTGAATCAATGCGCCATTTCGTCCACTCAAACGTGTATGTCGCTTTTTGTTCTTGGACGGACGACGCATAATCAATAAGAGCGGAAGAAAGTTCAAAAACAACGTCTTTACCCATCGTGGCATCCGGTGAGTTGTTGGTCCTCGGAAATAAATGTTCACTACAACAACCTAAAGGTTTAATTTCTAACATACAATCTGATATAATTCTGAGTTCTTACGGTGACCTGAAATAAACAGGTTTTGCTGATAATGTTTCTAGTTTCTCACCAAAATTGTAACGATGTTTAAGCAAAACGTTGTCACTACAATTAAACATAATCAATTACCAAGTGTTGGAAACATACACAGATATTTGGCAAGTAGTGGAATACTCGATGAGGTCTGAATTACAATAGTGTACGATGAGATCAGGTTCACTTACAGGTGGTAAAATTTTTGATACCAAAAGTAAGAACACCACCAATGCAAGTAAAATGCTTTAAAAAAATAACAATCGGTCAAATAACTTCTGTTACCTAATTGATAATGTAATCTTTTCATCTGCTTCTGCTGGCAAATAGAAAACCTAAAAGTTGAGTTGGTCATGTATAGCTAAAAAAAAGGTTACTGTAACAGAAAGCAATGCCATTAAGATTGTTGGAACAATTAGGATAACGGAAAAGAACAACGGTTTTCTGTAGACATTTAATCACGTAACTGCGAACGTAATCAAACCTGCGCATTCGAATTCTGTATGCGATTTTGCTTTTCTTTTGTATCAATTGCCCTGGAGCTTCGATAAGATCCCAGATACCGCTTTCGGAGTAATCGTTCAATTCCACTTGTCGTTTTCCTGTTTCTTGGAATCAAAAAACGTTCTCTGTTGCAATCTTACCGCTTAGATAGTTGATCACAACTTCTTGTGAGCTGAAGGTCCAAGAACCAAAAATCATCGAACAAACTTGAACATAATTCTTAGCCTTCAACAAACTCGTTTACAAACCTTGTTCATCGAACTAAAACCAGAAACGATTACCTTTCTACGAGCGTACTTACCGGGAAATAATCGACACTGATCGTACAGGAACTTTTGTAAATTGCCGGTGGCACCTGAATTGCTCTTGATTTCGTACACGCAAAGCGATAATTTACCCAAAGCATGTCGCCATTTGATTCAACGACAACATTTGAATAAAATGAAACTTCGTAATTTCCATCGGCACTAAACTTAGTCTACATTTTGGGTTCTTGTCAAACTATTTACTTGTTGAATAGAACGATATCTAAAAGCTCACGTCAAGAATACACGTGAGTACTCACTTACCAGGCAACCAAACCTAAAACTTTTTATTACAATCTTGAGCTTTTTTCCAATTATTTGATCTTTATGGTATAAATACGAAAGATTTTTTTAAAAACATGTGTCTTATACTCTTCAACTGTGCTATCCAATAACAGTAAACTCTTGACTTTTGTTAGGACTTTAAGATCAAGATTCTAATAAGAAAGAAGCAAACCTTGTCGGGTGGTAGTCGAACTGTCAATTAGCGGTCTCGTTTCATCCTCAGTAATTGAACATCAAAATGCTTGTGAATTATCTTGTTCATACTTTTTTGAATAAGCAAAAGAGTATTAGTTTCGTGCTTAAAAATGCGAACATTTCTAGGGCATGAGTGTTCAAGTTAAGGGAATGAAACGAGACTGCAGAGCCAAAACACAGCGTACCAGTTCCGATTCCATCATAACGACGTGGATCCCATCTCATCTACAATCATTGAACAAAATTTATCACGATCTGTCTCACTTGATAGTCGTTCCAACGCTAAACAAAGTTTGCTTTCTTTTTTAATGATTTCAACTTGCCATTGTAGGCCATACATTTGCTTGAAGTATCTGATTCTTCTCGTCCACCGCAATCAAAAGAACGAGCGCTAAAGAGAAACTCACTTCCAATGGAGCTGTTGATACGTTGGCTACAGGGCGAACAAGTGAGTTGTAACCCGCAAACAAATCGACCATCAGTTTCTGTTCTGCGTCAGAACATAAACAAAATTGAACTGCAGAATAAGCGATTAAACCACACGATTAAAGAGTTGAATTAGAACTACGTAATGGCAAACGGAGAATTTGAGTTCATTGATAGATTTGAAAACATTAAAGAAAAAAATTGCTTATAAAGATTGAAATCAAAGTAATGACTGTTGAGCTTCGTATCGCATATCAGCAATTAGACGTCGGAGAATTTCTTTCTGTAATAAGATACCTAGATATTTAATTCATTGTTTGAGTTACTTGATCGATGTATTCGAAGACGTGCGGTGCTGAGAAGATGATTGAAACTACAAATAAATTAAAAACACACAAGATATTCTATAGTTACATACTTGTACCGCCGGCAGTTATGCCAAAGAAAACCAACAACAAAAGACGATCAATGATCATCGAAATGAATCTCCAGTCGTCTTTAATCTAAAATCACAAACCATAGTCTTCAGTTGTTCGTTTGTGTTTCACCTTCTTTTCGCTAATCGAATTTTTCAGATGATCAGCAATGAAGGCAATGGACTCAACGGTTGTTTTTAATTCGCGACTAACACGTTGTTCATGTCCATGCTCTGCTCTTTCAGAACGTGTTTCACCACTCAATTCGGTTGGTCCGAAGGTATAACGACCGCTAAGAAGTGTGTCCGTTGTTACACGATAGCGATTGGGTGCGACGGTTTCATCTGCCGGCAATCCAAAGTCCGATCCTCGAGGAGCAGCGCTGTCAGTTGAACGGCGTGCCAACGACCAGCGTCGTGATTTTGTTGACTGTTTTAGTTTTGCACAATTTCGATGATGTCTTGACGGATATTGCGGTTGATTGCGACGACCGATTTCAGCGAATGGCAGAATGGTGGCTGTGATCGATGGCATAATCAAACCTAAACAACATTTCTGCTTAACATACACTCAATTGACTTACTGGCATCAAAAATTTCATCTACACTATACTCTTCAACCGAACAACCGTTGAAAATCGGAATTCTTTCAGGTCGTTGCATTAGTAATAGTCGCGGTAAGAACTTCAAGAAAATCTGTCGAACAATCCGTGGCATTCGATGAGTGACAGCCGAACGATAATAGACGTTCACGATGATCTGAAGTCAATAAACAGGTCTGAAGCATGATTATGAAAAAGCTTACCACAGTGACAAGAATTGTTATCACATTCTGAAACCGAACATATTTGTTGTCTTTTGAAGCTTATATTTACCAACAAAAACACCAAAAGTAAGTACTTGGCAATTAACGGAACGGTGTCGCTTGTTGGTGGTAAGATTTTGCTCACTAGAAGCAGAAACACAACCAACGCAAGAAGCAATGAAATACCCAACGTAATCTTCTCAGAACATTCAGCAGGCAGAAAGAAAACCTAAATACTTATGATTATAACAAGACAAAATCATTTACCATTAAAGACAAATGGGCCATTAATATCGTCGGAATGAGTAAGATGATCGTGTAGAACAAACTCTTTCTGAAAACACGACCGTTTGATAGAACACCTTCATGCCGGACCTTCTAATCACTATCTCAAAGTACATCTTGGATTTGTCTTTCGAAAGGGTTCCAGGAACATTGATTATATCCCATATTGCGGAGGTCTAATTCTGATTGATAAAAAGCAAGGATTTTAAGTGAAACTTACTTGGTAATCTTCCAGTTCAACCTAAACGACAAGGTTGATTGTATGCAAACAAGAAACCTTAGACTTACAGCTTTTTTGTTGTTATACCAACGTAACTGTACTTTTTTATTGTCGTAAGTCCATGAACCAAAAACCAGATGACAGGTTTGCTCGTCAAACTAAATTTCGGAATCCTATGTTGTCAGCTGATAGTATTACCGGAAAATAGGTGACTTCCATTCGACACGAACTTTTGTAGATTGCCGGCGGAACCTAGATTTCATTTGGCTAATTAATTGGACAGTAAACTTACCCAAGTAACTTTTCCCTTGTAATCGACAACAACATTTGACTAAAACAGGAGATTAATTGCTTACAATCGAAATAGAAAGACCTTAAAGGAAACTTCGTAATTTCCATCAGCACTAAACTCTTCTGATATTTTCATTGTTATTTGTAAACTCACTTGTTAAAAAGAACAATATCTAAAATAATAGGGTTTATAAGGTTTGGATAACTCGAAAAACTTAACTGGTAGCCAACAACGATCTGACGGCACTAAACTAAACGGTAAAAGAACTTTATAAGCGACTACCTCGAATCGATTCCAAACCATGATAGTCGTTCGGATTCCAGCCAAAACCGCAGTCGGTCCATTGAAGTGTCTCCCAAATTGACGTGTGCATTATCTGATTCTTCTCATCAATTCCAATCAACAAAACCAATGCAATCCCAAATTCAACGAAGGTTATTGTAGAATTATTGCATGGGAATGGACGAATCAGATTGTTGTAACCACGAAACCTGCAATTACGATCAAATTCAAAAGATCTTCTGACTATTTAGTTTACATGTCAATGGTCAATCTTTCTTCGTCGTCATTGGTTGCTTGCATTAATGCTAAACATCTAATTACGATGATAATGAATAATTAACCAACACGACTTGAGATTATGTGTTGATCCAGCATACTCGTCAATTGCCTCTCCAACGTCCCAATCGATGCAAACAACACCGTGAAGAAACAGAACAATTCCGATCAATTGAAACGGAAATCGCATCTTTCAGTTTAGCGGTATCGTTTTCGTTCCAAGTGAGTTGTTTGTTGGCCACATTGGCGAATTGTCGAAATTCATTTGGTTGTCGAAAAAGAAGGGCGGGACGCGTAAAACAAAAGGAGCGGTTGACTATTGTGCCGTCGGGAGTGCGCGGCGTCCCACTTCGCTGACAACTCAAAGAAGAACACGAACTGAAGTTGACGGAAATCCCTGACCGGCACAGTCGAAGTGCTTCCGTTGGCCCAGACTGTTCAACGATTCCGTTGAGATTCAAAAACATGGGAATTGGAAGCTTTTTTTAGTTTTAACACGATAACTGCGACTTTCGAGTTTTTGCCATTACGTAGTTTAGACCAATGAATAAAACTCGAAACCCACCTGTCCACTTCAATAACCATACGATTATTAGTGTTGTGCATGTTGAGCGCATTTCGAAGTCACCGTAAGATGTGCAAAGGAAAAAACCCACAAAAGTGGATACAAGAAGAAATGGACGACCGGTGCGGATATGGGCGACAAATGCTGACGGCCTCGATTATGAGTCTCTTTTACATTTGGGAATTCACGGACTTCAACCGTCTTCTATGCGCATCTACGCGTGATGACCACAAAGACCGTGCGGTAAGCCTTCCAACTCCTTCGAGTTTTAACGATTATCGGTCCAACTGTGTTGGTCGTTTCTTCTCTGCTTTCCACTTTTTTACTGATGATCCCCGGAGCAGAGGCGTCTTAATCCCTCTGATTTGTTTTCGTTGGCGCTAAACCGCTCCACGAGTTTGAACAAAAACAAACGGGGTCTTCTTTTTCTTGGAAAGAGTATCTTACATGGATACAATTTGTTTAAGAACGAGCAAGAGCGTGTCTAGGATGCAATAGCTAGTAGAAAACTTAGCATTCAAATATCAACCTATAGATTCGAGTTAATCGAGCACACAACCATAATACAGAATAAGATGCAGGTTGATTGGAAAACGCGGGTCATTTTAGAGTTGAAGGTTGTTGTTGATGATCTAAAGAAAGAAAGAAATTAAATTTAAAGTCAAAAACGGTATCGTAAGAAACTCAAAGCTAAAAATCGGAATTAAATGAACGACATGTCGAATATCGACTGGCAAAACAGCACGATGGTCGAATGAATTTGTTAATACTATGATTACTTGAAATAACAACAACCTGATTATGGAAAAATCGATGTCGGTTAAATGAAACAGAAACGAGAAAGACGGCAAAATGCGCACATCGTTTTTGCTCACTATAGTGACCAGATGGGAAAGTATCTGCTGTTTAAGGTTTGTGAATTGACATCTGAGGATGATGACGATAATAAACAAACTCAATTTATTAGGCGAATTTGAAGGAAGATATTTGAACCTTTTATTGATTATAGTCAAGATTTTCGCATCGGGAGACCACGAAATTAGAGTCAAACTGTCGTATGTGAGATCGTAGACGAAGCCAATAGGTTTGGCGATTGCAGAGTCGTAGAAGAGAATTGATTCCGAACACAATAGCGGAATGTAGTCGATACGAAAGTTCACAAATGTTCTCCATTGTGTCGGTTCTCTGTTCGAATTTCACTGAAGCAACAGCGACCATCAACGTCGGTTTGTCCGCTAGATAGAAAACGAGAAGACGAGAACGATTCAAATCACATCGGCGGAAAACGTTCGTTCTATAAGTAAACGAATCGACCAACTTCAATTGACCACCTGAACAGATTCAATAATCAAAGCAAATGGCTAAGATATACCGGAAGCAAAAAGAACTTCATCGCACAAAGAGAAATCGGAACTTCAAGTTGAAATTATTACATGTTGAGCGAAGAAGAGTTTACAATCCTGAAAGCGCAATCAGCGAATCTGAGCGTTTGTTTGGCAGTCGAAATAACTGAGCATTAATTGGTCTTAAACTGCAATCAATGAAACAACTCCAACCAATTTTGTTGTTTCCTATTCACTCACCGCATTCCAATCTATTAAATTTGAAGCCAAAATGAATAGTCATTAGATAGTCTACGAGAAGCACGTGCAACGAGTCCTCGAGCTGACATTAACAACGACGGCAGCCGTAAATAATCACAACTCGAACAGCATCCAAACAAGCGAAGCCGAGGATCGAGACCGAAACGTGAAGCCTCGTCTGTTCGGAACATTCGATCTTTGAATCCACACGTTCACGCCGATTAATTGACGAACGTGGTCGACCAACTCTTCATAGCCATCAACATTCACGATGGTCGACAAAAATCCATTAGTAGAAGACACTTATTCTTCAAATCAATTTCAAAGTATCGGAATTCAACATCTAAATTTGTTTTCGTTGGCGCCAAAACTCCTCCACGAGTTTGAACGAAAACAAACGGATTGTTCTTTTTCTTTACAATCAAAACAAATTTATGAAAAAGCAACAAACAATCGTCTATACTATTGAGCAGAAGCTGTCCGAGCTTGGAAGGCGGGATTTTGAAAGTCGGAGTAAAGACGAGCATAAGCTCCTTTTCCGACGTTCTTCTCCATCAAGCGATGATGAATCCATGACGGCAAAGTTTTTTTGTTCTCTGCGTAATTGAAGTCGGGATACTTGGATGGTTTCACCTCTCCCTCATGAACTCGTTGTTCCAACCACTTGCGTCTGATGGATTGTTCGACCTCCCGAGGATCGCGGTACATGTCCAAATAACGATCGAAAGGCATTGGTTTCAACGGGAACTCTTTCTGTTCGGGTTTCAATGGTTCATTCCATTCGTACCAGAAACGCGGGGATTTCATGCCTAAAACCAACGAATAAATGAGCTAATAAAAAGTACACGTACCCAACGACTTCAACGTTTCATCGCAACTCTCGTCCCATTGCATTTGACAGAATCGAAGAGCCGATGGAGTGATTGTTTCCTCGAATGTCTTCAAAAATTTGTTTGTACTGAATATGCGATTTGCCAAATGAGAGCTGAATCGTGTAATATAATTAGAATACATTGAATCAACCTACCCTGTCAACATAAACTTCTCGGCATCGATTTTCTCGTTATGTCGAAAACAAACAAAAGCAATTCGATGGAAGCCTGTTCCATGAAACGGAATTGGTTGGAGATAAGAAACGATCTCGTTGCCACTGCTAATTTCAGCACCATCCGGCACATTCGATACCAGCCAATGAACCAATTGCGGATGTCCGAGTCCCAACGATTCTGTTGATTCGTAGGCATTTCCATCCAAATTGACCATCAAAAGAGTTGTGAATCCGCCGCTTTTGCTTTCCACTTTGACCGAAGGTTGTTTGAGTGTCCGATTGACATCAATTACGTTTCCTAATTTTGCAGCGTTGGAACCGTCGAATTCGATTCGAACATCTTGAACGTTATGGAAATAAGCGCCCGGTCCAAAGAGATCGTCGAAAACATTGTAATGACGAGTAATCAAGATCGTGTCTTCATTCAAACCGTCAATATCGATTAGAACTGAAGTTTGATATAAGATCTTTTGTTTTCAATACGACGACTTACGTTCATTTCTACGCGCTAGACGTTCCAATTCTTCTTCGCTGTGCGGATTCTTTTTGCGAGTTGCTTGTGGTTTAGCGAATCCAATGTTCAGATCGACAGGTTTATCTGCTTCTGAAGAATTTCGTTGATCTCGTAATCTACTTGATATTCTAACCGTCTTCCAAACGTTCAGCCAACGATCGATAATAGTCAGTCGGATTGATGATGTAGAGTTCAGGGTACATGTCGGGCTTGGCAATTCGAGCTTTGTACCATTTGTCTCGCTCCGACCATCTAAACGAATGTTCGTAAAAATCGAATTCGAGTAAGTTGAATACCTCGTCTGATAAAAAGCCGCCGGTCCAGCCCATGCAATCACACGTGGTCGCATGGGACGACCAACACGTGGAGTATATTTGGCACGATAAGATCCTTTAACGTACAGGTCAGCGAAAACGGATCTTACTTTCTTCATCTTAAAAGCAACATACAAACTTGGCCATTAAAGTTCTTCACATCTAATTCTCTAAAGAAACAGATGACCATGTTAGTGCAAGTCATCACGTTCGGTTGTTTTTTCAAGAAAGTAAACACCGAAATCGTCAGTTTTGTGGTTGTCCGTTTTCTTGTCAATTACACGTTTCAGTCTTCGCAAAATAAACAACAATGTCCGTCAAGAGTTTTGTCGATCAAGTCATCAATTCGCACAAGATCGCGGTCTTTAGTAAGGTTTATTGCCCTTACTGCAAGAAGGCAAAAGCTGCTATTGAAGTAAGTTACATTCTTTGCGTTATCAATGTCACATATCTCAGTTTGCAATTAAAAGTTTTAAGTCATTTAAAGTCCACTATAAGGTTTAGCGTCTTAAATTTGCAATCACCGATATGACATTTGATTGCGCAGAATGTAAATTACATTTTGTTTAGTCCTTCAATCTAAAGGTGAGTTTTCTGGTTTTTAAAACCATCGATCGAATGATTCAGCCCGGAGCATTGGAATGGATCGAGATTGACCAACGTGAAGACTGTGAGCAGATTCAAGACTACTTGAAGCAATTGACTGGTGCTCGGTAATCTTGATTCCAGATGCGTTCTTTGAATTCAGCAAATTTCAGATCTGTTCCACGAGTTTTCATCGGTGGCAAATTCTTAGGAGGTATGAAGACAAGAAAGAGATTGACGTTCACGCAAATTTACAGGAGGTGATGATACGGTTGCTGCAAAATCGAATGGAACGTTGGAGAAGAAGTTGAAAGACGTTGGTGCCATCTAAGTTAGTTCTTAATTATGAGCTCTGTTGGGGGCAAATAATCAGTGTTGCGAATAAATTTATTAGATTATCAATAGCATTTGCGGAATTAAGGCAGAATAAGTAATTAGCAAATAAAAATTTGTATGCAGTGAAGAAGAAGGTTGTCAGGTGTAGTTGAACGATTGCAACAAGTCGTCGTCTTCTTCACCAATCAAACTCCGTTCTCCGCGTCTGATGTTTCGAGCGGCCATACGAGATCGTCGTTTCTTGAGTAGAAGATGAATCACTGCCGCCAAACCCAAAAGCAAAAAGAAGCCTCCAGCCACGATTCTCAATGACCATCCATTGGCCGCAATTTTCGTTTTGGCTTTTGTTGTAGTGTTGTGTTTCGGTTGGATTTGAACTTTTCTTGCCGGTTCAACGTGTTGAGGTTTAGTGGGCTTATCTTGTTGAACGAAACCTACTCTGAAATTCAAAAGCAATCACGTCTAATGAGGTCCAAAGAAGAACTTACGGTTCGGGACAATTCATTTCGTCCGATTCGTCCAAACACTGTGGGATGCCGGAACACAAATCGTATTTTGCGATGCAACCGCCATCAGCACATTGCCACTCGTACAAGTCGTTACAAAGATTCGGTCGCTCAACAACATCCGAATCACCATAAACTCCATCTTGTGCTTCGATGAAGGAAACAAATAAAGGAATTAAGTAAAGTAGATAATTCAAGTACGTGTAATTCATATCAGTCGTGAATATGCAGAAACAGCGTGAATTGGAAGTCTTGTGTGGCTCCGGTCTCTTCTACTTCCAATGCGTCTACAATGTCTATGGACTTTTATGGCATTTGAGTCGCAGTTGGCTTCGAGCTTTTTCGTCGCCTGCAGTCTTTCACTCGTTTGCCATTTTTTGTGGTTTCGTCTGAGTGTTGGCCTCGAAAATTGTTCTTTTTGGGCCCAATCGAATGGCCAATTTGTTCGAAAATTGCTATCAAAGATGATTGTCATTCAACGTAGTTGCAATAAGTTTGCTTGTCAAATAACCGTAAACACACATTAAACTGTTACTTACATTGTGTAAACCGTTATCCGAAAAACTGAAATTTGCAATTGGTCGGTGAATAAGCTACAAGAGTTAAGTGAAAATGCTTTCAAAGGTGAATTGTAAGAGTTTAAAACACACAAATCATTGTTACGGTATTTAGAAAGCTTGAAAAGACTCGCAAAGAAGTCGCTGATAGACATGAGATGTTGGTCGTTGTGGTCCTATTTGTGATAACTCCAGTCTTTCTACACTGTTGATCACTACTAAACTTCTTTCATTTGCACTAATGTAAATGTTTTATACTTATTTTTTGTCATCTACTTATTTGTTTCTATAAATCAATGCGAACGTTATTTCGACTATTTATTTATTTCCTTACATCGCATAATCAAGACGCATTCATATACAACCGAATAATTGCTTACAGCACATGCATCAATAGATTTAAAGAAACAGGGATGTGGAATTTAATCTTCTTGACCGAAATCCTTCTTGAATTCTTCCAACTTCTGAAGATCGTTTTGGTTAACTGTCGGTTTGGTGCTGAGAAGCGAGCGCATTACGTCGTTCTGAAAAGAGTTACTGCATTCTGATTGTATGTCTGGCTTACCATCGAAACGATTGGTTCAGCTAATTTGTCCGAAGGGATTTGTTGCCATTCCATTTGCATTGCTCCGGGATGTCCGGGCGAGCAGGGTGAAAGCAAATCTGATACGATCTTCGATGGATCGGTAGGTGATGGCCCAGTAATCTAAAAACATTAGAAAAAATCAAAGCAAAAAAACTCACATATCGGAAATGAGTGGCACTTTGAAGCTTTCGAACTGGTTGCATCAATGCATCACGAACGACAATTGAAATGTCGTGGCCCGAATATCCCTCCGTCTTTTCGGCCAATTTACGTAAATCACTGTCCGTAAGATCATTTGGAGTTGTGCCAATGTGCAACTTGAACATTGCTTTTCGACCATTTACATCGGGAAGTGGAATGTAAATACGTTTCTATAAGCATATGAGTAAAAAAATAAACAGCTGAACCAACTTCAAAACGACGTCGAATTGCCGCATCTAAAACCCATGGAATATTTGTAGCGCCCAAGACGAGAATACCATCCGAGTCATTTCCAACACCTTGCATTTGAACCTAAAAACTTGCAATTAATCACAGTAATAAGACCAATAAACTTACGAGAAACTCGGTTTTAATTCTTCGAGCAGATTCGGATTCGTTGTCCGAACGCGATGAGCAAAGTGAATCTACTTCGTCAATGAAAATAATCGACGGTTTGTTGGTACGTGCCATTTGGAAGAGTTCGCGGACGAGTCTAAAAACACAAGAATCGTTTTCGTATGCATCAGTTTGACTCACTTTTCTGATTCTCCCAACCATTTCGAGACAAGATCACTACTCGACACCGAAAAGAACGTCGAGTTTTGTGCTTCAGTTGCAACGGCTTTTGCAATATACGATTTTCCTGTTCCAGGCGGACCGAACAATAGAATACCACGCCATGGTTTACGTTGACCTAAACGAAATTCAATCAACATGTCAAAATACACCATTCATTGAGGAGAGTGTTCGCGGCGCTTAGAGTTAATTCAATTTTCACTCGCTACCGTAGGAACAAAAAAAGAGCGCGTAGAAAAAGACACGTTTGAGTCAATGCGAGACACACGAAACGACGGCCAAGTACTTGGAGCGAAATCGAGCGGCTTTTTTCGTTCCTTTTCGTTGGCATATTTTTCGCCACACTCGACGACTTCGCTCTCGACTGCCACCAAGTCTCTTCTCGAGCTGCACATCGGACCATTGATTTTCGATGTGCATCTCACCTTAAGCACTTGTTTTTTCAAGTCGAGCTTAGGTTTCGAAAATCATGTCTGTTAGTCAAAAACCCACAGACAACGAGGACACACGACCAATGGGAAGTTTGATTCTGTTCGATGTGGACGCCAAGGCGCCAACTGCTTTTCCGTACAATTCGACCAATTATGCAAATCCAACGCTCGTCTTACCATTCGGTGGTATTGCGTTGGTGGCAATTTTACTTAATGTGTTATTGCTTATCTACATCTTAGTACGTCGACTACACAACAATTTTATTTCGTCTCGTTTCATTATGCACTTGTGCTTCACCAACATCGTTGGACTCACTTTCCTACTTCCCATGTTCTTGTACACGTTGTGGACGGGCGAAAATTTGTGGGAAAACAACAATGCAATGTGCAGAATTCAGGTAACAAATTAGATAATTCTGTTGAAATGATATTTTTAGGCGTTTTTGATGTGCACAATATGGTCGGTTATCAACTCAACAACACTGTGTATTGCGGGCGTTCATCTGCTTACATTCGCTCGAATTCACTACGATCAACTGTTCGGACTTACACCCAAACATTTGTGTTATTTGGCATGGGCAGTTGGATTCGCAGTTTCTCTGCCTTGTATTACAAACAGCGACATTGTGCTCTACGATCCAATTCTTCGTCATTGTATTTGGGGCAGCTCGGACTATAGTTACAAGTTTCTCACTTACGTTATGATCTTGGGAATCATTATTCCGTCGGTTCTTTCCTATTACGCTTATCTCAAAGTACTCAAAACTCTCTACCACAGTCCAATCGTTTTCCAAAGTATTGGTCTCTATCAAAGTCGTTTTATCGTTTTTACATTCCTCTTAGGGTAAGTTCAAATGCTGATTGATAGTGATTTCAAAAAAACATTTTCAGACCACTTTATCACGCGCCATTGATCTTCATTTCGTTGTACGGATCGTACAAATTTCAACCCGAATCACTTATCCCAATAATTAGCATGTTTGTTGCTTATTTGCCCTCAATTTTGTCTCCCATACTCTACGCAATTTCGCTTAAACAGATCAAAGAAGAAGACATGCAACTGACAGCACGTGCTCATAAAAGCACCAATGCTTACACACAAGTTCATACTCCCGGTCATCATTTGTAATCAGGAACTATCAGATGAACAAACAATAAACAACAAAATTAGCTATAGATTATTGTAAACTAAGAATGCGAGCATTAAAGTAAAGTTCGAACACGTACCTCTGAAGAGATGTGGAAATTTGATCGGTAGGATGACGGCTTCTTTCAACGCTTCCTTGGCGCCCTCAAGTCCAGCAATGTCGTCCCATTTGACATTCGGTTTCTCGACCACAATCGCCTTATTCAAGGACTCTTGCAACTTCTTTGACTGATTATCCGAATCGCTATCAGCTCCAGAATTGTCACCATCCTTTACGGCACGTTCCGAGTTTTCTTTGTTGTCCAAAAACTTCTTCAACATCTCTGCTCGATCGACGTATCCTTTCAAACGATCACGAATCACTTCTTTTTGACGTTCGGTCTGAGTTTCATCTAAAGCACAAAACAAATAACAGAGTCAATTAATGAGACTTGCATTTGAGAGCGTGCATAAAATACTCGCAGCCATGAGAGTACAAGTTCAATGCTTCCCGATAGTTCTTGCGTCGATCCTCTTCGGTGGCTCGTTGAACGAGCTCAATGGCCTTCGACATGCTCGTTTCACCAGCCGACATTGTTGAAACTGAATGTCGAATTAAAATGTCGAATTCGAAAATATCACGAAAGAACATAAACACAATTATGTCAATAATCAATACAAGATATACGCTGAAAACGGTTGTATATATGGAAGCAACGTTCACGTAAGATGATTTAAAATCTTGAAAGGAAATGACGAGATTATTAAACAACAACGATGAAGAGCGAACGGATCGCGATGGCGCACCCAAATCGATGTCTGAGTCACGCAGTATTTCTCGCTCAGCTGTTTTGGAAATCGTGGGTGAACTAAATTATCATAACGATCGACTTTCTTCTTTGCTGTAAATCTTGTTTTCGTTGTAACGATCATCTTTTAGTTATTCGTTATGTCAACTCAATCTCAACACTTCGAATAGCAATCAAGTTCTTTTATTCTGAGCTCTTTGAAAACAGATGTGAAATAAGCTCAGGAAAGAGATCAAAAGTTGCCCGTTAGATTTGTTGAATTTGTTTGGGAATCATGCCATCAGCCAATTTGGCGTTGTCGTAATTCGGTTTAGCCGCTTCCACTGCGACAATGCAACGTTGTCGTCGAATGAGATCGCCCCAAAGATGCTCGGATTTGCAGACTTTGCATTGAACAGTCAATGGGAAACAGTAAATGTGAGCTCGAGCCGCATCGTTCAATCCGCTTTCCGCCCAACATCGAACATGATATTGAGAACGACACTCATCAGCCAAACACTCCAAGAACTCGTTTAACTGAAATCACCGGTCTTTTAATTGGAATCCAAATGTCAATTCACTTGTCGAATTCGTCCACTACACAAATTGCAATTTCCCATTAACGTGTAGTCAGTCAATTGCTGCGGTACAACCGTATAGACCTTTTGCACTAATCCATCTTCCGTTTTCATATGTTTCGGTATTTCGATTGGAAACGGTAGTTTCTCCTCCTAAACAACATCATCTACTCGTGTACAATTGAGTTATTACCGGTATCAGCCATCGAAAAGTCAAAGCGTGACGGCGCCATGGATCAACATTCAACATGTGACAAGCATGGAAGTTTGAATTGAAGGTTTGTCTCTTTCGTTCCTTTCCTTAAATAGAAGTCGCGAACTCGTTTCGATTTATCCGGATCCTGCCACGCCCACTCGAATCGCAGTGCCGAAACATTGTTGGGAAACCCGTGAATGATACAACCATGTCCCTTAAAGCTAAATGAACCTGTTTCTATTTGTTCTCACAAACCATGGTCCTTTGTTGTTGGTCTTGTTGGCACCTCCGTGCTCGCGGCCAGCATTATGTTGCTGAACTCGTCTATTGGGATCGACTGTGTAACCAATGTAACATCGATTCTAGAGTACACAGACGGTAAAATAGAAAAACTGACTGTTACCTTAAACTGTGGTTTTTCATTTCGACTAATCAAACAGTAAACTCCGAAGAACTCGTTTTGAACAGTGGCATTTTTCTTCAAGGGCTTTGAAACCAACTAAAAACCCTAACATTCACATTGTTCCATTACATCAACAGTCACTTACTGGATCACAATAATCGGCGATGTTGATGCGACGCACGTTGTTGCTCGTTGACTGAACAGATGTTTCCGTCATCTCAGCATACACTTTTTATCTCCATCATTTGTTCATGTGTTAATAAAAGGTCGATAACCATGGAATCAATGTCAGCAACATTCTTTACTTCAACCAATTTTACTGAAATTCACAACAACAACAACGAAAATATGAATCAAAAGATGCAATACATAAACAGAGTTAATTGAGCGCTCGATTTGACATCCGCATGAGCGTAAACAACTTTTTCATCAACCTTCTTGACTCTCCAGCGGCCTGAAAAAACAGTTGAATTTCGATTGTCATTTGAAATCATACCGTCGAAAGCTCGCTGTGATTCGGCTCCGTCTCAGTGGCAAATGAAAGAAGTGCGTTGGCCTGAACAAGTGGAATCGAGTAGAGATCCTTAGACGTCAACTTCTGTTTAACCAATTTCTCTAGATGGCTATTCAGAACGGTGAATGCGTAGCTCAGTTCGTCGAACTCAATCAACTGATGCAAAAAGTAACGAGCGTTGACTTTCTGAAATCATTTTCGAATTAGAACATTTCGTGTTTGTGCTTACCGAGTATCGTTTCTCCAGCCATTTTGGTATCGGCAACGATCGTTCCAACAACAGATTCAAAATCGGATGCAAAACACGAACATCGGCAGAATTGTGTTTGAGGCTCAAGTCGACGAGTGCCACCAACAGTTTCCAATGCGGTTGAAGCGGCTCCTCGTTGCTGTAAAATTGGATTGAAAGAAATCACACAAGAAAACATACTTTGACACAAAATCAACGAAACGACAATTAGCGTAGAGCCAATTTGGAACGTCGGTCAGAAGTTCATCACCAATTCCGATACAATCCAAAGTCAACGATTTGATCAATGGTGTGATATCCAAATTGAAATGTCTAAAGAGAAAAATAAGTTTCATAGATAAGCAACATTCACTTTTGCAGAATGAACGCCAAATCGTAGAGTTTGTGTTGGACGGCTGCTGCGTAAACTTCGCTTGTTTCGAGCTTTGGACCTTCCGGAAATCCGCCGGTATCGACCAACGCCATTCGAGCTTCCAAGAGTAGATATTCGTTATAAAGATCGTCTTTGCAAACATTCTGTAAATGCAGTTGAACTGCTTGACTGTCATCTGAAAGCGAGAACAATCGTGTGAAAGTCGAATAACATTCATACCCATTTGACTTGTGTTTTCTTGATTGTTTTGATTCTGAGTTTCACCGTTTGAACTCAATCCTCGCAAGTCGAATTCGATGGAATGATTCGGCGGTAACATTTGAATTGTTTGACAAACACAAGAAAGAACTCGTAGACGTTTTTCCAACACCTCTCTCGATTGTGCTTCCCAACGTAAACGCCAACAAAGATTGTACATGACACGTGCCGCTGAATTTAATCACTAATGTTGTTCGCATTCATTTTTTCACATACCTGCTTCGTAGTTGTAACGATGAATGTAAAACGCGTAAACTGTTTCGAAAAATCCCGAATCATTCATTGGAGGCATCGCTTTGCATTTGGTTTCCAACAACTCGGCCACTTGATCAGTCAATTTACCATAATGAAGTGTAACCAACGACTTGGTTTTTCCTTTGTCGCAAAGAATGGCAATCAAGTTGCGAAGACAGTTTTCTTGTGAAGTCATGCTCGGATTCAAATGAAGGACTCGAATTGCTTCGAAATACTGTTCGGTGGCCACGTATTGACTGAACAACGAAGTGTAGATGGTCGGCTAAACAAATGTAGTTTTCTTCGTTAAAATACAAACTAACCCGAAGTGGATCGTCTTCAGCGGCAAAACTCAACGCAAAGATTCCCGTTCGAATCACGTATTCGGTTTGAGTTTGTTGCGTTTTGTAGATGTTCATTACAACACAAAAGAAATCGGTTAACGTGTGTTCGTATGGTGGTTCCTGTTTTGTGTAATGATAGAGAACTCGATTCAACGGTTCGTCTTTGGAGACTATTCCTTGACTTGCTTCTTCGAAAAACGATGCTGCTGCTGAAGGTTCTCCAAGACCAACAAGTGCAATTCCACGGAAGAAGTGAAATGCGGCTGATAGTTCAGTCAAAAACGGTTCATTATGTTTGCAATAATCCTAAAAACAACATCTGTGTATTGACTACTCTCAAGAGCTTACATTCAATGCATCGTAGTGTTTGCTTTCTGCCAAAAATCGCGGGATTACCAGGGATTTTGACTCGGGCCACAAAGCAATCATCGCACTCTCCAATGCATTGCTAACAAAACTGCTGAATTCCGACTCTCCAAAGTTGTCATTTCGTTTCGTTATTTCACGGTTTTCATCGTCCATGTCTTCATCGATGAATTCGCCGGTTTTGTTAATCGAAATCAAACCGCTTTTGAAAAAGGCTTGAGCAATTGTATTCAGTCTCGATGTACGGCCAGCGTTCGAATTCCGACTAGAAAACTCTGTGATTCCATTCGACAATTTGAATCTTACCTTAAGTATGTTGATGATAATGTCAACCAGAGAGTGTTGTAATGTTTGATCGTTGACAAAATCCCGGCCAAATGTGAATTCACCACCGCATTGAAACGCTGATCAAGACTTCGTTCCTAAACAATCATTTCAATTCGTAAATAGCAAGTTAACTAACCGCTTTAGCAAAAGCAGCCGGAACTAATTTGGTTAACAGCGAAACTATTTTCGCGAAACACAAACGACCAAGTACACGATATCGCAGAGCGGTTGCCAACATTGCAGTCGAGAATGCAGAGTTCAAATACGACGACTTCAACCGATCAACTAAAAGCTATTGAAAGAAAAGAAAACAACTTGGTATCATACGTTTGATATCCGATTGGTCTGCGTGACTGTCGGCAAACTTCTCGATAATCTTACAAACAACATCCATGTCCGTTTTGATCAACGATTGATTGTTAGTCATGTCAACTTTCTAAAGCTCGTTGAGTTCATTTTGCAGCCTTCAAACTCACAAAATCACAAACAACATAATCTCGAGCCACGTCAAAAAGCGTGTCAGCAACTTGACTGTTCGTCGAAAGCATCGATCGCATTTCGTAGTCCGGCGGAACATAAACAGTAAATCGACACTGAATTGAAAGATTATTGCTCTCCAATAGCTTGTATATATTACTTGTTGAATCGTTCCGATTAGTCCGAGTGCTGATGAATGCCAAATAGCTACGGGATTCAACGACGTTTCTTGAAACTGATTGCAACATTTTTGAACATCCAACCAAAAGCGATCGTAAGCGGCACATAGTAGTGCTTGATCCACGTTGCTTGACAGAAGCAAACCTCGATCTTGGTCTGACAAATACATTTGTTTGAACTAAAAATGATCTTTATCCTAACACAGGTTCATTTAGTTTACCTGTCCGGTTTGAACAAAAGACTCAGTGTAAACGGATAATGCCGACCAATCACGATAGGGTAAAGTAATGGTTGGACACTTGCAGACCGTTTGAACTGCTCGCAAAACGACCTCAAACGAATAAGTGTCGCCGTCGAAGACTCGTTGTTTGATCGATTTCGTTGTTGTTTCGGCAAATAGCAGCTTGTCAAAAATTGGATCTGGCATTCCAGGATCAATTGCGTCCCATGTGGAACTGTTCAATCCATTTCTGAATTGCCGAATTAATACGTTGAACAAGAAATAAAAGACTCACAAGTCAACGGTACAACGGTGCATCAAGTATGGTTGGAACATCGCATCAGTATGCTCGTTATCTTCGTACGACTCTCGAGTTATTGCCCATAACAAAATTTGGTTCGAAGCAACTGTCGATGGAACGCATTCAAAATCGACTACACCCGTCTAAACAAAACAGTTAAAGAGATTAGATAGATATAAAAATACCGAGTAAAGATCACAACTAGTCAGTTTGACAAAATCTTCTGCACGAACCGAAAAAAACAAAAATCGAACTTTTTTCATTAACTGAATTTTGACGGCCACAACGTTCGTATCGTTCGTCGTAAATGTTTTCAACTGCACATCTTCGACATCAAACGCTGCATCAGTTCGTAACGCATCAACCAAAGCATAATGTCCTTTGAAGAGTCCATCCTACATACCAATCAAATTAGCTTTCTTTTTGGTTGAATAATAACCTGAGCACTCCAAAATCGTAGTTTTCCATCCGATTGAACGCTAAACGCGTAGAGTTGACCATTGAATGTGCTCATTGCTACAGCCAACGCCGGTTCTGTGCTTTTTACGAAAAAACGACTGATCATCGATCCTTCACGTAGAAACATTTCAGTTGGATCGACTACAAAAGATGTCGAATTTCGTTGTTATCGGTAAACATACCACGAGCTGAAGAATAGAAGAACGGCATTCGAACAACCGACAATTGTGCTTTGTTGTTGGCCACAAGTGCGAGTGTATCGCCTCGATAGTCGGCGCTGATGGCCACACGTGAGATCGTTATTCCATTCGGCATGTAGTAATGATCGTAGTAATTGGCAAATTCATCATCGCGTGGAAAATACGACAAAACTGAGCGATTACTCGAATTTCGTTCTCCATCACCACCAATGCGAATCGACAGTCGATGCAAAGCGAAATGTGTCGGGATTATAATCACAAGTATACCGCGATGAAAGGAAATGCTCGAACCGGGTATAATCATCGACGGACGCAAATCAATGCAAAGAGATGGATCGTTGACGTCGCGAGTTGCAGAGATTTCGTTGAAGTGAATACGTGAACCTTCGGTTCGCCTAAAACCGTAGAATAAAAAACTGCAATTGAAATTGTGAACCCAACCAAAACAATACACGATTGTAGAAACCGAATCCATCGTCCGGAAAACTGAATGATCCGCCGGTCTCCGGAAGTTCGGCCAATGCGAACGAGCGAACAGGTGAATCTGAAGAAACTGATAATGATAAATACATCTTACTTACCGGTTTTCAATTCGACGGTTCGATCCGGTTTACCGGGAAAGTTCGTGTAACTGAACGAAATTTCGGCGCCGTTAAACGATCTCATCGTGCCGTTCAATCTGCAAAACAAATCTGATATCATAGAACAACACGTAAGAAAGAAACTCGAGTATACAAACGTTAAATGAGTCCAAGCTCTAATCTTAATTGCCATTTTCAGAAATGAAAGCCAAAAGATTTACGCGCGAATTTGAGAAACAGTCGCAATAAGACGCGGAAACTGCGCTCCGAAGAGCGAGTGGACGTCGATGAAACTCGCTCAGTTGAACAGAAATCAATGATTTACTTTTGTGAACATAAGGTCTTCAACTTCACAGTTGATTCCGATTCGTTTCAACTTGGCCGTTACCTGTCGTCTTTCAAAACCAAATGACGAGTTGCCAATGAATAAAGAAATGAAAGAAAACCAAGAGACTAGCAGATAAGCAGATTTTGAAAAAGGAATCTAATCACACGTCGATCATACTTTCAATCATCGGCATCAATGAATTGAACGCGTCTTTTTGTGATTGATCCAGTCGAGATGTAATGAACGATGCATTGAGATACAATTCTGTTAATGCTTGTTTACACGTCGAACATGAGGCATGACGTTGTTCAGCCGCCAAATCAACGGAAACAATGCAGAGAAAAGAACGGAAATAGTCTTTGATTGAGTTTCCACCTCGTGCTGTGTAATAAGCAAATTCTTTTCTATTGGTTGAACAATCGACTACGAGAGTTGAGAAGAAATGACTCGCTGAGAGTCCACTTCTCTTGTAAGCAGATTGCCAACAATGATTGTTGTTATTTCTGGGAAACCTGTTGAGGGTACAAACGTGATTACCTTTTTCATCTTTTTGGTTTTGCGGTGTTTGTCGGGTTGTAGATCGTGTTCGTGGCTTCGCTTTATTGATTGCCATGTTCTCTGCTCCCAATCCTCGTCATTGTCTCGCACTACCGACACATTTCAGAATGTACACGTGCCCGTGCGATGTCACAACCAATTGGAAGTCGAGCATGTCGACCCACAAGCGCATGAAACTTTGCAAGTATTAGCATGTTGTGTGGGTGGGCATGAGTCGTTCGACGGTTTTCTTCGATGTGACCATTGATAGTGAACAATCAGAACGAGTCATTTTCGAGCTCTTGAAAAAATGATTTCCAATGGTAAGTTCACGTTTCGATTACGCGATTGATGATCATTTCAGACTACTAAAACCTTCCATGTTTTGTGCACCGGCGAAAAGGAAACAGGACAATGAGGCAATCGTCGCATTACAAGAGAAACACTGCTATGGTGTCACAAACTTCATGATTCAAAGTAAGCAAAATGATCACTCAATGTTCGGAAAACCTTATTCAGCTCAGATACCGCGTCAATCTTGTAGCACTACTGATTAAGTCACTGGTATTATCGACTGCGGTTACGACTGAAACGGCTACCAGTTCACAAAAATCATATGTTTCACTCGTCTTAACGATTAAACAGAAATTTGAATTGCAGGAAGAACAACAACAAGAAGGAATCGAACGAAGAATTGGGATCGCGTTAACTACTGAGTTTCTGCAGAGTTTAGAAATAAACATCCTTAGAATGTTTGTTGTCATTGTTTAGAGAAATTGAATAAACAGTAAAGTAAACTGTTGGTGTTGTAACAGGGAGTAGAAGTTACAAAAGTTTTCGAGATTTTGCAGTGTATCCTTGAGTTTCTATCACGACACTTTATTCAAGATTTGAACTAACTGACTGTTCGCGCAACATTTGGAGCTTACAACTCTTTTCTTTCCCACGTTTGAGCCAACCCGCATATCCCGTTTTTTGCTGTTCAGTTGCTTTCCTTTATGTACCCGTGAACTGCGCATGTTAAGACAAGATGGCCGAATCTAAGATCTCAGTACAACGAACAACAGAGCTGTCACCAAAAACTCCTCGAACACGTTGCACTAGCGGGCAATTCTTTAGGGCCGAGTAGAAAGCAAAGCTCCTCAATAAATAGCAAGCTGCTCACTCATTTCTTCAGTTACTTTGTCAAACCTTCAAATCTCGAACAAACTGCGTTGCTTATCGTCCGGAGTGGAAATGGAACAGGTAAACTTCCAATTGAAAGAATACCGTCATCTTTATCCTCGATTCTTGGAGAGCCCTTCTGTTCGATTTATTTATCTATTTCTTCGCACTGTTATCGTCGGGTCAATTATTGCTTCTGATATGTGGAATGAGACTGAGATGTAAGTTTTGTAATCTTGTTTCAAAATGAAACGTTTTTAGAATCTTACATTAAATCAAACACTCCTTGGTAAACTCGATCCATCTCACTATTACTCCTATTATTGACGACTGTACGATGACTCTACTTTTTAAATATCCAGATTGGTTGGGCTACGACGACTTTAAGATCAAAATTGATTTGTAAAAGAGAACGTCAGAAGTCGGGCTGTTGGCTGTGGGAAATGTTTGGACGTCTGTTGGCGTACGGTTTCCAATAAGCGTCGAGTCTGAGTGGTTGCTTATTGCGGAGCAAACGGGAGAACAAACTGATCAACTTGTTTGGTTTAACATGAACCCATTGGAGTTAGAACATCTTCAATCGGTCGATGTTGCTTCTCTTCAGCCTCTAAAACTATTCTACTGTGCAACATTTCACAAAAACGCCGAACTCTACATAGTAGACGTCAGAAACAAAAGTATTCAACGCTACGACCTCACCCACCATCTTCCGTGGTTGTCAACTATTGAGACCGAAGTGGTGCCCATCCACGAAGTCAAGATAAGGGCGCGTTGGTAGGCTAATTGAGTACTTAACAATGCTAAAACAATATCTATAGACTTTGAGACAGTTGCACAAGACTTCAAATCGCCCAAACAACAAGATAAAATGATCTTGTGTAATGGCAAACGAGGACATTTCCGCATTTTGGATCTGCATACCGGTCGATTCAAGGCTTCAAATTGCCGTCGTCCAGCTTATTCAGTTGGGAGCAATGTGCATTTGGCTCCTTACTTCGTATTCGACGACGACATCCTGACCATTCATTCAAGAATCGGACATTGTTGCAGGCACTCTGAGCAAAAGATCGAGTTTGAATTTGCTCGTCTTGCTTGGCGGCAAGTGATAGTCTCTCTAAAAAGACCACAAACGCCGCTTCGAAGACCACAAGGTTGTTCAATTTGCATGGTCCCAACGACCTCGTGATTTCATACTTCCGAACTTCATAGCCCAACGAGGATTCAAATCCCTGCAACTTCCTTGATAACTTTTTTCTGTGCTTTTGACAGTTAACCTGAAATGTTGTGTTCTTGCCGATTTGTTGCTTGTATAAATTTGAATGTAAGAGACGAATGCCTTCAAAAAGTTTCAGGAACAGTAATGATACCAACAGCCCAAAGGTTTGTACATTCAACCTCCTTAATGAAATGAAACTAGACACATCTGGTGTTTAATTAGTTGGACTTATACCTCCATAATTTGGATTACATGTTTGAAGTCTTTTTAAGAGTCACGAAAACGGTTACGAGAGAAGCAAGTTTTCGTTCAAACCGTCGGTTGTGCACGTCCAGTTGACTAATTGGTCACGAATAAAAATGCAACTGTCTCAGGTACAATCAATAAACACGTAGAAAATTCGATTGAACATTAAGAAAATGGTTTCCAATTTTGTTCTCTACTGTTGACTATCGTTTCGCAATTCCTCCATTTTTCTTGAATCCAAAAAACTTCATTTGTTTTCGTTTTAATTCATTACTTTTTGCTTGAGATTTTTAAGTTGTTTGAGCAAATCAAGCGTTTATTTTTTCATAGAACTAACGATCAGAAGTTGTTGGCGACCAGCGATAGTGAACTCTAAAACTGCTGCTCAAATTTCCCATTCAGTGAACACTTGGAGTGCAATTTGAGGTTATTGCCAAGTAACGTAAATTTCGGTGTTTCGCTGCGCGACTACGCGAAAGAGTTGACCGGCAATTCGACTGATGGCTCGGCAGTCCGATGGAGCGGAAAGCGAAAAGCTGCGTTTGTGAGCGGTCCGTTCGGAGCGTTTCCGTTCGTGTCCCTTTCGAATCCGAATCGTTTTTTTGCATTCGAAATCTCAAGACCAAAACCGATCTTACCACCGGGCATAGTGCTGTTTCGCGGCGTGCGGTTCCGCAAATTGCGGTTTCCTCAGCTAATTGAATAACCAGCAATTGCAGACAGAATTTTGCGACTTTCGAGAGCTTCTCGTCTCGTCTTTTCGCCGTTACGGAAAATGGCGAACGAAGTGGAAAGAGCTCAAACCGCTGATCCCAATGTCGAAGACACGATTTTCGGGAAGATCATTCGAAAAGAGGTAGACGATTGTTACAAACTGTTTACGAGATGATTGACGTTTAGATTCCGGCGAAAATTATTCTCGAAGACGAACACATTCTCGCTTTTCACGATGTTTCTCCACAAGCGCCCGTCCATTTTCTTGTGATTCCGAAGAAGCCGATTCGAATGCTGGAGAAGGCCGACGATGGAGACGAAGCGATTTTGGGAAAACTGCTTTTGGGGGCGAAAACCGCAGCAAAACAATTGAATTTATCTGATGGTTATCGTGTGGTAATCAATAATGGAAAGCACGGTTGTCAGGTAAACGAACTTCATTTATTGTAAGTTATGTGAGGACTTTCAGAGTGTTTATCACATTCATCTTCACGTTTTGGGTGGACGACAACTAGGTATTTTAACGATGTTTAGCATTCTAATTAGTTTTTTTATAATTAGCTTGGCCTCCGGGATAAGACGTGAACTCCTCGTCGAGTCGAAGAGCTGTTGCTCGTTCGTAACATATTCTTTTTACGTAAACAGTAGTTGTTAGAAATAAATTTTATTTGTTGCAATCGAACAGTTTTGGTTTCTGTGCAGTTTGATTCTGTTTCATATCGTTCACCTTTTCGGTTGTCAAATCAACGCCAATTGCAGCTGCCTAATGGCTGAAGTCGATCACCTCGACATCAGCAAACTGCCTTCGCACATTCAAATCAAACTCTCACAGTTGGAATTGGAGTTATCAGAAGGTAGCTTGTTTATTTCAACCGATTGCTTTTATTCGAAACTCTAGGGGATTTAACCGAAAAAGGTTTCAACAAAAGGAAAACTCAGCTGTTGAGAGATTACTTGAAACCGCCGTCTGCCGATGCGAAATGTCGAAATCGAAGTCACAAACGGACCACTCGCACCGAAAGTCGCTATCACTCACAAATCCGAGAGGATGCCGTGAAACAAGCTCTACTCGAATACAGCGGTTCCATTTATAATGGGAAGCCGATGAAGCGTCGACCATCGAACGTGAATGGCGATGCAGGACATTCGACAAAACGAAAGAACGAAACAGGTGAGTTTGTTTAAATTCAATTGAATCCCCTCAAAACAACCAACATTCTTTGATTTAAACAAAATTTGTTGATTAGAAATTTGGAGTTTCTCATACATCATTATGGACATCCAAGTGTCCATTTGGTTGAGTGGCAGCGGTTGACTGATCATTAAAAAAAGTTTGCTCGTAGCAACCTGGCCGATTAAGCGGAAGGTCGTCGTGGTCATTTGAAATCTGACACGACCACCACAGCAAATTTTTTCACCGAACTCACTGGCGCCTTTTGCTGATTGCATGCGGCTTTTTAATCTTCTTTCATTACATTTTCTGTTCCAATTTATCGCCGCCAAAAGTCATTTCTGGGACCCAATTGCTTTTTCTATACGATTCGCAATTGCCAATCGAGTGATCACAGGACCTCCAAAAAGCAGGATTCGAACATTCAGAAACAACCTCATAACTTTGGTCTAAACGTGTTGCGCATGCGATTATTTTGTTCAGCTGTTTGTTACCGGTTTCCTTCATTCCCGCCAAATGTCGTTCGCGTCGAACGTTTTTGTCGGTTTCTACGGAACGCGAATGTGGAAGTTTATTTTTATTACGGTGCAATTACGCAACCTGCTGTTTATCAGATGAGTCATTGCGAGATTGATACGTGAATCAGAAGTGGAAACCAAATTTGAACTTTTGTAGAAATGCGCGAAAGAACGATCATTGGCATTCGCCAGCCAGAGCATTTCGTTAATTACATTTGTGATTGTAAGCTTTCAAAGCAAATTTGAGTTGAAAAAATACAAATTGGGGGGAATCAGAGGTTGCATTGAGTTATTTACGTAACGTTTTCAGACAGCAGTTCCGACGAGGACACGAGTACGTTGGCCAGTTCGGTCGATGAGATTCAGAACACGAATTCGACGGATTTAAATGGTCAAATCCGACTGCAGTCACTGAAAATCGGTAGGAGATAATTGCGTACTGTCCACGATTCACATGTCATGTTACAGAGACAGAACTTCGTGTCGGAAGTCCAACGGAAATGGTAAGTCAAGAGTGTTTTCGAGAAGAACGTCTCATATTGTCTACACAATTGAAAGCTTTCGGATATAAAAACTGTCTATCCGCTGGTTTATTTCGCTTAATTTTTCAGGTGCCCGTTGAGTTTGCCGTTTCGCCTCAACCGATCAGTTCGCCTTCTCCGCCACCGAGACAAGAGTCAATTCAAAAGTCCAAAGAAGAACAAAGTCAAGCTTTGCAACTGAACGATCCGATTGTTTACGAGAACACGGAGACTCCGATTGGACCACCGAACACGGACAGCAAATCAAGTGCTCAGAATTGTGTTTATGTTAACACTGATACGCCAAAACCGGACAACACTTTCGAGGATTATGCCAACACTGATTACGCAAACACAGCACTTCGTAAGGACAAACAAACAAGCTATAACTAATTGTTTTTTAGCTTTGAAAAAAACTAAAGTATCTCAGAAGATTCAACAACTTCTGCTCTCATTACAGGTATGTTTTGAAAGAAACCTTTGAAACAAAAATGTGAAACGAAAACTGAAACGTCATTTTCTTTGCACTCAAATTCATTTTTTGAACTTTTACCGTTCACCACGTCTCATCTTTCTTCGTCGGTTTGTGTGACGAATTTCTCACCTCGTAAACATCCAACGTAATATTCATTTTCCGTAGCTCTGTTCTTCTAATTGAGTTGTCATGCCGCGAACAACTGTTCGATCTGTCGGGGAAATCGCGGAAAACTCTTCCGTTTCGGATTTTTGCAGTCAATCAGCTGCTTCCTTTCAATCATGATCATTATTCTTCAAACCATTTTGTCTGCTCATTTTACGACCTTTACGTTTGTTTAATCAATTTGTACGTTTTGATCGCATGCTGCTGATTAATTAACTACAACAGTTGGTTGATAGTGGTGGTTTGCTAGTCGTCATGTTGACCCATTCGTCAGATCCGTATTCTCCTATTTTGCATTTTTGCTCAGAAAAGTCGGCAATTAACAGCTCTGCTTTGGTATTCCCGTCTTCTCATCGGCTTCATTCTTCTTCCCGAAATGCAGTTGGTGTCCTTAAATCCCATCCGGTTAATAATCGACTCACCGGCCTTAAAAACCAACGTCAATCGCGGTCATGTACTGCTGTTAATCGTATCACAGCTGCTTACTCTGATCAGCGTCCACCACTGTCATCTGATAAGAAACAACGATCAAAATTGACGGTAAACATCGATTCACGGTCTCGATCGACTTCTCAGCGTCGTCAACTGAATCTTCCGAATTCGAATATGAGTACAAGCCTTCAACTCAATGATCGTATTGTCAACTCTGATTTGCATTTGAGTTTGAACGGAAGATCAGCTATGGTTATGATGAACAGGAAACACGAATTCTCGCCGATTAGCGTCAAATCAACGAGTTTTACACCGAAAGTTATGTCGACTTCTACCAAAGCGTATAGGAAAATCACGTCTGAACCATTGATTTCTTTGAATCAAGTCGAGAATCGTTCATTTGGCGGCTCAGTTGAAAGAACGAATTCGAAAGCCGATCAGACCGAAGAGAAGACAGTTGGATTAGAAGGAGTTCAACAGAAGTTGCGCAATTTCGAAGAACTTCGACAGCTGCGTATTGGAGCTCGCAAAAGAACAACGATTCTGGAAAAAATAGAAAATTTGGATCAAATTCACTCTCAACTTGTTTTACGAAATCAAATTTTACAGAGGCCACGTCAACGTCAAATCAACGACTTCTATCGTGACGAAGACGAGGAATTAGAAGCCATGGCTAAGGCCGTAGATCCGAACGCTCCACGACCTGAAGGTCCGTTGATTACACCTGTTCGTGGTGAAATTTCAGCCGATTTTCAAACCGGTGGCTCACAACCGACTGTCAACATGATTCTTCAAAAACATGCAGAATCTCAACCCAAAGCACATGTTGGATCAATAATTGGACAGAATGGTCGTATTGGCGATTCATTGACTTACGGTTAGTGTCGTCGATGTAATTTTATACGAACTATTGTTCAGGAAAACTTTACTCTCGGGCCATGAAAATCGCACACCTTTTGCTCACAAAACAAACAACTGTACTGATTCATGGTGGTGGAAAAGAAAAAGTGCCGTTGATTCGACCCACTGATTGTGTGGCTTTGATTTATCCAAACACTGAACCTTTGGCGTTTATGACCGCATTTTATGGTGAGTCAATTCTACAAAGAGTTTAGAAACAACTTATTTTAGGTTGTTTGCTTGCTGGCGTGATTCCCGTACCCATCGAAGTTCCAACAAGCAAAAGAGTCTGTAGCCCTCTAACCAATCGATTTGAAGTAGAAATTTAGGATGCTGGACTTCAGCAATTTGGATTTTTGCTCGGCTCGTTGAATTGCCGTGTTGCATTGACGACAGAAACGTGCATTAAAGGACTTCCTAAATGTGGACATACGACCAATTCAACTTCGCATATAGTGACAACTCACGGAACTTTTAACGTTACAACGACGGGATCTGGCGGATCAGCGGACTTAGGTTCACCTACCGGATCATCGACGAGCATTGGTCACAGTGGAACTTCCGTAGCACCGATACGTCATGGATCGAACGATGTTGCCGATTTTAAGGGATGGCCACGTATGCATTGGATTACAACCGACAAAAAACTATCAAAACCGTCTAAAGATTTCGCTTTTCCGAAATTAGCATCGACAGAAACCGCATACATTGAATACTCTACGGACTCAGACGGAACAATCAAAGGCGTCTGCGTTTCTCGAGAAGGCATGATAATACACGCCAAAGCACTTTGTTCAGCGATGTCATACAAAGAAGGCCAAGCGATGGTTTGCGTAGTTGATTGGAAGAAGGAGTTTGGATTGTGGCATGCAGTCACTGCGGTAAGCAGGCAAATCACTGAATAGCTTATATCGGTGTTTCAGGCAATTTACGCTGGAATGCGAGTATTTTTTGTTCCTTACTCGGTTATGAAAATTGACCCGACTTCATGGTTAACGTTAATTTCAACAAACAAAACGATCCAAAGTTCTGTTGTTGTTTTGAAATCTCGTGATTTGCATTGGTCTTTGATGGCAAGTCGCAATCAGAACCTACGATTGGAGTCGATTCACGCGATTGTTGTCTCGGATGGATCCAATCCCTGGTCACTTTCTTCGATCGACCAATTTGTTGCTGCTTTTCAACGTCATGGCTTGTCCCCGGCTGTTTTATGTATGTTAGATTATTCGATTGTTATCGATTGAGATTCCTTTTTTTATACAGCAAATTTGTGTTTTCAGGTCCAACTGCTGGTTCTTCTCAAACGTTAACGTTGTCGATACGTCGACCAGGTGTAACAAGTTCTACAAGCTCCGGAAGAGGAATCCTGAATCTCAACGCTCTTTCTCATTGTGTCGTTCGCGTGAACAATGAGATGTCGTTGAACTCGTTGGCCGTACAAGTAAGTTTTGGTTTGTTGTTATACACTAGAATAATTATATCAGGATTCTGGAAAAGTTCTTCCCGGAGCAATGGCTGTGGTTTTGAAAATGAACGAACCGAAGTTGTGTAAGACCGACGAGATTGGAGAAGTATGTTTACAATGTTTTGCTATCAAAACACATTGAAATTATCAGATTTGTCTTCACGCTCCATCGACTGCATTGAGTTATTTTGGACTACGTGGACTGACTGCTCAGACCTTCGATCTCAGCCCTCTATCACCAGATGGTCAAACTTTGGGATCAGTAAAATATGTTCGCAGTGGACTCATCGGTTTTCTTGGTCCTTGTGGTTTGGTTTTTGTTATTGGAAACAAAACGAATACGCTTTGCGTATCGGTAACATTCTGTTTCAACTTCTATTACGACGATTGAATTTTAGGGTCGTTATTACAGTGCCGACGATTTGATCGCAACTACATTGGCTGTTGAACCGATGCGTTTTGTTTATCGTGGACGAATTGCCGTTTTTTCCGTTAATGTTTTGAAAGATGAACGAGTTTGTCTTGTCGCCGAGCAGAAAAACGATTCAACCGAAGAACAATCGTTCAACTGGATGGCGAAGGTCTTAGCGGCCATTGATTCGATTCATCAAGTAAGTAAAATAAGCGTATCGTTTTATTTAACTATTTTTTAGGTTGGTGTTTATTGCATTGCATTAGTCTCTCAAAATCACTTGCCCAAAGCATCACTGGGCGGAATCTATGTTTCGGAAGTTCGTCAACGTTTTCTAGAAGGTCGTCTACATCCAACAACCTTGCTTATGGCTCCACAGTCTTGTGTTATCAACCTGCCGAAACCACGAACAGAACAACGAAACGATGTTGGTCCAGCAGCAATGCACGTCGGTTTGTTAGTGCAAGTGAGTTGACTAAAAGAAAACCCAATACTTTTTATTTTGTTCAGGGAGCTAAAATTGCAAATGCGTTTGGTCGTCCATTACCTCAGAATCCAGATGACGTGATTTATTTGGCCGATGTTCTAAAGTTGCGCGCTCAGCAAACTCCCGATCACATTCTTTATCGTCTATTAAATGCACGTGGAACAGAGGAAACGTTGACTTGTAGTCAACTGTGGAAGAAAGCTGAACGAATTGGAGCATTGCTTTTGGAAAAAGGACATTTATCGGTTGCAGATCACGTTGCATTGATCTTTTCACCAGGTCTCGATTTAATTGCTGGCTTTTTTGGTATGTCATTGTCTCGTTTACCATTCGATAATTTTCGATTTTATTAGGATGTCTTTCCGTTGGTCTTGTTCCGGTGTGTATTCGTGCTCCATCAGTGCATAGTCTTCAGAATTCGTTGATTACTATTCGAATGTTAGTTGATGTTTCGAAATCCGTTGCTGTTTTGTCCACAGCTTCATTGATTAAATTGATGAAAAGCAAAGAAGCATCTCATCGATTAAACTCCAAATCTTGGCCAGTTCTAATTGACATCACCGACATTCCGTCCTCTTCGGTTGCACGACGTCGAAATCAAACCGTTGACACACAAGTTCACTCGGCTCGGAAACCAACGGACACATGTTATTTGGACTTTGCCGTTAGTACCACAGGCCAACTTGCTGGAGTTGTAATAACGCATGAAGGAGTGGCTACCAAATCGATCAAAATTGCTTGTGAATTGTATCCAAGTCGTCAAGCGGTTTGTTGTTTGGATCCATATTCCGGTCTTGGATTCACACTCTGGACACTTGCAAGGTCGGTTATTTACAGTTTAATGAGAACTAAACAAAACTGTTTAAGCGTGTACTCGGGTTGCCAATTCACTTTGATTCCGCCTGTTGAAATGGAAACAAACCCGACACTTTTCTTTACCGCAATTTCCCAAAATAACAGTAAGTCGCGATATTAGAGCAAAGATAGGGACATGTAATTGCAGTTCGAGATGCCTTTTTCTCCTATCCGATTATGAATATTTGTGTTCGTCAACTAGCAAACCAAGTTCTTGCACTGAAAGAACGAGGAATCAATTTGTCGTGTCTACGAAGTTGTGTGGCTGTTAGTGAAGAGCGTCCACGTCTTCAACTTTGCAAGACGTTCACTAAACTGTTCGTACCGTTGAATCTAAGCTCTCGTGCAGTCTCAACGTCTTTCGGCTCACGCGTCAATTGCGCTATTTGCTTGCAAGGAGCTGCTTCGCCTGATCCTCCGATTGTTTACGTTGATTCACGAGCTCTACGAAATGATCGAATTGCATTGGTAATTACGATTAACAACATCAATTCAAAACAACTATTTGTTCTAGGTACAAAGAGGAGCTCCGGGAAGCATTCCATTGGTCGCATGTGGTACAATTCTTCCGGGCGTAGAGGTTGTAATTGCAAACACAGACACGAAAGCTCCAGTAGCTGATTCGCGATTGGGTGAAATTTGGGTTCATTCCAAACACAATGCTGAAGGCTATTACTCACTTTTTGCTGAAGAAACACACCTTCATACAGATCATTTTAACGCACGTTTGGCTATTGGTGATACGGATCGAGTGTTCGCTCGAACTGGTTTCCTTGGCTTTCTACGAGAAACCTCAGGAGCCGTTGCAGAAGGAGGTATAAGAATAACATGTAAATTAAATTGACTTTGAATCTTTAGATATACAACAATCACTTTTTGTTGTTGGTTCATTGGACGAATCGATTATGTTGCGTGGAATGAGATACCATCCAGTCGACATTGAAATGACGGTGCAACGATCACACAAACGAATTTTGGAAAGGTAAGCTAATAGATGAACAATACAAATAATTTCGTTGATATTAGTTGTGTTTTCACTTGGACTCACTTGTTGGTTGTGTGTGCTGAGACCGATGCGCCAGAGAACGAAGCCCTCGATTTGGTTCCCGCCATCACGTCGGCCGTTCTTGAGGAACAGCAGTTAATTGTCGGTGTTGTTATGATTATCGATCCGAACACAATCCCCATTTCTTCGCGTGGTGAAAAGCAGCGAATGCATCTTCGTGATTCGTTCATCAAAGACCAACTCGATCCTGTATTCACAGCCTATAACATGTAGACCCCCTTTTATTGAGATAGTTAGCCGAGATTTAGAAGCAGAGGCGTTTCAAGTAGATTTTTTCCAAGTCTTTTCAGCTAATCAAAAAGAACCTATTCAGTTTAATAACATTGCCGGTCCAACTCACGTATTTCATTTGCCCTTTGTACTAATAAGCACGAATCTCAGCGTCGTTCGAGTATTTCGCATTTTTGCCTTTTTGCCATCACCTTCTCACACACTTCTTGCATTTTGTTTTTGCATTCGAATTCCGGATCGGACATCACAATACGGTCGTCCGTTCCATTTGCCATCCCGCCTTCAGTCAAACGGGAACTTCATTGTGTACAGCTGTTGTAATTTATTGTTTGTGCTAATTTATTTTGTTGGAGATTAAATCGGTCTTTTTTGTCAATGAAAACGAGTTCATTTGAGTTCAATCAAAATCGAAAACATTGAAATATCCATGGAGTGTAAGGGAAAAATGAGTGATTACTTGAGTACGGACCTCAACTCCCGTTCTGTTCTTGAGACAATGGACGAGATCGAAGTCAATAAGCTTTCATCAACTAGTTCCAATCCATCGGGCAATTTGATTCGATTCTTTTCATCGACGTATCGTTTGTGCATCAAATCGATTTGCTATAAAGACAATGGGAATGAGGAAGCGATTATCGACCTACCATTAAAGTGTAATCCTTTTCAACGGAATTCAAAAACGACATCTCGGAACTAGGCTCCGTGAGTTCGGCGTTGTCAATGGTTAGATCAGCGACATTAAAACGACGTGCAAGAAGTGGATTAAACTGCAATTTGTACTTTACAATGCAACAACTCAATGAGACATTACCTCTTTTTCGAATGGAATAACCATAAACGCGTGCACATTCAACAAACGGCTGATGCAGAACAACGCTTCATTGCATTGATCTCTTAGAAGTTCTTCTTTGCAAAATCTCCGCAGTTCGCCCATTTGTTTCACAGACAACTTCACATTCGCGGCATGATTCTGAGGTTGAGTAAAAAACAGACAGTAAGTTAGGTAGACGCCGAACACTCGCTCCTAAAACCAATGTTCTTAATAACAAATCCAAATCACCTACTTTAAGTGGTCGGACTTTTCGAGTGATCGTCAACTTTTGTGTTTCAACAACCACATCACCAGCAATAAACGAAGGCGGTGGTTCGATCGTCTCAGTACCGGAGAACATGAAACTTGAAGAGTAGGAGAGAATGAGTTCACTAAACTAGAAAACAAAAACTAACGCTTATCATCAAGCCGGAACTCACTTCGACAAGTTCAGCCATCGAATAGCGACCGAGAAAAATGGTTGGGAATTCGAGATTAATGAAAATCTGTGCAAACTCAAAGAAACTGACGCTGCTTGTCTCTTGAAACTTCTTCAACAACGTCTCAACATCGCTAATTAGAGCAGCAATAGTCAACTAAAAGAATAAATAAAATCGAAATGCGATTTTACCTGTTCGCTATTTCGTTCAACTGAAAACCGTTGATCTTGTTTCAACTTTCTTTTCTGGGTTCCACTACTTCCAGGTCGAGCAGCCGACCGAGACATTGTAGACGATTACTGCAAACCTTAAGTCGAACACAAAAACGAAATAGATGCGCCTCTTGACCACTCGATTTGTGACATTTCGACCTGTCAATTTTTCCCATTTTACTTCCCGTTTGCTCATCCAACACTACAGATCGTCGTCGAATCCCTTTTGCAAGCGTTTTGAGTGACAAATTCACTATGTAATTGTTGATTCAGCTTCATACACTACAAACTTTTCGACTAAACAGAGAAGTTAATCGCCATTTTCAGGTAGTCGCATTCTTATAACTCGTTTTTATCTGATTTAGAATTTTCTTTCATTTTTAGTTTTTGTTTACGCTTAGTTTTCGCTTTCATTCAGCGCTAAGATGAATCCCATGCATGTGCTCAAACTGTTTATTCTTGCCTCATTGGCCGGCACGATGTTAGTCGGCGTTTTATTCATGATGCGCACCGGAGACGAAGATGAGGTGATTGGATTTATTTGTAAGTGTGAAACAGGTTCGTATTTTCAGATGAGATCACATGCCAAACGTGTTGTCTATGACGCGAAAGTCGAGAAGTTGGAAAAAGAGCAAAATAATGAAGTCGATTCAATCAAGAAAAATAACGAATTACCAATGACATCGAAAATTGCAACAACCGTCGATTCGGGTAGCAATGTTCAACAAGTGAGTTGCTCGTTTAGTTTTTATTTCATTCGTCTATTTGCAGAGCTCTCATTTGGCTTCTGTTCACATCTTCTACTATCCATGGTTGGTTTAGTTGTTTAAATGAAATGGAAAGCTGTGACTTTGCAGGTATGGAAATCCCGAATTCGACAATGGACGTTATTATCACTGGAATCATCCTGTCTTGAAACCATCACCTACGAGTAAACTACGACCCAGAGCTCATAATCCACCTAATGACTTGGCTTCAATTTTCTATCCCGCTCTTGGCGCTTATTCGAGTCGAAATCCGGCGGTTATTGATCGACATTTTAAGTCGATTTCAGCTGCAGGAGTTGACGTCGTTTCTGTGTCATGGTATCCCGCTGGCAAAGCCGATGAGCAGGGTATTAGATGATTGTGATTTACAATATCTGGCAACTTTTAGGTCATCCATGGGACTCTCTTATTCCCGCCTTGTTGAATGCTGCTGAGAAGTACAAACTGAAAGTTACCTTCCATCTCGAGCCATACGAAGAACGAACAGCTGCATCGGTTCGTGATGACATTGAGTACGTGATCAAAAACTACGGCACGCATCCCGCTTTTTATCGGACTGTGTTCGCGAAGAAGAAGACGGAAAATCCGTTGCCGTTGTTTTATATCTACGATTCCTACAAGATTCCAAACGATGAATGGACCACGATCTCAACAGTCAACGGTTCAGCTTCGATTCGAAACACGGAAATCGATTCTTTGCTTATTGGTATGTTGCTGTTTAATTTATGCTTACTACTCCAAATTTTAGGATTGATTTTGAAATTGAACGAAGTTGACAGTTTTCACAGTTCTGGATTCGATGGCGTTTACACGTATTTTGCTGCTGATGGTTTCACTGAAGCATCTTCGATGAACAACTGGTCCACACTCTCGAAGATGTGTGCCGAACGCGACTTGTTGTTTGTTCCATCCATTGGACCTGGTAAGAAAGCGTTGATGCCTTGTATTCCAATTGCTTTAGGTTACGACGACTCTCCAGTTCGCCCGTGGAATCGAGTAAACACACGTTCTCGTGAAAATGGTTCTTACTATAAAGAGCACTTCGAAGCGGCACATTCAGCCAAGGTATTCAATTTGTTTTGAGAGTCTTTCATTTTCGTTTTTAGCCCGATTTAATTTCGATTACCAGTTTCAACGAGTGGCATGAAGGCACTCAAATCGAACCGGCAGTCAAATTCACGAGTGACAACGAGAGCGCAAATGTCTATCAATTTTACAGCAACGGTCCAGAAGAATATTTACAGCTTACGCATGACATGATCCAAATGTACTTTGTTCCTCATCATGCAAACATTCCGAAGAACATTGCTCAGATAGTTTGATTAAACGTCAATGCATATTTCAATTAACCGCCAGTTTTTTAATACAAAATTTTCAGTGTCGCGGGTGCTACGGTTGTTACTGATACTCAAATAAACAGATTTTTCTTTGATTTCGTTTTTAATTGAAACTGTTTCATATCAGATACATGAATAGCAGTTGAAATTGTTCGAAGTTTGCGATTTAAGTCGAAATGAACTTTCGATTAGTCAACCGAAGTTGGAGGCCGATTTCGCGTCATTTGGTTGGTACAAGACGATTCGCAATTGGATCACAATTTTACTGTCAACATGCTGCTCAGAGTACCGCTAACACATGTCCAGACGTTGATTTCTTGCGTGATGTGTTGAAAGAACACGAACAAAAAGGAAGACGTTTTATTCTGCCGTTTGCCGATTCGGATGCCATCAATCACATTTTGAAGCCGATGCAATACTTGGTTCAAGAAGGTGGGCTTTATAAGAGTGATTACATTTACGTTCTTGTGTTTAGGCGTTTTGATAGAGTACTTGAGGGATGCGCTGATTAACAGTCCCGAATTGTTGCAAACGTTTGCTATCAATGGTCAACGTTGTATGGAGATTCTGAATCTGATGGTCGATGCTTGTTCATTCACATTTGAAAGTGCTCTTCGATTGTTTTCAGAGTAAGTGTCCAGAAAAGAAATGCTCCGCTCAGAGATCGGTTTATAGGAACAGCAAAGAATTGTTGCAAGTTGGTCGAAAGGGAATTTCCGATCGAATCGAAGTTTTCACGGGACGTGGAATCGTTACCGGATCTCAATTGGGACGAATCGTTCGTCAATGTCCCGCAATTCTCTACGCTTCTACTCCAGCAAAAATTGAAATGGGACTTGAGAATATTAGCAGTTTCTTTTCACAAAAAGATGTAAGGCATTGACTTGTGATGAAACTGATTGCAACGTTCAGATAGTTCGTTTAATGAAGAATGTCCCACATTTGGTCTTGAAACCGTTTGAAGAAATGGAGCAGAAATACGAATACGTGTACTTTCACATGGGTATTGAACCAAACGAACTATCATATGCGATAAATTGGGTGGATATGACGCTCGATGAACTTATGATGCGACATAAATTTCTGCTCAAAACTGGAAAATATGTGACTCCGGATCCGAAAAAACCACAAATCCAAAAGGCAAGTGATCGTTTTGCAAATTCATTTTGACCAGTGAACTTTAGGATAATCCGCCGTGTTATCGGATCACAGATACTGACGATCAAACGTTTGCAATTCAAGTGGCCGAAGTTAGTCCCGAGGAATGGACGGTCTTTCGAGCACTTTACGATAAACAAGCTGCTCTCGAGGACAAAGATCAACCGTACGAAAAGGTTAAACCGTCGCTTCGCAAAGCTTTTGAACGTCGTTTGAAAAAAGCTGCCGAAGTTGAAGACCACGAGCTTTGATTCCTGTTGTTACTTAGGTTGCTATTTTTGCCATGAATTTACATTTTTATGATGCACATCGGTTGTTTATTCGCAACGTTTAGGTGGCTCTTTTGTGAGTGTTTAGTTGCGAAGTGTGAAAATGTTCGCCCACTGTTTATACTTGAAGAATTTTCGGCTCTTCGTCTTTATTGTGAGGCAATTAATTCAATTTGCACTTGAATAGAATTAGATTGAGAGGATGACGCAGTCGAAATTAAGTTCGCAGAACAATTGAATCTCAGAAATTGAATACGCATATTGCTAATGTAATCAACAGTTTGCGAAGTATCCATATTCGCCCATTCAGGTCGTCGTAAAGCCCATTGAAAGTGTTAAAAAATGGACATAACACAATTGGAAAGTTAATTTGCATTACGGCCAAAAAGCCGACTTCAAGAGCTCGAGGATGGACAAATACGCGCGAAAGCAGTTGGTCCGCCTTTTGCGCTTATAGTGCTCCTCTTTCTTCGATGTGTGGTGACCAGCGGACTCAGGAATTTCCTCCAAGTTCGAGCACTTATTATTCGCCCTGCCGCGCCACGAGTTTGTTTGTTGTTTGGCCTCGATCCAAACTCCCGTCTCGCTTTCAATCCGAGCTCATCGGCCGAACAGCGGACTTAATATCCCCAACTCTTGACTCCGCCCTTTTGGTCAATTTTCGAAGTTAATTTGTTTCCTTTTGCGGTCTGTAAAGTTTCGCTTTCTTTCCCTCGACCTTCGTATTTCAGAAACGAAGTCCATTAGTCAGCAACTGAGGGTGTTCGACATTTACTTACATTCCAACATGCTCGTTTTTGGGTGTTGTGCAAGAGGGGAATAAAACGAGAAAAGAAGACCGTTTCATATTCTAGCGTATATTATGTGAGGGACATCTTGAAGACGATGAAACTTAGTTGAACGAACTGAGCATGCATATATGATTAGTGCAATGGACATTGGGCGGTTTTATGTGCTCGTCTTTCACTCGTTGTCTTTTTTCAATTGGATTCGGTCTTCAAACCCAAGACCCTCACAATGGACCGTCTACTTGTTTGTGGTTATGAACGCACGTGTTTATATTTTTAGCTCGCTTCTATTCGGGACTACGATTTTGAATGGGTGTTGCGCAGTTACAAATTTTCGGTTTACTAACTAGAAACTCGTTGAGCGTAAACAACTCCTCTCTTCAAGCGGAAAAGGTGAAAGTCGCGTGAATGAGATTCGGGATCGAGACACAGTTCGTCAGTTACAATTATTATGCACGAAGCGGGAGCAATGAAGAGAAAACGAAAAGGTACGGACATTTGGGATGCAATTTTGGTTGCGGACTCGAGTGGCCAAAATGAGCACACGAGTCCCGGCTATTTGGTGAGGCCAAACTCGCGCGCTCAGATCTGGCGCTTGTTTCAAGGATTAGGAAGAAGAGAACTCTAATAGTCCCAAACCGTGGCCTAAGACCCTCCACGATTTTTCTCTTCAACGTTTGTTTGGATTTCGGCCAAATGAGACTGATGGTTGCAAATTTGGTTTGAAGGGAATTACCGTCTTATTTTACACGTCTTTTCTCTTGCTGCTTTTCGTTTTTCTCTCGAACAAATTCGTCAACCACAAGCGGCATTTTTGATCGTTGAAGAGCGAGAACCAAGCGACCAAATTGCTCGACTGGTCCCGGAGGTTCTTTCTACCTGTTGACTCTTCCAAAGTATTCGATAGTGTTTGTCGATGAGGCGGAAGCCCGATTGAATTTTTGGAGCAATCGTGGGACTTCAACGCGAATTTTCGCACGTCAATTTTCGAGCGTTTTTTGACTGATGGCGCTCTTCATTTCACGCTTCCGATTCGCGTCGATTACGGTAAACAGACTCATGGTTGCTAAGCGAATTTGACTGTCGGCTTTCGCAAAAAGTTTTAGACGAGCGAAATTGAAGAGGGATGACCGGTGCGCAAGCAAATATCCTTTCCCACTTTTGATGGTCAAAAGTCGGGGGTCAGCACAAAAGTTTCGCGCAACGTGATGATGGCAAGCGAGAAACCGCCGCCCCCCGATCCACTGCCGCAGGTCTCTTCTAATTCCCGACGACTTCCGATGCAAAAAGACGGTTAAGCAGCTCAACGAAGTGCGCATTCTGCGTGAACACAATCGAACGTCGTTGGCGGGTTTGCGTGGAACGTGATGTTAAGCCAACGATCGAATGATTGCTCTTTTCGTTTGTTGTAAGCGGTTTTTGTATTGCGCATTTCATGGTCGATTAGCTGCCTAATTCTACTGATTTACTTTCGCTTTTAATTTGCGTTCCATTTCGATGGAAGTGGAGGTCTTCAACGTTTCGATAGACCCCAAAGATTTTCCATTTGATCGAATGTTTTTCTCTTGATTAGCATCATTTGAGCACACTGTTGTCTCTCGAATGTCAAAGTGCTTAATAGCCCCCCATTCGATGTCCTAAACGCGTGTGGGTCCACTCACTTTGATTAATCAACAGCCGTACGCCAAACAGGGTGATTGTGATTCATGGGCAGGCGGCGATTTTTTGCCCGAAGGCTTGTTGATTGTCGCGGTTATACGAACGTAGCACCCGTTTTTCATAATGGAATTTCAGCGACGAATTGGACGTGATTTCTCATCGTGAAATGCACGGCTGTGCATAACCGACGCTGTGGACAGGCAACGAAATGTGGTTTGAAGAGCGCAGTCTGTCGAATCTCAAAATGTCATCATTGATTGTCGAAGAGTTTCGCGATGTAGGTTAAAGCTGATTACTCGATGATTAATCAGAAGTTTAGTTGTGGTCGTTCAAAGTCGAGTTCCTGATTGTTTCTCTCTCATATGTTTTTGCAACTACAAACTTTCTCAATCTTGGTCGACTAGTCTTCGAAAATGGAGGATGTAATTCGATTCGATGAGAACAACAATCAGTTTATTTTATTTCAGTGGCATTCCTTTCTGCCTACGGAGTTTCTCTTCTCGTTGTTGCGTTGCCCTTAATTGTTCTTGAACTTTCAGTAGGACAGGTAATTAGTTGAGACGCTTAATTCGTAGTATCTGCATCACAAATAACATGATCACAAGTTTTGTTTTCAGTTAACGGGACGATCCACAGTTCAATCATTCTACAATGTCTGTCCATGTATGCAAAAACAAGAAACACATGTGTTGATCTCTTCGTTTTAGCTTTCAAAGGAATTGGCGTTTCACAAGTTCTTCTTTCTTTGACCACAATGGCGTTAATGTCTCGATATCTTTCGTGGATATTTCTCTTCATTTTCCATTTGTTTTGGACGGTCATTGACGAGAGACCGGGTTTGTGTGACCGAAAAGAATTGATGCAGTACTTCAATTTATAGGTTTGCCGTGGATCAACTGCGAAAATTTTCCTGAACTTCAAACAATGCCATGCATTGAATCATTTGCGATAATCAATGCATCAAGTTCGATTGGAGGCGATCAAGTTCGCTTGGCAACGTTGACTTCCAATTCGGCACTTTCACAGTTTCTACGTGCACTTGAACATCCGTCGACAAGTATTGCGGAAATCGGTCATTTTCAATTCCATCTATTGATTGCACTTGGAATCGTTTATGCTCTGGTATTCTTTGCGATTTGTTTTGGCGTTCGATGGCTCGGAAAAGTGAGCTTCAAATTTGTCAGTTTAATTTGCTGGGTTCTAGGTTGTGGTGTTCACATTTGTAACTCCTGTTTGTCTTTTACTTATTTTGCTTACACGGTAAGATATCAACAACTAATCTGAGCTAGTAAGTCATTTAGAGTTCTTTTCTTGAGTGGTGCAATTCCGATGTTCGAGAAAGTTTACCTAATAACAAACTGGGAAAAGTTGGCTGACTACATGTAAGTCTTGAATATGATCGTTCATTTGTGTATATTTTAGGGTGTGGAAAGTGGCCGTTGAACAAGCTATTCTGGCGACTGGTGTTGGTTTTGGTGTCTTTATAACCATTGCATCATACAACAAACGCTCCAGTAATTTGGTTCGTGATTCCTTTGTAATCGTATTCGGACACGCAGTTCTGACTGTTTTGCAATTGGCTGTGGTTTTTGCGATTGTGGGATTTGTGAGCTGGAAAACGGATTTACAACCTCTGGAAATTTTGGGAAGTGGAGAGAATCAATTGTATCAATTGTTGACGTACCTCTCTTATATTCCAAGTGTTAAACTATTCACTGGTAAGATAAAATAAGTAAAATTGTCAAACAAAAATGCTTAGGAATTCTACTTTTTGCATTGGCGTTTATTGTACTAAACATAGTGGTAAGTGATATCCATGTTGGTAGCATTCAACGAAACATTTAAGTACCTTCTTGCATTGAACGTGTTAGCTACGGTAAGTGATTAGTTTAATGCATTGAATCGCATTTATCGTAAAATTTTGTAGATTGAAGATGCAGCAGGCAGTTTTGCTTCAAAATGTTGTCCGCGATTCACGATTTCGTTCTTTTTGTGTGTCTTTGCATGTGCTTCGGGCATCTTCTTTACAACACAAGCTGGACGATTTGCCTACGAATTAGCAGCCGGATTTCTCAAATACGCAACCTTGTGGGTGGTTCTTGCCTTCGAAATTCTTGCTGTCACTTGGTTCTATTGTAAGTGCACGTATGCTAATCTTCACACTTTTAGTTTTAGGTGCTCATTCATTGGGCAAAGATCTTAAATCAATGTTGAAGAACAAGTGCTGTTGGTGTTTCGGGCATTCAATTCTTCTTGTTACTTATCTTTTAATCGTCATTCCAATTGTATGTCTTAACTTCATTTAGCTTATATTTTATGTTTATTCTAGGGAATTGCCGTTCTCAACTTGATGGAATACAATTTCGGATCTTATTCGGAACAAGTGAGAAATTGGCCATGGAGTGAATATGTTGGATGGGCGATTGCTGTGGTTCCATTACTTCCGATTGTCATGTTTTTGTTGTATTCCATTTGTTACAATCTTAGCGAAGACTCTGATATTTCTAGAGCTCAGGTTAGTTCACGCACAAATCATTTCTACAACCTTAATTGTAGAAGTTCCGTTACGCATTCCGATCTCCAATGCGCTATGAAATTATGAAGAATTCAACAACGCTGCCCGAAGGAAACAGTAGCACCCAACCGCGGATATCGACCGATGTTTCTCCGCGCTTCAACACTTCAGCTCCCGGATACACGCTTCTGCCACAAAACGAAGCTCCGTTAGCAGAACCCGAAAATTACAACGACGTTTACACGACAAACAATGTTCGTGAAATTCCGATTGTAAGTTCATAGTTCGCAGTCAAAACTCATCAACGTTTCAGCGACGTGTCTAATCGAATGTACAGTATCATCCCTTCAACTGTATTTATCCCCATTGCGCATTTCAATGAGTTTGCTTTCGTATTAATTCGTAGCATTTACAAGGTCCATTAAATACACAGATTCCACGAATTTGTCGAATTCCTATTCATCGCATTTCTACCTCCGATCACAAACCTACGCGAACCGTGTTACTTCGTACGTTCAAATACGAATCTCAGTTCTTCGAATTTCCTGTTTCTGCGTTTGATAAGCTGTGTATAAACACATTTACGATACAACTAGTAAACAGTTTGATTTAACCGCAAAACATGACGAAACCAACTTCTTCATGGAAGTAACCGAAATCCGAAGACTAAAGCATTTGAATTGAGTTCTTCTATCTTAAGATCCATAGAAATAGACTGTTGATTGAAAACAATTTATAATAAAGAAACATTAACCTAATAGTGAGAGCACCTATCTGCGAATCTCGCCTTTTTCTTGAGCCACTTCTTCGTCAATTTCTTCGAGGAAGGTCTCCTGTTTGACCGCGTAAACTGTGTAGTAGTAGATGCTGATTACAAGCGTGAGGAGAACAGCCATCGAAATATGGTTCTGAAAAAGCAACTCATACAAACATCAAATCGAATCGTTTACCTTGTAGTTTTTGGCGAAAATGTCTTTGATTCGCTCGGCGTTGATCTTCTCGAACTGAACTGCGAATCGTTTTTGAGCTCGAGGCAACTCATCAATATCGATGGTCTGAAGTCGATCCGATTTCTCGTCGTACAATTCGGATGCCGGTTTGCCGTTGATTGTAATTGGTGCATTCGAACCGCCCACCGTCGACGACCAAACAACTCGAACGGCACTCGGTCGCAGTGTCAAAAGTTTAGAGCGCAACATTTCTGCAAATTCAATGACAACTAGGACATCAAACGGTCGTTCAGAAGACAGCACGCAAATTTCTATTCAATTGCAAAACTGAGAAAAACTGAAGTGACAGGATTTTGTCGACTGAGTCAACTTTCCTTCGAGATTCTCTTTACTTAATGCTTTTGTTCTTAATCTTACTGTTTCCGTATTGTCAGTTGCAAAGTAATAAGTTTATTAATTTAAAGTTATAACATGATAAAAGCAGTAATCTGTTAATTAATGGTATTTCTTCATTGCAGCGATACGTTCAACAACTGGAGGATGACTGTGATTAACCATTGAGTAGATATGATCGTCAATTGGCATCGAGAGGTTTTGCCCACTCAATTTGATCAGAGCTTTCGACAATAAGTCTGCGTATCCCAAATCGGCCGAAAATTTATCGGCATTGAACTCGTTATAACGACTCAAGCAGCTCATAGCCAATCCCATAAGTTCGTTGAACGGTCCAAGTACGTATTGGAGAACCAGTGTGAGTCCAATGAGTACCGGTTGAGATTTGAAACCGAAGGCTTCGTAGATTACAGTGCTCTTGTAGAAGTACGAGAAAACGACCAAAACAAAGAACAAATTCAATTCGGCAATAACTAACATCATAATCGTATGATTCAATTTCCAATGACCTAAACTTGGGAATCTGATTGACTGATAGCATTAATTTCCTACCAAGTTCATGACCCAGAACTGCAACAACTTCGTCATCAGACATTCCCTTTGGCTTCTTGTTCTTAACATAATAGTTAGTATTGTAAGTAAAACGTTCAAAATACCTTCTTTGGATCTTCTTCAGTTGGTTTCTCTTCTTCCGATGGCTTTTCTTCCGCTTCCTTTGTCTCATCCTTGTTGTCGTCATGCAACGCCTTCAAACGTTTGTTCATTTCCTCGTCAAGAAGCGTATCGAAAAGCACGATTCGTTTGTTCTTGTGGAAACCGTACATCTAAACCCAAACGATTATCGATGAGAAGTACACGTAAAATGATTACATAAGCGTTGCTGTGTGCCGAGCGTTTCGAGCCCTCTACGACGTACAGTTTAGTCAACGGAAACTCCAAGCGACTAGCTAGCGCCTCAATCTTTTCCTTCAATGGACTTTCTGGTAGAGGAGTGTATTTGTCGAAAAGCGGAGCAATAAACTCGGGATAAATGGTCATCATGACCTAAAAGAAGAAACATGTTCGAAATCGAAAATCTCAAAAACACTCACGAAGATCACAAACGAAATGAAGATCCACGCGTAGACAAAGAAATAGGGACCTCCGGCTTGAATTATCCAAATTACGACCGCGATAATCGGAGAAGTGATCACCGTACTAAGAACGAACTTCTTGATCTGATCTTTGAAGAAAAATGCGGGGGTCTAAACCAGAGTTTTCGTGTTGATTACAAACGTGTTTACCTGCTTGTTGAATCCAAATTCTTCTTCGATAACAAACGTTTCGTAGTACTTGAACGGAATACCCGTAATCATTCCAAGGACATTGTGAATCACGGAAAATACAATCGATTGAATGATCTGAAAACTTTCGAATTCAAAGCAAATTGTGAACAATCGAAACAAACCTCCGATTGGCCATAATAACGTTCCGTAATCTCACCACTACGATTCCAAACGTAGACGGTAACAAACGCAAAGAGAATCAACTGGAATCCAAATTCTCAAAGCAATCGAAGTGTTCATCTTACCGTTTGCTCAACTTGACCAACCAGATCCTTTACGAAGCCAAAACGATGCTTTGCAAGTGAGTATAGACGAGCTTTTTCATAATCTTCTACGGAAATAATTTCCGCAACAGAATCGGGACGCTTTTCTGTGTCTCGATGTAGACGATACTAAAACTCGATCTTTCAATTCTCAACCATTTCGAACTCACTTGACGAAAATGAACGTAGAGACCCCAAACGAACGAAGCCGTCGAAAACAACCATAACGAGTAAAAAACCTGAAGCGGACTCCAATCCAACTCGAGCATTTTCACGAAACAAAAACAATGATTTCGACAAAATGGCCGAACTGAAGAAGCCAAAGAAAATAGACGCAGTCGGGTGTTCTCACCGCGAATAAAACCGTTCGAATGTAGTTTCTGGTGTTTCGATTCTCGAATTCGATGTTTCGTATCTAACTTTCAAGAACCTACAAACTGGTGTTTCAATGATCAAAGAACCGAAAGAACAGTTTCGAAGTCACGAAGCAACTGAGTAAATTGCTTATTCATCGCTATTGTTCGGTTGGAAGTTCCATCGTTAAGTGCCTTCGCAATAAAAACCGCTTATTTAGAATCCAAAATGTCATTGAATTCAAGCTGCCAATTGCAATGTTGTGGTTTCGTTCAGAAGTTTTGTGATAAGTAATTAGCGACTGAACAACTCGAAACGAATGATCACCAACATACCGGAAATAGCAAACATGTGCATTTGATGTCTTTTCATTTTTACTTGTGTTTCGAGCTTTTTATTTACGTCCATTAATCTAAGCCAAATCATAAATCCAAAGACAATTCGTTTTCGTCGAACTCGGACATCAGAAAGCAAACGTACCAGGACACTTGCGGCAAGAAGAGCGGAAGGAAAGCAGGAAAAGTCATTTTTTGTCGTCAAATTGACTCACGATGATGAACAGAATATCGTCTTGACCCTCACGCTTAACTGACAATACGACTGAAAATTTTCGTTTGCAGACTCATTTCTCGTCCTCAATATTTCTCGTAATAGGATTGAACGGCATTGAATCCTTTGGCAATGAGAAGATGTCCCTCCCGTTGAAGCACACGAGTTGTTGAGAGCGCGACAAATACGGTGAATTCTTCAATTCGACTTCAACACTTGACCTTAGATTGTTTTCTCTTTTCGTGTTTAGTACTGTAGGCTACGTAGAAGTTGAGAGGTTTTGGCAAATGCAATCGATTAACTTTGTAATAAGCGTTTTGTTTGCTTCTTCGTTTGATAATCTAACTGTCTATGAATTAACTTTGTGATTTAAAGTTATATGGGATGTACCGTTTAATTAGGCGAGTGGCTGTTAATTGAAGTTCAATAAAGGTTGCAATTTGGGAATTAATTTCTACAGTTTTATTTGATACTATGCCTTTCAAACACACGCGCGACCCTCCGCTATCTATACATAACGATGACGAGTCGCGTTCGTTTGCTGGACGATTAACATCCATCATAAATTGCATAGGCCAACTGTTGTCATTGAATTGAAAAGCCGTAGAATCAACTAAGTCCATGGTGTTTATTTCGAAGTTCGTTTTCTTCTTTTAGTTGCTCCCACGCGTTGCGCAATCATTCGGTTGTGTTGAATAGAAATTACAATTGAGTGCGAATTTCAGACCTTCTGTCGTATAATTAACCAAACGTTCAGTGAGTTTTGAAGACAAATGGCGAGTTGTGAATCAACAAAAGAAACGTGAATGTCGAATTATCTCTTACGCTCAGTTACTTCGTTGTTTCTCAATGAATTGTACCACGGCTCGTTTACCAAGCTTAGAATTCACAAGCGAGGTTCGTCTGAATAACTCGAAAATCACTAGACTTTGTTTCAGACGTTCTTTATTGTCTCAATTTACTTGGTGGTTTTTGTCATTGCACTCCTGGGTACTCTTTACGTTGTCCACTTAAATGATTGTTTTCAGGAAACATGAGTATTTTCATGATACTTTTAAGGTGAGTAGAAGTGTGCAAAATGCGAGTTTTTTGTTTGTAGAAATCAAATGTCTAAACGACGACGAATTCACTCGCTATTGCTTCACAACACGATAGCCCACTTGTTAGTAACGTTAATGTACGTTCATGTTTATGAAGCAAATAACAAGCAATTTAGTTATATTCCGAAAGAAGTTATCCACAACATTACGGGCATGTGGTTGGGAGGAGACACGGTAAGCGAGCGACTCAAGAAAACGCACCAGAAAATTTTGCAGCTATGTCGTCTTTGCAAGTTTTTCGACGTTTTCGGTGTTTCACTTTCCGCCAACATTTTGATGTGTTTATCGCTGGATCGATTCTACTCGATCTTATTTCCATTGTATTCGATTAACGCCAAGAAGCACGTCCTTCGAATGATTGCTATTGCGTGGACTACGGCTTTTCTCAGTTCGTTGCCTCAAGTTTATATCTTCAGAACGGCGGTCAGTTTATTTCGTGAAGATATTTTGATTCTAGAGTTTAGGTTCATCCATGTTTTCCGTGGTATACACAATGTGTGTCTTCGGACTTAATTGGTTTGATTTCACCGAAAGTTACTTTTTGGTTCTCGGTTCTGAACATTCTCGAAGTCTACATCCTGCCACTGCTGGTCATTGTGGTTTGCTACAGCAGTATTTTGATTTCAATTTCGATCAAAAGTGGATCATTTAAAGGTATTTAGTGAAGCGCTTGTTCATGTTCAGTGTTCAGGTTCGAAATTTTTAAAAACCAAAAGCGATGGAACACAAGGCGGACAGAATCAAGCGCTTTTGCGCAGAGCTGGAGGACAAGACAACTTTGAACGAGCAAAAAGTCGTACATTACAAATGACCGTTATTGTTGTTTTCAGTTTTTTGTTATGTTGGACACCGTGAGTTTGTTTTGCATGTTCGGATTCGAATTCGTTTTTTCAAGATACACAATTGCGATGTTTATACATTTTCTTCGCGCTTCAAGTCATCACCGACCGATTTCTCCACTTCTATCGAAGTTACTTTACGCATTTGCCGTCTTCAATTCGGCTGCAAGGTTTGTTCTTTCAACAATGCAAAACATATCTCTTATCTCAGCCCTTATCTTTGTGTCTACTCGTATTTTTCGTTTCAACAAATTTACTCCGAACTTCAAAGTCTTCTGTGCTGTCAACCAGCAACCTCGCTCTCAAATGCCCGATCATCGTCGTTGGCCGAAAGGAAACGAGCAATTCGACGACCGGCCGATTCCTTAACCAACAACTCTCTTTCTGCGTTCAGCCCCAACAACACAACGGTATCGTTAAATTTTTCGAGACGAATATCTGTGGCAAAAAGTCGAACAGCGAGAGTCCGACTCGGAGCTTCTCCTCAAGCTTTTTCATTCGACGAAGCGTCAGCATCGAGATCGAATTCACGTCGTCCGTCTCAACTTCAAATCATGAGCACAATCACCGATGTTCCCCAATCACCATTGGATCCGGATTCAAGATCATGCACGTCACGTAAAGTCTCTTATGTCGGTACTGCTCACAGTTCTCCAACCGTTTCAGTTCATCGCGAGATTCTTTCAAATAATGACGCACTTTAACTTTGTTTCGATTTGACCTCTTTTCATAAATACGGGACTAAATCAATAGGGTTTTTATCCTGAATCACTAGTTAGAAAGGTCAACTAACGGATAATTTAAATGAAAAGACAAACAAATGAAAAGGCCGATTGAGAATAAATTAAAATACTTCTAAATTTGTTTACTATAACTCGGAAAAAGCTTAATTTACAGGTTGTTACTTAATTCGAAAATGTTAACAAGTTTGCGAATGAAAAAGCGGTGTACTACTTGTAACTTGAGAATCGGGAATTAAAACATCAGTGAGTGATCTGTTCGCATATGCCTCAAGATCTCGAAGCTCATTGGATGATTGAGGTTTGCACGAGGTGTTTTTCCAATGAGTACGTAATCCAGACGAAGAGATGTAATCCCTGCCACAGCTCTGACAATTGAATGGACGAGTTTGACTGTGCAATCGCTGATGTAACTTCAAATGTACGAGTTGAGTGAAACTTAAATGGCAGATATCACAGGAAAATGGTCGTTGTCCGGAGTGTAATCTAAAGAAAAACAGAGGAGTAAGAGTTTAGATTTCCAAATTACATACCGCATGTGAGTTTTCAGGTTTGAAGTTGAACTGAAACGCTTGTCACAGTACGAACAGGCGTGAGGTTTTTCACCTAAATATTTAAGTTAATTAAACAATGTTTACGCTTTCAACTAACCAGTATGAACAAGGTCATGTTTTTGCAGGTGTGCAAGTTGCGAAAAACGCTTATGACATTTCGGACAGGCGTACGGTTTCTCTCCGCTATGAACCCTCAAATGAACCTTCAGGTTACTCAACTGAAATTTAGATTCTATTTGCAAAACATTCTGCACGTCAACTCACTTGACCGAACGACTTCGCACATTCAGTGCATTGATAACGAGTTCGACCGTTAACATTCGATTGCCAAAACTAAAACAATCAATTAATAAGGAAACGGAACGTTTATGCAACATACCTTTGGGTCTGATGTAGCAGTTGAACTAACGGTTTTATCATTTGTGCTTCGAATACTGGCGGTCATTGGTGGTTGAGTGGCGGTAGCGGACGGAAGTGAAACATCAATTTCCATTGGAGTAGCGTGTGCTGGAGTCGGAACATCGCCGGTGAGTAGTTGATGATAAGCCGAAAGTCCGAAATCACTCGCAGCTAAAACGGCATTGAACTGCGCTGCCAAATCAATCGATTGTTGGGCTGTCGGAACGACGGTTTGTTGCGATGCCGCAGCTGCCATTGCATATAGCAACGAAGAGTTGGCAACGGGCGTTTGTGTCGGCGGTTGAAAAGCTGTTGCAGCAAATGATGGCAGTGAAACTTCAGCAGCATATCGGCCACCAGTTAACGAACTTGCATTCAGATTTTGCGGTACAATACCCATTTGGGGATTCGGTTGAACCCAAAGGCCACCGGTAAGTGGATTCGTGGAAAGTGATGGAGTGGATTGTTGGCCGACGACCGAATTCAAAGCTCCAAGAGCGTCAGTAGTTGAGCCAGCACCTAATGCTGCACGTCTCCAGTAGTCTTGAAGTAAAGTACTTAAATGAGTTAATGAAGGTGTGGATCGAAACAATGAAGATGGTTCGGGTTGGCAAATCGAAGTCTGTGGTTGAGAAGCCGGCGGTGAATGTATTGGAAGAGGATGTTTTAAAGGCACCGGTCGATGTAACGGAGCTTGAATAATGTCGGGTCGTTGTACAGGTGTGTGATTTGCGACGGGTAAATCTGCTGGCTCTTGACGTTCTTCGCTATGTCGCTCTTTCCCACGCGATGAGTTTCGCGGAGACGAGGAAGCAGATTCTGTAGCCGAATGTGATGACGTTGATCGCTCATCAAAAACGTGAAATTCGGAGGCTGCAGACGACGAACATGCCACTGGCGAGTGAACCAAGGTGTTTTGTGAAAGTGATGAAGAGGCATGACGAGATGGCGTTTGGGGTTTTTCGCTCTTCAAATCATTCGATGAGTTGGGTTGTCGCATGAGTAGGTCAACGGCACGAGAACTCGGAAGTGTTGGCTCCACGACGGTAACCGCCAAATTGGCAAATGAGTTCGCTGCATTTTGACGCCAAAATTCACAATTGGCAGGCATTTGAATTCGCTGTGCGTAGTCTCGACTATACCATACAAGAAGTTCGGTATTCGGATTTATGGATTTGATCGAATAGAAGTACATTTCACCGTCAATCTGAAAGCGGAAAATGAAACAATTGAAACAATGACCGTAATAAGTCAAAGCATGTGCTTAAGAGATCGTGGGAAAATGAAATGAAGTTGGTTGTTTGCGTAAGAGACCAATTCAACAATTTTTTGGAAATCTGAGATCTCATCGTAAACCAGCGTTCATTATAAAGACAAAAGCGAGTATGCCATCAACTGTTCGTCTGCACAAACCGCCCACCCAAGGATTCACGAAAAAGATACGATAGTTAAACGGTGACGAGTTCGTAGTGAAAACACCTGTTAATAACGTCCTGAACAAGATTTCAAAGATCGTAACTCGTGCACTTTCGGTCTACGTATGGTCCTAATGTCATTACGTACTTCCTTTCCCAGAAGGTTTCTGTCGTTTTGGTGTAACGAAGAGACCAAGAAACAATCTGAAGTGAAAACGAGCGTTCGCAACGTTTCGCGAACGGTTGTTGGAATGAAATTTGTGGGTCGGCCCGAAGAGGTTTTGTATCGTTAACAGTGTATGTTAATTGAGGCCCGCGTAAAAATTCAAAAGACCCACAGCATCAATGAGAAATTTAGGCAACGAAAAGTGGAGGCGAGATTTTTAATCTCTATCGGCAGCTGGAATTTCGTTTTCCCTAACAAATTTGACTCAATGAACCCATGTCACGATCTCGAGCAACAATACTCCTCGCAAGCAACGATGAGGTTTGTAGTAGAACGCACCTGGCAAGCGATCAGATTTTGGGACTCTTGCTTCTGAGCCAATTTAACAAAACACATCCAATTGGACTTTTTCGGATTTGACGTATCAATGATCTTCTCGACACGTGCTCCGCTCTTCGAAAATATTCTCCAACGTTGTGGATTGACAGTTGTTTGTCGACGATCACGAATAGCGTTTGATTGGGTCGAGTTGATCGGAACGTCGAGAGCTCCGCCCACAATCATGTTGCCATTTGTTGGAGTTAAGGCTTCGGCGGGTGTTAACATCGATTCGTTGACGGTCGGTGGGTATGATTTACCCGAAATTGGACCGAAACGAGAATAGGCCGGAATAAAGCTCACAGTCCAAACACCCGTCTCCTGAAGTGAAGGAAATCAATCAGAGTGACAGTCAACGCGCAATAAAATTGTGATTGCTCGCTTATCAACGAGTCTCCTCCAACTTTATTGCTTCATGTCTTCAAACTTACGCCATGATAGACTCCCGAAGGCTTGAGCGCAAGATTCAACGGAATAGAACTGGTGGCACAATTTTCAGGATCCTAAAAATATCGTTAAGATTGCGATTCGCGTTGTGGTCGATAAATTACCTGAAGTTTCAACGGCTTATCGGGAACATGAAAAACGCAAAGGTTGTCGAGAGTTCGATCAGAAAGCTCTTTTCGCTCCCATTCGTTTGTTGATGAAATGGCATTCGAATTGGCCGCACCTCTCAACTCGCTTACTCCATTATAACTCGTGGATGTTGTGCCTTCTGAATTGAAGTCTCAAGTTAAACAGACAGAATTGGGTCTTCGAACTACAGTAGTTTTGAACTATGAGAAACGATTCAAAATGTCAATTCGACTTTTCATTTTTGATTGAGCGAAATTGAAGCGAAAACATTGAAAATGATTAACCAGCGATCATATCGGAGCTCGTAATCACAACTTTCTTGTATTGGACATTAAGAGAAAAGAAATGACATTTCGAAGAGAGCGGGCCAATGCAGAAATCGAATGAATGACGCAGTTCGATGGAATGGTTCGTAAAATCGTTTACCCGAATTATCAGATGACCAATCGACTGGCGCTCTTCGTTGACGTTCGACAAATCCGGCCGGTTGAGCAGCTTGTGGTTCTTTGGTGAAGGCGGAGGAACTGCCCGAATCGGCACCCATTGGCCAATCGATGAGAGGCGTCGGCCTGAAGATAGGAAAACGTGTAATTAACCGACAAGACAATTACAATGCAACGCACAACTCGTGAGAAGTAAAATTTGGTCGGAACTTCGACTAGACCAGCGGCATAACCGAAAGTGCAGAAAGGGACGTGTCGGGAATCGCCAAAGGAGAACAAGGTCAATGTCAAAGCAGAAAGAGGTGGAGACTGATCGTGCCGGGTGGACGTGAAAAATAGATGTCCTTCACCGCGCATGTTAAAAATGGTGCAAAACAAAATTTCGCTCAAGAATCGATACAAAAATGAGAACAAGGACACCAACCATTTTCGATTCTCTCCTCTCTAATCGGGGCCCGAATAAATGCGAAATCTCACGGAAACAATTGTCATTCCAATTGGCAAAATGTCAATCGTCTTTGAAGATTCGAATACCCGCCTTCAAATCCGAAGAATCGTGTATGAAATTCGAAATGTGTGCCAAGGTGAAAAGAAGTGTGAAGGTGAAGTTGAAGGTCGGCGGCTTTCGGTGACGCAACACTGAAAGTCGTTGATTGCGAAGAAAGTGGGAAAAAGAAGATGGGCAAGAATAGAAAGAGCTATTGGTTGATGTTTTTGCCGTCGGGGAAGAGTTGAAGGAAAGCTGGTTTGCGTGGCGATGGGCGATTGTTCACGGAGATCGGGATGCGTAAAAAAAAGCGGCGAAAAACGCGCAAGTGAAATGAATGGAACAACGTGCGTGTAACCAACACGAATAGCTCGCTGGACATTGGCGCTTCTTCGACGGACTGGAATGACGGCGCGCGAATAAATACAAAAATTAGCCATTGGATGGAAGACGAAAAGCGCGGAACGTGAAAACCAACGAATGCAACAATGTGGGGCAGTGGAATATGCTCGTCGTTACACCATCTTGACCAGACAACGAGTTGACAACGAAAAACCAAAATACCTTATTGGAGGGGAAAAACTGATCAAAAACGCAAATCCAAAACGATAACTTACACCAACTGTCACCGCTGGCCCCGCCAACCTTGAATTGCGGCAATGACCTCGAATTCGCTTTTCATCGCATGGTCATTTCTCCACGTTTGTACTTGTTGTTTTACGGTATGAAGATTGTAAAAACGATGGAAAGCGAAACCCCCACCCGTTTAACAACTCGTGTTTTTTGACGATAAGTAGCGAGTGGACTGTTAGTGAAAGGTCGTTAAGATCCGTTGATCGTAAAAATCTCGATTCAAATGAACGAGAAGCGTCAATGAACACATGAACGTCGATGTCAAAACCAAATTGCAACAAAAATGATCAATTGCACTTCAACGGTTTCAACATATTTAGCTTCCTGGTCACTTGCTGATCAGCAATTTTTCTTGTGAATCATTTTCGTCGTTGGTCCGCTGGGATCGAATGCAAACACAAGGTTTTATGATCGACAATCAAACTTCTGAGGACGATTTTATTTAAAAATTTAGCGAAAAACAGCGATTGAACCTGCTCCTTGTTCTCTCGCTTGTATGTACAAAACAAACAAAATATGGAAGTATTCACTATTCGGCGAACTAAAAGTTTACGCGTGCCTTTTCTGCTGCTGATAACCGTGCGATGATGATTGTTGGATTTTGTAGAAACCGAATGTTTGTCAATTTACATTCACCGGCAAAGGTTCGGGAACCAGTGAGGCAAAGAACGAAGTGATCGTGTTCCGAAACACCAACCACGCACTTGCTTGTGCTGGTGCCGCTTCGGCGATGAGCTCGTTGTTGTTCGCATCGTTCGCATTCTCTCCGTCTTCAGCTTGTGGATTCGCCTATAAAACAATCGAACTAACGTCCAACAACTTCAATTGGTCACTTACCGGCATCTGGTTTGCTGGCTCGTTACGTGCATTCGTATTCTGATTTCCGGCGGCACGATTGTCGCGTTCCCGTCTCATGTGCACGTACCTGAATACACTCGTGACTAAAAGAATCAAGTCACTGTACATACCACATTAACGAAATCAGCAAAACAACAAAAATGATTCGCTCCATCGATGAATACAGAACAATTGCGCCCAAAAATGCCAAACGAATCAGTTTGTACAAAAGATCGAGGAAGTCGGGTGCTTGATTGTTCGCTTCGACACCTGCAGCAGCAACTCGTTCGTTTTCTGCCGGTTGTTGAACCTGTGCGTTTGGTTGAGCCTGAAATGTCTACGTCTACAAGGAAAAAAGAATTAGATCTTACGTTTTGTAGTCCCGTCACAACGGCCATCGGTCGACTTGTCGTTCCACTTCCACCAAAAGTCATTTGAAGTTCACCACGCAAGCTGGGATTTTGTTGAGTGTAGTATCCGCGTAAACTAAAGAGTATGGACTACGTGCTCGTTAAATAACATCACTTACTAATTATGGTAAGCTAAGGTATATGCCTGATTAACATCTTGAGGTATTCCGTCGAAAGTTGGAATTGTCGCTGAACTGAACTGCAAATTTGGCGTTGAACTGTCGCTGAAACAAAGAAGATATTAAGAACCTGTAACCTTATGTTCTTACCTTGTTTGTGCATTCGATCGACTACGCAATTCATTCGTTCCGGTCGACTTCTTGGCGTTCACATCCTCCTTTGTAGCAATCACCACATGTACCACTTGTACACCCGTTTCGTCCTTGCTGGCACCTTCGACAACGGTACGATTGAAAACATCGGACAATTTCTGTTCATTTCGCATCAGATGACCGGCATAGATAAGCCGTTGATTCTCGATCTCCTAAATCTCTACTTGACAACCATAAGAACAAATACGCTTACCGGTTTGGAATCGCACGTTTCGAGAATATGTTTTTTGAGCTGCAGAACGGTCCAATTGTCCGGACAACAAATCTTCTGATCGGCGATCTTTTGAAGTGAGAATCGGAGAATGAACTCCAAATGATCAGAAGACTCGTTGACATTCGAAGACATGAGGCCCGCTATAAACAAGCAAAAATGAAGAAAACTGTTTTGATTGACCGAACGAATCTCGAAACAAATATGACGTGTAAAAACAAAAACGTTTTGATTCATTTCAATAACATCAACATCACGTGTTTCAAATTCAGACCAAATCTCCAGATGTGCAGTCAACTTGCATCTTGAAACCCTCGAAACAACTCGTTTGAGTTGATAAAAAGGAAGAGTCGTAAACCACGAATTGATTTCAATTAATCGACGTTGAATAAAATAAAAACGATCGATGTGACCGGTTGTCGGGTTTCGAAAAGAATGCAGATGAATGGCGGTTAGCCAACGCGTTGCCATCGACAACCGGCTTCTGTCGCATTGACTTCAACTCCTTGACGTTTGTTCGTATTCGAGTATTAGGAAGATGGCCGATAACAACGAAGAGATGCAGTCGATTTCGACCAGTGGAGAAACCTGGTTTCTGGATGATCGAATCAAAACCATGTTGTTGGATCTTCAACGTCATTGGCTGATGCACTACGAGAATTCGCGTGAAAAAGCGTTGGTACAAATGACGGAAACCGTAAGTTCTGTTTACTTGTTACGACTGTAAAACATCTTCGTAGTTGCATCGGGAGTTTATGGCCGAACAAGAGCAAATGAAATCCGATCTTGTGAGCCAATTCAAAGAAGAACTCGAAAGCACAAAGTAATCGATTTTACGTATGAAAATAAACTTTTTTTTCATTGCAGACGACAATTGGAGCGTAAACATCAGGTGAGGAGAGTGAATTGAAATCTTTTATCCAACAACAAGCTTCAGGAGACATTAGAGCAAGAACTAAGCCAAGTGAGTGAACGGTATCAAGCAGAAATCCAAGCATGTAAACGAAAACAATGGTGAGTTCGATTAGATTTGCAATCTTTCTGATCAAATTTGTTCGTTTTCTGAAGTTCATGTTTTCAGGTGCATCAACTGTTCGTCCGAAGCAATCTACCATTGTTGTTGGTAAGTTCGCATTCAAATCGTTCTGTTTGATTTGAAATTCAGGAACAATAGTTACTGTTCAACCGACTGCCAACAACGACACTGGCCTTCTCATCGACGACAATGTCGCCGTCGGGGAACGAATAATCGAAATCAATAATCTCAATTTATTTTTCTCGTTTATCCGTGTAAATAACTGAAGAACTTTTTGATTAACAGTTCCAATTCAACGCCCACGTACATTTGGTGTACTGGTAACCGTTTATTGTGTTTAATAAAACGTTTGGTTATTGAAATCACAGATTGGTGAGACGATTGTTTGTAACTTTCGATTCCTTAACCTCTTCATCACCTTTATCGCGCCATGTTAGTAGCTTGAGATAGCAATCGAAAGCGTAGATCAACATTGCCGAGAACGAAAAGAACTGAAACTTGCGATTAATTAGATCTTCTGTATAAACTAACCGCTGCAATAGCCCAACTGTAGTTACTAACTGAAGAATATGCAGCGGAAAATGCAAGACAACTGCCCGCAGTAAAATGGAAAATCGTCCAAACAAAACAAAAGACCATTTCCTAAAAAGCTTGGAATTACGCGACTTAATTGAGCCTACCGTTGCAATCCATGGAATGGAAGAAAAACTGTCAACAACGTTGAACAGTGATGTACAAAGAAATATCGTACTGATAATGAAACCAGTAGTTGCAACAGTGGTTACCCATCCGACAAACATGCACGAGCCACCAACCCATGTACACAAAAAACAAAGAAAATTGAATATGATTGCAAGAAGTTTAAGCAACCCTTCGACACTTAGAAGATAGTTCATGTCTGGTGATGCCGGACAGTCGAGTATACCGACGGTAGACGTTTGTTGTGCAGACGATTGCGAATAACGCGAGTCAGCTTTTGGGTGTGCAAATTTGATTGTACCGGCCATCAATTTCAACTTTGAAGTGTCGAAAGGCAGGTGCAAACAACTGGATTATAAACGACCATCGAAGATCCCCGCTTTTTGAGCCCCACCTGACAAACGGCATTTTCTTTGCAAAAACAAACTAAAGACGATGCACACACGTCATGAAAAGAAAGTTTATTTGAACGTTTTTATGTACAAGTTTTCAAATGGCAAGTCGAAAACGGCGGAATGTTGAAAGACACACCAACAAAAAAGACAGAGTACCCAGTAGATTTTGTACGTTAAAACACGTTTAAGTTTAATCAAGCCAATGATTGAAGCTGCGATTTTGACGGTTGAATTTGCAATCTTTCGAAGTCGGTTGTTGCATCGTATTCACAAATTTGCCAATTTCGATTTGTTGTCCAAAATCGCGCAAGAACATGGCAGACCGGAGTTTCAGCACGATATTGAGTGAAGACGGCAAGAAAAAAGGCGACAACCAACAAAACCGTTGCCGCAAACATTGTCATATCATCTTCGTCCAACAGCACATTTCCAGCCCGATAACTGGTACTTCTGCTGAAATAACACGTTGATCAACTGCTTGCATGGGTTCTTTTACCGAATCGAAAGTTGCAAATAGTGGAAGGCAACCCAACCACAAAATCCCATTATTAACAGTAACAGTAAAAATAGACAGTTTAGAACCTTATCTCGAAGACCAACCGAAGGAATCATCAGACGAGTCGGCTCAAACTGTAACAGAACTTATACATCGGTCAACATTGATGTAAGCTTACAATAAAAACACCGCGTCTCTTGAATCGAAATCCACACAATTCACAACGCGGAACCGAACGGCTTAGTTTCCGTTCGTTCAAATCAATCCATCTTACCAAACAAGCAGCATGAACATAGGAGATCGAACCCTTGCATCTGCACGGACTAATTAGACGTGTACGTTTGGTTTCCTGACACGAAAGACATATTCGACACGTTCGATTACCACTAGAGCACGTCGATATTTGGTCAACATTTTCAACTTCTCGAGGTCCTTCGCTCATTTGAGTGCATGGCATTCCCAGTGATGAGAGCAACGAGATTTTCTCATGATTTGCAAAGAATGTTCGTTCAATCTTAAAGATCATATGATATAAACAACAGTAGTTGGACTTACGGAATTGCCACTTCGTTCTTCGTATTGCAGGTCTTTAACAGTTGACGCAGAATCAATCGGAATTTGTGTGACAGTAGTCGATGTTACGTCCATTAGATTCTCGTGATCTCTTTCTTGCGGCAATAGATTGGGATCAGAAGTCGGAACGGGACCTCGGTGTGACTGCATTTCATCGCCCGTCGAATTCTCCTGACCACCTGAAATGTCACAATGAAAACATCTCTACAATTCCAACACAACGACAAAGCCAAACACTGATAACGTAGAAACTCGCGAAAAGCCGAAATCGGGCGTAAAGTAACCGCCAATCACGACTGTTTACAATAAGCCTTGAAAGCGAAACTCCGCGAATTACCAATTCCCGTTGGCTATTGTCCTCTGACTTCTCCCTTTCAAAGCGCCCAATTTCCCGTTTCACGTGTCGCTTTCACAAAAAACTCGCCGCCAACGTCCGAAAAAGTCGTCAGTTAAAAATGACCACAAGGAAATGGACACTCGATGCCACAAAGGAGTCAAATTCACTAGTCGCCCCCGAGCAGTTGGTCGTTCTACTCGCTGTCCTTGATGACATTTGCGGTCCACAAGGCGGCAATTTGAGATGCGCGCGCCAACTAATGAACCGCACGTCCAATTGGCCATGTTATTTGCAATGGTTGTTCATGATCATCTCGCCGCCGCGAACTCGCGGTCGGGGGTTAATTTCATTTTTATTAACACCTACTGCGAGAGCAATTGGATTCGAGGATGAGCGAATAAATTTGGGGTCAGCAAACGGAATATAAACGAAATTTCACTGACAGTGAAGTTCCGTAATACCTTCGAATAAAGCGGCAGTCTAAGTCATGAGTCTTAGGCCATGAATCACGGCCATTCGAAAACTTTCGGTTCTTGACCGTGGGCTCTTCGAGTCGTTGGAGCGAATTTCCGGAGTTTCGATTAGACCGGAAGTTTTTTCCCGTCAAATCGCAGCAAACGAGCGCAAAACCCAACGGAGCAGCCAAGTGGTCTTCCAACTCAACTGACCGTTGATTAGGTTGAATGAGCGAATAAAACTGACCATCGGAACTTTTGAATGGCAATAATGAGTAACCCGTTGATCCAAAAACCCAATGAGTCTTAACGTCTGCCGAGCAGCCGTCAGTTCGAATGGAATCGGCAAGTTGGTGGTGCCAAGTCGAGAGTAAGAACGCGAGACAAATTGCTCGACTTTTGCTTACTCATCAACAGTATAGGGGCCTATCGTTGCAATGAAAGATGCAAAGTCGTCGGCCAAAAAGTAATTGAAGTTCGCGCGAATCCAAGGAAACTATAAAGAGAAGACCGACTCGAATGTCTTCCGCCTCGATTTGCGCGATTCCCGCGCACTGACGAATTCGTGCCCTGGGGCCTAAACTAAGAACTCATCTTGGCCAATTCTTTTTCGGCATTTTATTCGAGATCTTGAGTTACAAATTGTTTGACTAACATATTTGAGATAGGACGAATTGAAAGCCGAAAGAACTAATTGGACCATTGAGATTGTTCAGGTAAATGAATGGTCACAAATTGATGCAAATTGAGTAGCCTAACAGACACTCGCGTATTGAAGAGCAAATACGAGACAGGATTGTAATGTTGTCGTTCGAATAGCATCCTCGATGCCGCAAGGTCAATTGAATCTGTTCAGGTTCGGATGCCCAAAAACACTTCACACCAGGAGCCAATAAATCGACTTGTGTTTCGCACTTGAAACCTCAAGGCGGCCCACTCAAAAACCGAACTAATGACATTCGCGCAACCGTTGGATTTACGCGTCCGATCCCGATTGACGGAACCGATTAGAAGAAACGTGCGCGACAAATTGGTGGAATAAAATCGGAACACCGTCGCGCATACAAAACAAGAAAACGAACAGTCTTCGACAGACGAATAAGTCGACATGAGAAACTCTCGAACAAGTTTCTTAAAACCGAGAATCCTTTTTTTATGAAGACCGGAAAGAAGGCCGTCGATTCGCGTTATGCAAATGCGTATGATGATGATGAGACCCACAGGACGATTTTTATATGTGAAACGCCTGCGAGAATTGCGCGGCCGCTTTGTTCAACCGGCGCAAAATCCCTTTCAAATATTTGCGGAAAGTTCGATGAGAGTTAGAGAGGTGGACAGTCGAATTGCAACATCCTCGAGTACGCGCAAGCGCAACAAGTGAATCCTGAAACACAATCGACGCGACGGCGTAAGGGATCCCGATCGTATGGTATATCTCAAGAAAACGAAGTCAATTGTGGGCAGATGGATGACCGAATCAAAAGTTGATTTACGTTCATTTTATGGTGCTGCTCCGAAGCCAGCGGGCACGACCTTGAAATACGCGTGCAATAGTCGAGAGAGAAAAATGACCACGAATTGTCGAAAAAATCACAACTGGAGGTCAACTGCCAAAAAACTCGAACTCCCACGAAATCTGTTGTTTTTGTTTCCTCTACAAACTCCCGCTGGCGTTTGGAGTTGGTCGAGAAATTGGAAGTCCAGCTGTGGAATTTTCATTTGGTCATCGCTTCGAAAGTACTTCTCGACATAAGTTGCATGATAAGTTATGTTGTCAAGAACATTTTACAAACCAGAAAAAATTCTATGACTAATTAGAATCTAAAGTTGAAGTTAAAAGATGCAATTAACAACTTTTCGCATATTTGGCTTGATAACCTTTGAGTCATTTGTTGCGTTTGATCAGTGGTGAGGTCGTTGAAATGGTGGAGCAGCGTATTCTAGAAGTAGAAACCCAAGTGGAAAATGCCGTTGCAATTTGGGCGCAAAGTTTGTGTCAAGTGAGTGGAAACTTTCAACTAGGGATTCAGTTCTTATGCATTTTAGGTTTACAGTTTGGTGCTTCCCGTCCTTGTCAACTTGATTATCACGTTGAGTTCATGGGTTTATGTCTACGAAATGAAATCGGGGAATTTGACCGTTCCCGTGTTTCTTCTCGATCGTGCGGCCAACATGACCACTGGAAACGACATTTACGATGGAATGGTTAGTCGTTGAATTGAAGAATTTGACGGGTTTTTAGTTGAACGGTCTCATTTGTGTTGGATCTGTTGGTTTTCTGAGTTTTGTTATGTTGACCTTTGCATTGTACGATTTTCGACGTTTAATTAAATGTTGGCTGAGCTTGTCGTCTTTGGTTCTGATGTTCTGCGTTTCGAGTACTTTCTTCAAGTAACTTTTGCGATGAAACAAAATGAACGTGTTTTTAGTCGTCTTGCTGTACGTCTTTTTGCGGTGGCTAATCCGTTCGTAGTTGCGTTCTTCACACTTATTTATGGAACTGTTGGCTGTTTGGTAAGTGGTTTCAACGATTTTAACATTATGTTTTAGGCGTTTTTTACCAATCGACTGCCGTTGGTATTTCATCAAATTTATGTTGTGTCTAATTGTTCGTTGGTGTCTTTGTTCTATCTTCAACTTTTACCAAATCACACGACTTGGTTTCTGTTAGCGTGTATTGTTTTATGGGGTATCTGTTTGTTCATGTGCTTGTCTAAACGCTGAGTTTCAGACATTTTCGCCGTACTCACTCCCATCGGTCCATTACGACAAGTGATGGACAAGGCACAAGATTACAGTGAAGACGTATTGCGCTTCTTGATGTTCACTACCGCAGAAGAAGAAGGTACTCAAATGATCAAAGAAGTTGAAGTGGAGCAGAAAATTGAAGTGGAACAGAAGATTGAATTCGATGTAGTTGAATCTGATGATTGTTCGACTGCTGACGAGATTTCTGAGACTTGGGATTTGGATGGTTGGAGTACACCGGTTGAGCAAATTGAAGGAACAATCGAATTAGATGTCAGGAAGACAACAAAGACGGCGCATGATGCGTTGAATGATTGTAAGTCGGGTGTTTAACAGGTATGTTAAAGGAGATCGTTTCAGCGTCTGCGCGACTCGGAATGGGCGATTTCGTTTTCTACAGTTTACTTGTTGGAAAAGCAGCGACCAGTGGAAGTTTCGTAGCAACTTTGGCTGCAGCGATCGGAGTTATCAACGGACTTATTTTCACGTTGACAGCATGGACGGATGGAGACGAGACGTTGCCGGCGCTCCCAATTTCTATCTTTTTTGGGATGTTGCTTCACTTCGGTTCGTTGTATTTGATCGAACCTATGCTTCGTCTTGTTGTCATGTTGTAAGACGTGTATTTGTTGAGTAAAACAAAAAGCGTGTCTTGGTGACATCCGAGTAATTGTCGTTGAAACAACAAATGTAACCCAAACTGAACGATGAAAGAATCAGAAGTTTTTGGCAAATTCAATTATTGCGGAACACTTAATCAAACACGGGAAGTAAAACGGTGCTTTGTGTATTCAGAAGCTTATTTTTATCGTCGTACACAAGTGATTTCCGCCGGAACTCTGATTGCCTATTAATTTCAGTTGTTGTTCAGTTGAAGACAAACAAGCGTGGGAACCTCGTTTTTTGTTCATGACTAATATCAGAATTACGAAAATCTAAGCCAAAAACAAAGCCATCTGTTCAAACCGTTCACCCTCTCGTCGCCGTTTAGTCACTGAACACCCGTTACGAAATGTTGTTTGTATCAACTCAACACGTGGACTAAAAATTGTGACTCGTTGGAAGAAGATCAAAAGAGAAATCGCAGTAAAAACAGAGATTGTTTGGTGAATTGAAAAACATTACGATTCTAGAACGATAAGATTATCTCTTCCAATCTACCAATCAAAGTTTATCTCCATCAGTTTTCTCATACGAACAAACAGACAATCAAGCGGGATTCGTAGTTTGTGCTTCGAAATGGATGTTATTTTTGAAAAGTTCTTCAGACGTCTTCGTGTTGTTTCGACATTCCCGAAAATGTTTCATTTCAATCAACGATCATGTTTCCCTTTTCCTGTTTATTAGAAACGCTCTCTTTCGCCGACCAAAAATCCCCCTCCTCTCCATCAGAGATCAAATTGGACGCGTGATTCTGTAGACTGGAGGAAGAGAGAGACATGTGATCGGTTTTCTTAACCGTTGACAAAAAAGACGGCGGGCAATTCGACTGCCGTTGTTTACAGTGCACTCACAAGGGACGAAGAAAACAAGACGACACGGCGAGGTGTCAGATGATGGCCGTAAAGCAGTGTTTCGCACGTTTTCTTCTAATTGTTTTTGTTGCCCGGAAAACACACACGAAAAAGCAGAGATCCTCGCCGGGAGTTTGCATGTCAGATTTCGGATCTTCGTAAACATTGACGTTTAAGTTCAATTGAGAATCAACAGTTGAAAGGGTTAACTGTCAACAAAATTGATTGTCGTTTGCTCAATGGGAAACAAAAATGTCGATCAGCAGTCGCTTTACACTTTTGTTCTAATGGAAACAAAAATAACCGTCGTCTTTGAAAGCATTGATAATGTGAAATTGCTCAATCGATGCCCCCGATATTTTGATTTTTATCGCCATTTCAAACCGAACTCAACACTTGCACCCAAACAACAGGGTTACATGTGATCTTGCTGGTTCCTTTGCACCACATACCAATCGAACTCGACGGTTTTCACGTTGGACTACGCATTTCTGTAGATTAAGAACGCAAATCGTCTGCGTTCATGTTGCAAACATCGGCAATGATGCAATCGACAGACTGCTTCCGCATTTACATTTCGGTTTTTGGAGTTTCCGAAACAATCACTTGTCAAACTCACGTACACCTAACTCGAACTGCAAACCAATAAAACATCCGCAACAAATGTATTTGACAATCGTAAATTAGCAGCGAACCTTTTCAAGCGGCACCAATCGCACCAAACAAATCGACCGCCGTCTCGTGATCAGATGGCCAAAACCGAATCACGAGTGCCGATCAAGCGGTGTAAAAAAACACCCGTCACTGATCTTGATGCCAATGAACGGTCACATCATTCGATTAATTGAAGATCGAAACGTCACAGATCCGTTCAAATCCGATCGGTGATCATTACAGAAACTTTCCGGTTATCGAGTTTTTGTATTAGTTCACTAATTTTAGATCTGTAAGCTCGTTGTTCTTTTTGCGTCCAATGAACCAACCAATTTCGTAAAAATCACAAAAAGGATTTGTTAGGAAGGCGAGGTTGTTAGCAGAAAGTTTAGTGTTGATGTTTGAAAACTGCAGATCACCAACGAACGGATTTTGCATTCTCATGCTTTGTTCTACGATTTGAAATGAGTAAGCGAAAATGGCTAATGTACGTATTATAATCCTCCTCGTGTGCGAATAGCGCTGAAAACGAACGCGCATGTCAACGCCAGAAAGAGCGGGAGTTTTCTCTGCACAGGGCGAAAAAGTGGGCGGCGCTTCGGAAAGGACGCCAGTCCACCTGCTGCTGCTCACAGACCGCATAACCGAAGGGTATAAAACGAGAGGAACAGCTTGCTGCTGACCAAGGCAGTTCAGCGAGTCGCTTCGGCGGCATAGCCGTGCGGCGTGAAATGCGGCCGTCTCGTCTTCTCTACAATCAACTGTACATATCCGATAATGGACTTCGCATATCGGACCTATCTGCTCCGCAGCCATTTGGAGCAATTCGATTGTTTCACTTTTTCAACGCTCGTGGTTCGTGTTGAAGCCGTCGATCCAATTCATTTTTGCTAGTCTACAATGTAAACAGTCGTCGATGCGTAGTGCGACCTTTTCGTTCGTCTCCAGTGCACTTTTATTTCACTACTACGCAACTATCTTAATATCCATTTCCTCGTAATCATTATGGGCACTGGACGAAATGAGGTAAAAATTCGGATTATTGAGCAATTTTTTTTATCGCGGATTTTCAGAAATTCGATCTGATTGAAACCAACGGATGCCCTCCGACTTCCGGCACGATGTCTCCGCACTTCAAAATGCCAAATGGAACGACAAACGGCAAGCGATGATTTCAATCCATCGATGTTCTCTTCCGCTCTTTTTTTTCGGATCGTCGAATGGTTCAACGTCAACAACATTAATTTATTTGTTCTAATAATTCAACTATTTGATGGTCGACTAGTCGTGCTTCATTTCTTGTTGTTAATTCCTTGCTCTTCACATTCAGACGTGTGAATCTTTTCGAAACTTTCCACGGGCCGTCTATTCGCTGAAGTCCTTATCGTTAGGTTCTCTTTCTCAATTGTATCTCTCCACATTTTTCTGGTAAAAATGAAAAACAGAAAATGCAATGCCAAAAAAGTTCTCATCATAAAAATGCGAGTTTATGTTTCAAGATATCGGTTCTATTTGTATAGAGCAAATAAACAAAAGATTCCATACTTTGATTGCTTGTGAAACTTCAGGAAGCAACTCGTCTAAACAAGTTTGATTGGGAAACAGAAAACTTCCAGAAGAAGCAGTGAACGTGTCACAAAGATCGTTGATCAAATCGCTCTGTCGCTGAAACGCTCCGACGACTTTGATCTCACGAAAACGAAACGCCAAGTTTGCCAATCGGTTCAATTCGATGGTCGACATTTCAGTGTGATGTCGAACCCATGGGTTGAGTAAGTTTGAACGAATGAAGCTAAGAAAATGGTTGCACTAATATCGAAAATTCGAAATGTTTGGATTTTAAGATTCTTAGATTTTCCACGATTTTTAACTTTGAGTATCTTCTTGATTTTCCTATTTAACGAGTATTTAATTTATTATTTGGCCATTGTAAGATGTGGGTGGAAGAGTAACGATCAGACGAAGATCATGGTGATTGCCGACACTCATCTTTTGGTAAACATTTTTGTGGAAGATTGCAATTCACATTTCTCTTCACTAGGGTGTTCAAAAAGGGCATTGGTTTGACAAACTGCGAAGGTTGATTGGATATTGAATGTTCGAAAACTGAGCAAAAAATTCCAGAGAATATCAAATGTATCGGTCATTCCAAACAGCAAGCTATTTACTTCGACCAGATGCCGTTTTCTTTCTCGGTATGTGCAAAAAGAAAGTCATGTTGAGTGAGCAATTTCAGGTGATCTATTCGATGAAGGGTTAGTTGGAGTGTGTTGAAAAACCGTCGAGTGAACTGCTTTTAGTCAGTGGGGTGACGACAATCAATTCGAGCGATATGTTGATCGGTTCAATTCGCTTTTTTACGTCAACGAAAAAGTCAAACGCTATACGGTTGTCGGTAATCACGATATCGGATTTCATTATGCGTGAGTATAATTCTTACCGCATTGATCTCCTTTTCTCCAGGATTATGCCCAGAAACGTTGATCGTTTCAATCGCCATTTTGGCCATAACCCGGGGATTGAAAGAGTTGAATTAAATGGAAATCATTTCATTTTAATAAATTCAATGGCCATGGAAGGTGATTACTGTCGTTTATGTGCGGGAGCTGTGAAGGAAATCGATCGGATTGCTGACATCTTCAACTGCTCAATAAATCGAGATTCTTCTTGTAAACAAAAACTCGACACACCATACAGTCGTCCAATACTCATGCAGCACTTTCCACTTCATCGGTATGTTCATAGTTTTATTTCTGTTTTGACTGCCATTCAGGAAAAGTGATCTTGAGTGTATGGAAACCGACGACTTGGCTCCACCAATGGTTCGCGAAGAGAAGTTTCGAGAGCGATGGGAATGTCTATCCGAGAAATCAACTCAACTATTGATTGAAAAGTTTCGACCACGAGCGGCATTTGGAGGTCATGTTCATTATGGTTGTCAGAAGTGGTGGACAAGTGGAGGCTTCTGGGAGTATACAGTTGCTTCTTTTTCATGGAGGAACAACCGTCGACCGTCATTCCTGCTTTTGACTTTGTCACCACAAGAAATGCACGTTGATCGTTGCTTTTTGCCAAACGAACATACGGTTTATTTTATCTATGCTATTGGACTAATCATCTGCAGTACGGGACTATTGTTTTATTGTATAAAAGGAAAACGATTCAATAGACAAAAACCCGAAAGATTGATCTATTAATCAAGAATTTATGCTTTCCAAAAACATTTAGCAAACAAATTGTTTCGGAATCAACGATTTTGAGAGTTTAATTGGCAGTTTATAGCGTTGCAAAACATATTCAGAATCAAAGATAAATACCAACGTTGTTTCGAAAGAATGTTTCTGTTGGTTGCTTTCAAACACCGATCTCAACTTGTACCCGAATAAACCCGATGTTGTAGACCACTGTATTAGTTGATATCAATTGGCGTATGATTGCAATAAAATGTACAATGAAGAGAGAGACGCTTGGCAATGAATTGAGAATGCGAGTTGTGATTTGTAGATCGATGGTTTCTTGTTAAAAAGAATTGAGCAGGTAACATTATAAAATTTATGGTCAAATCAATTAGAAACAAGAAGTCGTGTTGAGCAAAATTAAAACCCCGATGAGTCGATAATCTCAAGCCCCCGAATCACAAAATGCCGATTCGCATGTGAATAAAAGTTTGAACAACTTTTTGGTTAGAAAGTTTCTATACGCTGTTTCTAAGGAAATGAATTTCAACAACAAGAGCAATAAAATGTAGCATTTTTCGAGGATATGAGAAGGCGAACAACACGTGGTAGGTTTCTCTTTTTATAATAGCAAATTACAATAACAACAAAGGAGGAGATCCCCGATTTGTGCTATTTGGTTTAGTTAAGACCCGTTACAGTTATAAAAAACGATTGAAATGGCAAGAATTGTTAATAAAACGTGAAATTATGAATAAGTGTATGATACCTTCCCCGGATTAACGACGCTGTTGCTTATTTTGCTTCTTGGAACTTTTGGTTTGTGTTTCGCTATAACCCGTAGATGATGAGAACGATCCGTTGGACATTTTGACACGAATCGCATCTTGGAAGTGGCTGTCGTTTCTACGTCCGGTTTTGTTGTTGATCACTTTACGATCGTCGTGTTGTTTGATTCGACCTAAACCCTGATATTAGATACCTTTGTTAATGATCAGACATACCAGCATATTTGTCTTGGAATCGTGCCCATGCGAGCTTAAGTGTTTGCATGTTCAAAAGATCTTCTTCGTTGTAAATGGTCTTTTCGGTTTCTTCAACAAGGGGTTCGACTAAAGGCGGTGAAATTGCCGTTTTGCCGCTCTTCACATCGTTCACCGGCGACTTGTTGATCTTCGATTGCATGTTCTTCTCGCCATTCGGCATTTGATCGTTCTCATATTGTTGATCAGTCGATTCAATGGAAATGTTTTCATCGGTAGTGGAATCATTCGTCTTTCCCGGCGATTTCGCTTTGAGTTCGGTGGTTGGCGACGGCGATTTGACATCGTCTTGATCGAGTTCAACTTCCACTTCAATTTCTTCGTTCTCATCAGTGCGAAGATTCTGAAACCAATCGAAACATGCAAAGAAGACCTGCACGCGTTCTTACTTTATTTTTGCGAAGCCCGTTGCTCTTTTTCTTCTTCTTCGACGACTTTTCGGAGTTCACACGATTCGGTTCTAATTCGCCTAAAACAACCTGATAAGCTCATTATGAAAGATCCAGCACTTACGGAGAATATCGTCGACCTCTTTGCTGCCAATGTATCCTAAAATTTGAGGACTGAAAACAGGCACGAGCATAAACAACTAACCGGGCTGATCCTCTGGTTTGATTTCACCTCCACGTTTCTTTTCCTCTTTCTTTTTACGGCGTAGTTGCATATCCTCGTATTTCTTGTTGACTTCGCCGTTGGGCGGTTCGACAATGTCTATTCCGTTGGTTAAACTTAACCGACGAAGCGGCTCGGAGACACCATTGTAGCGAAAAGTCGTACGAGTCGAGTCGAGAAGACCGTCGGATGATGCGAAAAGAAACTGCGAATTGTCGAGTGGATTCTCAATAGAAATACTGTCCGGGCCAAGAGTCGAATTTTTCTAAACAAAAATCGATGACTAAAAGCACAAATTTCGAAAACTCACGTCATTTACCGAAGAAAACGACGGAACAACCGTCGAATGATCGTTGTAAATCGCCTCTTTCGGCTGCTCGAGTACATGGACATTTAGGGCCGGATTGCTAGCTTGGTAGTCAAATTGTTGTCGATTAATATCGTTCGTTACCATCACATTTGGTTGTCAGGTGCAAAACACTGCGAAAACTCAACGGACTGCTAGCTGGGCGTCCGAGCAAACTGCAGGCAATCGAGTGTGTATCTTCGCACGAACGAAACGCCACTGAAACAAATACCATCAGTTTTCTTCTTTCAACGATTCGAAACGCTTTTTCATGAGATGACCAACGAGAAAAGTCGTCTAAGGCAAATTTATTTCCACGAAAAAAGTAAACGGACAAAGTCGTGAAATTAATGTTTGATACGACGGTGATGTTTCTTTTCCTCCAATTGACCCGAACCACCGCCAAACGTCGACTGCTTGCCGCCTTTCGAACGCACCTCATTCCCGTCCATCTGAAGTCAACACAGTGGAGTAGAGCTGCCAAGAGAACTAACCTGAGCGATCTGCCTTTTCAACGTTTCGTTTTCCATTCGAAGAAGCAAAGCTTGAGTTACCGGGTCCATGTCCGATTGAGTGATTTCTTTGCTGTCGCCACGAAGGTCCATGAAATGAGCAAACAAATTGGCCAACGCTGCTGATGCCACTTCGCCATCGTTCTTCGGAGCGTCCGGTTGATACGAAACGTAGCGCAGTTCCAACTTAACCAAACCGTTCGGCAGTTTTTTGCGTTTGATGCGCAGCAATTGACGCGGCTCGTTACGTTTATTGGGCTTGCTAGAAGATTGATATTCGAATCTCGATGTGGATTACCTGTCGAAATCTTCATTTGGAGCCATAACGCAGAGTAAGACAACTGGACAGAGAGCAGACAACCAACAACTGACTGTAGTGCCTTTAGATATGATAGACGGAAGTTTCTTTGGTAAAAATTTGAATAACTTCTTTCTAATTATTCAGATTTCTCTGGCCGCAATCTCATTTGCTATCAAAAAGCCTTTAATGTTGCGTAGGGTTTGTACGAATAAATTAAAAGTTCTGATTTCATTGATCTTGTGTAATTTGTTGAATCGAAATGATTTCTTGACTCAATGCGCAGTGATGATGGCAGTGAGACAAAAATGCCCCCGGGCTAACGGTGGAAATAGCGCGAAACATGAGTAGAGGATCGGACGAAGAGATTTCGTGGGATAAAGGCGGCGATCCCATCGGGGTTTTCGTTTGTCGCTGCGCAGGTAAGACGATCGAATGTCGTTTTCTTTGGTCGTCGCCACTTCGGTGGGGTCGATCCATACTCGGTATGCACCGAAACCGCCGTATATCTGCGAGTGTTAAGGGACCGCTGGTGTCGCAGAGGAGATCTTCGGATCACCTGCCAGCGGTTCTTGAGCACTCACAGGGCCAAGACAAATACTCTCAGTTCTGACTGCGCCAGACGGAATTTTTACGAGTTCCCAATACTGAGAACATACAAATTTGATTTCAAGAGCAAAACAAGAAGAATGACTGGAGAGTAGTGGGTAAGAAATTACACGATCAAACGAATCGGTTTGTTGAAGTGGTTTCGAACAATTAGAGCACTGATCACACTATTAATTCATGCCATTGTAATTTTTAATTATACGGGTTTTGAAAGCGTGCTATTTCATAAAAACAACATTTTCTTTTCGAATACCCGACAAAACCAGATGACTATTTAAGTTGCGTATTTGGCCCGAATATCATCGAACACCACTAGGTCGATGTTGAATGAAACTATTAAGATGGGTTTTGTTTACAGTCATTTAATCTACAAGAACACAACATTTCAGGTTAACTGTCAAAAGCACAGAAAAAAGTTATCAAGGAAGTTGCAGGGATTTGAATCCTCGTTGGGCTATGAAGTTCGGAAGTATGAAATCACGAGGTCGTTGGGACCATGCAAATTGAACAACCTTGTGGTCTTCGAAGCGGCGTTTGTGGTCTTTTTAGAGAGACTATCACTTGCCGCCAAGCAAGACGAGCAAATTCAAACTCGATCTTTTGCTCAGAGTGCCTGCAACAATGTCCGATTCTTGAATGAATGGTCAGGATGTCGTCGTCGAATACGAAGTAAGGAGCCAAATGCACATTGCTCCCAACTGAATAAGCTGGACGACGGCAATTTGAAGCCTTGAATCGACCGGTATGCAGATCCAAAATGCGGAAATGTCCTCGTTTGCCATTACACAAGATCATTTTATCTTGTTGTTTGGGCGATTTGAAGTCTTGTGCAACTGTCTCAAAGTCTATAGATATTGTTTTAGCATTGTTAAGTACTCAATTAGCCTACCAACGCGCCCTTATCTTGACTTCGTGGATGGGCACCACTTCGGTCTCAATAGTTGACAACCACGGAAGATGGTGGGTGAGGTCGTAGCGTTGAATACTTTTGTTTCTGACGTCTACTATGTAGAGTTCGGCGTTTTTGTGAAATGTTGCACAGTAGAATAGTTTTAGAGGCTCAAGAGAAGCAACATCGACCGATTGAAGATGTTCTAACTCCAATGGGTTCATGTTAAACCAAACAAGTTGATCAGTTTGTTCTCCCGTTTGCTCCGCAATAAGCAACCACTCAGACTCGACGCTTATTGGAAACCGTACGCCAACAGACGTCCAAACACTTCCCACAGCCAACAGCCCGACTTCTGACGCTTTTTTTAAAAATAAATTGATTAGTTCGATTGCTTTTGGTGACCTACGGTAAGAAATGATTTATTTCATTAATATTCTCGCAGTTTCGATGATGGAAACAGAAATTTTATTCATACATCAAGTTTTGCGACTGATATAAATTACAATCGAGAAGCCGGGAAGCAGCAAGAGATCAACGTAAAAACACAAAATTGTGTAAAACTAAATGAATGAAGAGATCGTTCGGAATCACTTTTTACGTGACATAAGAAATTGGTTTATAATATCGCGTTCTTTCTGGCGCTGAATAGCCACAGGATCGTCTTCCAATTCATCATCTTCCCATTCTTCGTCTTCGTATTCCGATTCTTCTTCTTCAGCTTCTTTCTTTTTGCGCTCTTCCTCTTCTCTTTGTTTACGTTCCAATTCAGCTTTTTCCTGAAAAATGAAAATGTAAGTAATAATTGAGTGTTCATGAAAATACCTCTTTCTCTTTACGACGCTGTTCTTCAACTTTTTTACGTTCAGCATCAGCCTTCTTTTTAGCATCAGCAGCCTTGCGTTCTTCGTCGGCTTTTTTCTTTTGCTCATCTGATTTTGAATCTGATACCTTTTTCTTTTCAGTGGATTTCTCGTCTTTTTTGGCAGTATCAGTACTCGGAGGTTTCTTTTCCGATGTAGAGGTTGAGGGTTTAGTCGAAGTTTCTTTCTTGACATCTTTCTTCGGATCAGCTTGTTTGCTCGTCGCTGACTTAGTTGTTGTCTCACTTGTGGATGGCTTTTTCGTTGCAGGTGTTGTGCCATCAAGTTTCTTGGTCTCCACTTTATCATCAGATTTCATTGGTTTCTCTTCTTTTTTGCTCGTTGTGCTGGTTCTGCTCGATGGTTTTTTATCGGTTGTTGTTTTAGCCAATGATTCTTCTTTAACCACTTTTTTCGTTTCTGCACTCTCCGTGGTGGATGCTGTTGTTTTGCTTTTGGATTCGCTGGTTGAAGGTTTTTTGGCTGTTGAACTTGCAGGCTTACTGACGACTTCTTTGTTTTCGACCTGAAAACAAAAAGTCATTGAAGTTACATGTTTGAATCACAAGCAATTCCTCAATTTAATGCGAATTCTGTAACAAAAGTCACTCACCTTTTTAGTTTCTGTTGCTTTCTTTGTTGACGTTGTTGAAGCTGATGGTTTTTTGCTGTGATCAGTTGAAGATTCTGTCGGCGTTTTGCTTGCTTTTTCAGAAGTCTTAGTTTCGGCTGGTTTACGTGCTTCACTTGTATCTCGTTTAGATGCTTCAGGTTTTTTGACTTCCTCTTTTTTCGATGAATTAGTTGAATTGGATGTTTTCGTTTGTTTGGGATCGATCACTGGCTTTTTGCTAGCATCACTAGTCACCGGTTTCTTGGCTTCCGTTGTACTGCCGCTCGGCTTCTTTGTTGCATCAGAACTTTTCGATGTTGTTTCTGTAGGCTTCTTTGTGGTTGATGTTGACGTTTTGGAGGCGTCGCTTGTAGTCGGCTTCTTTACTGGAGTTCCTGGAGTTTTCTGACCCGAATCAGCGGGCTTTTCTGAAGCACTTGTCTGTTTTTTAGTTGAATCTGCGGTTGTCGCTTTTTTTGCAGTTTCACTAAAAATATAATCATCGAATTTTGATCTCTTTTAAAATAAACTTACCTTGTTGTTTTCTTTGATGCCGTTTCTCCAGTCGATTTCTTGATACCAGTGGTTGTTGGAGCTTTCGAAGTAGTAGCGGTAGATGGCTTTTTGTCAACGGGAGCCGAAGTCTTTTTTGCAGTTTTGTCATCGACGGCAACAGTCGATTTTTTTGCAGTTTCTACGATTTTCTTATCTTTGACTGAAGCAGCGTTCCTTTTTGGCTCAACAATCTCGGGTTCTTCAAGATCTTCTGAATCTTCTAATTCGTCTTCGGATTCCCACCAATCTTCATCTTCGTATTCTGAATCATAGTCTTCATCTTCCAAATCGCTTTCAGGATCCTCGATCTTATTTGATTGCACAACCTAAACATTTGGTAATAGCAATTTCAAAGTGCTATAAAACAACAGAAAATTCACTTACCGCATTTGGATCGATTAGACCTGAAAATTGAACAAGAATAATCCAAACAATAGCTTTCACTTACGCAGAAACTCTTCCATAGTATTTGCTTCAACCGATTCCTCAAAGTCATAGTAATTCTGAAATTTATGATTCTGGACGAAGTCCTACAGATTCTTACTCCAAGATACTCTTCGTTGTAGAAGATTTGTGGCGGTAGTGGTAGTCCTGAATGCCGAGAGTTGATAGCCTTTTCACGCATGAACTCTCGCTCATTCTCATTACTTCGCACTAGAACACGACGTGTAAACCAGATTGACTGACGAACTAACCGGTAATGTCAATTTCCTTAAACGGTATTCCATTTCCATTCAATAGCATCAGCATTCGCATTTGTTGTTTTCGAATCTAAAATCAAAGTAAACGAAACGAACTGCCATCTCACCTCCGTATTCGCAGTGATCGATGCGACATAGACTTTGAGTGGAATGGAATTTGAATTTGATGTTACGGGAGTTTCGGCCATTCTGAGGATTAGAAAATCTCAATCAACAGTCACAACAACAAACGGTATGTGAAGCACGCAAAAGAAGTTCGAGAAAAGTCATAAAAAACTCGCTTTCAACTCAAAGAGAACAAAAAGAACCGATCGAGTTTGTTTACTGCTCAGAAACAATAGAAACCCAATGGATTGCTCGTCCAACTTGTCATACCAACAGGAACGTGAGTTCGTTGGAACTCGAGAATTTGCATATGTCAATTAAATGATTTAGGACTTTGTTGGGTAGTTTGAAATCCAGTGCATTGCAGGTGTGTGAATAAGCAGTGAAATAGAGAGATCGAGACAAATGGGCAAAACGATGAGCAGTCAAAGAGGGGGCGGACGACTTTTCCCGACAAATGCCGAATTGGCCCCGTAAAAGCGACCCGATCAGCTTTTTCTTTGCGATTCACGTTACGTCTTTTAAACGGACAAATCCTTAAGGCCGATGACCTTATTGCTTTTTTGCGTTTCATGAGCCACAGATTTTATAGACAACCGGTTTTTGTGCTTCTCCAGATATTGCAACTGATTCAATTCTTTATTCACTGCTGATCGTAATTGATCAACAAGTTCCTTAATGACTACAAACGCGACGACCAATCGTGTTCTTGAGTCTGTATAACGGTGTTTGCGGAAGGTGCTGCTGACGATTCTGGTTTTACTCGCTCATTGTAAGATGGCCATTTTGGTTGTATCTAATCACGAATCGTTAAGAGCGATTACAAACGTTACCTTGAAAAGCTCATGCCAATGCTAAATACTCAAATCAACTTCTTTTTCTCAACTACACTTACCACACCACGATTTCTAAACTTAATCCAGTTGTAAGCGGCGAACACCGGAAATGCAAATAGCGGTACGATCGTTATTGTCCAACCCATACCGATGCACCAGTGAGGCAAAACGTAAAGACGATTTCCCTTTCCGTAGCTAAACGTTCTTTCATCTCGTTTATTTGTTTTTCAAAAACTTACGTAAGATCATTAGTAATTTGAGTCATTAAGGCAAAAACAAAAATCACAATTGAAAGCAACGGAGCAATAAATCGCCACACAAAAACCACGTAATCTAAACAGAAGACTTAATCGAACTGTGTGTTAACTCACGGCCAGTTGGTCCAAAGATTTCACTAAGCTTATTTCTAGCAGGACCGATCATTGAGCGCAAATCGAGAATGTAATTTTGAGTACCGTAGATGTAACAAACGGAAACCACTTCCATGAAGACCACAACCTCAAGCGAAAACGACGATGCATAATCGTTGAAGATGTTAAAATAATAGATTCCGTTCTAAACTCTTATTCAATTGAAGACTCGAAGAATTGTCCAACCCGAGTGCACATGATGAAACCACAACAATATAGGAATCCACAAACAGCAAAAGTTGTTGTGACTTTTCCTGAAACAAAATTAGAAAACCACGAAAGATTTGGAGCTCAAACTTTCTAAAAGAGCGGGAAACTGTTCTTTCAATCCGCCAATTATAATTTCTCCGTAACCTAAAATCAAACAGTTGATCTTATCATACAATTGTTCTAATGACCAAATTGCGTTGACACACCCAGAATCCAAATCATAGTAAAAAATAAGAGAGCCCATAGAGATGTTAATGGCATACGTGAGAGTGCTTCCTACAACAACAATTAGTTGGTAAAAAGATCAAAATTCACTTACGGGATATGCGATAAATGCTAGACCAGTTCCACTCTGGATGACTGTATCAATTGGCAGATTCAGTTGTTTAGCCATGAATCCAAGTACAGTGAACACTGCAGTACCACCTGTAACAGAATCAACGTTTATTTGGCTAAGGAGTCGGATGAAGAGTTCCCCTCGGATCGCTCTTCCTTTATATGCGGCGGTTTGGGCGGCGATTTTAGCGCTCAAACCATCGCCGAAAGGCGCGCAAATTCGAAGGGGTTCATCGAGATTCTTTGACAAACCTAACAAACTCATTATTGCGTCGAATAGAGTGATAAGGGCTGCGTCTGTTTGGAAATTAACAGTAGAAAGCACAGATAAAAACCTTTGTAGCAATTATGATCTCGACGATTATAACTCGCCAATGCAATTATACCACCAAAACCAATAGACAACGAGTAAGAAACATGAGTGGCTGCTGCTCTCCAACACTTAGAAATTATTTGACATTACAGTAGAAATTCTAAAACGTACTGCTGGGTCGAAGACACGACTAAAATCGGGCTTCTGAAATCAAGCTCACAAATAACTTGAATCATTCTCCGCTAACCAGCAGATAAAAGTCCATTCCAATATCCGATCCCGGAAGTCTAAACGACAGTATGCAACAAATTGAATCTTCAACCTACGTTATTCCACGAATAAACAAAATCAAGACAATCTAAAAGGTTTTTTATTGGGCCTTCTTGTTTGCTAACTTACAACATAAGGCACTGTAGCTGTGATATACGAAAGACGACCGATAATCTTAACGCCTTTGCACAACGATGTGGCGGTAATCAGCCATGCAATGAAATAAGCAATAACCAATTTGATATTTACGCCTCCAAATCCCTCGAGTGTTGGAGCTCGTTCGAGAACATAGTTCCTGAACATTGTTATACAGAGATCATTTTGAAATGTTGACAAACTCGAAAAACTCTTCAGCTGGTGAAACGGGTGCTAATTTTGTTAGAGTCCAATTGCGTAATTGCCATGCCGTCTGATCACTCGTTGCATGACATGTGTAATTGAAAAAGAATGCGGAAATTGTACGATTGGCAGCTTCAGAGAGCTCTTTCGTACAACGGTCATCTTCAATTGATGATTGGCAGTCTAAATTTTAGGTGAATGACAAGAACAGCGGTTTTTAATCTCACAAATTGTGTTAAACGAATTCATGCACGACGACCAGTCATTCGCATGACCGCGTATCTAAAACGACTTCGTTTTTGCGTCTAATCACTTTACTTACAATAGTGAACAGATAGATAATCGACCATGCCACAACCTTAAAACTTGAATAATAATAGTTAACCATTTACTCTTTACCATATTGTAATAAATGCATACCAGTACCGATAGAAGTACCATTGCCCATCTGAAAGCAGTTTTCAATTAGAATCGAATAGAAACTTCGAATGATTACCCAACACCTTGAAGTACAGGACGAATTCGACCTGCAACTTTGCTTTGATTAAATATTCTATAAATCTTGTAAATAGACTGGAAAATTGAAAAGTTTTTTATATGTTACTGCAATACTGTTAGATTTGATTTTCTACAAACCGTAAACTATAGCAGGTGATGTTCTGTAAGAATTGTAATAGAATCCCGAAACCTTTGATATCTTACCTGGCGAATTGGCCCAATGATAACTCGAAGTAAAGCAACTAAATCTCGATCTTGACTTGAAATTATTCGCAATTTCATACCGGAAATCCAACCAGAAACGAACAAAGAAAGTAGGGAATCAGAAAGGCACCACCCCCTTGTTCATCTATGAATCAAACCATTAAAAGTGTTTCTTTGTTTGTTCTACCTACATGCTAATGCCGGAAATCGCCAAATGTTTCCAAGTCATGAAACTTGCTCGTTAATCTACGAAAGCAATCAAACTCACCAACAGCATATGAGGTCACAGTGAAGAGAAATTGAGATTTCGATGCCCAAGTTGGACGTCGCAGTTCGCGCAGATCATGTTTCGAGAGTTGTGGTTCATTCATTCTTGCTGATGGGAAGCAAATGAAACAGTCGAGAGAAAGTTGATGTTCGACATAAACCCAAAGTAGAATTATGCAAAGCCATCGACGATTCCCTTTTGAGTATTGATCAAAATCAGGAATTAAGATCTGCATGATGATGAAGACCGTGAACGATTGGGATTTTCAATTCGGAGAATGTTCTATTTATTGTGCTATACTTTGAAATCAACGTTAAATTTGGTTATATTTTGCAAACATTCCTGGAAGATGGATTATTCATTACTCACATTGATGTAAACACTAAAAAGCAGGAAGACAATCGGATAATCCGGCAGATATGTTTTCCCTTCGGATGTTTTCTTTCATTAAAGATCAGAAGTTGAAGACTAAAGTTGTTAATAGAAGAGCTGGTTCATTTGGTTACATAAACAAAGAACCTTCAACTGAGATTGTTAACACAAAGAAGTATGGAGAACTCGTCTTACACACAACTTTTTTGCTATTAATTTGTTAATCAATAGGTGCTCACGAGATGGCTGTTCATTTTGTAGTTCTTGTAATTGCACCAATGATGAGATTATTCGCTTTATTTCATTGTACGATAAGTTAATGGACAAGAAGTACATTTCGACGTATGGCGTTTGAAGACAATGCAAATGAAGTCGAATAATCGTCTGTTCTTATAAACCACGTAAAGCACGTTCACGCAATGCGTCACTTAATTGTGCCAATCGTGATCGTAATTCCAATTCGTCAATCTCGGCGTCGGTCAACAGAAGTTCGTTAGTTAGTTTGCTTTTTTGTGTTTCATCGTCCATGTACTAAATGTAATAAAAGATTTTAAGAAGACTTAATAAACGACTTACACGTGGTCCACGATTGCGTGGTTTATCATCGTCCGACAAGATAATCAACGGCTCGGAGTTGGCTTTGTGAATAAGGTTTTGCAAAAGACGAGCCGAAGGTCCCGGACGATGAGCTGCAAGGCGACGAGGCTCGGAACGACGAGGTCGTGAAAGAACTCGATCTTCGTTCAAAAGTTCGCTAGGCACAAGAACAAACGGTTCCTCAACGGCGGCAGCAGCTGCTTTTGTATCGTACTTATCCAATTCTTTTTGAAGCACTTCAGCCAAGCGAACTAATTCGTCATCCGAAAAATCTGAAATAAAAAACGTCAAACTTTGCTAATTGAGGGGGGTTTAAGGTCAACAAATGTCTCGGGTTTTTTTGACCTCTAGTTGTTTGGCAATAGACTGTGATAATTAGCTCTTTGTTGTTCACATCCCACACAAGACAATTATCTTTCTGTTTTGCACTTACCCGAAAGATCCAAGTGTAAACCCATATCGTTGTTTTTTTCCGCTTTTTCGCCCTCAAGAAGATTCTTGGATTTGCCTAAACACAATCAAAAGTCATGAGTTACTAGCACAAAAACAACGCACCCTCACCACTTGCTCGTTTCTCGGCATTGTCACCATTCTCCAGCTGAAAGAATACGGTAGTTGGTAAGAAAGGAACATGGAATATGTAATGAGGACGAACAAATTGAATCAATTCAGTCGGCTTGCGTGCGTGCTTTAATTAACTCAAAGGCAACAGCGCTTGTTATTACCGCCATCGTTGTTAGAGATAAAAAACCATAAGGTAAAAGAAAAACGACCCTCTGAAGTGCATCATTCTTGTTTTCATTGCACTTTCGCTTTTTTATACTCGTATTCATTACTATCGTTAATGCGAGTAACTAACCATTGGTGCCGAGTGAACTAGGATGATCATCAAACAGACGAATAAAACGGAACGCATCATTTTATCTGCAAACTAAAGAGTCAGAACCAAGTTTGGATGTTCGTTCATGCACATTAAATAAAGAAGAATAAAATGAATGTTGAAGCGAGAATAATCGCGGAATGGCGAATTTGGTCCAAATGCCATCGGCAACCATTTGGCTCCGCCCAGTTGGTTCTCAACAAACGCCCCGCATTCACGTAATAATCTTCATGAACGAATCCATGAGTGCTCAAGCAAACGATTCGTTCGTTTGCTTAATCCGCTTAAACAACTAAAAACCGACGTCTTGATCCTTAGCTGGATACAAACGTAATTGATCCCTATGGATTAACGAATCCCTACTGTTTGTAAGAGGTCCTTTGAATTGTTCAAAAACATTAAACTGACTAAAATCTGCGGCCGCTTAACGCGGAGAAACCTCGGAGTGAGTAGTTTCCGAATTTCTGCAGAATACGGTCAGATTACAGATGTTGACGAATGATTTCATGAACGAGATTCAAACGTAAACTTCGGGGTTTCTTTGTTATTTTGAGACTACTGTGCTTTTTAAGCACTGCGCTGTTCAATCCTATAATCGATGGAAAGATAACTTAGTTTCGGTGTGCAGATTTCACTGAAACACTTGAGTCATTTATTTCTTAATATCAAGGACTTCTAGCCGTTAACTAATCTTTTTGTTTTTTCAGGAATGTCGACTGCAAAACGGAAGGTTGACAGTTATGATCCGTACGTCGTTTTGGGCCTCTCACACGGGAGTTCGAATACCGAGATCGACAAGGCGTTCAAAAAATTGGCGTTGAAATGGCATCCGGATAAGAATGCGGACAATGTGGAGGTGGCAGCCAAAAAGTTCATTGAGATCTACAAAGCCTACGATTTCCTGAAGGACGAAACCAAGAAGACCGAGTTCGACGAGACGGCGGCGGCCAAGAAACAACGAGCAGCGTACGACGATCAACGAAAAGCTGCGAGCACGGCAAAACGACAATATTTTCTGGACAAATTGGAGGAGAAGGAACGTGCTTTCAAGAACAAACAAAAACCGAAACCGACAAAATCTCGTTCATCAACTGACGAAGTGGACAAGGCACTTCTTCGAAGACTACGAGCTGAAGGCGCCGAACTTTTGCGCAAAATGGCCGAACAGATGGCAAACGAGGAAGCGAAACAACACAAAGCTGCAACCGATGCAGCCAAACAAGCGGCCGATCAGAAGAACGCTGCAGCCGATCCGTACGGTATGAGCGCGGCCGAGTTGGCAGCTTTGGAAGCTGAAGTTCTTGGTTCCTGACAACTTGTCAGTTTTTGTTCTTAATCTATGTTCTACATTATGGTTGTGTAAATAAAACTCGTCGACTTTCATAAATTTATTGTGATTGTTCATGGTTTGTATCCACCTTTACTGTCCTAGCTTTCAACTTTCGATTCCATTGTTATTTTCAGACATTTGTTATGACTGTTGAGGATCAATCGAAAACGGAAGCTGATGCCGTTGAGAAAACCGAAAATGAGTTGGCGGCGTTGAGTGTGAAAGACAAGCGGACGAATATTGTGAATCACGAGTTACCAGAACGTAAATGCAATGGAAAGATTTCCATCGAATTGGGCGACATAACCCAACACAATCTCATGGTTAGTTGACTTCTTTCGTTTTTGTTATTTGGTTTCTTCAGCAAGTAAAACGTTTGAACGAAGCTGTGTTTCCGGTCACTTACAATGAACGGTATGTTTCGGTGGAAGAACAAGCCTCTAGTCGTTGTTTCAGTTTCTATCAAGAAGTTGTAGAGCGATCCGAATTGGCGAAAATCGTCTACTTTAATGACTGTGTTGTTGGTGCCGTTTGTTGTCGTCTGGAAACGAAAGACAACGAAAAGAAGTTGTACATCATGACTCTTGGGGTACTGGCACCGTATCGTCGATTTGGAATCGGTGGAATGCTGTTGAATTACGTGCTTGGATTATGTGATCGTGATCCACAAATTAAAAATGTTGCTCTTCACGTTCAGGTAACTCGAAGTACGAGGTTTCTTGTGTAACTGTTGGTTTAGATAAACAACGAAAGTGCCCTCAACTTTTACGAAAATTTTGGTTTCAAGAAATCCGGAACAATTGATAAAGTAAGTAGACTGTTGGTTTCGAACTAATTTCTTCGTTTAGTACTACAAAAAGATCGAACCCAACGCGGCGTTTCTTGTCGAGAAATCGGTTAACTCCTTCGATGATTAGTTCTCTTGATTTGTTTTCGTTGTAAACCGAACAGTTGATTTTGTTGTTTTGCTATTAAACTACGCGTTTATTCTTTTTTCACGTGTTTTGACTTTTTCTGCATTCCACAACAGGACCAATAGTAGACAATAAAAAGTTTGTAGGAAATCCAACCGGCTAGTATTGGGGTTACAAGAGCAAAAGGAATGATGATGTCAAGACAATAGTATTGTATGAAATTAAGAGTTGCGACATTCAAATCAACCGAGTTGTTTAAAACAAAACGATTCCAACGAATGATTTTCTCTTCTGCCGTGAATGGTTTGCTCTTTAGAAGCTTTTGGAACTTGCGAGCAGCAATGAGATAACTAAACATCCAATTATGTTGATTGTGTTGTAATACTTGCCTTGTGTTATTTAACACTGTGCTAATTCGTTCAGCAAGGATTTCAGCTCGAACTTCTGACTTCTTTACAATCAATCCAATACCACGTACTTTTGCCAAATTTGCGTTACGCAGTTGATCCGCGAATGTGGGTAACAAAACGACGGGAACAGCAGCGTAGAGACTTTCGCTTAGACTGTTATAGCCCGCATGAGTTAGAAACGCAGTGATCTTCCCTGATTCTTAACACAAAATATGTCAATTTGCTTACTTCACGTACTCAAAAGTTCATTTTGGGGTAGCCACTTTTTGATGAGCACATTGCTTGGTGTCCGCACATCTGTTCCATCGTACTTCCAAATAAAACGAACATCTTTCATTAAATCAAACAACTTGACAAATTCGTCTTTCCACTCTCTAGGCATTTGGGTTGAGTTAGCCACGGAACCCAACGAAAGTAAAACTGTTGGATGATTGTCAATAAAGTGAACGTATTCCTAGAGACAAATTATATGATTATGACGGCTGCTTACTGAATCAATTTCCAGCTTTTTGTTTTCTTGGTCTTGTCCTAACCCACCGATATAAACAATTTTGTGACTAATAAGCCGTGGGTAGTTGAACATTTCTTCGTCATTCACGAGACATAGCTCTGCTTCACGACTCAATTGTTGAGCACTCGGAAAATCTGAGCCAAAATAAGATTGATAGAGGACATCCAACTTATTCAGAGCGTAATCTTCGGTACTTTCCATCAATGAAAGAAACAAGTTCATTGCTCTTTCCAAATATGTCATTTGATCAGAAAAAGATGATAACCACGCTGAAAGTCAAACAATCTTACTTGAGTTTAACTCACTACTTACACGGTGTTATTGAGGCCATCGGCGGGATACCCGAAAAATGCGCCAAACTTCGTCCCAACGATGCACTTGAAAAACGAATATAACGAACATTCAAATAACGAGCCACAGCCAATGGGAAATGCTGATGATGATTGACATAAAACAAATCGAAATCCTCGTTGCGTAGTTCTCGCAAAAACGTTTCATTTGACAAAATGACTAAATCACAGTCAGTCAAGTGCTGTAGAGGACTTACCGTTGGACGAAACGTTGAGAAGTTGATGGAACTTTTTGGCAAATTCGATATAAATTGGAGATAACAATCCATGGTCCTCGAAAATTACTCGTTGTTCTATACGATAGAACTCGTAGAAAACCTCCGATTGTCCATCAAGAGCGTCCAAGCGAATTTCACGAAAGTTCCCTCGACTTAACGTGGCTTCAGGATTCAACTAAAGATGGGTCAGCGAAATCTATGAAGTCGATTTACTTGTGCACGAATCAGAACAATATTGTGACCATCGTTTCGTAAAACTTCGGCCAACTGTGTTCCAAAGACTATTTGGCTGTTACTCAAGGTCGAGAGAAAAATCCCGATCTTTTCGGTTTTGAGTGCTGGAATTAAAAGTAAGAGAAAACTTAATACTCCAATATGCTTTATTTTTGTCATCGTTGAATATCGAACTGAAAACTCCCGTTGAATGCTTACAACTTCTTATCATTTTTTCATAAACTAGAGGTTAGATAAGGAATAGTGTGCTAACTATAAAACTCATTTACTCATATTTTCGTTAAACAATAGAAATATTTCGAGATGAAAACTTTTTCGTTTTTAACGTTTCTACAACAAATTAGCTGAAGCGGTCGATGAAATCTATGAGGTCGCTTTCTGTTCGCCTGCTTCCAAATCAGACGGCGAAATTTGGTGTTGACGTTGACGTACGGATGCCCGATTTTGTTTGTTTGCTCGAGATATCCATGTGTCTAAAGGAGAGAAAGATGAGTGCAAAATACTCTTGTAATTAACCTAATGTCCATGGTGCTGGACTTGCAGAACAGAAAATACAGAAGAAGCCATTCGTGATGATCAAACAACCCGCATGAATCCAAAGGACGATTGCCCAATTCTCTGAAACGACTTTCGTTTATGATTGTGTTTGTTCTAAACAATTACCAGGTAAATTTTCAGGTGCAATTATTTCGTTTACTGAAAATAAATTTGTGAATGTAATTTGCCGGTTTGGAGTGCCGGCGGACAGATGCGTTTGCAAGTAACTTACGGAGTGGCACAATAAGCATACAAACACAATTGAGAAACGATACCAACGCCATTGTGAAATGAGAATGTTGTCGAGATACCATTTGAGAACTTTTGTAGAAACCGCCCGAATTGAAACCCAAAATGCACGTCGAGGTCAGGAGTACAATCTGAATGTCAATAAAATCGCTGTTCAATTGATGGTGAGAATTACCAAACAAAGTGATGGCTGATCGACTGGATCAAGCAATGCGAGTACGATGAACAAAACGCCCATCATTCCGCAAGAAAGTGAGTTGTAAATACGCAATTTCCAAACGTCGCTCACAATCCTAAAAATCCAGTTGCCATTTTGTACGTAACACCCACGTGATTTTGTCGGAACTTTGACCGGCAACGAGTTTAATCACAAACATGATGATTGGAGAAATCTACAGATATTAACATATCTTCTTCATTGCTAGGGACTTACCGCCGATGCCATGCCCGTTTGTTCGACCGGTAGGAACAACACTTTGTTGATGTACTACAACAGCCTTTGTTATCCTCTTACTAGAGAACAGAACTTACAGTTGGCATGAACTGAAGGGACAATTGCGTGCCCATGAAATTACCGAACGCAGCAACAAGTACCGCCCAAATAGCTGGATCGCGGAAGAACGCGTCGTAGGGTACTTTCTTGGATTTCTTTTGTCGATTTGGACCGCTGTAAATCGAACCTTTGCCAAACATCACTTTGACCAGTTCACGACGTTTCATCAACGGATGTTTCGATGGACTGTTGCGATGATAGAAAATGAAAATGAGGAAGAGAATTACAGAAATTATCCCATGAATACTAAAGAATTCATTCGTTTGTGTATCAGATTGTTTGCTTACTAAAAGATTGATGGCCAACCCCAATCCGAAACACACAACTCTGCGGACAACGGCATTGTAAAGATTGGAGCAATCTGTAAACAAGTTAGTTTGACAAGAACTCGATTTACTGACTTGAAGAAAACTCGAAAGAATTGCAATAAAGATTCCATTTTGTTTTAATGTTGACCAATGGGACGTGATGCTTCCCATCTGAAAATAAACTTTAATGGTACCTTCTTGCTTTGTTATTAACATACTACTGGCAAACAAGCTGAGAATCCAACACCTATATTAGAATGATTGAGAGATCTGTGTATAAGTTGAAATACCTTGAAAAACACGCATAATAAAAACAGCGACAAATCCAATGCTGGTACTCAATGGAAACAGCAATGTGGCAATAGCTGAAACAAAACCAAGACCTCCAAAAACCATTCTGAACATCATCAGATGTAAATATTTTGATCAAAATAAGTTCACCTTGAACCAAATTTGTTCAATGCAATTGTCATCGGGAAAACAGCTAACAGCGATCCAACGGCTACTGCCATGAAAAGTGCACTTCGTTGTCCAGAAGAATAATCCAAATCTTCGCGATATCCACTTGCTTGAATTTCCTTTAGTGTCATCGATGTGTAATTCTGAGGTCGTTCTCCGGCCATACAAATGAAACTTTAAATGAGTTTTATAGACATTGTTCAATTGTAACCTACGCAAAGTTATACGTTAAGATGTTACTAAGAATTGAAGATAAGCACAAAGTTGAAATAATCATAATCGTGAATCGAATCTTAATTGGATAGATTATTAGACTGTTTCCTTTTTTAACCCACTTGATTGCCAAAAATACAATTATCGGCGATCTCTTCTTCTTCATCGACATCTTCTTTTCGTTGAGCATTGATTGTGTTCATAATACGCTTAGAGAGCTATAAATAAGAAAGAGTTAGTAAGTTCAAATTAAGTGATCGTACCTGTCGTCTTAATTGCTTACGATTTCTTCTGTCTTTTGATCGCTCTTTCTTCTCCTTGTTCTCATCTTCTTTGTCATCTTCGGTCGGTTGAGGCTCGTTCGTTTCACCAGCCAAATTGTTCGAAGTTGACGTCTGTGGTGGACGAATGAAGTCTCCAGTTACTGGATCCATTCCCTCCAAACCTCCTTCAGTGCGCTCATTAGCTGATGGCTTCTCTTCAACGTCATTGGCATGCTCGACCATCTCACCGTATTTGGCCAGTTCGCCGACATCCAAAGAATCTACTTCTTCAACGGACTTTCTCTTCTCTTTGTCCGACATTGCACGTTTCAAAATGAAATGGAAAAATCAAATCACGAGCAAATTTGGAAGCTAACACTTTTTTGACAACAATCGATCGTTTCTCGTCGCTTTTCCATGAGGTCGATCCGCTTTAAACAAATGGGACGTATTTCATGTTATTATTATGCAATTTTAATCACGCGACTTCTGACGATTCTAGAGCTATGTTAAACGTGGTTTGTCCCTCGAACCTGTTTTCCGAACTCTTCGACGATTCGAAATGCAGATTAACACTCAGTGAGGGCTTCGCAGCGTGGAAAGTGATTTCGAATGCAAATCTCTGGACAGTGTGGGGAATCCCACTGACTTATTGCCATTCAACGGTGTTAACTGTTTGTCTTTGATCTTTTCGTCCTGACTCACAACCTTTTGTTTTTGTGCACTTCGACTCTCGTGTTCATCTGTCGAGCCACTTAAACACAGTTGTACGTTGTTTGCGTTCAAATTTTGAAATGTGCACAGAAACCGTTATAATATAAGGATAACGTGCAAAGTTGCACTTCATAGATAATATGTTCAAAGCAAACATACACCGATAATCTTCATATTTCAATAAAAACACTTAAAGACGTGACGTAGAATGAGAACACGCTTTGTGATTTATTGCTCTTCAATCCTCAAACAATAAATGTTTAACTAAGTAGAGATCATCCAACTTTCCATTCTTCACCCACGCATAAAATCGTTCGAAATTCACCTCCTTGAAAGTCCACGGTTTTTCATTCTTATTCGTAATCAACAGTGCATTTGCTGATTGTGATCGAAGCAAAGAGGAACTAGACGATTTTTTCACTCGTTTTCTATCACTTCTAAAAATGAATTAATCAAAGGCATGAGTTGTTCTTAGCTACCCCGTACTGATTACATCTCGTTCATAGACATCAGCAAATTTGAATTTGCTCCGATTTTTTAGTTTCGCTTCTTTGACTTTCGAATCCTGACTTCCGTTGGTGCTCGGCTTGTAGTTCGGTTCCATCCTTCATACGATACCTTTCGTTTGAAACATTGCAACTTACCAGTCTTCGTAGAAATCATCGTGAGCTCGATCCAAATCTTCGCGCAGCTTCCGATGTTTGATCTTATTATTTTGGAACATAGCATCGAGATTAGTAGGAACCAATATGAACGTATTAATGTTCAAAAAATATAAAATAGCTGTTTGGGCGTTTGCTTAGCGACAATAGTTGTTACGCGTTGATAAATAGACCAACGACATAAATTTGTTTCTGTTTAATATCGTTTCTACAAACTCCGTGAAAAGCGTTTATTTCACAGCAACGAGAGAACCAACAGTTATCTCCATGAAAACAATTGTCTTTTAGAATGTCTACAGGATAAAGGGCCTTTGGATTAGTTTAAGGGTTGAAAATCAACAGATGATACGAACAACTAATAGATTATGCTCGTTTCGGAGAAGTGAGTTTACATACGATAGCAAAGTGATCGGAGGGAAATCGTTTCACATCTTTACGACGTTCCGTGCCGGCCAAATGAAATTGCACCTTCTGATAGGGACCGCTGTAGTAGAAACGATCGAAACGTCTACGCAAATTGGGTTTGAGATTCTTATTGTCATTCAATTTGCAGTCCCACGTGTACTTCTGAAGCTTGTCTTCACCAGCCGCAATCCACGCGTCTTTCACATTTGGTGGAACTTTTGAAACCTTAAAAGTTGCGAACAATAAACGTTAAATCGATTGACAGCAAACCTCCGGATCCAACAAATTCAAATCGCCGCCAAAGATACAGAGAGCATTCGGATCGGCGGAATACACTCGCATCTTATCCATAGCTTGAACGAACTGTTCGCGACGAGTTTTCGTATGATCCCACATGCTTTCCAAATGACTGTTGATCAAACGCACTTTCAAACCTTTCCATTGGCCCTGAATTCGAAATTGGATAAAATAACTGGAAAAACTACAAACCTCAACACAAAGCATGTTACGACCCATGATACTATGTCCAAATCCGATAACATCCGTTTTCTTGATCTTCACACATTTACTAACGGCAGTCATTGTGTAGTATGGGTATTCAGAGTGTGGTTGAGCAGAAAAAATGTGGTACATGGATCCCAATGTATTTCGCAGTTTTCCTTCGATTGCTGGAACGATTTCCTGGAAGAAAACGATGTCTGGGTTGATGCTGCAAATTTAGTTGTTATGTATTTTCATTCTACGCTGTTTACTTAGCAACAACGTGAAGAGCGGCAGTAAAACGTGCATTCAAAACCACTTCATCTAAGCCATCAACGTTGTAACTCATGACTGTAATTTCTTGTGGATACTCTTCGCTATCTTCGGTTGCTGGAACTTGTGCAACAGCTTTTGATGATGATAAGATCATAACATCATCATCGCCATCTTTCTCCGCAATAACACGTTTACTCGATGACGCTTCTACGTGTGTGTCGTCAAGAGCTCGTTTACGTGAACCCTCTTCTATAAAAGTCGAAGATTCTTGAGCATTTGCTTTACTTTTGGACTCCTCAGCCGCGAGTACTTCGTTAATAATGCAATCTAAACGAAAATGTTGACAATAGAGAAACGAAAACTCACCGGGTAAATCGCCAGAACTTGGATCCATATAGTAGCGAAAGACCGCTTCCTAAATATCAACAATGACAGTTAGCATGAACAAGAAAAACTTACTTCAAGATTGTAATCTACATCTTGGAGAATCGAATGGGCGAGTGCTTCGTTGGTGTTCGTAATCTCCGCAAACTGTTTGATTGCATTCTCGCATTCTTGATTTGATTTGCTGGTCATTGAAATGAATGAGAATCTGGACACAAATTGCAATTAAGTAAGACTTACACTAAACGATTTCAACATTTAAATCAAGCAACGAAAATAATTTTCCGTTTCATGTCGCGTTTTTGGTCTCAAGACGTTTGTTTCGTTGGCCGTCAAAGTGTAGCGCTTTTTTAGCCAACGTGTTGCCAAATCAACGGGATTTTACGAACTAAACCAACGATCATCTTCCGAAATGCAGGTGATTCAAGTCCTCAACAACCTCTACACTCAATACCAAAAGTCGACACCTCGTCGCTTGAAACTAATCGACGCGTATTTGGGATACATTCTGGTGGTTGGAATCGTTCAGTTTGTTTACGGCGTTTTGTTCGGTACTTTTCCGTTCAATGCTTTCATCTCTGGTTTTGTGTCCACGGTTACTTCGTTCATTCTTGCTGGTAAGTTCGCTTTGGCTATTGAAGATCTTTTGACGATTTCAGTTGGTTTGCGAATTCAAGTGAATCCGGAGAACAAAGACCAGTTTGTGAACATCACAGCCGAACGTGCCTTCGGTGACTTTATTTTCGCGCATATCGTTCTGCACTTGGTGGTCGCAAACTTCCTCGGATGAGTGGACAGTTCAATCGATTCGTATTTTAAGTTATTTGTTATTGTTAAAGCAATGGGTATGCCTAGCCCAAAAGATAATAAACGAACTTAATTGGATCTTGAGATTCGTAAATGAAATACGTTTCTTCGTTGACATATTTTCTTTTAAACTATTCAATCAGTAATTGAGATCATTTTCGATGAGCGATAAGAGCGATCACGAAGAAGAAGTGTTACAAGATGAACAGAGATCAGATCATGAAACAGAAGAGGGACAGACAATCCAGAAGTTGTTGAATGGAAAGGATCCGGAGAAGAAGACGGGAGTTGTTTATTTAAGTTTTATTCCGCCTCTTTTCACAGCAAGCAAAATTCGCACCGTGTTATCAAACTACGGTGAAATCGGTAGAATATTCCTTCAAGTAAGCGAATGATTGTAGGTAGTAATCAACTGCTTTAGGCTGAGAAGAACGGGGCGTCGAGTAAGCTTCGCAAGTATACTGAAGGATGGGTGGAGTTCAAAAAGAAACGTGTAGCCAAGGAAGTTGCTGAACGCCTCAACAATCAGCAAGTCGGTGGAAAACGTCGAACAGCCGCTTACGATACGCTTTGGAGTATGAAGTTAGGAATACATCTATGTACTTTTTACAATCATTTCAATTGCAGATATCTCAACGGCTTCAAATGGTCACATTTATTGGAACAATTGACGTACGAACGGCGAATCGAAGAGCAACGAATGCGAATCGAAATCACTCAGGCAAGACGTCAAGCTCGGCATTTTATCGATCAAGTGGAGAAGGGCGAGAAAATCAAGAAGCTTGAAGAGAAAGTAAGTTGACTCTTCCAGCAACATTTACTACTGTTTTGAAGGTTTTAAGTAAAGGTGGAACGTGGACACGCGAAGAAAAACGACAAGTGAATCAGAAACCCGTGAAAAAGAAGTCCAAAACAAAACGACCGTCCGCGTTGAACGAGGGAGAACAAACTGGACTTCTGCACTTGATCTTCGACAAAAAGAACGCTGATTGATTCGATAGTTTTTATTGTACAATTTTTGTTGAATTTATTTCCGTAATACATAAATGAATTTAAGAGCTGATTAGGATAAAGTATTTGAGGGATGACGATTTCAATAAGCAAGAGACGCTTCTTTATATTCACTGCTATCATTTGAGAACAACTCTTCCAGTTTCCATTGTAAAGTCTCGAATGTGGGCCGGCGCATAGGTTCGTGATGCCAACAATCGAGCATGATTTCTAAAAGAAGTAGTTTCTTTCTTGCAAATGTTTTAATACGTACGATATAACATCGGTGGTGTGCTTGGGGGACAAGGCATTCGATAGCCGTGAGCTAACTTTTGAAGAACCTCTGCATTAGTCAAACCGGGATAGGGAATACAACCGTAAGTCATAAGTTCAGTCAACAGAATTCCAAACGACCACACATCCGATTTGATAGTGAATTTGTTGTAATTGGCGGCTTCAGGTCTTGAAAAAAGAAGAATGGTTTGGTAATACAAATTCGTTAAAAAGAACTAAGAAACAAACTTACGCAGTCCACTAAAAATAATGCGATTAGTCTTGAATTTTTGATGTCAACTTGCTTTTATTGGAAAACGTGCACCGACTCTCGCTTCGTATTCGTCTTCACGGATTAAACGTGTGAGTCCAAAATCAGCGATCTTTATGTTCATTGGATTTGAGATAAGAATGTTACGAGCAGCAAGATCTAAAGCACACTTTCAATTGAATCAATAATTTTTGGTTCTTACCTCGATGCACGTATCTTCGCTCTTCAAGATAAGCCATTCCACATGCAATTTGGGCAGCAATATCAACCAAATGACCGATCGTTGAATTACGACCACGACCTTGTAGAAAATGAAGCTAAAAACGTTCGTTAGCACACTCGTACAACATCTTTTTGAATGATGCATTTCGAGACAACTCACCAAATTCTCTTGCCTAAAACATCAAGGTATTAAGTAAGCGATCGAATACTCTCACATGAGTTCCGTTACGATCAAAATCGGCTCGTTTTTCGAACAGACGGCGATTAAACGCAAAAGTTTTGGATGTCGCATCTGAAAATGTCGTGAAAAGTTTATTCAATTATCGCAAATGATGTTTAATATTTGGAAAAACTCTTTGGTTAACCACCTACTTGCTTCATAATTTGCGCTTCGGCTAGAAAGTCCTGCACATCAGCTGTACCAGGCTTGAGCTTCTTCACGGCTACTGGATGTGTTCCATTATACCGAGCTTCCCACACTTCCCCGAATTGACCTTGGCCAATTTGGCATTTGAATTGAAGCAGACTTCGCGAAATTTCCCATTTATCATCGTACGTGAATGTTGTTGTCTGTGGAATGTCGAGTCGAGATGGCGGTTTGCCCAAGACAACACAGAGTCCATCAGCCTCACGACCATAGTAATTGACCAACTCATGTAACGATGCAAAAACTGTTCGTCGCGCAATGAAATAGCCGCCCTGATCTAATGGTCGAATACGATAATGTTTGACTGAATTTCCATCTCGAACTAAAACTTAAATTTTAGAACAACTCGATTGCATTGCAGTGTACCTGATAAAGAAAACTCGGAAGCTCGTGACCTAAAAGATCGCATTGAAGTTTGTTAATCGGCTTGTTCGAATATCTTACGATCTCTCAAAACTTACTCAGAGTCGCGTATCAAAAATGAGCCATGTTCGTTCATGTTTAATAGCAGCAATTTCTCAGCTTCAACTCGTCGAAGTTTACCAAAATACCTAAAAGTTAAGAATTAGATCGAAAACTATCATTACTATTACCATGGCTGAGCATCAATACTTTGGTCACGAGCAACATAATTTGATGGGATATAACCAGAACGATTGGTCGCCAACGAACGTGCGTACCACCAATCTCCCTGCATGTCATTCAACACTTCGAGAAGTTCGTTGCGTTTAAAACTCAGATCTTCATCAGTACGGGCGTCGTAATCGAACAAAGCAATGTAGAGATTTCCGGAGTTCGGCGCCGAATTGCCGCCGTTCCCACTGCTCACCGATGTCTTTCCGCTCTTGGATACTGAGCACGAAGGTTTCGGTTCATGAGGATATAAGACAACACCACCGGGCAATCCGTCGCCGTTCGATTGCAGTTGATGCGGAGTTACGGTCGTGTTCTGGAAAGCGTTACTGTTGGGACGAGGAGTCGAGGGCTTTTTGCCCAAACAATTTCCCATAACAATTGATTCTTCTCACTCCATCCACAAAGTTTTTCTTTCTGAAACAAACGTTGCGAAATAGCACCAATTCAAGATGATAACACGATCAATCGAAATGGACGATCGTTGCGAAAATCGTCGGTTCAAGTCGATGATTTCTCTCGGACTCTCAGCGAGATGTTGATAATCTCCGAGTATGCCGATCGCTCACGATTCCCTTCCACCAATCCGTGAGATTCTTACAATCGGCAAATCGGGTCAACGAAGATGCGTTGAACGTCGAACGCGACTTTCTAGCGGATTGCGCGATTAGAGCCAATTCGGGAAGATCTCATGCGCTCAACGGCACAAAAATCGTCCGTCAGTGGGAGACGCCAAAACAGGAACACAAAAGCTACCGATTCGCTGCTGCCCGTAGTTCGTTTAATGGTCGACGTAGACGGTCGATGCGCACAGCTCGTTATAGAGCAACGGCCTCGACAAGAAATAAGAACGCTTAAAGGAAAGTCGGCGACTCGTAACGCGCGAGAAACTGCGCTCCTATCGGCGTTAACGTTGCGAAAATCATCAGTTGACAAAACCGACTAAAAACTCGAAAGTTTCCGTTGGTCTGCAAAGTCCCGAAATTGACCGCTTTGTGCTCAAACAAAAACCGTTTAGCACTTTCGCATTGAGAGCCGCTTCTGCGCGCCTCGTGACTAATCGGTAGGTAACGAAGACAAAGGTCAAGAACAATCGTCGTTTATTTCACTCTTTCGAACATAAAATCTTTGCAACAAAAAGGTTTTTGTGAACACCGAAACAAAGGAACAACGACGGTGATCAAATAGAACTGTTCATGCAAGTGACTCTTCAGCGTCCATATCTTCTTCCTTGATCTCTTCCTCGATCATTTCGATTGTTTCAGCTTCGGCCACTGGTGCACGAATCAAATGCATCTTCTTTTTAGCCTGTGCCAGACGATTAGATTTGGTAATTAGTTTGCCCGGTTTCAACGAGTTGGTAATCAGCTGTGCGTATCGTCGGTGTTTGATGTTGTGAGCCTCCTGCATTACTTCGACTGAAAAACTCAACTTGTTGACGACTCAAGTAGAATCAAACTCACTCGCTTCTTTCCAAAGTTCTCGTTCGTATTTCGTCGGTTCATTTCGTCGTTGTTCCAAAGTCAAAACCGAATCGTTTGTGAGTTCTTTGCCTCGAAGTCGACGCGATGCTTTGGTCCACTTTGTTTTTCGTGGGTTTCGTTTCTTCTTGAACAGCTTGTTGCATTTGGAGCGGCAGAATCGGAAGACCTAAAAAGATTGCAAATCACATCAACTTCGAACACACCTTACCGTGTTGTCGTTTCGAACGAATTGCATCCCATGGCCGGGATAAATGGTCGAACTGAAATACGCGAGTTTATTCAGTCACAATCTCAGGATCCCAATTATTCGCCAAAACAAACTTTCTGTGATTGAAACCAACTAACCTGCAAAAATAGCACTTTTCCAACCGCATTTTGATCCGAAATCTAAATATTTGGGATCTTTGGTAACAGAAATGACTGAGCCTGGGCTATTCCGCTTATTTCTTTCGCAATCGAAATGCCAAAGAACAGACGATTGTAATCCGTTTAAGATAATCAATAACGTCTATAACGAAGTTAAAAGCTAACAATAGGTTTGTATCGACGTTTTATTTTAGAAGTTACTCAACAATCACGATAAAACAATGAACAATCGCCTAGTTTTTAATTTTCACAGCTCCCGACACGTACAAACGACACGATCGTTGTTAATTGTAGAATTTCTTTCCATTCTTGGCGTGATCTCGAAGCAAATTACACGGAGCAAATTGAACTTCCGAATAGGCATTCGCATACGATTCCATTTTCTTCACCAATTTGTCGGCGCCGTACAAATCAACAAAACGGAAAGGACCCTAAACATATCGGTAATGTTTTGTCTTGTTGCTGGAACCTACACCAAAGAATGGCGGAAATCCTAGACCGAAAACACTTGCAATATCGCCGTCAGACTAAAAGCAAATCTCATATCATTCCCTTGATAACCAACTTACTGGTCCACGAATAATGCCCTCTTCCAAACACAAAAGAGCTTCGTTAACGAAACGAGATACCACACGAAGTTGTTTGTCTTCAGTCGATGAAACAGAAGTTGGAGCTTGAATACGATGTTGTTCGATGATCTTGCGAACCGCTTCATTCACTTCTTTCTTGACCTTTTTGCCTTCCGTTTTATACGTGTAAATACCTGAAAAAGATTCCAATTTATCCAACACGGGTGGAATTTCGCTCTTCTACCTGAATTGACTTTACGACCGCGATGTCCAGCAGAAACGACTTGTGACAGCAATTCAACCGAACCTCCTTGTACACGGGGACCCAAAGCTTGACTCAAAAACTTGCTGACATGCTCGCCAACCTAGAAAAATTTCTGGAATACATGTCAGCAAACGCTTTACTTACATCCAGACCAACTTCATCAACAAGAGTTGCCGCTCCAACAGGAAAACCATAGCTCTTGGTCAACTGAAAATCTTTTGGTCAACTTGAAACTCTTCGAGCACGTACTTTGTCCAAATCCTTAGGATCGGCTCCTTCTTGCAACAAACGAACAACTTCATTGAGCATCGGACCCAAACACCGAACGGTAAAGAAGCCCGGACAATCTTTGACAACAACAATCAATTTCTTTTGCGCCAATCCCAATTTGGCAGCAACGGCAAGAGCTTCTTTGGAAGTTTGATCGGTGGTTACAATTTCAAGCTAAAAAACAGTATTGAATAAATCTAAATATTGAAATACCAATTGCATTTTGTCGACCGGACTAAAGTAGTGCATACCAATGATACGCTCAGGACGCGAACTAACAGATGCGATTTCTTTGATTGGCAATGCTGAAGTGTTCGAAGCAATGATGCAATGATCGGGCACAACTGTTTCCAACTAAAAAATCAATCAAAAGAGCTACGAATAAGTTTCCTACTTGTTTCACGATCTTGTGTTTCAAAGACATGTCTTCAAAAACTGCTTCAATTACAACGTCAACGTTGGACAAGCTGCTGTAGTCCATAGTTGGATGTAATTTGGAGAAAAACGTGTCACGCTCCGCAGTCGAATACTTCTTACGTTTGGCCGCACCATTCAACTGAGTTGCAATTTGTTTCAAACCGCGATCCAAACCTTCTTGCGACGTATCCAAAAGCACCGTGTCAATACCTTTGTCAATTGTGACATTTGCAATGCCTAAATCGAAACCATTTAAGCTCAATTAATCATAAATAACTTACCGGCACCCATAAGACCCGCTCCAACGACTCCGACACGTCTGTAAAATAAGGATTGGAATGAGCAACAAATTAAAAAACATACTCAGTTTTTCTGGCATCTCCGTATTTGTCTTTCTTGCACTCAGTTGAGCCTTGGAAAAGTCCAATCAAAGCGGCAGATTGAGTGGTTTGAGTGAGAATACCAAATGCCTAAATCTTACGGTTATTTAATCGTATAGATTCTCTATAACATACGCGAGCCTCTTCTTCGTAGCCGACTTGAGAACCAGAAACCAAGCCTGTGCGTACGACATCGAGGATTTTCAAAGGTGCTGGATAGTTGCCCAAAGTTTGTTTCATCACTTTCTCTCGTGCCATTCGCATAACCACTGAATCCAAAAGTGGACGACGTGTAAGAAAATAGTTCGTCGCTGATTCAACGAACGGACGTTTGCGCTCAACCTTCAAACGACCCTCACTGATGTCCAAGGCAGTTTGAACAGCCACTTTTTCCAAGTAATTATGTGTGTTCTCAGCAGCATCGACCAAACCGGGACCCAATGGTTCCACCAAAAGATCAACCAAACCGATGCTTTTAGCTTTTTTCGGACGAATCGTTTTTCCTGCAAAGTTCAAGTCAATCAAAGTCGCTTGTTCACACTCTCACCTGTCAACATCATATCCAATGCTGTTGAAAGCGAAACAAGACGCGGCAAACGTTGAGTTCCACCAGCACCAGGCAAAAGTCCGAGCATAACTTCCGGCAAAGCCAATTGAGTTTTCTTGTCGTTAACGGCAATTCGATAGTGACATGACAACGCCATTTCCAATCCACCGCCCATTGTTGTTCCCATAATCGCGGCAATCACCGGTTTCTTGCTCTTCTCCAAACGTTCGAATTGGATTTGGCCATCGCGCGACAACTTCTCTGCTTCTTGATTTGTTCGACACTTGCGTAGCATCGTCACATCAGCACCAGCAACAAAACTATTCGGCTTTCCAGACATCAAAACAACACCCTTGATGCTATCGTCCTGTTCGATTCGATCAACCACCGACTTCAGATCGGCAGAAACACGCTCATTCAAAACATTTTCCTAAAGTTTCGATTCACTACAAACATCACATCAAATGACTACCTTTTGGTCGGGAATGTCGATTTTGACAACAGCAATTCCTTGTTTCAGCGAGACCGAGACGGTTTTGCCTAAAGATACGATACAAAATGATGGCAACATTTTCGATGGTACCTTCACTGTGTGCCATTGATACTTGAGATGACTCGGTAGCTCGAGCGGCTTGAGCAGTTGCATAACGACAAGAGCCAACAAGACTTTCTGAAAGTTGAGAGTTTCGAAAAAAATTAAAATAAACTAACTGCTGTACAGCGATGCAGGACGAACAAGCTTCGAGAGCATGGCCTAAAATACGCACAAATAGACCGGTAATTCGATTGATGATTAAAGCGCAAAAACACGCACGACTCCAATGAAAATGTTACGGTACAAAGTACAAGTCACGTAAAAAACGACGAACTTTGAACGCGAATCCAAAGCGAAGGAAAAAGACGACCAACGGAACTCGAGCGAACACCCGCAATGACCAATTTGCACCCACAAACACCAATTGATTTCGATTATACGCTCCAAAAAATCGTCGAATAGAAGCCATTTGGATACACACTATTGTAAGTAGTTGCACCAGTCATACAAAGAGACCGAACACTTGAACACACAGAGAATTGGATTCAGTAATCAAAATCTTTTAATCGAAGTTTTATCTCATTTTCTTCCAATATCAAAATCATCAATCACTTGTTACAGTCGTGAAGTGGCACTTATCCCACTGCAGATCTGTAAATCGCTCTTTACAACCGAAAGCGTCGAGAGAAAACTCTCGACCAGCGACATGTTTGCACACAAGTCGATTTTACGCCCAAAACGTTTGCCCCGATTTTTGTGAGATTCGTGAAGACACGAGAAGCAGATGATTTTGTGGGCACCTACTTTGAGCATATTTCCATCAGAAATCGATGTGTTCGCTGCGTAAGATCGAGCGGATTTCGGATAAATCGCTAAGCTTTTCAGCTAATTCCTCAACTTTTCCCGTAAATTCAACAACAAGCGCTGATGGAGGAATCATTTGTGCTCGTCGACGATATGCGTTCGTTTACAATCCACTGGAGCGTATTTCCTTCGACAGTGAACAGAAAAAAAGTGTAGGTTATTTGAAGAGAATTCGTTTGAAATTATTTTTTCTTGAAGTTCAATGATATCAGCTCAACGATCATGTCTATGGCCCACAACTGTGTTGAGCAGCTGATCGTCTGTTCCTGCACTTGGCACAAGGTTGTTGACTTGGAGACCGGTAATGAGCGTCTATTTTTCAATTCTAATCGCAAGTTTTCAGGGCGAAAAATACGCGAGATCTACGAACAAGATGGTTTTGTCACGTCCATCAGTTGGAATCCAACAAATCCAAACGTTTTTGCTTCGGTTGGCACCGATTCTACAATCCGCACGTGGGATATCAGAGCACATCCTGCACAAACACTTCAACTACGACGACGTAAGTATTTTTCTTAAGGATATAAATTCAAAGAAAAAGAAGATCTTCTTTTTGGAACACTTTTGCTCACAATCAGAACTATAGTCATTTGATGTTTCAGATCGACGCTACAAATGTGTTGCCTATTCTCCCGACTCAAATATGTTGGGTTTTGCCGGCGATCTTGTCGAGTTGGTGGATTTGACGAATCCTAGGAATACGATTCAACTTGCAGCTCCTTCTCCAGTAAGAGTTAAGGACTTTGTTAGTATAGAAATTATGATTTAGGTCATTAATTTGCGGTTTAATCCCGTTGAGTACCTGCTAGCCACAAGTGGTGAGGATCGGGTAGTTCGTTTTTGGGATGTCGATACGAGTGAATGTGTGTCCCAAAGTTTGCCGTCTACTGCACCAATGAAAGACATGGAATTTGATGAGCAAGGAAGCCTGCTGATCGCATCAACGGGCACTGAAATCAACGCTTTTTGCTGGGAACCCTTTCAACTCTTCGGCACAATTGATTTAAGAGACGCAAATTCAGTCAACGGCCCAACACTCTTGAACTCGGCAGCAGTCAAAACTCTGGATTTGCGAATACAAAACGACGAGATCCTGCAATTAAGCGTGATCACAGAGACCAACCAAATGTTCGTAAACTCGTCGACTTTGAAGGTAACTTTTGTATTTGTTTACCATTAAGTGGGCCATTTTTGCGCTTTGTTGATTTTTATTATGTTGCTATGGGCGACGCATTAGATTCCATCATAAGGGCAAAAAATTGCTTTGGGCTGGCACCAGTTTACTTCTTCGCAATGTTCAATGGATGTGCTAAGAATACGTACTCTATTGCAGGAATTGCGTCCGCCGAGAATACCCACCAACTCGTCTTCGCTGGCTCGTGACAAAAACTTTGTAGACGAGTTGGAAGAAGAACGTCAATGCTCGTTGGACGAAAGTAATTTGACCAAAACGGTCACCACGGACTTCTCACCGGACGACGACGGAGCGGTCAGTAGTGTCGATTCAGCGATTGGGACCGTAAGATCGATTGAAGCTGCGACGCGGCAGCGTCAAATAAGGTCGGTTAACGATAGAAGAAATTGAGTCATAGGCAATTTAGTGCGGGTAGCAGTGTTCTTGCTCAGTCGATGAGCAGCTCCTGTTGTTTAAATGAAAAGTCGAATGTTCCGGAAATCTCGACAAACGAAGTGGTCAAAAAGTCAACAACCGATATCAACAAAACCGGCGGACAACGACGAGGATCGGGAGCAGAGAACATGGCAATCAAGAACGCGAAACCACGAACACGATCTACAACCCGACAAACATCGCAAAACCAAAAAGATGAAAAAGGTAATCAAGTTTGTACCCTCAACAGGTTTCCCAGAAATAACAACAATCATTGTTGGCAATCTGCTTACAAGAGAAGTGGACTCTCAGCGAGTCATTTCTTCTCAACTCTCGTAGTCGATTGTTCAACCAATAGAAAACAATTTGCTTATTACACAGCACGAGGTGGAAACTCAATCAAAGACTATTTCCGTTCTTTTCTTTGCATTGTTTCCGTTGATTTGTTTGTGTTTGCTAACTAATGGGAGTTTGTTTTCAGGTCTTACAAATCGTGCTCCCAGTGTCGAATTTATCAATATGCCAAATAGTTTGGGTCCGATTCCGAGACCAAAAACGTTGAAAAGCGATGTGACGACTCGAAGGCACGGATCGAATCCTGTAACTCCAATTGAAGACAAACCACCGATTCGCGTTCCGGCCAAAAGAAGTGGTTCCGTCGACTTGTCGTCAGCGTATGTTACTGAAAAACACGATTCGCTAATGGAGTTGCTCAAAAATCGAATCCAAGAATGCAAGCGTATCAACGGACTTTTGAAGCTGGGAAATCGAGAAGGTAATTTGAAGTTGTTTGTTCCTTTGAATTGTTCAAGTTTTTAGATGATGCATTAGACGAGTCGATACGAATGAAAGGAATGCATGTATTTGCTCGACTCCTCAAAGCTTATCGTGAACATCCGTCCGGTTACTCGCTTCAATTCGCTGCACGTGTTCTTCCCGCATTGCGTGGACTTTTAACTCATCGAAACGCTGAATACATCGAATTGGCTCTGTCCACTTTGTCGACCATTCTTGATGAGTTTGGCGAACCGATTAAGTTGGCATTGGCTTCAAATGGAACCTCAATTGGCGTTGATTTGGCGGCTGAACAACGTCATGCCTCATGTTCGACGTGTAAACAAGCATTAACAGAATTGTATCTCAATGCATCGTTCATTACATCTCGACTGGATCAATCACAAAAAGACGCGTTCAATTCATTGATGCCGATGATTGAAAGTATGATCGACGTGTGATTAGATTCCTTTTTCAAAATCTGCTTATCTGCTAGTCTCTTGGTTTTCTTTCATTTCTTTATTCATTGGCAACTGACTTTTGTACAAATTTAACGCGGTAGTCAACTTATTGATTCGAATAAATACGGGAACTAACCTTAGCGAACGAAAACAATGGCGAACGTCATTTGGTTTTGAAAGACAACTGTGTAAACAGCTAATCAAACCCTCGAACAAAAATGAGTGTGTAACGGAATAAAAGAAAAACGGAAGTTCAAAGAAGAGTATTTCGACAAAGCTAAATCAACATTGGAATCCCAATGATCTCGTTCATCAGTGATTAATTTTGATATATAATCCAATGATCGTGATGAAAACCATGATATCTGGTTCTTCCTTCTGTGAGCCCACCAATCATGCAACTTTCTATTCTTATTCTTCTTTTTGGGGTAGTAATTAGCGTTGGTAAGTGAGTTCACCTCGAATAGCTGAACTCTCTTTTCAGTTGTTGCTCAACAGGAAAACCACAATCAAAAGCCAGAAAATGGTACTGTAGCCAAAGAACAACCAAAAATTCAAAACAGCAATCCAATCCTATGTAACAGATGTCGTAGATGGGGAAATCGTGGACGGGGAAATGGTGGACAAGGTATTAAACAGTTAATTAGAAAAGTACAATAATGCGCATAGGTGGCGGTATAACAGTTAACGGCCAACGTCCGAATGGAAATCTAGGACTAGGAAATGGAGGTCGTGGAATAAATATAGGTGGTGGACGGCGTAGAGGTCGTACATGGCGTAGAGGCCGTGGTTGGCGTAGAAACCGTCGAAGATTGACAATGAGCAACAGTGATAAGATCAAACCATTCATCGGGGACAACGAATCCAACCAAACCTCTGGAGATATCGGAAAAGTACAGAAGACAGATGACAGTCGTGATGCCTTGAGTAAGCCGCTCCAACATGTTGAATCTTATAAATCCCACGCCAAAAAAGGATTTGCCGAAGGCGGATTTGGTAGAGGAGGTATATCTAACGGTGGATTTGCCAAAGGTGGATTTGGAAGAGGAGGTAGATCAAAAGAAGGAGGATCAAGAGGAGGTGATGCGTATGGCGGAGACGCTTATGGTCCAAATGCAAGAGGAGGAGATGCATATGGTGGAAACGCTTATGGTGCAAATGCAAGAGGAGGTGATGCTTATGGAGAAGATGTCGTTGGTCCAAATGCAAGAGGAGGAGATGCTTATGGAGAAGATGTCTTTGGTGGCAGAAGGTTTTCTAAATAAGTTCAGTATTATCCAATGTCCTTAAATGCGCCAATTCTATCATAGTAGTAAAAATTGCAAGTCAAATTCCACATTCAGACTTTTATCTAATAGCAAGTCAGATGAAACTCATTTATTATACGTAAATGCCATTCCTATAATACAACATTCAAAAATGAACATAGCAAGTTTGAGATGTTTTGAATTTTCTTACAGATAACTACTAGAATTAAAAGATATTGATGTCTCGTACTGGAATGTAAAGAATGGAATTTCTTTTTGTTGGAACGATCTTTGAAAGCAACCGCATGCAAAAATTTGCATTTAAATGTTTCACTCCTTTATTGCTGCACTGTTCATTCGTTGGTTTGATTTCGATGGCTCTTTCAAATAAAGAAGAAGCAACAGACGTCAACAATGCTGACGACAAAGAAGAAGAATCGAAAGCAGAAGTCGGAGTGAATCCTCAAGATGTGTTGGACGACATTGTTAAGCGTGGAACTGCAGCAATTCAAGAGATGCGTGATCAGATTCTAAAGTATCCACCAAGCGTTGATGCTTTTTTGGAAACCGCAAACACTCCGAAGAACCGTTTTCCAAACGTTTTGCTCTACGACAGTAGCCGAGTTAAAATCAAAGACAAATTGGGTTCTGATTACTATCACGCTTCTTTTGTCGATTCGTTTGATAAAGCTGGTAAGCTACTTGCTTCAAGCATTTGACATTCGTTTTAGATGGTTATATTCTTGCTCAAGCACCATTCGATGAAGCTACAGAAACCGATTTCTGGCGTATGGCTTATCAACAACGTCCGACTCTGATTGTTCTACTCACTGCTTTGGTTTCTGCTGGAGGAAAGCGATTGTGCAAAAACTTCTGGCCATCACTTGCCAAACAAGAACGCGAATATGCACAAGGATCATTGCGTGTTCGTTGTCAAGCCATGGATCAAGTAAGCAATCTAATAGAATTGAAGAGGCTCTCTGTAGGATCGTCAATTTGACACTTTTGACATTACGATTACCAGTGCAGCTCGTACCAAACAATCTGTTCGCACTCAGCTCTTGCAATTCCATAAGTGGGTTGAAGATCGTGAAATTCCGGACAATTTGTTGGAGTTTCGTGCTCTTGTAAATCGAGAATCACATTTTGCGTTTATCAAGTCGTTTTAGTTGAAAATTGCAATGGCTCGGGCAGAAAAAGAAGAACGTAACGAGGGTCCAATCATTTTTATTTGTCCATCGGGAGTTCATCGCTGTGGAACAGTTGCAGCGCTTGATATCGTCATGGACCGTTTAACTATCGAAAAAAAGGTATTGTAGAAATCAGTTCCTTTAATTCAATCTACAGGTTGGATTGTTGGACACAATTAACGTGGTTCGACGTCAACGTTACGGTTGTTTCACTCATTTCGATCACTACTCACATGTTGCCGATTTGATTGTTCGTCATGCCGTTTCGTCCGGACTCGCCGATCCAAACTGCATCGGAGTTCGTAAACGTTAGTTGTTGTTGAGCAGACGAAATAAACCCATCATTTCAACTCGTTGGGCAGCATCATTGCTTATTAATGACGATTGCAAAAGCAAATGACGATAAGACTCGACGGTTAAAAGAACTCAAGTGGGGATCTTTGTTTTAAATGTCATTTTGCACGTTCGTTAACTCTGTTACAAAAACTTTATGGCTGACGAGAAATTATGTCGCTGAGTAGAAGACCAGAATCATATATATTAACAAAACAACAATCAGGGTTGATTATTGCGATAGATTACATTGGTATCATAGACGGGTTGATCATACGTACTTGGTGGCTGATATGAGTTTCGAAAAGAGTTCGGCGGTTCAGGCAATGGATCAATGGAATCGTTGTGCTGTCCGTTGATCAATCCCGCAGTTGCATAATTACTGTATATCGATTCATTTGGATAATGCTGACTTGATGTTGAAATGGAAGGGCGTTGACCGAACTCCCGAGTTGATGCATAGATGGCAGAGTTGTTGTTGTAAGCAGACGGCGGTCCCTGATTGTAGACCGGCGGTTGACGACCATAAAGACCCGCATTTCGCAAGTCAACAATAGATGGAGCGGTAGGCGTTGCTGCAGTGATCGACGAGTTTCTGCGTTGAGGTGGTAGAGGCGGTGGTTTTATGGAAACTGGACGTTGCATTTTGTTTGTGTCCATGGAATGTCGTTGAATAGATGAATTTGGTGGAACGGATGAGGAATGTGCATTTTGTCGAATCGGGATTACGTTGTGAGGTCCAACGGAATTTGGGTCATCAGAGAATGAGTTCATGTCATCGTTCAGTTGATCAACCAATTGACTGATTGTGTCTGTTAATGACGTTTTATCTGTGCTCAATGCTAAAAGAACGAATTGCTAACAACTTAATTCAATTCAACAAACCATCGATGGGAGTTTCGACTTCTCCCGAAAAACTCAAAGGCCTTCCGGGACGACGATGCGCTTCAGAAACATCGGCAGTGGAAATCGAGTGACCGTGAGTTAGAGGTATTTCTGATTGACGTGAATTAGTCGAAGGACCGGCTAAAGGTCGTTATGTTATTTGTTGTCATGCATATTTTACCTCGAACAGGAAGCGGCGGTTTTCCGAAAGCGTTGGAGTCTGGAGGAACAAATGTTTGTGAAGAAATCGTTAACCTTCGACTCGATTCTGCTGAATTGACTGAGGCGTTTGGTCGTGCCGTCGATGAAACGCTGCTAATCGTTCCATAAATCGATCCACCAGCATCGTTGCGACCCCAACTCAACGCAACACTCGAAGATGAAGGAGAAGAACTTGAGCCACTGCGTTTCACCGTTGAATATGCACAATTTTTTGACGGTGATTTCAGACGATTTTGCCACGACTCTCCGTTCCGGTCGATCACATCTTCTAACACAGCGTTAATAATCACTTGTGGCTCATTCACAGACAAATGATTTTCGAGAGCTTCTTCAACAGATTTCACGTGAACACCTTCTTCTAATAAGCGTACTTGTGCTTTCTAAACATAACTGTAAATCAATCAACTAAACTGGACTTACAATAACCGGCAATAGTTGAGTAGCAAACGAAGCGAATTGGTTTCTTTGTTCCAACAAAATTTCCGAGCAACCCATACGATGCTCACTTGCGATTTCGGGACTCAGTTGTTTCTTAGAACTTTTCTTTAAGTTCTTTCGATGTCGCCGTTCAATTTCACCCAAACGAGATTTCCACTCGGTAGCACGTTTCTCCAATGGATTCGCAAACTGAACTAAATTGGCTGACCAGTTGCGAACGTCGTTTTCCAACGCTCTTTGGCGTAAACAAAAACGAGTTAATCTAAAAACTTCGTTCTTTATGGCCATAAAAGGTAATAAACTCACTCAGCTCCGATGTCGCGAGTCGATCCTTTGGCATTGCTGGCCGAGTCACTGATCACTTGGACGGCATCAGCGAATTGAAGCAAACAGTCGCCGGTCGAGTTGAGTTGGTTGGCCAATTTGAGTGCGCATTTGGACACGGACTCGACAGAGGAATTGCAGTTCTAAAGGTGCAAGTGACGACGAAATGAACGAGTTGTTACCTTCAGGTCACTAGAAACCGATTGGAACAAGTTGCTGAGGTTTTGAACGTCCGCTTGAATATTCATCATACGCTTGAAATAAGACGACTATTAGCTTTACAAGCTCGATATAACATTCTGAAAAGAGCAATCGTTAAGTTGCGCTCGTTGCAAATTGAATTTGCTTTGTGTTGAAAATTGGCCAAAAACACGCTCCAACAAGAGATCATAATCCCGTTCTTTGTGCATCTCGACCAGATGAGCTGCGTGCTGCGTTAAGCCATGTCATTTCGCTTGTCGCCTTCCAACTCACCTTCTTCCCAACAACCCAAAATTACGTTGGCGACTAGTGAGACGTGGTGAATTGTTCTGGCGATTCGAAGTCAGACTGATCGAGATTCGGACGTGTTTGCGTTTGCCACTTTCAACTAATCTTTGTGTTCTTTTCAGCAGTTGCAAACGAAATGGCGTGTAGTACGATTCTGAAAGCAAAGTACGTGGTGAATGGCGAGGAACGTGTGCGCAAACGTCAGCTTCATCACCACAACGATCTCACCTACAACGATCTGGTGCTCAAGGTCCAGAGTTTGTTCGACATCAAACCCACGGCCAATATTCTTCTCAAGTACAAGGACGAAGGTAACGAAAAGCCCATTAAAGCGCATTGAACTCGCCGTTTTCAGACAACGACCTGGTGACTTTAGCCGACGACGACGATCTGCTTCTTGCTATCACCGACCAGAAGAATCTCTATGTGCTCGTCTCCGTCGACGAACCTCAAACGGAAATCACGGCGACGACCGACGTCGAGAGATCGACCGACGTGAAAACAGAGTCCGTGAACAGCTACGCGGAACCACCGCGCAATCCATCGCCGGCCAAAACCGAAGAGATTGCGACCATCGTGCCGTCGCACCACGAACAAGTGAATGCGCCGTACGCGCCCAAAGCACCGTCGTACCAAGAACAAGTCAACCAGCAGGCATCCTATCTGCCGAAACCGCCGTTGCAACAGGACCAACACAACTCGAACTTCGCGCCGAAGTTGCCGCCCACTGTTCCATTCAACGGCCCAACGTCGTTCGCACCACCGTCATCAAACAACTATTCTCAATGGGATCAGTCGAACGGGCAGCCGATCAGTCAACCCAATGCTCCACCGGCGTCTGCTCCACAACCGCCGCATTTCGCGGCGAATGATTCGTCTTCAGTGCAACCGAAGGCTCCCGAGTCGAACTTTCCGCATCAACCGCCTGGTCAGTACAAACTCGACAATGTGTCTTCGAACAACACGGCCGCCAACGCGCCTCGTCCGTACTTCACCGGCTACGCCGCTCCACCACCACCACAAGTCTCCTCTTACGCGCCGTTCAATCCACCGGCCGGACAACCGATGGCGCCGCAATCATTCCCAGGTAAGTGCCAATCAGTGAGGGTGTTCTAATCCTCGTTCTTTCAGCGCCGCCTACATCCTACGGTCAAAAGTCGCAGCCCAATCAGATGCCGCCGATGCCAACCGCTTCATATGCACCGGCTGGCTTTTCATCTCCACCAGCAAGTCAATACAATACAGCTCTGATTCAGCCGCCAACTTTCAAGAACTTACCGATGCCACCATCAAGTAACTCGGGAATTCCGGATCAGAATCAACAGCACAATTACTCACAACAACCGTCTCAACAATTCGGATTTCCGCCGTCAAATATTCCACCACAACAATTCTGATAATGGTGTTATTTTCGTCCTGAGTTACAGGTACTGTAGTAATTAGAGCTAATTTATTCCTGTATGCGAAACATTTTATGTGTAATGTGCACGATGTTATTGTGATTTAATGGAAATGTCATAAACGAATCATAACCGCATTATTGTTGTCTTCAACTGGCAATCGAATTTGCCTTGTAACTGAATAAAATGAGATCTCAGAAAATCGAAGCTCAAGGATAATAGCCGTCACGTTCTTTTGGTTTGTTTGGTTAGTAAACAGAAAGAACGTTGTTTTGAATGTCAATTCTATGATGTGTACGATATGAAGATAGGAAAGAGTTTGTGGACAAAAGTGTATCGCGCGGATGTTAAACTTCACAGTTATTCGTGTTTAATTGATTATGGTTTTGTGAGACATTTTCGATTCACTGTAAGTTCTAATGAAGTTGCTGATAAGTTTGTTTTTTGTTTTAGGTCGTTCACTGAGTTAAGTTGCAAATTGATCGTTTCTTCTTCGTCGACGAATTCGTGAATCATTGATGTTCGAATTTAATGTGTAGTTTTAGCAAATAAACTATGCGATTGTACTGATTTTCGATTTTTATGATTACCGTATACCCAATCATAGGAATTCAATCGTTTTCTTATGCTTAAAATTCGTATATCTCGAGACTCAAAAACCGTTCGATAGTTTAACGCACAAGTGGGAATGTTTGATTAGTCGTCGTATGTTGCGCATTGATTATTTCGTGACTTCTCGCTCACTTATGAACGTCTGGCCATTGGTCATTATCTACGAGTCATCTTGCTTTTACTTCCATCCATTTAATCTCACTATCGTTTTGAAGTAGTGCACATTGCGTTGAGTTGTGCCGTTTGATTGCCAACGAATCGGCGGTTTATCTCTCCGCTCTAAAGTTAAATCATGGTACTGTTCGTTGCATTAGTACGTCTCTGTTTCATAGTCGTATGAGTTTGTAGTCGATTGTGTTGGTGGTGTCGTCCATTGGTTGTTCAAATTTTTGATTGATCGTTTCATTCATTAGTTGTTCGTGTTGTCGGTTTAGTTGTATTCTTCATTGGTCGGTCAAATGAACTTTGTAACTGTTTGTAATTAACGAGTTATGTTACAATCAACTTTCGACTCTAAAAAGAAACCTTTTTGTTCACCCTTATATGCCGCGTTCTCTTAGAATCAAACTAATTTGTCTGTCAAAGTTTACGTTTCGTACTCTTAAGTTTGGTTACGTAAAATGATTTTTTGGTTTTATACGTTGAGTCGAAAACATTTGGTTTACAGCCATTTGTACTTATGCCAACAACCTTTTGATTGACCGAAAAACTATTTAGATTATGATGCAACAAAGAAGCGACAAGAGCAACTCAAGCTCGATTACCGACGACGTCAACCATTGGAGCAAGCGGCGATGGCCTGCGTTGAAACGACCGCAAGGAAATGGATACGATTTTGGATGCGAAATAGTGAAGGTAAGTAGAAAAGTATGTTTAGAGGGAAATTTCAATGTGTTGAAAGTACTGTATGCGGGAAACCATTCGGGAGTACCTCTAAAGGGAAACAGTTATGCGGCGTTGCGGTCTACGACACGATTAATTTTTTGGACTTTCAAAAGTAGAAAATCCGAATGTTCTCTAAAGATAACATGTACGGCAAGAAACGCCTCCAATGGCTAAAGAACATTTTGTTAGCACACTTCGAAAAAACTCCGTTTGTTTTGCCAACTACTTCAAATGTCAATTAAACGATACGCTGATTGTTTATGATGTTGACGAAGAACCGGACTTTAACAGCATCTGGAATCAAAGTAAAAACGATTTTTTAAGCATCTAACAAATTTGCTAGTGACAACGACACTGCAACTGCAATTGAACACAAAATAAAGACACAAAACAAAATGTCGTCCATTTCCGTGTTAAATCCGAACAATTCTGTTGTTGATAATAACGATTCCGTTGTTAATGATTATTTAAATCAATTGAGTGTTCAAGAAAATTCAACACTTTTTGTGCAATCAGCAACACAAAAACACCGAAAGATCCGGACAGTCTAGTCCTGAATCACCTCCGGAAATTGTTGCGCAATAAGCCGTTGATCCGCCCGTTTGTCCGACACCGATTGTTTGGAGGCTTGTAAGCTGTTTCACCTGTGAGTGTTGTTCGCCAGCCGTCAGTCTGTTTTTGCCCATTTTGAGTTTTTCCGCCGGCCATTTGTCGGCCTCTTGCCTTTCTGTTCTCGTTGTTTTGTTATTTGTTGATGTTAATTGGTTATTCCCTTAACTCTTCGAGCGCTTATCCGTGGGCGTGTCTTTTGTTGTATAAAAAGGTTTATTAACTCAAGTTTGAGAAGAATAAAACACTTGTTTTCGTACCTTGCTCAAACTGGAGTCAAGAGTTAGAGACAACATTCGCTTCCGCCATTGCCTAATCGATCTCGAGGTGGACCGTCATTGGCGTGTGCTACTGCGATTTGTCGTAAGGCAATCACAAACGCTTATTACGTCGGATTGCCAGTTTACGAGTGCAAATACTGTAAAGCGTTTTTGTTTCACGCCGAAAACAGTTCCAAGTGTTGTGCTAATGATACGATCGAAATGCCCGAATTTTGCCGCTATCCGGATAGGATGGAACGCTTACTGTACATCGGCAAATTCAATCAAAACCAAAACAACACTTACGAGCGAGAAATGTCGAAATGATTTTAAGCTCAATTCCGGATGGTTTTTAGTTGATCCCATCTTCAAACACCACCAAATCAAAGTCCTTGCAGATGGACATTACTGCAAACATTATGACATCAGCTTTTCCTTTATTTTCGAATACGACGCGCAACGAATTGGAATTGTCGATCGGAAGATTACAAAGTTTGTGACCCGCGCGTCGCAAAACATCGAAGAACAACACTCGATGACCACTCAAAATTTTGTGGCCATATTAGGGAAGAAGTTAAACGTCTTCGTATTCCTGCGAGTTCTGTCTTCAACGCCGATCACTGCGGATACCAACTGGAAATTCACATCGGACATGTACACGGCGATCGTGGTCAACGACAAGTGTATGAACGCACAAGTTCAACCGGTGCAATGACCCATTTCTTTACCGTTGTGCCGTTGGTCTCGATAGACGGAACACTTCACCCGCGACTGTTCATGCAATTGTAAGTGCCAAATGGTGTTTTCGGTCAGAGCGTCAGACACTTTGCGCAATGCGTAAGTCCACTCGTTTTGTATGACTTAACCATCTTTTTGCAGCTAGAAAATGATTGCCGCAACATTATCGTGACTCCGGAGCGAAGTTCCATCATAAATCCCGAAACCATGAAGAAGTTCCTAAATGAATGCGCGTTCCCGTACATGCCAAACAACGCAATCTTCACTTTGGATTCGTGGGTTGGCTTTCGTAATGAAGACGCGCCCAACTCCGTTCGACCAGGAGATCGCCAAATCAACATTCGAATAATTCCGAATCACGTCACCTACTTGGCGCAACCTCCAGACGTCTTTTTCTCCGAATGTAGAAAAATTTTGTCCGGAAAATCCACGATTTTGCGATTCTGTTCAATACTGAAATAATGATGTATCAACGCGATTAAAAAGATGTCACTAACTCATAATCAGTTTTCTGCTTCGCGATTTGACGATTTCCACAGACACTCGTGGAGACAAGCAGACTACGATGACGGTGTCGCGATCAACGCGAAATGGATCAAAAAACAACCCGCCCACCAAAGAAAGAGGCCGCGTGGGCCGTTCTTGGCGCTAGCGTTTTTGTTATATCAATCTTCCCTATTTTTTGTTGTTGACCTATTCTTAAAGTTCATAAACAAAGCTAACTCTGTCTGTCGGAAGCCTATCGCGACAACGGCGAAGCGACGGAACAATTTCAACACCTCATTCAATACTGTTTTAACGGCAATTTAGAATGCTATCGCGAAGACTGCGAATCTTCATCACTCCTTATCTACAGCTATTCGAACAGAATCTTTGTTTTCGCCATTTCTTTGTCAACTATCACGTACATAGGTATATTTATGAAAAATAGCTACCAAATTCATTTGGCATTAAATAACAAAACAAAAATTTTCGAAGAATTAAAAAATTGCCTTCACTTTGTATTACGGAAAAGTCAATCTTCAATTCTGAAATTTTTGCACGTACCTCTCGGAAATCGTTTCGCACATTTGAGCGACATTATCCGCAAACAACAAGCCAAACAAATCGCGCTGCGAAATTTGGAATGGCATTTGACTAATCAAGACTTCTCGCTTAGTAATTTCGATTTGCCCAAGCCCGACGGAACAGTTGCCGCGTTCAATCCGGAATTTCACGGCGAAATGGCTGTTGATTTTTTGGACGACGACGATCAAACGCGTTATCACGACGCCAATCAGATTCCGCACGTCAATTTCGGCACCGATTACCAACAAGCTTTCGACATGATCTGGCACTCAATCCAACAGACCGAAGTGACTAACGGTGGGCAGCTGTTAATCGGGCAACATTTCGTTAATAAGATTCGCGAGAGTATTGTTTCTTTCTTCTTTGCTGTTCTTCCTCTGTTTCATTGTCGTCCTCAGGCACTTGGAATTTGGTCTATGATTTTCCGATCAGTTCCGTTCGTGGATCCAAAAGCGCGAGTTTAATTTGCACTAGATCATCTAAAAATAAAAGCAAACAAATGAACAACAGGCAAACAACAACTTGCTTTTTATCCGTCGATAACATCCTTGCCCATCCATAATCTTCAATATAGCGTTGCATGTTACGCTGACAGGTTTTGTAGGGGTCGGCCAACAAGAAACCTGCATAGATTTGTTGACAGCCGCGCAGAGTTCCGGCAAGAAAGCATGAGCTGCAACCTAACGATGTATAGTTGATTGACTCAGCAGTATTAAGGGAGACGAACAGCCACGGGAACACATGCGACCAGTGCATTGACAAATGGAACAATGAATACAGTGTAAAAGCGGCCAAGTGCGGGGTTCGCTATGTGTCCTTACTATAACGTCTCATCGTTATCATGATGTTTCACGGCAATACGGAATACACTCAAGAAACCATGTCAACCGGGTAATGGGCGATCGTAAGACCAAAAACAATAAACTCGACGGCCGCACGAAAGCGGCCAAATTGAAGAAGTCGGCCAGTAACCAACTTCCGCTTTCAGTGCATTTCGATATAATCCGGTGAGCTGCAATTTTGCAAACATGTTTACAACTGCGATTTTAGGAATAAACAATAGCCCGTTGTGAGAGAATACCGCAGTGAAAATAGGGATGAAACTCACGGACGGCCAGCAACACGATATGAAGATGATTTTCGCCTCCAGGCCTCAGGTACAACGCGGAACCAGAATGATCAGCGAACGGAATCGTCAATACAAACGCGACAACGCCGAAGCGAATGCGAAGGACTGGCGCAACAAAGTTGGAACGCATGAATTATCCAATCACCTCCTGTTGTCCTTCATCTCCACTAATATTGAATAAAAGATTAAATTGAAGTGCCTAAAATATTCAGTTAGATCAGTGATCACGCAGTCAACTACCTTCTTGCCCCGGCACTGAATGCCGTTCTCCTGTCATTCCGAACTCCAACGCCCAAATGACGCGCATCTAAAATATTTCAATGCAAAGGACTCAGTTTGATGGTTTATATAATCTTCACATGATACCATCGAGACTGCAGGAGGCGATACCCGCAGTCATAGATGCCGTCGCCTGCAGTAATAGAAATAGAGAGGGTAGTTGGCATCACTCGGTAGACAAAAGGTCACAAGTTCGTTATGACCGGCGGCCTTATTCTTAATCTTCAAACTTTACCCGAGGTGCTACTAAATTTCGAATGAGAAGATTGCCGGCGTTCCTTTGAACATAGTTGTTGATGTCTTGGTAAATGTGACTGAGCTGTTGGCTTCAGATCGCATTCTTATGTGAACTTGGACCGTAGATTGGTGGTCGATTCTAATTCTATTGGACAATATTTCAAGCTTATTCGTTTAGTTTATGACCTTTTTGAAGTCAGATGGTCGATTATTTCTCCCATTATTTCAACGGGATTATCATCTGGTACACAAGGAAATAGCAATAGATTCCAATTAAACGATAAATTTTACGTTCATCGTAGTAGTCAAGCTTAATGATCATGAGTTGACGTTGATCACTTCTTTTATTTGCTTGTAGATCTTTGTTTTGTTCTCTTCTCACGTTCTCATGTCGAGGTGAAGCTTTAAATTTGAGTGCACTACAGGGTGTCTCTCCACAAACTGACGATTTCAAACGCTCACTAAAAATCCATTTCTTAACCGATTCTCATGCAATTTTTTTAATCGATAGAAAAAAAGCGGAATCTTTGTTCAGCATCTCGAAATTTGCCAAATTCGACGGCACAACCGAGAAATTTGCATACTGGCAAAATGCGTTAATTTTTCCAAAAATTTGCACACAGTTAAGGGAATGCGTGTGGTCTTTTCTTTTTTTCAAAAACATGAGTTGGTCTGCCGAACAAAAGGCGTTCTGTGTTATCGAATATGCGAAGACAAGAAGTCCGGTCATGGTCATACGAGCATTTAGACGACATTACGGATTGAATCAACGTGCTCCTGTTCCTAGCACTTCGAATTTTTCGATTTGGTTTGATAAGTTTTTGGAACGAGGACATTGCAACAAAAAACAAACGAATTCATGAGAAGTTTCTTGCAATTTTGTTTCTTCACTCATTTGCTTTCTCAGAACGGCCCAAACACCTGAAGTTGTGGCCGAAGTTCTTCGTTTGATTGCTGCTGATCCGAATCAATCAGTTCGGTCGCTTGCAAATCTTGAAACAACACCGTCAAGGTCAACAGTCCACCGAATTTTTGAAGGCAAATTTCCTTTTTTGTTCAAATCGTTAATGAAACGTGAATTCAGAACGAAAATCATCACCCCTACAAAATGAATTTGGTTCATGAAATGAAACCTGAGCATTGCTTGACTCGACGTTCTTTTGCTCAATCTCAATTGACGCTTATCCAAAATTCGCCCGAATTTCTTTCAAGTGTGGTTTTCTCTGACGAAGCTCATTTTTCGATTAATGGTGATGTTAATCACCACAATTTTCGTTACTGGAATGATACCAATCCAAAATGGTATGAGAAAACAAAAAACCCAAAAAATCTTTCAATGCCAGGCATCGCGAAAAGCCCCTTCATTCCCCAAGATTAACCGTATGGGCAGCAATTGGAAAAATTGGCGTCATTGGTCCGTTTTTTACACGCGAAAAACATCACCGGAGATTCGTATCTTCAAATGTTGCAAAATCGTGTGTTTCCGTCGCTTCAAGCCACTACTCTCGAAGAGTTTGTCACATTCATGCACGACGGTGCACCACCTCATTTCACAATTCGCGTGCGACAATGGCTAAACGAAAACTTTCCTGGACGATGGATGGGCCGCGGCGGTGGTGAATTGATTGCTCCTTATCCATGGCCACCATACAGTCCTGATCTCACTCCGTGCGACTTTTTTTTATGGGGTTACATCAAAGAACGCGTGTACCGACCGTACCGGAAAACCTCGATGAGTTGGAAGCTCGAATTGAAGTTGAGTTTGCAAATTTGAGTCAAGAATTCATTGATCGTTCAATCGACGGTTACGCTCGTCGTCTCCAAAAAGTGATTGAAAATGGTGGAAAAAACACGTCGAACTTTGAACGATAAAAATGTTGAAAAAAAGAAAAAAGACCACACGCATTCCCTTAACTGTGTGCAAATTTTTGGAAAAATTGACGCATTTTGCCAGTATGCAAATTTCTCGTTTGTGCCGTCGAATTTAGCAAATTTCGAGATGCTGAACAAAGATTCCGCTTTTTTTCTATCGATTAAAAAAAATTGCATGAGAATCGGTTAAGAAATGGATTTTTAGTGAGCGTTTGAAAT